>OX155968.1:6743602-7382613 GCA_944548615.1 Micropterix aruncella
ATAATATATATTGGGTCCTTATATAATATATTATATATAATATATATTGGGTCCTTATATAATATATTATATATAATATATATTGGGTCCTTGACTATGTAATTGCTGTTTTTTTCACACTGGTCACTTTGAACTGGGATAACTTGGCTTTGAGTTGGAATTTCAAATTCGAATATATATATATCCTTCTAGCCGTGTTCGGCCATAGCGACTGCATTGTAGATTCTAGTGAATTCTTTAATCTTCTCAGAGTCCACTGTTCGGAAGCAGTCAAGTGCGCAGGCTATATTATAGTGCACAGGTGGGCGCGCGACCACGGGTGCACTCTCTCTTCCTCCCTCTTCTGAACCCGATGGAACGGAGACCGTTACGACCAGAGAAAAGTTTGGATGCAGATAGAATAAAATAAATTAATTAATCGCCAACACAGCAATGGCTGTCATTGTTAAATTTGTACTCAATATTGCAGAGCTATTTTTTTCGGATTTAGTTCGTTTTTTCACACTGTCATTTATGAAATTGGTAGTTATGGCTTGTGGCGATGTTTAAGGTTTTTCTGGAGCTATTGTAGAGATGACCGGTGACTTATGGTAGTTGTTGTAGTAGGCGGTGATATAGAAGATGCATTATTGGATTTATCCTGGTTTTCTGATGATATCGTGTTGTTGCTCATGGGGCTGTGTTGAATACAGCATACAGTCTCTTGTTCCGACATTATACAAAATTGTGATAGTTTCCTTTTTGGCAAATCCCCGTCAGTTTTTGGACAATTTTCCGGTAGTAGACATACTCCTAAAACGCCATTTATTTCACAATAAATTTTTACAATAAATGTCAAATTCGAATAAATTTTCATTCAAGGTCATGTTATTCTATTTTAAGAATCGGCTGTTTATTTGTCTTTCCGTCGTTTGTTTTTGCCCAAATATTTTCGCTTGGGCAACCGTGGTAAAGTTGAAAATTTGCATTATTTTCGAATATGAGATCCATTGCCGTTGTTTTCTATTACAGCTTCTAAGGCTTTTCTAAGGTCTTTATGAGCCTTGTAACACTGCGACCATTGCTGATCTATTATTGTGTTCGCCACCTACTATAGTTCTGCGCCAGATTGTTTTACCTCCTCAGGTTGGAGGTAATGACCACCCAAGTGGGTGTATCTTTTACGCATCAAAGGGGCACACTCGGACATGAGGTGCTGGGGAGTTTCCTCTGCCCCTTGGCAGAACCTGCACATTTTTGTGTCTCGGAGTTTGAGGTTGAACATGTGTTTGTTCAGGCCTCAATGCCCCGTGAGCGCCCTCACCAGTATGCGTAGATTGTTCCTATTAGCGATAAGGCCTCACAGGCCGTCTTACGGTCGTAAGCCTTAATTAGCGCTTTGGAATGATTCAACCCTGGCGTGTTGTTCCAGTGGTTGATGGATTATTCTAAACATATTTGTTTAAGCATTAGGTTTGCAAGGCTTTTTGGTACGTCACGGCAAGGTTCAGGGCCGCTTTTTCATTTCCCGCGTTTCCTGCATGGCCGGGAATCCATCTTAGAATTATTCTGTTCTTTTCGCCCATACGGAATTCAGTAGTAATATGCAGTTTTGCACTAGCTTTGAATTAATGATATTCGAGGCTAGTGCCATAAGAGCTGCCTTGCTATCCGAGTGAATATATGTAGATACGGTGGTTGGCGTAGTTCTTATGGAGGTTCATATCCGCACATTCAATAATGCTTATACCTCCGCTTGGAATTTGGAGGCGTATTTCCCCAAGTTTACACTTCTCTTGAGGTTTGGTCGCTCTCCATATATACCGCAGCCTACGTCAAGTCCCGATTTGGACCCATCAGTATACCTGCAGTCTGGCTATACAGTTAACGTAAATGGAAACTGTAAGAACTACAAACAATGATGGAGACGCTCATGATTAAATAACCGAGCTGGTCAATCGCTCATCGCCACTGCTTCTGCATGTCAACGTATAACCACAGAGTTCACTGCAAACAGTCGCAAAGTTGCAGGAGTTGCGGCTGGAGACTCTAGCAGACAAGACAAACACATGCAGACATGCAGACAAACTTAATAATCTTTATTTCCACAACGCGCCAATGTGCCACTGAACTGTGATTAGGTTATTTGTAAGATATTGCTATGTGACAATAAGCTTGTATTTTTGTGTTTTTTTAAGTGCAAATAAAAAGTTTATTAATATTATTTATTATTGATTTTTTGGGAACCATATAAAAGTACCTAATCATAAGTAATATATTATAATAACATCATAAGTCATATATTTAGCCCAAGGGTCAAAAGTAACAAAAAAAGGTTTATTAAAGGATAGGGTTTAAATTTAAATATTATGTAACTTTGCTGATTTTTAAACTTATTTTTCCTTGCTGACTTCTTTGTTTTGCTATGCTAACTATGATGCACTGGACACACAATGGATACACAACATCCTGTAGAAAATACATAAAAAATACACCGACAGAGTACATATGTATATAAGGAAAATCGAAGGAGAGATCCGATAAAAAACTTCGCAGATTTATTTAAAACAGCTCTGCTTCGACCAGAGGCTGTGAATCCTAATCTCGAATATATTTGAATGTATTAGGTAGATTGATCGACATCTTCCTGACGCTCTTTAAGACGCGTGCAGTCGATGTTGTTATACATTTTTACATAAAGTGACTTGAAGAGTAGCGTTGTTATTTTTAACCGACTTCAAAAAAAGGAGGAGGTTATCAATTCGGTTATATCTTTTTTTATGTTTGTTACCTTAGAAGTTTCCTATTTATGAACCGATTTTTATTCGAAAAAAATATACTCACAAATTGGTCCCATTTTTATCAAAATCCTGTTCTGATGGGATCCATGAGGAAGTATTATTATATGAAATTGAAAATTTACATGTTGGTTTATTTTCGATGACGATTCATTTATTTTTATGGTAAGCATGACCTGCTTCTACACCTGGGTTGGCTCCCGACGAGGGAACTCCTCAACGGTCAACAGCACAGGCCCCAAATTTTGTACACTCATTCAGTTATGAAAGCCCGTTCCAAGTTTTATCATGACATGGCTGCTGCGCCCAGGGTTGGCTCCCGACGAGGGAACTCCTCAACGGTCAACAGCACAGACACACAATTTTGTACATGTATTCAATTGCAACAGCCCGTTCTAAGTTTCACCATGGACTGCGGCACCCAGGGTTGGCTTCCAACGAGGGAACTCCTCAACGGTCAACAGCACATACATGAAATTTTGTATACTCATTCAATTATGATAGCCCGTTCTAAGTATCACCAGGATATGGCTGCTGCACTTATAAAAAAAATTGGAGTCGGTTTTTCTTTTTGTTAATATTTTGTCTATTATTATACTTTATAGCGGCCTACCAACCGACGAGGAGGTACAGTATTGTGAATGCGAAAAAAAAATCGAGATGAAGACGGATGTATACATGTTGACCCCCTCCCCCTCCCCCACACCCGACACATCCCTCCGAGATGATCAAGACCATTTCCAGACTGAAGTCTGTGTGTGTGTGTGTGTGTGTGCGTATTCCTCCACGATAACGCCTAAGCGCCTATTCCGATTGAGCTGAAATTTGGCATGCAGGCATCATTCGGTCATGGCAAGAGTTGAAAGCTTATGGTTGAAATCGGTACACCAGAATGCGTGCTATATACTTCAGTATCGAAATATTGGACTTTGAGACTTGCAATTCGGTACAGGTGCCTATGCGGGCCGAAATCACATTGTGAAATTTTCATTGGTATATCTAATATATGTACAAGCGACACAAATAATGATTAAAGTCCCCCATTTATTCATTAAATAGTAAGGCCCTTAAAAGCGCCGACGCTTGCGATGCGTGACCAGTTTGAAATTCGAATTCGAAAGCTCGCGGTGACCTGCGTTTGCAATTTGATTTTTAAATTGAATGAAATGACGTGCGCTCGAAATTCATTTATTTACGAACTGCTCATCGACTTATTTCATTATTTTTTTATTTATTTAACAAATCAACAAGTACACACCAATTCGTTGAAATGTAATTAATATACCCCAGTTGGGTGACAGAAACAAATAAGCAAAAGGTTAAGGTTTTGCCATTCGGTTCCTGTTATTTTTGTAAGCTAATCAATGTTTTATAGTAATTAATTCTTAAATAAATAAAAATACATAAATATAAAAGGCATTAAATATGTAAGCTGAAGCATTTAGAATAGTACAGTAACAGAATACATTAAAATAAAACAAAAGAATCGATCTTATTCTAGCATAAACAGGTAGTGTAGTAGCCCCCATACCTTGAAGATATGTGGGCTCGCAGTAAAAATATCCAGGTCTGACGCTGTCGAACATTCAGAATAAATTCATTCGAAATGAATATTCAGAATAAATAACTCACTGGCTAATTGCCGGGAATATCCAGTATTCCGGATCCAGACAAAAATACCGATCCGATAAAAATATGCCATTCCGTTTTGTCATCAAAAACTGGATGCAGGAACAGTAACAAAAATTGTATCCGTATCTACAGGTGTATTTGAGAAGTACGGGTGCCTTCACGCATGACACGATCCGTTTTTCTTGCTTTTTGTATACTGTATTCTGTATGGTGGTTGGTTGGTTATTTTTGCTTGTAGAATGACGGTGGTATACTGATCGGCAGAGAACGAAGCCGACAGAATCCAGTAGCGACGGATCCGTTAAAAACGGTCCTATAAATACGGAGCCTTTGTGTGAAAGGGGGGGTAACGCGCATCCTTATATTATTCTGTAGTAAGACTACGTGTACGTCTTACGTGCAAGGTATTATTTTTAATCTGTATATCGTCGATCTATAGGTAAAACCTCGTAAGCGCCGAAAATTCGAATTTGCAATTTTTATTGTTATTGGTGTAAAATCGCGCTCCAGATCGTTGTGATTTTATCCCGAGGGCTTAAATCGCTTGGTTTTCTTGCGTTTCTTATTACAGTTGCATCTCGTAAGCATGAGTTGATGATTTTATCCGGCCGTACCTTTTACGTGCTTAGTAATAATTCCTCACAAACAACTTAAATCTTTGACAGGTTTAATCGCTAGTACAGTAAACTAATATTTTTTTTAAATTTGTTCGATTTACACAACCAAAAAAAAAACGTCTCGTGAGCGAAGTTACTCAGTTTTTTCCACGCCATGAAAAGTTTGCTTGTTAGCATATACGACGACTCACATATAGAGCGACGATACGTGCCTTACAAACTTTCTTTGAATGCGCTTAATTCGTTGCTTGTGTACCTCTAATTATTTCACGACTGCCCAAAAACGAAGGGGTTATAAGTTATAACGTGTAATTTGGAAACCTATTTACGTTATGCCAAAACAAAAAAAAAACAAGAGCGCCACCGCATTTATCCAAAACGCGGAAAAAAAGAAAAAAAACCATAGGAGGTTAGGTGATTACCGAAAAATAAAAAAACAACCACAGGGTCGGGGAAAGAATCTTCAGATTAAGGTGACATATTGTACGTTTCCATGTTTAATTCAATATCCAGGCGAGAAAAATCCGGGCACGGTCGGCCGATTCGTGAGGTTTTTTACATTAGGAAATAAAAGGCAACACAGCCCAACCCACGCTGTGACAAAAAAACAAAAAACACCATTACTTTTACGAACTGCTGATTGAACCCCAAAAGAATTAAACGTTTACCAAAAAATAAGACCTTGTTTACATTACACGCAAACGCCGCACTCCTAGTGCACTAACTCCGCGGATCACTTTGCTTTTCACCAGATTCTCAGTCTCCCAGCGCGAAAGAGCAAATCTCTCGCGCCATCGTGGAACCAATGGTCCCTCAAGCGGAAGTGGCAGTATTTGACAGGCCGGAAGTAGCCTAGCGTTAAACAAACTTTAGGTTAAAAAAAACTCATAACTTATGTTCACAAAAAAATAGTAATATTTTTATAATATTTATTACATTTATTAAAATGTTCTTTCGAACTTGGTTTTTTTAATTTAATCTCTTTTTTTTGTTACGGCAAGGACACCAGGAGGGTCATTTTTATTGGGCCATGCAATACGGCTATTTCTAATCTGACAGTAAGGCAACTGACAGCTCAAGCGTCCTAGCGTTTATGCGAATTTTTGGAGTAATGCTCGCAGACCCGGAACAATGCTTAGGAAGCAACTCAAAACCTGAGTAAGACCAATGAAAAAAAACACGAGAAATGCACGCGAAGCATGTTGCAATGCGTGGAACATGTTTCTGAAGCATAAAATGCCACGCCAATTTGGATTTTTGTTACAGTATTCAGGATTCATCTATGTATATTTTCCGTTTCTTTATTCCACCCTAACCTCTAAGCGCTTGAACCGATTTAGCAATGTGTCGTATTGATAGAATCGTTTTGTCCTCCCGTGTGTCATATGGTACGTGCCGCGACCCTTTGCTCTCATATGAGAAGAAAGCAGTGTATTTAATAAATATATCGCCGTGTTACGTGGTGCGTGTTGACATTCATCATTTGACCGTTTAGTTTTTTCTTAGAAATATTTGGAATATTAATTCAGCAAAATAAATTATACAAAGTGTTTATTATACTCCAAAAATCCGGTATGTATTAATGATGAATCCCTGATTTTTTTAATCCACCGTAACATATAAACGCTTGAACCGATTTAGATGCGTGTGATATTGTTAAAATCGTTGTCATCCTGTGTGTCATAGGGTACCTAAACTGTCCAAATGTCAAAAATTTCTTGTCTAAATGTCCAATATATCGTGTTTAGTGTTGAATGAAAGGTCTGATTGAGTACATTCCGAAAATATACATCTGTCTATATGGATAAATACTTAAACCACAAGTATTTCGTTAAAAAAAACGCTAATAAAAATATTTATAAATAGTCACTTTCAGATCTATTTCTTTTCTTCGTAAAGTTAGTATTCCATTTTAAAAGCGTTTTTTATATATATTTGTATATAGTCGCTGTATAGCATTCTGCGCGACATTCACAGAAAGTGCAGCAAATGAGTCTACCTATTATGTATATAATGGCCAGTAGTGACTTTATTGAATGGCCCTTTGCCGTGGAGGGCAAGCTTTGCGGCTAGAAGGGGGGAGGAAGGACCATTCATGCCGCTTTTACGCAACGGCACGGCTGGAACAATGGCCGAGCCACCGACCGCCATTCAAGCCGTGGACCTCCCCGCACATGCGCACCGGACACTACTATTGTAGACACAAGCCGTGTAGTCGGGCGGCAGTTGTCATATTCTTCTTCAGGTTCCGTATCCGACGTCGGCGTAAGGGAGTAAACATTACATATCCCTTCCTGATTTATAGATTTATTTAGCGACACTCACTGACGGGCAGAAGCTGAGAACCAGTAGCGCTTTCAACGCTGAGGTCACAAAATGGTTAAGTGCAAAAAGTAGAGGCGAATGCGAAAGGCAGCTCATGGAAATTGTGTCTTAAAATAATAAAGAAAAGTTTTTGCTATTATTTATTTTTGTTTATTTATATATTATTATATACGTATATATATAAAGTATATATTAAATGTAGGTAGGTACGTTTTGTATATATGTATGTGTGTGTATGTGTATATATATATATTTTATATGTTAAAGTGTGTATTTATATATAAATGTATCTATTTATCCTTTTATCCTTTTAGTATTACTGCTTTACTAACTAACATTAGATAATGGATTTTTGTCACTTTTAAATAGGTTTTTATTGCATTGTATGTAGTTCTGTTTGGTTCCAGAATAAAATAAAAATAAATAAATAAATAATAATAATAATAATAAACTCTTTATTTCAAAATAAAAAAAGGCGAGCTTATTGCCTTGCGGCAATGTCTATCAGCTAGCCTATAGCTTAAGCTTATAATATAATTTGTTACGTTGGCTACACAAAAGAATACTAAAAATTAAAGTGATTAGAAAAAAAAGAAACAAACAGAAAACGAAATAGAAAAAGATATATAAAAAAAGGAAAACAAATTACTAAAATTAAATAAAGAAGCAGAGAAAAGGAAGGAGAGGAGGGAAGGAAAAGGAAACGAAAAGGAGGGGGAAAGGGGAGGGTTGGCTGGTTTATGGTTTTAGGATTATATGCTCCTTGAGCCTGGCCTTGAACGAGGAAAAGCTGGGGGCTGTTCTAATATTATTCGGTAAAGCATTCCAGAGTCGTGCAGCTTCCACGGAGAAGGAGTACGAAAAAAAGTCGCTACATGTCTTTTTCTTCAAATTTTCTTAATTATGTTGCTAAAAATTTTCATCATTGTAACCGAAAATTTATAAAAAAGTGTAGTATTTAACAAATATAACACTGATATCACTCCAGAACAGACTGCCGTCTAGTGGAGCTGATAAAATCCATTAAATCTGTACTTTCTTAGCTTCGCAAACAATGATTAAGTGTTTGCTCTTTTCTGTACTGTATTATTTATGTCAACATTGTAAATTTTTGTTTTGGATTTAAATAATAAATATATATATATATATATATATATATATATATATATATATATATATATATATATATATATATATATATATATATATATATATATATATATATATATATGTATATGTATATGTATATGTATATGTATATGTATATGTATATGTATATGTATATGTATATGTATATGTATATGTATATGTATATGTATATGTATATGTATATGTATATGTATATGTATATGTATATGTATATGTATATGTATATGTATATGTATATATATATATATATATATATATATATATATATATATATATATATATATATATATATATATATATATATATATATATATATATATATATATATATATATATATATATATATATATATATATATATATATATATATATATATATATATATATATTCAAATTGAAATTATGTTTATTACTAAATAAATGAAATGATAAAATAATAAAAGGGCACTTATCTGGTCTGTGGCGACCAGGAGTGACTCCACGCCTTTCTCTTCTCTTCTTTCAGTGCTTGCTAAGTGTTTCCTGCTGTGGTACTGGAACCTGATCAAACTGGCTTCCTATTGTCTCCTACAGTGGCAACACAACAATGCGAGACGAGAATGAATGCTGGAAAATAATAGGCGATTAGTGTTTCTTAAATATTAATGATTGCTATAAAATGTATATCAATATTTCGGCTCAGCCGTCGTCAAGATATGTGACATTTCTGAAATCGAACAATTCGTTGAAAATTTAAATTCAAGGAATTGAACAAAAAGAAATGGATTAATAATATTTTACACGATTTAGTTAAGGTACCATAACCAACCGTGCAAAACGTTATTTTAAAATGAATGATTATAAATTAAAATAAAAAGCATTTGATGATTATGATAATATGATAAACCTTATTAATTTTGCCTATTGAGACCGGAACCTTTGCAAGCGCCTAAAATATAAATATAAGCTAATTCTCAAGATTTGACGTCCCTTTCTTTTGCATTATCACCAAGGCATTTTATTATTTTAACTTTAAAACATTGATCAAAAGATAAATTATGCGCCCTGGCATGCAAAGATATTGGGAGTTGGCTTTCATTTCCTACACTAGCCCTATGATTATTTAGTCTAATATTAAGTGGTGTTGTTGTTTCACCGATATAAAAGGCATCACAAGTCCTGCACAGAAGTTGATATACTATATTTTTTGAAATACAACTGCAATGAAAGGGAACCCTGTAACTATTAGTTGTATTTGGACTGGTAAAAAAAGGACTTAGATCTAACAGAGGACAAGTTTTACAACGTGGACGACCACAAGGTTGAAGGCCAAAAGTATAAAAGTATATATATATATATATATATATATATATATATATATATATATATATATATATATATATATATATATATATATATATATATATATATATATATATATATATATATATATATATATATATATATATATATATATATATATATATATATATATATATATATATATATATATATATATATATATATATATATATATATATATATATATATATATATATATATGTACCTATTTATATATTTAATAATAGTCAGTTAGTTTTTCATTTGAATAAATCTTTTAGTTTTTAGGATTGAATGAGCGATCAGAATGAAAGAAAGAACAAAGATAAAAGTGAATTCTGTATATTTTTACACGGCTGCCCGACAAAAAAATATATGTCATAGACTTTTTATAGTCCGCTAGACTTTTTTGTGGGGTTTTCTGAAAGCGCAAGTCTATGCCAATAAGCCGCAATCCGACGCCCTCAGTCAACATGAACCAGGCCATCGTTTAAATTCAGTCGGATCTCTGTAACAGAGTGATTGAAAAATTGGACCTCTCGGATCCGTGCCACCGTGCGAAGCCGTGGCGAACATTTGAACATTTGTCATATTCCGTACATAATGGCATACATGCGCCTTCCAAATAAAAAATGATTTTCGTTAATACTTCACACACAGCTTGTTTCATTGAATAGACTGTCAACGTCAAGCCGCACTTATTGGGAAACTCTATACAACTGCTTGACGACGCGGCTTGTTCCAGCAGTAGTGGCGGGCTAAGCTCCAGCCTAGCCAATGCTCGCCTGACGGTTTTAAATGGCGACACCGAATTAACATACATTTATGTATTCACCGCGAATTATTCCATTGGGGCTGTCGGCCTCTTTCTCCGTGTATGGAGCGCCGCACGATCGATGAATGGGTGACGTATTTGGGGCAGAGCGAATGAAAGTATAAACCGACAGCCAGCGGCGAAAAACTCACGTCTTTGTGACAAAAATACTTAGCGCAGCGAACGTGGAGTGCAGCTCTAAATCTTATACACTTCACAATTACCAGGATAAAGTGAAATAAAACACTTTTTGTTTGTTAAAGTTTCACCTCGTTACCACAATAAAAATAAATGAACAGTACGTACAGTCCGCAAGTAAGCTCCGCTTCACGCGCACTCTCAAAATAAGCGATGGATGGGGGCGGCGTAATTCGCCCTCTTACCCAGCCATCGATTCCTCGGAGCTTACGCGCGGACAGTAGGGCGGTGTCGACTACAGCGGGCGAACCCGTCATTCCAGGCTGGTATAACGATGTGTGATAGTTCTTTCAGCCGTGGGATGAAGACAAGTCACGGCCCGGTGGCATAGTGGTTAGGTCGCTTGATCTTACATTGTAAGGTCCCGGGTTCGATTCCCGGCTGGGTCACCATTTTCCGTTGGGATCATATTAACGGACTTGCATTTTCAATTCTGTCGATCGAATGCAATAACAAGACACACACTTACACACATGTTACACGCACACATACTCTCTTCTCTCCGCTTTCATCCCATGGCCTTCCATTTCGCTCTCAGGAAAATCTATGACTGGCTATACCTCAGCATTCATCAACTTTCATGTCTAGGTCTTTCGCAGTGCAGGCGGCCCGACTCTGGAATTCCGTGCCTTTACCGATAAGACAACTTGAAAACCTGAACGGGTTTAAAAAATCTTTAAAGAGACATTTACTCAACTCATGAATACCCTCCCTCACCTCCTGTCTCCTTTGCTTGTCCTTAATTCCATTCCTCCCTTCGATATCGAGTTGGCATACGTTACTAATCACTATTTTATATTTTATACTATGATGACTATTATGTAAGTGTATTCATTTATTACTTGTAAATGAATTTGCCCACACAAACCTTTAGTCACAATAACCCTGGCGGTATGGCCGGAAGATATTGCCACTTGACAATAGGCCCACCACATTGTACTCTTATGTGTGTGCAATAAAGCTTTTCAAACAAACAAACAAACATACATATAACACGTCATAGTAGGGTTGGTTGTAAGAGATTGTCATATGACAATAAACCCGCCCATTGTGACATTTTCACAATAAGGAGTAATAGACAAACAAACAAACAAACATTACATTGATTATTCTATTATTACGATTATTTTATTTTCTCTTCTAGTCAATTGTGTTTTGTATTTGTAGGGCCACATTATTTTCTGATTTATAACAACTTAATTTGTAATTCTCACGTCAAATTATTTTAAAGCAAGTTTTTTTTACTATATCATGTCAAATAATCTGACTGATATTGTTGTTTAATTATCTAATATGAATATTATAAATTATGTGGTGAGACTCTTCTAAAAACCCTTATCGATTTTTAGAATTTTTTAAATCTAAAGCAGCTAAATCTACTAAACATCTACTAAACATGTCGATTCCTTAATCACTGGTTTTGTTCTTTGAATTTTAAAATAATTTTAATATTGTCTAATTTACTTCACTGAGAAAAATATAACGATGAAATACACGGAAATACGCATGTTTCAACAAGGATTACGTATATGATTCAGACTGTGGTCCATACGTATGAATTAACATGACGCGTAACTAGGTTGGCCTGACGGTAGTTACCGTGTCGTAATGTTCAAACATATTATTACTTCATTACGTTGCAACCTAGGGATCTCGCTTTTAATATGACAGCATGTAGTAGTATACGTACGGTTACAGTCGGACGCATGAATCATGTTGTAACTACCGTATACTGTTTTTTCCGTATTAGCCGTAAGGAAAATGTTAATGCATATACTCGAGTAATGAAGTTTCAACAAAATTCCTTGTGTTTCAACAAAATTACGATTGAAACGTCGTTATTTTATTTTATTTTTATTTTTCGGAAAACTTACAGCGTTTTATACTTAATGCTAACACATATTATACGAATCTAAGGCCAATTAAAAGTTTTCACAATTAAACTAAATATTTTGTTACAGCGCACGGATCTATGAAAAAATGCAGGTTTAATTAAGGGGAAAGGGAAGCCACATTATGAGTTATGTAGATGTATTTAAGAAATAGTTAAAAGTATAGTTAATAAAATATATAATATACATCACAATGTATTTATAATGTTAATATACATATGAACTTTTATAGAAAATATTATACTGGCTAGGAAGCATTGTTATAGTGTAGTAACCATTACCACAGCCTACGTACTTAACGGACGAAGAAATACCAATCAAACTCGAAGACTGTTTATCGTATTTCTAATTTCTTCGAAGCAAGTATTTGAAGATAAATTAAAAATATCCAAACATTCAACGTTTAAGTTCAAAGTTCAAGATCAAAACATTCAAAGTTTAAGATTCAAAGATCGAAGTGGTTTAGGTTATATGATTTAGGTTATATGATAAAAATACATATTCTGTATAAATCCGTAATAACAAACTGGTAATGTAAGAATCGATCCATTATTTTTCTCAGTGTTGTTATCAGATTTTGAAGACAATACATTTGATTTGATTTGAACTAAACCGTGAGTTAAGCCGTCCAAGGTAAAACAAAAAAGGCAATCACCACCCTAGGTGCACGGAACGATTAGCAACCTAGTGATTTAACAGAACTGTTGAATAAAAATCTCCAGGAACATCGGTTTTAGAGTTAAATAATAATAATAATTTATTTATTGTGAATTGTAAGTCGGTCGTACAAAATGGATAGGTACTATTTTATGTGCTATACAGTTTACCAATCAGGCAATATTTATTTATTTATAATTAAATATGGTCAAGTGGAAGAAGAAGCAAAGGCAGATCACCGGCCAGATGGAACGACCTCATCAAAGAAGTTACAAAAGGGTCAATACAACCTGCGACCCGCCATGCAGAAGACAGGTCGAAGTGGAGGAGCCTCGTAGGCAAATTGTTGTCTAGTGACCACGATCCTCAGTAATGAGGGAACGACGGAGAAGAAGAATTAAATATATTTTCATTTCGCACGTTGAAGGAAAAAAAAACGAAAAGTATTACGTTTTAACTTAATAGAAACTGCGCCGAGTGTTACTATTTACTTGCTCGCCAATATACGCTTTTAATTTAAATAACTGTTACAGGTGTAAAAGATGATACGACCCATTTAGTGCGGAAACGAAAATTAACAATATACTGTAATCTTGCTAATCTGCGGCAATCAAGTTACATCTCCAACATTAATTTATCATTAGGCGAATTATCTTGAGAATGTTAATTAGGTATAAAATCAGATAAGCTCGTCAGAAGCGATGGGTACAGTTGCGGATAGAGATAGCAAGTACTCGTACACCCAGTTACTACCACTTAAGATTCGGTGGAATTTCCGTTGTTCGTCGTAGAACCATAGCGAAATTCCCATGCGCCTAAAGAAAAAAAACAGCAATTGTCGCCGCGTAACCGCTTATGATTATAGTGAACGAGTAACATCAGTTTTACACGATATGCTTTTACCAAAATATAATCAGGTTAAGGGGGGAGGGGGAGGGGTGGTTTAGAATGCCAAAATAACATGTTTTTTTATGATTATTATTTTTTTAACTTAAACTTGAAATCTATCCATGAATTCCGACTGCTTGAGAATTGCTTAAGGAAGTTGTCGGGCTATAAACACAATCGATGCCTGTAAACGACCATATCTGAAGAATTTTAGTTTTATGAGTTTTTTGAAAAATATAACCATTAATTAAAAAATGTTTGTAAGTGAATCCCTCGATTAGAAACCAATTTAAAATTTGGACTCAAAAAAGTTGCTCATTGCCTTGGACATTAAGGCTTTAAACTGACTTCGAAAACTTTCAGGCGCGTTTACTCTTACAATGTAAGCGGTGAGTGCGTTTTATTATAATTTTATTATATTGACAGGTTAATTTTCTAGGGCAGCACTTGCCATTAACACCCTTATACCACCACTGCGTAAAGATAGTTTTTCTGTGCTAGCGCTGCGACAGAGTATTTAGTATGTACCTGTCATTTATATTTTATTTATTTATTTATTTATAGTATTATACAAGTTCGTTTGTACCGTTTACCATATCAGGTTGTATATATATATGAGACGTTAGCAAAAAACTGATTCTTGAGGAGATAAAAGTCGCCTAACTAGGCCAGGGCCTGTTCTAAGGCAAACTTTATAAAATATTGTTTAGATGTGTCTAATCAAATTACTAAATAATTATTATATTAAAAAAATAGAAATAAAAATTAAAACAATTAAAATTTGTAGAAATTCTATTACTTTGATAATAATTATTAACGTGTAGAGTAAAAGTAAAAATATATGTTTGAACGTAAAAATACATGTCTAAAATTGAAGAATAATGCGAAAAATTAATATACAAAAAATTAATATACAATATTCAACATTCCATTGATGTTTTCCCTGCCTTCTGTAATAAGCCACCTAGAAACCGATTTTTTAAATTTGTTTTTGGTTTCAATGCGTTTAACGACATCAGGCAGGTAGTTGTACATTCTCGGTGCTATGAAGTTGAAATGTCTCTGTCCGAAAGTCGTACGAGTTCTTGGCACTATCATATCGTCATTCTTTGCAGCTCTGGTAAGTCTCACTCGTGCGTTAATAAGTGGCATTTTGAATTTTGCGTGTATGAAGGCTATCTTAATGTACAACAGTCTTGGGTCCAAAATATTACTTTCTTTATATAACTGGTTCGTAGGATATCGATACGGTTTACGCTCGATAATTTTTAGTATACACTTTTGCGCTACTTCAAGAGGCTGGAGGATAGTTGATGGACAACCACCCCACCCGATTATGCCATAACAATATGATCAGTGCGCCTGTCCGCCGGGGCGTTCGGACGTAGAATCTGCGCTTGACGCTTCGTCAACGCTGGATTTTTGTTGGTCAAACCCTACAAAATTGACCCCGCCTGTTTTTTCGCGTGTCCGCCCATTTCGGATATTTTTCTGAGGTCTCATGTCGCCTTAAGGGGGAAGTCTGGTTTAGAAAGCCAGAATATGTTTCTTACGTTTTTTTTTACTTAAAGTTAAAATCGGATCATGAATCTTTTATATCAGTTTGATAAACATTTGAAAGATAAAATATTTTTTGTATTAGTAAAAAAAACTGTTTTTGATATATTGAATTGCAAATGTTTCAACCGTTGCAGAAATGACGGTAGCTATAAAATCGGAGACTATCGCGGTTATTTGACATTATAAATAAGATAAAAAAAAACGAATTTACCTCGTGAACGTAGATACTTACGGCGAGACAGCCCACCGTCTAGCTACCCCAACGCTCCCGTCTCGCGCCCTTACTACCAGTTTTGTCCGGATTTCTCCGTCCTCCCGTCTGGTCACGGGTCCGATGTCGCTTACGCGTCTTCTGCCTGCGGCAAGCGGTAATTCAGTTCGCTTCTTATCGCGGACCATGGCGTCCTTTGCCCGTCTGATCACGCGGGTTCGGGTAGCCGGGTTGTTTCAAGAGCAGCCATTGGGTCAGGAACCACTACTGCTTCTTAGGAAACGTATACGAGCATTTCCAGACCCCCCCCCCCCCCCCCCCCCCCGATTATTCGCTGGTGTGCACAGTCGATTGGCTGACGCCGCACTTTGCGCAAACCGCCCAGCAGCGCCCGAAGGATATCCCCAGAGGAAACCGATTCGCCATGCTGTAACAGGGGAAAACAAAGGTCTTTCCAGGTTCGATCATCTTCGAGGAGGCTACTGGGTGAACGTTGATTGATTTGAGTAGACCAGAGGTAAGGAGCAGGTCTTAATGACCAAAATGCACGGGAACCGTTAGCTGCCCGTTACTTTTATAGGTACCCGATGTTTTTCTGTGTTGTCGACGTTGAAGTCCTCCCACCGCGCCGGCTATTTTCAATGCTTTGCCGACCAACTTTAAATTGGGCTGCCCATTTTTGACAATCATATACGATGGACATAATCATTCTAATATCTTTTGTATATCACTATAGATCTGTTTCGGCGTTAACCCCCTTTTTGTGAAGGTACTTAATGATTGTTTGTTTGTTTCTACCCTTTATTGCGAAATTTCACAATTGGCGGGTTTATTGTTATATTACAATTTCTTACAACGAACCCTACTATGAAGTGTTTATATGTATGTATGCGTGTAACATGTGTGTAAGTGTGTGTCTTGTTATTGCATTCGATCGACAGAATTGAAAATGCAATTCCGCTAATTAGATCCCAACGGAAAATGGTGACCCAGCCGGGAATCGAACCCGCGACCTAACCACTATGCCACCGCTCTTTGTTCAATTAACTTTGAAGAGTCTGTGAAAATGCCTTCAAAGCTTCAGTGGTTCCAGTCCACAAGAGTATTACAGCAGACGAATTAAGCAACTCCCATTAAAATTACAAATCTGATATTAGGGGTCAATATTTCTGTTAATTAAATATATATTTTTCATACAATTTTTTTGGCCCCTAATTTCCTTTATAGAACAGCAACTTCATAGGTAAGGACCCAATATGCAGTAGCTACTAGTAGCTAGTACTCTGACGAAAGCGTCTTCAATGTCAATAAAGTACACAGATGTAATGCTGTATCTAGGCAATCCGTGTCGTGTGTTACACTGAATCGCCATTAGTAGACAGCCATGGCTCACTACTCGGCAATTATCCAGTAGACAAAAGACTGCTCACCGATTCGCCGTTCTTCGTATATATTGTTCTATGCTTCTGTACAACTACCAACTTAACGGTTAGCAGCTCAGTTTATTTAGGTCACACATTATAACACCCAATAATGTTTGCAGGGTTTCACATAGTTGGTCATCTTTTAGGGCCAGTTTATCTAAAGTGAAAGAAATTTCAGCTAAATATAGAAGAAAAAATGTTACTTTTACATATTACCTATAGCCATTGATTATACAGTGTATTTAAACTATGTAATCAATGTAACTAATACAGAAAGGCGGTGTCGACTACAACGGGCAACCCGTCACCCCAGTCTTGTATAACTATATGCGATCGTCTTTTCAACCGTGGGATGAGCGTAGAAGACTTTGAGACAGGACAATCTACTGTCTAGCTCGCCAACAGCCCGTTAGAGTCCAACGCCTTATGGCGAGGCACCGGAAAAGATACCCAGCAGGCAGCCTCGCCCCCTAACTACCAGTTATGGTAGGGATATCTCGGTCTGGAGTTAACCTTCAGGATACCTCCATTCTCCCGACTAGTTGCGGGTCTGAAGTCGCTTACGCAGCCTCTACCTGTTGTATTACAACGGTAATTCAATTTGAATTTATCGCGGACCTGGGGGTTCTTTGCCCGTAGTGCCACACGGGATCGAGTGGTCCAAGGTCATTTCAAGAGTGGCATGACACCATGTCAACATCCTCCCCCGCTGCTTAGGAGACAGTATATTTCCATAGTCTCCAGACTCCTTCAGCAATTAGTCAGAGTGCACAACCGGTTGGCGTCGCCGAACGGTGCGCAACCGTCCAGTAGCGCCGGGATGCAATCCCGCCAGGAGAAACCTGTCCACCACCTTTGAGGACTGAGACGCGAGAGTCTTACCCGGGGTAGCCTTCCGCACGAGGAGGCTTCTGAATAGGAGCTGAATAGTGAGTTGAGCCGATCCGAGAACAAAGTGGATCTTGTGGCTTAATTACCGTAACTAATGCACTAATTAATAACTAATACATTATATAATCAAAGCTATAACTATCGATTTTTGATAAAGCTGCGTTACTCCACGGGATAGCATTCGCCAATGTAATAATGCGGTTTTTTATTGTTTATCACGAATTGATTGATTCGATTTTCAAGTTTTGTTTTTATGATGGATGAATGGAAGGTGGTCGTTCGCCGGCTTTAAAAGTCTCGTAAACCTACAATGTCCTCAAACATAAAAACAAGTGAGGACACCAGGGGAAGAACGATGAATGTACCATTTTTCTTCATTTTAAACTGAGTATGAGGAAATATGCGTTGTACCCATAAGAAAATTATGGCAAAATCGAATAGGAAATATTGATGATGGAAATAGGAAATATTATGGCAAAAATGGAAATTTTTGAAATAGCATGTTGGGGAAAAACGATGAGAATCGAATCGATTGTGGGGAATACTGTTGTATTATATACACATATTATAATGTTCTTAAACAATAATATCAACCCTAAATAAATATGACGTCAAATAATACTAAAATAACATATGACTCCTGACCATGAACAACTTTGTATCCTTGCCTCAAATCTTTAAAGTCGTTTTTCTCAGTTACACAAAAATATAACCCTCATCGTTCTTCCCCTGATGTCCTCAAGTATTTTTGGCAAATGTAAAAACAAGCACACCAAAAACCCGATTATATTTTTATTCTCTGTACAATTTTAAAATATAGATATTTTAAAATTGATATACATAAATATTTGAGCGCGGATAATAATTTCGCGCTATCGACTTTATAAGCTAATGGGCCCTTGCTGAGTTGGCCACGAAGACCCATTTGTTTATGGTCGGTCACACACACGGGTCAACCCCTATCCGTTGGCCTCCACGCATGAAGCGCGAGCCCGGGTAGGACTGGTCTGAGGCCTAGTTTCCCGCAGGAGTCTTCTTGCGCTCCTGGACGGTCTGCGCAATGTGCGGCGTAAGCCAATCTATTGTGCATTCTGAGTAACAGTTGGGGGAGCCTGGAAACAGTACTGTTTCCTACAGAGCGGGGGTGGTTGCTGACCTTACGGCGACTGCTTTTATTGTGATAAATTAAGTGATATTGTATCGTCATTGACGGATTGGTTATCATACTTGCGGTAAGAATTCGTAATATAAATTGGATAGTATCGGGATTCATAGTCACGTCCCACGCTGTACGGATTACGCTTTCAATTTGATGTTTGACACAAATTGCTGACGAGCATGAATCTCACCCACTCTCGCGTCGAATAAGACGCGACTTGGGTGAAGAACGTCGCTTTTCCTCTATCTAAGGGTTGCCTTACGTTGCCAAGGATTGTCACTTTTGCTATATGTGTGTTGTAGGGGATTAGAGCAATGTTTCTCTAATCCCCTCTCTCATAGTTTTAGCTGGTGGCACCCTTAATCAGTTCAGAAATTGTTGTGGCACTTCTCTTTATTAATTTGCAGATATAGCTACATTGTCTAGATAAGGACATCTGAATGTTTAAGTAGACTGCCTATCTACTCGCAAGATTCTGTTAGATGTATACAGACTTAGTCAGTACCAGCAAACAAGCAACTTTTAATAATAATTTGTTAAAAATATATTTAAAAAAATTGAAAAGCATTTCGATAATTCAGTAATATATTCGGTTGGCACCGTTTCACCGCTACGTAAGGGAGATGACCGCGCAAGCGACCTCGAACTCGTAACCAGTCGAGAGACTGGAGTAATCTGGTCGCAACTGGAAGTAAGGGCGCGAGTGTCGGCCCGCTGGGTAACATACCTGGCTATCTCGCGGATAAGGCGTTGACCTTTTACGGGCATGTGACGGAGCTTAACGGTGGACTGTTTTGTCGGGAGACAGAACGATCACATTTCGTTAAATTTTCCTCAGGTGACGGGTTCGCCCGTTGTAGTTGACAGCTCTAGTTTATTAACTTTATAACTCGCTACTAGATGGCGCAGCAGCACATCAACTTCTATATCGTTCAACTGATCGCCATGAACGTCCCCCGGGCAATACTTTGTAAGGCCAGATCCTTACTTGTCCCACGTACGTAACGTACGCAACGCAATATGACTTGGATTTGCATGAAAGCCGACACACATCTCACGCAACATTGCGTGTGATAAGTGTGTCAACTTTCATTCATATTCAAGGGCCAGTGCGTTGCATACGTACGACAAGTGTGCCGGCAGCCTAATATTCCACTAGTATACATATTTAAATGGTTTGAAACTAACATAGTTTTCAGATTAATATCGCCTATCCTCCAATTTCATAATCATTATCTATTTTATATATAGTGCAATCTATTTTAGAACCGCTCTGATTGCGAATTGTAAATTGTGCAAAATGTAATCATTAATATTCTCTAATGTATTGGCAATAAAATATATCCCGTCGCTTATCAGAATGTATCATGTTTTTTCCGGTGTCCCATAAATAATAATTTTGTTTTGATAGGATGTGCCGTCCCGAATCGTTAAGATAACGAAATCGTTACAGGCGATTACAATACTGTTGCTATTTAATTGTGAAATTAATTGTTGCGCACGATGACAATAAATGGTCGACTCGGGTTTTTGTTTTCTTTTCAATATATCCTATTCCTACAGTCCCTTGCCATATTATTTGATCCACCGTACATTTCAGTACAAATTTACACATTTTAATAGCCTATAACTTTTGAACAGTGCTCATTTTCATGTGTCTGTGTTGGCTATTATAATGAATATGTTGAAAAACATAACTTTCACAATTTTACCATTCAATATCAGTTTTTGAGTTAGCGTGGGTATTCAAATAAAATGTTATTAAAAAAATATATTGTTTTTGTTGTGAAATGAAAATTTGCAATGTTATTACCGCTTAACCCTGGAGAAAACTCACGTATTCCGCAAATATACACTAATTTATATTTTAAAAAATATTTCAGCTATTTCTGTATGTCACCATTCAGATTTTGCGATTTTATTATTGACTAGCTGACCCGTGCCCACTTCGTTGGTCGGTAAAACTTTTTACTTGTGATGAAATTATGAGTGTTGTTTGGTTAGTACTGAGTGCTATGATTTATTTCCTGACTGTCAGAAGAAGGGTTATATTTTTACTGCATATGTATGTATGTATTTGCATGCCAATTTGACTATATTACCGTTATTTGTGTGTGTCTCCTTGTGAGTGTCTTATTTGTAAGTGTCCTATCTCTTTAAGCATTTATGCAGTAAAAGTGAAATTATATGCAGTAAAAGGGAAAGATAAATTTACTTATTTTGATAATAATTCATAATTGTTGATAATATGACCAATATACATGACCTAACGATTTAAATTATTTTTTTAATTTGAATAACTACTTTTTGTGACTTAAATATAAAAGTTAGACATATGCTGTAGCTGACTTTTTTGTAGGCATTATCAACCTCTACAACTTTTCCCTAGAACTTAATCATATATCTTTCATCGTTAAGGCAGTGTTAGTTAGAAACCTTTTCGTTCGACCGTTTTTTCCGACTTGCTTTGGAAATCCGACTACCACGGAAAAGTCTTTTCATTTTACGGATTAATATATGTCACTCACAAATAACGTGGCTTTCTATTGGTAAAAGAATTTTCAAAATCGGTTCAGTAGATCCAGAGATTACTTCCTACAACGTCACAAACTTTACCTCTTTATAATATTAGTATAGATAGAAAATTGTATAAATATACAAAATTAATATGGACTACATAACCTATATCGTTGTTTGTAGTAGCGGTTCCTTCCTACAAGCCGAAAAGCCCGGCTTGCCTTTTCTTAAAAAGATCGCTAATTTAAAGATCGCTAAAATAAATGAATTTGAGAGCGTCTATTGCTAGATCTCGTAGATCTCTCCACGCGACACAAAACAGGTTATCGACAGTGCACGCTGCAATCTTACCGATTTGAGTTTAGCTAGTCATCTCGCTCGCACACATGGGCTTGCAATTGGGCTTTCAAAATCAGTGGTCCTTTTATTCTAACCTGTGGGAAATTACGCAAAACAATATAATATGTATCTATACGACTTTTTTATTGACGAACAAGCCAGGATTGCATTCGCATGAAGTAGATTGCGAGCGTGTTCAGTATTTAGTTCCGTTTGTTTTGAGCAAGTGACAGATCAGATTTTTTATTGTATAAATTTATTGCCTGGTAAACAATGGAGGAAATTGTCCCTTGTTCTGTCCTAACTTGATTTCACTCGCTCAAGCAAATTAAACGGCATTTCATGCTGATAAGTATATGTTAAATTCTGTCTAGTAGTAGCATGTCTTCAGTGCGCTTTATTGAATCTACGACACAAGCAGTACATTTCAAACTGAAGATCGAAGAGTAAAGAGGTACCACTTTTTTTTACTTCAAAGAGCGTAAAAAACACAAAAAGGTAGGTTTCACTGGTTGTTTGATATAATAATACTAATGATAATCGATTTTTCCCTTCACCATTTTACCCGTTAAGACAACGAATGTCATTCTGATCTAAAGTTAGAATTTTGTTATTTTATGCGATAAGGTCCATTTCTTACAAGTATAGAGGCTAAATAGAGGTTAAGAGAATTCATTTAATAACAATAAACACTAACAAAAAACATGAACAGCGTAACTCATTACTGAAATGCACGATGGGTCTAATAATATGGCAAAGGACTGTATATGTATCTACATATACAGTAGACTTGCTATATAGCAAGTCTATATGAATCGATGATATCCGAAAGAACATATGGTACCTAACGCTTTTTACACGACTGCCCAACATTTTTTTTTGAGATGGACGAAAATATTTATTTTGAGCCCATGAGATGATGAAGTTTGTCTATTTTTCTCTGTGACATTTGACATTCAGGCATTATTTGGCCTGACAAGAGTTTTAAAGGTTGTGGTTGAAATCGGTCCACCAGGGGGCGGACTAGATTATTGTACGTATAGACTTTGCTACACAGGTGCCTTGTTGAGCCGAAATCGCCGGTCAGTATATCTGCTTAAACAATTGAAATGAACGCGTTTAAATGTTTTTTATGTTATTTCAAGGGGTAAAATTTCAAGAAATGTATTAGCTAAAATGTATTTATTATTAACGTCTATATAAATAAAAATGAAATGCTGTTCGTTGGTAACCAGTTTTTGAGATTGAAGGTCTGAACCGATTTGGCTATTTTTTTCTTTAAAATGTCCTTAACCCTTGGAGTAAATGGGTATTTTCATGGATGCATCTGTCTCTTTTGCAGGATTTTCGGCGACATCGACTTAAAGTACTATAACTACGAAACTACTACACCAATCATAAAAAGAACAACTGCACAATGATTGCATTGAAATTTCGAATATAGGATATTGAAATATCATTTTGTAAAACAATTAGATAATTATGAATAAATATGAGAACGTCAAAGAAGTGAAAAAAACGCGCGACCAGATTTGGTCGACTCGTACTCAACGGATAATTGTTTCGCGACCAGATTTAGTTGACTCATACTCAACGGGTTAATAGTCCAAATAAGGCCCTAGCGGAAAGTGAAATTTGAAAAGTGGCCAGGAAAATCGGAAGTTCGAGAAAAACTGAAAGTGCGAAAAACGATTCGAAGAATGGAATCCGTAATTCTTTTTTTTAATTGGAACGACATATTAGGTTGATTCTTTTTTTGTTTTGATCGCTATGGGGGAGGGGGGGGGGGGTGGGAGGTGGGGGCGAGAGGTTTGATTATTAGGTTGAATATTTTTTTGTTTTGATAGCTATGATCTGCGGATGGAAATATTTCAATCGAATGTATTAAATTTAAAAAAAAATGTGGAAGATCTTGAGATAAATCCGGAAAAACGCATTCCAGCCTAAATTATATTTAAATGATTGTTTCTACTTTTGTGTAGTTTCGCGATCTGCAAACAACTTCAAATATTTTATTAATATCCCAATTTATTTATTTCGGTATTGATCTATATTTTGAAATGTGCCAGAATGATGACTTCGCCCAAACGCTGCTATACTCACAAATGCCAAGATATCTTACTTGGAATCAACTATCAAAATAGGGAGGGGGGTGGGGAGTTTGGAAGTGAGGGGGTTGGCGCGGGGGGGGGGGGGGGGGTTAGTCTGACTGCCGGGAAAATCTTGGGGTGTCACAACCGATTTTTTACTTTGCTTACATATTTCTATAGCTTTTCACAAATTCACAAAACGATCACAAACAAATTTTTTGAAATTCGGACAGGACAACGTCTGTCGGGTCAGCTAGTACATAATAAAATAATTTAATGGCGACCATAAACACCAAAATGAAAATATGATTTAAAATTATTATTTTTAGAATATTGAATAGTCTTAATATTCCCGTATGCACGGCGGGCCATAATAATATAGAAAAGGTACCGTTTAAATTATATGGATTTCGAAGAAGTCGAGTAGGCCGACGCGGCGGGGGCCGGTCTTGCTTGTGGCGAATGAAGGATAGGGACAAAGATGTCGGGCGGAAGTCAAGAGGGGCATCCGGTTATCGGCTCGACTCCACACTGGGCAGATAAGCGAATGGCTAGCCGCTCGTGCTCATTTAGACCGGGAGCCGATGTTATCAAAAAGTCGCGAAACGGTTGAAGGGCGCGGGCGCTTTTATAGATTGGAATAAAAATTAATTACCTACATTGGGGAGCTAGTGGATTTTTTTCGGTACTGACTTTTCCAGTCACCAAACATCGATAGAATTATTCAGTGACTAATTCTAAGTATTTTGTAGGGGAGTTTTCCGGTGGGTTGAGCTGGAAAATGCGTTTGAATATACAAATGTACTGAATGTATTTTATCACTATAGAAAAATCGTTTTACTGTCAAGTCGAATGCAACATTGATTTAAAAAAAATAATGGCTGATCTATAGGTATGGCAAAGGCGTCTGGCACCTGAAAACCCTAACAAAATGGTGGCCCTTGTTTTCCCAGACCTGAAAATTTGACAGATGATTCTTAACATTATAACGATAGGATAACATCTGGCTGGGATTCGCGTTCGCGAAAGTCTTGCCAGACTTGTTTAATTGTCGTCATAGTGACACGCAATAAACGATGCTGACGCGCATTAAACGAATTACGCGCATAAAACACTGCGCACAGCCATAAACTTCAGTATAGTCTGGCGAGGCTTTAGTTATTATAAACATTAGCCAGATGTGTTTTTAGTGGAATTATAGAATCACTTATTCTGTACAAAAATTTCAAGACTGAAATGAGAGCAATGCGTTTGTGTTTTTGTTTAATTTCTGAATCCCGCCAGACTCATTCCGCGTCATTTTAAAGTAGCCAGACTTCTTTTAAATGATAATCTGTGAAATTATCAGTTGGTATTTTAAGGTTTTAAAGATGTAAAAATACGGGCCACTTTATTCGTAAAACACATCGATTTTTTCCGTTTTTGTAATTCGGGAAATGTTCCCGCAAGACTAGCTTCGTTCAACTGTTAATGAGCCAGATTTCTTTTTGTGCATTTAATGATTGAATCTGATTAATGGAAAAGATTTACAACTGGGCAAAATAAGTACAATTCGAATGCACCTACCGCCCACCCACCCATCGCATAATCCTCATTAGACTCGGTATTTCTTGAGTAGGTAGCATCAGTAATAGTCCAGATTTATTTACTTTTACGAACTGGGAAAGTAGGTCTTAAATATATTGTCTTCCTCCCCTACTATTCCCTACATTATCTTTTTACATCCGGCGTAAATTGTAATGATACTCATCTCACGACACGAGTTAGATATTTGGAAAAAATATCTTGGAATGTATTTCGTAAGATCAGCCTGGTGAAAACGGATACGGATTCTAATCTTATTTCCTGTGCACATCCCCGAATCCGGATACCAGTACGGATATCTGGCAGACTTTCGACTGCCGCTCTACCGGAAATGAGTCGCGCCGGCCAGCGGCGAACCCGTCCGAACCCGCACTAATAGAGACTGATCGAATCGACTGTTTTGACGCTATCCCATGCATCGAAACATAAGACGACATCAAAAACATATCGTGAGGAATTTAGTAACAGTGCTACAATTTTTAGAAACAAAATTAAGAAACATACGATGATTGTATATGTTATATGTAATGAACATACATTATTGATCGTTATGGGTTCACTTTTTTACACGACTGCCCAAAAGGAGTGTTATGTGTTCAGGATTCATATATGTAAGTTTCCGTTTCTTTATTCGACCATAACTTCTAAACGCTTAAACCGATTTAGAAGTGTGTCGTATTGTCATAATCGTTTTGTCCTCCCGCGATCAGTACAGGGTCTTTAATATAAATCGCCGTTACGCGGTGCGTGTTGACATTCATCATTTGACAGTTTTTTTCGTTCTTCCTCTTCGTGGCCGTCAGGAATACATCCGGTAGGCCTAATAACGAAGAGAAATATTTGGAATATTAAATTAGGAAAATAAATTATAAAAAGTGTTTAATTATTACACTCCACAAAATATTACCAATTTTTAAATAGTTTTGGGTTCTTACGAATATTTTTCACAATATTATACGTGAATATTTTTCACAGTGAATAGACAGAGAGAGGGAGAGAGGGAGAGGGAGGATTTGGGGGAAGTTGGAAATGAGGGGTAGGAAGAGGGGGGATGGAGGAAAGAAGGGGAGAGAGTGAGATGGTGTGATTTAGGGGGGAGGTTGGGAGGAGGGGCGGAAGGGGTCTGAGGGTGGGGGGGGGGGGGTGAAAAATGGTTTGAGGGGGGTGGATGAGGGTTTAGGGGGTTTGGCGTGCGAGGGGGATTGTCTGCTTGACGGAAAAGTTTAGACGTTACACAGCCGCCTGGACATTTTTTTACTCAATATAAAAAACAAATTTTAAAGATTTCAATCCTTTCACCGCCAGCTAGCGTATAATTGCTAAAGTAAGCTGAATTGGCGCGAAACTTTTTGTTTACTTTCTGTCACACGTCATATCACGTACGAGTTGCTCTTCGTTTATTGCTGTCTCTTTCTCCAAGACCTTGGTGACATTCCTGATCGTAGATCAAATGAGCAAGGCACCGCAACGTAATCGAATTAATCGAAAGAAATATTATTGGTATATAAATAAGTATGTTTTCGTTTATTTTTTAAACTCTCCATGATGACAAAAAATATAATTTTGAAGAAAAATTGAGAATTTCACTATTTTACGCGGTAAGTTTCATTTATTCTAAGTATGATGACCTAATTTTATTATTTACGTAGGTACAAAGTTCTATAATTTAATGACTTTAAAAACTAAAAAATAGGGAGTTAAAGGGTTTATGAAATGCGAAAATTAGTACTAAAATTTATAGTGTCCCTATTAATACATACCTATATACACACAAAATACCTATATGCTAAAATAAAGCACGATTTTAAAAATCTATTTAAAAAATATTTAACATTTATTTATAAAGTATATATGTATTTATATATGTATGTGTTTATACATATCTATATATATTCGGAAATCTCATTATATTAAGTATATCATATGTATACATATCTGTCTTTCTAAATCTTATATATTACATTCATTTATTACATGCTATGTATCTTCTTCTTCTTTTTCTTCATCAGCGCGCATTCGGCCACCGTTGGGCATACGCCTCTCCAATCACGCTCCATCCGGATCGGTTGTCCGTTTCCCTCATCCAGACAGGTCCAGCTGTCTCCTTTATGTCATCGGACCTAACGGGAGCTAACGGGCCCATGTTGGGTTGGCCACGAAAACCCATGTGTTCAAGGTCGGTCATACTCACGGGTCAACACCCATCCGACGGCCTCCACGCACGGGGTGCGAACCTGGGAAGGACTCTGGCGCTGGTCAGTTTCCCCTGGGAATCAAACCTCTGGCGTTCCTGGACGGTCTGCGCACCGTGCGGCGCAAGCCAATCGATTGTGCACTCCGACTAACAGTCGGGGGAGTCTGGAAGCTGTATTGTTTCCTATAGAGCGGGGGTGGTTGCTTACCTTACGGCGACTGCTCTTGAAATGACCATTGGCCATCCGATCCTGGTTCGGAGGCGGGCAAAGGACGCCATGGTCCGCGATAGATTCGGTATTCACCGTCTCACCGCTTCGTAAGGGAGAGGACCGCGCAAGCGACCTCGAACTCGGAACCAATCGAGAGACCGGAGAAATCTGGTCACAATTGGTAGCAAGGGCGCGAGTATCGCCCGCCAGGTAGCATTCCTGGCTATCTTTCGGTAAGGCGTTGGTCTCTTGCGGGTTGTGGCGTAGCTAGACGCTGGATTATTTTGTCCAAAGTCTTCTACGCTCACTGCAGGTCGATAGAACGATTAATCGTTAAAACTTCCTGTGGTGACGGGCTCGCTCGTTGTAGTCGACAACTCAAGTTGATGTCATCGGACCATCGGGCCGGTGGTCTGCCCACACTTCTTCTGCCTAGCCGGGGTCTGCACTCCAAAACGCGCTTGCTCCACCGTTCGTCGTGTCGTCGGGCCACGTGGCCGGCCCGAGCCCATTTCAGCTTGGCCACTCTCTGACCCACGTCGACCACCTTCGTGCACTGTCTGATGAGCTCGTTTCGGACTCGATTGCGCAACGATATGCCGAGCATGACTCGCTCCATGTTACGATCCACAGCTCGTGGATCATCCCATCCATGATCATCTGATCATCCAGTCAGCTCCAGATCATGCTATGTATATAAAGAAGAAATACTGCAAGTTACGTAAATCATCCTACATTATTTTACATTATGCCTACCTTAGTACAGGCGAAGCTTAGTTAAGATGGCTTTGCAACTATGTATAATATGTGTAACTTTATGGATTTAATAAAGAATTTTAAATTGAATTGAAAATGGCCACCGACTGTAAATACCGTACATACCATATTTGTTGTCCTGATTCATTGTATGTTTTTGCTGAAATCATTGCCACTGTTCAGAGAAATATATCAACACAAACGTAATAAAAATCGTCATTCATACCAATCATTATACTGCTTATTGTGCAAATTATGTAACTTAACAGCGAAGTATCGACTCGACAGGTTGTAATAAATAGTATAAATAAGACATAGTACGTAATAGTCGGTAAACAGAGTGCATGAATCGGTGCGAGAATCATGAATGGAGTTATCTACGTGGATTGGCACAGGCACGTGAGAAATAAAGGAAAAAAACACAAACAAAAGATAACATTACTTCGGATTATATGATGCGATGCGACGGGGCGTCGGCAGGGCCGCATTGGTAGATCTTGCCCCGGTTTTACAAGGTAGCAATTTTAAGGTATGCTTTATCGCCTGCGTTAGGGGCTCTAGACGATTAAGCATGGTTGTCAAGCTTCACGTCGCGGGCTGATAGGCGATCATAAACTACTGCAGGATATATGCAAATATTTTTTTTTATCTGTACGAAAAATGCCTACTTTTGTAGTTACAATTTTGTTCTAAGAGATGCTACTGTCTGGTATAGTGTGGTCATAGTGAGAACGGGCTCTAGGCGTCTTTCTTTGGAGTTATCAATTATCGGAGCAACTTTAAACTTCTTCTTATGTACTTGTCTCATTTCTAATTTTACCTAGTAGTGTGACACCCGCTGACCAACGTAGAATGCGCATTTCTGCTGTATGTAGTTTATTAAGATGTTATTTGTTAGTCGCCCAACATTCAGATCCATAAATAAATAAATAAATAAATACAAGACAGCAGGTCTAACAGCTGTCTAATACATTTGCCCTTTAATCTTAAGGCTCCCTTCCGAATTAACGCGACTAAACATTTAGGTATTTTTGCAATGCCACGCGCCCGCGCGCTTTCGATATATACATAAAGATGTATAGTTATACCGCGGCGACAAGTGAATACGTCCCACCGTTGGCAGTGGCCAACGGTGGCATTGACGATTTCGGCTTCGCGCGTCGTCTAATATAGTCGATTTGGCTTTTCAATTATAATATAATAAATGATCAAACGAATAGTTTTTTATAAAGTAAAAATTAGATTACAACTTAAGAATAACTTAACTTAAGATCTATAAAATAACTTAAGATCACTGTGTTATTTTTTATATCACTCAAAATTATCTTTTAATAAATAAATAAAAAATAATGTTTGGCCATAACATTTCTGGAAATTACGTAATTTCAAAAAAAAAAATATATATATTTTGTATGGAAGTTCCAAAAACTGTCTTCGTACTATGCAAATAGACCATACGCTGGTGTAAATAGTATTTTTTGATATTGAGAGTCATCTCTAGGTTTTTCAAAAACTGAAGACAAATCTCGCTCGTTTTTATTTTTTTGGAAAACAGTAGCAGAATAAAGATTAAATAATTTAGCAACTTCGTTTTGGCGAAATGATAGCTTAAGGACCGGGTTTTTAAAATCCGGCAATTTTTTTTCGTGTTCTCACTAACATTCCACAAAATTATGCTTCATATAGCTTTTGGCCGCCACGGCCTCTTATTAATAACTCTTGAAATTTATGCTATGCATTTATTAGAGTTATTAGATTTACTATATTTCATTTATTTATTACTTTTTCTTTTTCTCAGTAATAGTACTTTATTAAGTGTGCGCACAATATAAAACGTACAAGTGACCTAGTCGAGTCTACCTTGGTACGGGCTTCGGCCTAGTTAGGCAGACTTTGTGAATAATGTTTTTGGAAAATTACTTAGGAAAATAAATTTATTCTTATTCTTATTTTTATGTTTATTTGTTTATTTATTTTTAGGAAAACCAACAGCTAATTATAATTTAACAAAAAGAGGAGTAGGATAACAGAGAGCCAATTAAAGGTTTTTACGTTTAAGTAACGTTGTAGAAACATATGTGACCTTTCAATTAAAGCTATCGATTAAAAATACATCAAAAATTATTCAACAATTAATGCTAAGTTCAGCTGTTGCCTAGCTGAGTAAATACTCGTACAGAATAGATCAAAGTCAAAGTCAAAAGCATTATTCTGTCGCACATGTAGCACAAAGTCAATATAATACAACATAGACTGATAGGGGCAGTCAAATGAAAACAAGAAGATCAAAAAAAATAAATATCTATATATTAATTTGAAACGTGTTTTTTCCTAGGTCGTGAGAGTAATGTTTAGTGTTCTTGGGTTAAATTAATTTGTCCTAAGGGTCCAGTTCATTTCTGCGAGTGCGTGTGTCAAGCGAGACAAGACGCACGATACGTCCGTTTTTTGTCGGCCGCCCCGAGCGCTGTGTTGTAGTCTAGTTTTGCTAAGTGGTCGACCGGCAGACAATGGAGAAGAGTGAGCCGACACACGAGGCGAGACGGCCAATTTAGATAACGCATTTCGTGTGGAAACATGGAAACTAGTAGAATTACAGCGTGAGATCATGGTGACCATAATAGTTGTTACTCACACTAGTGATTGGCACGAGACGAGATTAGTGTCGAGTCTCGTTTCGTCTCTAAAATTCTAGACGAGACTGAGGCTGAGTGTCGTCTTGACGTTTATGAGACGAGACGAAACGAGACGTAAACCTTAGAAAGCTAGCCATGGGAATGAAACTCACGACAGCATGTTTTCAAACTTTTCAGCGTTTTCAACGCTTGTAGCGTCCGTAGCCCCGTTGACACCGGTTCTCCTCGTTGTTACCGAATTTAAGTAGCGGCGGGCGCGGTCAACACTGGGACAGGTGACCGCCTGAGTGTTTGACTGCGTGATGCTTCAAATGCCCACTTAGAAGATGGTGCCAATAGGCAACAAGGCGGGTTCACAAAAAGGCATATGCCTTGTGGGTAAAAAAAAAAAAAACTTCGAAAATTTCTTTGTAAGCGATGTTAGTGCACGTATACTAATGTATAATGGTGGGTTACTCAATGAAGGCGACTTTTTTCGCATATAAATAAATAACATAATTGCAAAAATATGGAGATCGGCCGCCCGCGAGTGGTCACAACGGAAAAACCACCGATCGGTGGTTTTAGCATTCCAGCGGTTAAGGCGACTACCTCTTTCAAACAGTGCAATATTGACATTTTGTAATCAATTTTAAGTGACTTCCGCATTCTTTTTGACAAATTTGTAAATCTTATCAATTGAAAAAAAGTTTGAGAAGTGTTGAGCGCGCTGCGCCATCTAGCGGTAAAATATATCTAATAATATTAGCGATATTTTACCTAACGCTACATAGCGCATCGTTCTCACAGTTTGTTAGAGTATTAAAAGAAAAACAAATTTTCAAGAATAAAAAAGAGGTTTTTTTTTAATTTTCTTTTGTTTTTTCCAAATATTTTATCAAAAGTTGCTTAGTTCGTCGTACTGATTCACCCGCTACAAGGCTATCACTAATTAAAAACTCACTCTATAGACAAACTGCTCCCGTAGTTATATTCTCGTATACAACAAACGTTCAATGCAGCGACTTCATCGCCAGAGCGTAGCTTTAGATATCGTTTGTGTGGACCGATATTGCTGATTTCGAAACATGAATTTCTTTCTTATTGAGTGTTTTATTTTTCCATCTTTTCAGGGGAAGCGAAGAACCTTCCCCTGCGTTCCTATGGCGCACCTTCACATCGAGACCCTTACTGCGTTCTCTCGCTCGACCAGGAGGAGATCTTCAGGACATCCACCATTGAAAGGACCGTCAAGTGAGTTTATGTTTATTGTTTGTTTGTTTGTTTATACTCTTTATTGTGAAATGTCACCATGTACGGGTTTATTGTTATACGACAATCTCATCCGGTCAACTCTACTGTGAAGTGTTTATATGTAAAGGCCCCTCCACACATTGGCGAATGTTCGTGTCCAAGGAAACATATATGGAAAACTCCTATGTCAGATATGCCAACGTCACCAGAAAAATATTAGCTGTGGTTGTCAGCCTGCGAGCCGCGCCTGCGCACTTTACGCACCTCTTCTATTTTTCTCGTGATTTTGACAGCTTCGAGCTGTCAGCTGGCTGTTTTTTTTATTTATTTGAAAATCCGCATCTTACACGGTACCTAATCTGTAACACGAACATTCGCCAACGCGTGGAGGGGTCATTAGTGTGCGCGTAACATGTGTGTTATTGTGTCTCTTGTTATTGCATTCGATCGACAGAATTGAAATGCAATTCCGCTAATTTTACCCCAACGGAAAATGGTAACCCAGCCGGGAATCGAACCCGGGACCTTACAAAGTAAGATTAGGCGACCTAACCACTATGCCACCAGGCCGTCGCCATTATTACACGACTGCCCAAAAAAAAAAGAAGTGTAATGTGTTCAGGGTTCGTCGTAACGATTTAGAAGTATGAGCTCGAACTGATTTAGAAGTATGAGCTATTGTTAGAATCGTTAAGTCATCCCGAGTGTCATAGAGTACTTTAACTGTCCAAATATCAAGTAAATAGTTGTCTTAATTAATGTCCAAATCTTCAAATGTCAATAAATTAACATAAATATATCAGTATCAGTCATAAATATATAAAGTTTAGTGTCAAATGAAGACCTAATTGAGTATATTCCGAATATATATATATATATATATATATATATATATATATATATATATATATATATATATATATATATATATATATATATATATATATATATATATATATATATATATATATATATATATATATATATATATATATATATATATATATATATATATATATATATATATATATTATGTTTATTACTAAATAAATGAAATGATAAAATAATGAAAGGGCACTTATTTTGTATTATAAGTGCCCTTTCATTATTTTATCATTTCATTTATTTAGTAATAAACATAATTTCAATTTGAAAAAAAAATAATTTACACATTTACAATCATATATATATATATATATATATATATATATATATATATATATATATATATATATATATATATATATATATATATATATATATATATATATATATATATATATATATATATATATATATATATATATATATATATATATATATATATATATATATATATATATATATATATATATATATATGTATCTATATGGATAAATACATAAACCACAACTATTTCATAAAATAATTTTAAATAAATGCAGTAGTTTACTTTTTTGTAACGGCAGTCGTTTTTTTATTCCTTTTAATATATTTTTGTGTACGATATGCCCAAGGATAATCTTGTTTTGCTCTCCTAAAGTAACCACTTACCCTGCTTAAGGGGACATGATACCTGGGAACGACCAAATCCGAGGAATTTTAGTTATATGAGTTTTTTGAAAAATATAAGCATTAATTAAAAAAGTTTTTAAGTGAATCCCTCGATAAGGATGATGAATCCGTCATTGCCTTGGACATTAAGGCTTTAAACCGACATCGAAATTTTTCAGGCGCGTTTACTCCTACAATGTGAGTGTGTTTTATTATAATTTCATTATATTGACTGGTTAATTTTCTAGGGCAGCACTTAGCCACATTTTTTATTTAGGCCCTAAATTAATTACAATTAATTAAAACGTGAGAGCGCTCTGAGAGTTACGCTAAATATGCTTTGCCATTAACACCCTTATACCACCACTGCGTAAAGATGGTTATTCTGTGCTAGCGCTGCGATTGACCGTTTAATCATTATTATATTATTATCTTTGCGTTTAATATGCGTCTGGTTCCCGGCGCTATTGTAGAATCTGCGCTTGACGCTTCGTCAAAGCTGGATTTTTATTGGTCAAACCCTACAAAATTGACTCCGCCTATTTTTTCGGGTGTCCGCCCATTTCGGATATTTTTCTGAGGTCTCATGTCGCCACCCGCACAGCACGTAACATCCATTTGGGAACATGTATGGCGGCCGCCTAAAATCCGAAACATCCGCTACTGGATATCGCGCTCGCCGCTGCGAAAAATGCAATTTACGATTCGAAACGTCGTACTTAATGCTTTCTGACGACGGAACGATATGGCCAAATAATCTTTAATTCGGCGGCCACCGGCGAAAAAATCGAACGGCGATTTAAAATGTTAGCATAGACGTCAAAACGGCAGTCCATCGGCCAGCGCTGCGGCCGCGTATAGTTCCGCGGAATGGTGGTTTTGTGCAGTGTTTTGTGGATAACAGTGCAGTGTTTACTGGATAACAGTGAGTAATTTGCATTTTTAAGTAGTTTAGGCATTAGGATTAGTCAATTGAGATAGTCCATTTGCTGTTTTTCACGAATTTTTAAAGAAAACACTTCGGCGACAACAAACGGCTCGCGAAAAAATGGTTGTTATTATTTTGTAATGTTTATGAAATATCCCGATATATTGCGAAATATGACGTAATGTCGCTTTAATTTACTAACAAAATAAGTATTGTTTCATTTACATCCTAAGTTATCACATAATTAGGCGTATTTTGAAAATTATATCTTGTTTTGTAAAATGAATCGCGCAAAGAAACTTGTTTTGATAATTACTATGGGAGAATAAAGTGCGATTTTCCATAGTTTTTCGATGAAATGTGACTCTTTGGAGTATAGTAATTAGTTATTAGACATATAATAAGTCTATGATAAGACAATATAATTGAAAAAATCTAACGAATTTAATATTATGAGCATTCAAAGTTTATTATTAAGTTCGGACGCGGAAACTCTCAAAACTTTAGATTTTTCTATAATATCAGACAAAGCTCAAAGTTCTAGTGTGATTTCTAAGAAGTGTGATGTAGTAATAAAGTTTTTTTGAAAGAATTTCATATAAAAAAATACCATAATTAGTCACAAATTAAAAATTAAAAAAATTTTTTTTTACGAGAATACATAAAATTTTTCTTGGCTGAATAAATAAATATTTTTGTATGCAAATAAGTAAAAAAAAAATATCGTTTTGGTAAAGCATTTAATAAAGAACATAACTGTATTTACAATTTTTGCATATTTTACGTATTTTGTGACAAAAAAATCGAAATGATTTTATAGGCGAGTTTTTTCAGTTTGCCAATTTTGTAATATTTATTCATTATTATCTTAATTGTTTTACGAGATAAGGTTATAATGTTTTATATGTCAAATTTCAATGCGATCATTTTTCTCTTTATCTTTTTTTAATCCGTTTAGTGGTTTATAAGTTATGATCGTTTTTCTCAAGGCCGTTGACTCGCGTCGATTTTTTGCCCGAATATGTCGCGCGCAAAAGTGATAGGTGAGCTTTTACCTCGCAACGTGAGGGGTTAATAGTTGTTGGTATTTTTTGTATTGAATATTTGCAGTTTTAGTTTCCTAGACTATACCGACCAGTTGACGCATTTTTACCATTGCGTCATTTTTGACACCACACTCATTTTCCATCTTTCTCCTCATTTCTCGAAATACGAACAATTTAAAGCGCGTTAGCGTCGCGCTCTCTCTTGAAAATTAGTTTTCCATTTTTCGCGAACGTCTCCAAGTTTTTTCTCATGGCAATTACGAACGGAATAATGGCGGCACATTATAAATGGCACGCTGTCGACACATCGCTTCAACAATGGTTCCATTTTCCCTACATTGCAAAACTTCAAGATACGTCGTGGGACCCTTCCTTAAATTATTGTGTAATCTGATTTTTTTTTCAACGCGATGAAACTCTGTCAGCATAAACTACGTCAAAATCTATCGACAAACAAGTAAATATATAAAAAAGAATAAAAAAACACGACTTCCGTTATAGAAATTGAACTTATTAAAATTATAGTGATACTATGTATAATTATTTTTATTACGGTTTTTTTAATAAAAAACTTCGGTATGTTAGATGTATATTTCCAGAATGTACTTAATCATAACATTCATTTGGCACTCAACACGATATATTTATTTTAATTTATTGACATGTGGACATTTGGACATTCAGACACTTGATATTTGGACAGTTAAGGTGCCCTATGACACTAGGGATGTTATAACGATACCACACACAAAAAGGAGTGTAATGTGTTCAGAGTTCATGTATGTATGTTTTCCGTTTATTTATTCCATCATAATTTCTAAACGCTTGAACCGATTTAGAAATGTGTGGTATTGTTAGAATCGTTATGTCATCCCGAGTGTCATTGGTTGCTTAACTGTTCAAATATCAAGTAAGTAGTTTGTATAAATGTCCAAATATCAATAATTACATATATCGTGTTTAGTGTCAAATGGAAGGTCTGATTGGGTACATTCCGGAAATCGTCAAATGCATAAACATTAAATATTTTATTAAAAAAAACGTAATAAAAATAATTATAAATACAATAGTTAACTTTCTGTAACGGCAGTCTTAAAGAATACTATTTGTTTACTTAAAGAATACTATTTTTAAAACCTTTTAACATTCTAAACATCTATTACTAAACCAGATTTTCCGACTGGTTATGTACATAAGAGATAAAATTCCTACATTTATCCAAACCTCATACGTAGATAGGACCTAATATTTTAATAACTTTTGAAAAAATCTTCCTTTTTTTTGTTTGAATTTGAACAATCTCATTACGTACGTAATATTATAATAACTATGTAAAGGCTAAAATAACATTATCGTATTTCATTGCTAAGTTGTCCTCAAGCAGTGTTGGGTCAATCGATTGAAAATTTCAGTCGACTAATCAATCACGATTGATTTAGTCGAGACTAACCATAATCACGATTGAAGTTATCGCGAATTATCGAAGATTGAAGTTATCGTCAATCGCGACTAACTTGCTCTTCAGATGCCACCCGACAATTCATTCTCGTCGGATGGACGGACGGACCGGACGGACCGGATGGACCGACCGGACCGTCCGGACCGACCGGACCGACAGGACCGACCGGACTGACCGACCGACCGACCGACGAAAAACGCAAAACTGAAGTTGACCGCTGTCGAGAATATCAATCGCAAACTTTTAATCGTCATTTGTGACTAACGATTGAAACTAATCAATCGTTAGTCGCCGATTAACGATTAACCAAATCAATCGTTAGTCGTCAATCGCGATTAACGTATTCAATCGTTAGTCGACTACATTTTGCCCAACAGTGTCCATAAGCACAAGACCGACGAAGAACGCAAAACTGAAGTTGACCGCTGTCGAGAATATCAATCGCAAACGTTTAATCGTCAATCGTGACTAACGATTGAAACTAATCAATCTTTAGTCGCCGTTTGACGATTAACCAAATCAATTGTTAGTCGTCAATCGCGATTAACGTATTCAATCGTTAGTCGACTAAATTTTGCCCAACAGTGTCCTCAAGCACATATTTCGTAAAATATCACAGACCAGCCTGAGAATTAACAGGTTAAAAATAGGCTGTTTAATGGTTATTTTAGTTGTTATGATCCCAAAACGCAGTTCTCACGCGCCTTTGGTAATTACTGTCGACATAATCTTACAAACAATGAATTGTAAAATCTCCCACAGTATTAGGAGATTCATGTTTGCTACTTTTTAGATTAATTGCGCGACCCTTATCCTATACATCTTCTTGCTGGCTGATTATGGGACCGACGCTTCTTCGTTTTCTATTCTGAAATTCTGGACACGGCAATTTAAGTTTGACAGAGAGTCGCCGAATGACGACCCTCGCAGTGGACTGGAGACGATACCGTAGAAAATATTAAAACCTCCTATTGGAGAATAATCCATTGACTAAGAAACAGAAAGCATCAACTGAAAGCAACATCAACGAAACGTATCAACTGAAAGCATATTGCAGTGGCGTAACTAAAAAAAATGGGCTCCGGTGCCAAAATTAACAAAAGGCCCCTCCCTCTACTTATTTACATGCATTATGACATATAGGATGTAATTACCCTATAACTAGCTGCATTACATAGTTATATTGGAGCTACATTATAAATCGGCGTCTTATTTGGTTTTCAACAAGTTCCCAAGAACTTCAGCGGGACACGCGGGATCACATAAAGACAGTGTTGAGCTTTACTGTTAATTTAATTACTGAATTATATTTCTCCACCTTTGAATGTTGGATGGAAAAGCAAAACAATGGTATCAATTTTTTTGCTTTATTTTGAGTAAAACTACTAAGTGCGAAAGAATAAAAAATACACTCATGATATCATTACAAATGTACCAAATTTTCATATCTATATATATATATATATATATATATATATATATATATATATATATATATATATATATATATATATATATATATATATATATATATATATATATATATATATATATATATATATATATATATATATATATATATATATATATATATATATATATATATATATATATATATATATATATATATATATATATCTAGAGTGGATTTCCTCTAGATTTGTACTCTGCAAAATCATCGATCAGTTTGAGACATCCATTTTATCGGCTTCCTTAGCTCCAGCAGAGTTGAATTGAACGTCGATCGTAGACTTAAGGTCCATTTTGAGCCCCCAAAGTAACGTGGGCCCTGGTGCGCCGCATCGGCTAAGTTACGCCACTGGCATATTGAATGAATGATTGAAAATTTCTTTATTGCACAATAAAACATTTAACATAAAATCGAAGACTATCGCGGTTGTTTGACATTATAAATAGTTTCGGTGACGTTGCAGCCGCCGTTGTCCAGGGTAGATTGAAAGAGCTGTCAATCCGTTGTTTTGCGGGTAGGCCGCATACCACTGCCGCCACTGCGTAGGTTGTAACGGTGGTGGGGGCCGGGCTCGGAGCGCGTGAATTTTCGAAAATCCGTCTTGCACACAACACTCCCTGTATCCTGTCTTACGTCCTTGCGTTCGGCGTTCGCCGGCGGGAACATTTTAAGAAGAGGGTTCCACGTAGAAGAGAGTTTGTAACCGTCGTCTCTATTGAAGTTCGGGGTTTTTATTATTTCAATGGCTTCCTTGGATAGCATTGTTCGTTTACATCCTATTTATAAAAACATTTAACTTACAATTGCGGACGTGCAATGGCGAAAATGTTGGGAATTTTATACATTTTACGCGTATCTAAAGCGAAGAGTAAATAAATCAATAAATATTCGGATAGGATATAATATGTAATATCGTCGCCCTACAATTGTAACTCGATAACTCGAATTTAGTAGTTCTGAGATAAAAGTGTTTTAATGTTTTTCTCATCCACCATTTTAGATTTTTATCTTTTTGAAATCGTATTCCGTGTTATATCTTTCCCATCTATCCAACTATCGTATCATAAATTCGATTGACGATTGTTTTACAAGGACTGGAGAAAATCAAAATTATATTTTAAAAAAACCGAGTTATCTAGTTATTGGAAAATGTAAATTCTTATACCATGGGCTAATTTTTTAGTAAGACATAATGTGATATTTGAACTTTTATTTAAGAATCAGGTGTTATTATGTTATAATGTTTAATGATGACGACCATACACGTCAACAAAACTAACAATGTTACATCTCACAAACAAAAAATACAAACAGAACCTACATGAAAGGAATATAAACAAAAGATACCAAAAATTCTGCTTCAAAAAAATACAAATAAGGTTGCAAACACAGAAATCCTATTCATTTATATCTTCATCCTCATCTATAATTTCATCCATATCTCCAGTTTCATGGTTTCGTAGACTGAAGTCAAATGGTTTTTAGGCATCGCCCAGAGCTGGATGTTTCATTGTGAGTAGCGATATCAAATCCTGATATTTTGGTTTAGTAATTTTAATTAGTTGTTCATACAAAAAATGTTATGGCAAATGCAATGCAGCACTATTTGCAAAGCCACTTTTTAAAGAAATAAATGCACTATTTCTTCTATTTTGAATAAAATATGATATCCTTGCGGGATTTTACCGAAACAAAACTGAATGGAAAGAAGAACATGCGCTACGATAGCAGACAGTGCTGCGAACTTTCAGCTAGATAAGTCTACATATCGATTTTTAGTATTATATCTGGAGCTGATTTTCAACTTATCTACCACCGTTAACTCATAAGAACAGGGGAATTTCAGTTATCTCGTTTTAACCCTTCGAGTATCGGTGTAATTTCGTGGCAGACCGCGGCAATTTATTGGATATTCTTGCAATATCGCCACGCTCGACAAAAAGTACCATAACTATGGAACTACCATAGCAATCATAGAAAGAATAACTGTGCAATGATTGCAATGAAATTTCGTATATAGAATATTGAAATTTCATTTTGTAAAACAATTAGATAATTATGAATACATATGAGAAAGTCGAAAAAGTGAAAAAAACTCGGCATTTTTAACTTGTACTTGTCTTCGGAAAAATACGGAACCCTATTTAGAAATTGAAAATACTATCGTGATCTTTATTAGATTCTCTATCAAAAGTAATATTTCGTTTTGCTTATTTACATACAAAATATTTCGATATTAGCTCATAAAAACCAATGAAAATTTTGATGATTTCTCGAGAAAAAAAAATGATGTTGTTTGACAATGGAATTTTACCAGAAATATCCGCGAAATGACGCGCGAAATTATTCTAGCCGTCTATGTATCTATGGTAATAATGAGATATTTGGTATGGATTTTAGGATGCGTTAGAATTAGAAAATAATATTACTGTGCGCTCCGGGAACAAGCCGCCAATATTGGTCGTTACGTAGTGTTCTGATATGCAACCAAATTTGGTCGCTACGTAGCCGAAGGGAAGAATATAAAGTAGATATTTTTACATCTTCTGGCATACTTATATCAAAAATGCCAATTTTTGAGATAAATATGCCATACCGGCTGAGTTTTTTATTAGTGACTTCCTTGTAGTGGGTTAATCAGTACGATGAAAAGCAACTTTTAAAATTAAAAAATGGAAAAAATATTTTTTTTTTTTTGAAAAATAGTTTTGTTGTTGAAAAATAGTATAAAAAACTATAAACAGCGGTAGGTTCGCTAATATTGTTTATTATAGATATTTTACCTACCGCTAGATGGCGCAATACGCTCAACGCTTCTCAAACTTTTCTTCGATAATGAGATTTACAAATTTGACAAATAAAAAAAAACAAAACAACATTTGTTTTTGTTTTTGCCAATTATTTAAAAGTTGTATATTCATTATATTGATTCACCCACTTCATACAACATTTGGTTTGTTTTTGCCAATTATTTAAAAGTTGTATATTCATTATATTGATTCACCCACTTCATGTATGTCACTTATAAAATACTCACCCTGTAAATAAAAACACAAATAAGGTTAGAAAAGGAAAGGGATAAGGGAATGGTTAAAAGTTGTCGTTTATATTTATTGTAAAAAGAAGTGCTTTTTAAATGATTGCTTTAGGTGGAAAGTGAGCTAGCGCCTCTAATAGGTGGAGGAAGCTGATTCCACAGTCGAGCTGCATGTACGGAGAAGGACTAAGACAAATCAGTGATTGATTAGGGATACGTAGAGTATTACTCTTTCATTGCTCCGAGATTTTACAATCTGATCAATATGGAAATTAAAATGAATTTGACATTTAGGGAATTCAAAAATAAATTAAAGAAATGGTTATCGAATCGTGACAGACTAACCATACATCAAATGTTAGAAATAATAGTATAATAAAACTTAGGTGCACAAATTATTAACATATTTTTAAACATGTATGTTGATTATATTTTAACATTGAACTAACTACCAAAAATTATTTTACTTTGACAATGAATTGTACTTTTTTGACTAGGTATTTTTATATTAAATCCTATATTACTTACCATATATTAAATAATAATGACCGTTTCTTTCTTTTCTCCCATATAATTTTATTTATATTATTTAATCGAATTTTATATTATATTTATTGCCGATTATATAATGGAATTGCATTTCATTTATTTCATTATCTTTTAATATTTTTTTATTACTATTTTTTTTATTATTTTTTTTATTGTGAAGACCACATTTTAGGGCAATTTAGTGTTATTAGCTTTTTACTATAACTTGTACATTTGTAAGCAATCAAGCAATCAAGCAAACTTGATTGCAATATTAGAGTCCTGTCCACTCTAGAACGGGCTAGTTGGGTGACAGAAACAAATAAGCAAAAAGTTAAGGTTTTGCCATTCGGTTCCTGTTATTTTTGAAAGCTAATCAATGTTTTATAGTAATTAATTCTAAAATAAATAAAATAAATAAATAATCAGACTTGAACGAAGTAGGAGACCATGACTTCTAACCCGGTAAAAACCTTATTGAGGTATGAACCATTAGGAACCGACGTTTGACATGTCGGCATTGGTCTTTACTCCATTCTATACCACTATGCTTCTTATATTATCAAGCATGGCATTACGAAATTGTGTCCTTCTTTGGCCATTAAAGCAGTTAAGGAGATCGTTATTTTAACCCACGTATGTACTTTTTCCTTTATCTATTTCAAGCTGCTCTGATCCAAGCAAAGTTGGAGACCGCTGCTTTTGTCAGTTTGGCTTTTTCTTCGTAATTTTAAAGATACTCGTATGTAAATACGTAGAAATTTGCATATCTTATCTCTCCTCGATAATAATCTCTAAAATCTCAATGCCTCTCCATATCTTAAGTATGTGCCCTTTATTCTATTTTCGACTCAATGCGTTTCATTTAAATTTAAGTCTTGTCATGATAAGACTTGAATGAGTGAAAATAAATCTTTATTGCGCATAAACCGTATCACGGTGTCGATTCATCGAGGAAATCTGGTAAAGTCGTAGATTTTTCGACAATCTGAGAAAAGTCTGTCAATAATATAATAGACAAAATTTTAACAAAAAGAAAAACCGACTCCATTTTTTTAAATAAGTGCAGCAGCCATGTCATGGTGATACTTAGAACGGGCTATCATAAGTGAATGCTTATACAAAATAGTATGTATGTGCTGTTGACCGTTGAGGAGTTCTCTCGTTGGAAGCCAACCCTGGGTGCCGCAGTCCTTGGTGAAACTTAGAACTGGGTGTCGTAATTAAATACATATACAAAATGTTGTGTCTGTACTGCTGACCGTTGAGGAGTTCCCTCGTCGGGAGCCAACCCTGTGTGCAGCAGCCATGTCATGATAAAACTTAGAACGGTCTATCATAACTGAATGAGTATACAAAATTTGGGGTTTGTGCTGTTGACCGTTGAGGAGTTTCGTCGTCGAGAGCCAACCCAGGGTGTAAAATCAGGTCATGCTTACCATAAAATGAATTGAACTAACATGTAAATTTCGAATGATAAGATTTGAGGAATTCCCTCAATTCCTCATGAATCCCATCATCAGAACAGGATTTTGAACAGGGAACAATCTGTAAGTATATCCTTTCGAATAAAAAAAGAATTTTCCAAATCGTTTCATAAATAGCAGAGTTCTAAGGTAACAAACATTTTTAAAAAAATGATGAATTGATGACTTCATCCTTTTTTTGAACTCACTTAAGAATAATTAAGAATTGGGATCCCTCAGTTCCATCCATGTCCTAACTATGAATAGAATGAAAGTCTATTTTGATAGTCTATAATGATGTTTAAATTGCGGTTGTAATTACAAATTAATAGTCCTTCATGATTTGCCTGAAAAGCTTTCATTGTACCATTGATTCTCAACTCCACAGTACATTTGGCAACCCTTCTGCGCCGGCGAAATGCAGAGGCCGCTGATAGCATTGACGGCTGAACTAGTAGCAATTTATTTGGCCATCTATAATAACATTGATAATGAATGTTTTTTTTTATAAAGGACTGATTGATTATAAAAACCCAGTAATTAACCATTGATAACAAATCAATCGTAAGTGCCATATATTGCATTTTTATGTAAGCTGATTACATCACAGAAATACCACGAAGAGATGGAATGACATATATTAGTCTATCTGAACATTAAAGTGCGTAATTATTACGTATTAAAACCTGTATATCAAATTAAAGATTGATATTTTTATATAAATAATAAGAAAATAGTAAGAGCTATTATTTCAAAATTCGTTTGTTATTTTATTATTATTTTATACATTACAGGCGTGTTTAGAGGGCCATCTACAGTACGGCGCCATACGGTTATACTACGATAGTCGCCATATTGAACATAATAATTTAAAAAAATTAAATTTACTATGCGTGCCATCTACACGTTGAATTTCGTTGTAAAATCTCGGCTGCCAAATTGTAGTACTGCATTGAGCAATCTATTACGCTATACAGGGTGATTTTTAATTTACCGGTATCCTTGAAGTGTTTGTATCAGTCCGAGCACATAAGCAATTTTTCGGACATCGAAAAATGCCTTCAAAGAACTTTATCGATTGATATTTGTCACTCTATGGTCCGAAATTCCCTTTATAAAACGGCGACTTCATAGGCAGGACTTAATATTTCCTTGTCGCTTCCCATAATAGTGTCGTAATTAACCACAAAGACGTGTTACAAACGCATCTGGTAATGAAAATTAGTGAGCAATCTGATTCATTCATTTACTTTTCCTCATTGTAAAGCAAAAACCGGGTCGGCGGTGTGGTTATTAGGCGACGCTGGAGGTAAAATGTATATGTATGTGTTGAGAAATCTATAGATTTCTAGAAATCTATAGGTCTTCTATAGAAGACTTGAGATTTGTACAGGATTTTCGCATAAATAGGGGTACAAAGATATTTTTTTGCTGAATATGCGTAGTGTTTTTCTTGTAAAATTATGTCTTATATTGTATTTTCAAGGTATAGTTTACATGCTAAATTTAAATAATCACTATAATACGATTCCTAAAATACGATAAAAAGAAAAGGAGGTCTCACGCAGATGCACTCAGGGTTGACTCCCAACGAGGGGACTCCTCAACGGCCAAGAGCACAGACACGAAATTTTGTATATGCATTCAATTACGACAGCCCGTTCCAAGTTTCACCAAGACAGGACTGCGGCACCCAGGGTTGGCTTTCAACGAGGTAACTCCTCAACGGTCAACAGCACAGACGCGAAATTTTGTTTACGCATTCAATTATGATACCCCGTTCTAAGTTCCACCATGATACGGCTGCTGCACTTATTAAAAAATGGAGGAGGTTTTTTTTTTGTTAAAATTTTGTCTATTATTTTTCACGTGTAGTTGAAGTTCTTGAGCATTTAAACTCAGCGCACCAACATGCAACCTTAGAATATGGTTGGAGCATCAACTCCTAATGTACATATGTTGTAAGTATTGAAATACTATTTTCGTACACAAAAAAATCAAGCAAGGATATGTAATTGCCGCGCGAACTTTCGTTTTTTTTCGATTTTCGCCAACACGCTTTGACGAGATGCAAACATATGACCCTTATTTAAAAAAAAAAAAAAAACCAAAGAAAAACAGTTTTGGTGTTTCAGAACAATGACAAATGTATTTATTAGCTATGCCTGCCAGTTATATTTTTTATAAGTTTTATAATTGGTTCCGAAGAGTTTGTCACTCATTCTCTTTGAACGCCTCTCGTATAGGTAAAATGTATTTGTGCTTTTTTTACTCTTGCATAATAACGTATTCGTTGCTTTCCAAAAAAGTGTCTCGAAAGTCCACGAAGTGCATCAAGAAGAGCACCCAGAAGTCCCAAGAGTAATGGAGTTTTTTTGTTTTTCATTATCCTTGATCTTGAGTTAAAACGTATTTGTATTTTTTTTCACCCTTGCATAAATAGTTATAATTATTATCAAGGCACTTTTGCACATGTAAATATGTATTAAAAAATATATTTTTATTATCATATTATATGTAAGTACTCAATTATAATAATATTTTATATATTTTTAATATAAATTCATATAAAGTATATGCGATTATCGTATCTATGTATGTATGTATTTTTCTAGTATGTAAGAATATTTTATGAATATTTCAACTAAAATGCCTTCTGTTTTATTTGGTCTCTTCAAGATTTAAAATTTTACAATAAAGAAACTACCTTCATCCTCGTATTTATTTAATTTGAATTGCCATTGCAATATGAAGTAAAAATATAAAAATCTAAGAGCGAAGATATCATGCCCTTTCGGCAGGCGATATACAACTTCTGTTGGTACCAACCACCTCGATACAGGTTATTCCTAGTGAGGTGGCAAACCACAAACTATCATATCTGAATAAAAAATGCGTGTGGCACTCGGGGACTGCCGCGGTAAAGCGATTGCATAGCATTTTTAACAACTTATGCAATTATAATTATTTATTTATTTTATTTTTTCTGATATCAGATAACTGCGCTCTATCGGAAAACGTTGAAATTATTCCGAATCATTTGCGGCTGCGGAAACAAATGATTCGGAATAATTTAAACGTCTTCCGATAGAGCGCCGCACACGAATTTTTTATTCGATAAAGCAAAATAACGGATTAATCGAAAAAAATCGTAGATAAAAAAATAGATAATTACATTATCTTTAAAATGGTGCAGGTTTCATAATAATACGCCAGATAGTATTTGCGTAGTAGTCGTTTTTGTGTTCGGTTAGACCTAATTTCACAAATTAATTACACTATGTAATATAAACAAAATCTAAAATATTCAAAGCTAAGAATATTAGGAAAATGTTCTTGTTTAACGTATATTTTTTTCGAATCGTAAGCAGTACTCGTTTAGACGTAATTATCAGTTTAAAATCATTAATATCTTCATTCGGTCGCCGCGCTGGCCTACTAGGCCCGCGATAAAAGCTATGCAATAGCTTAATAAATAATAAACGTTTTACTGCCTTCGTTTCTGTTACGAGTATATTAAGATATGTTTTCAAAGAGTTTCTCCAGCATCCACTTACTAGAAGTCTCAAGAGTAATAGAGTGTTTTTTTTTGTTTTTCGTTATCTTGATATTCAGTTAAAACGTATTTGTATTTTTTTACTCTTGCATAATAAACGTTTTACCGCCTTCGTTGCTGTTACGAGTATATTAAGAAAAAACCCAAAAAGTGAAGTCCCAAGAGTAATGGTGTTTTTTTTTTTTCGTTATCTTGATCTTCTACTAGGACCTTGAAAAAATTGCGATTTTACGCCGGTTACACAGGGCATCGCCTTAATAAGGAGTGCTGTGTTCAGTTAGCAACATGCTACAGTTTTCAGTGTAAAGTTCGCTTAATAAAAATGTGTTTCCCATAAAGTGGTCGAGTGTTGCGCACTCACGAAAATAACCAGCCCAACCCGCAGCAGCAGAGCATATGGCGGATATTCCGCCGGCATTCCTCTCCCCGCCGAGCGGAAACTGAATCAGACTCAACATTTTTAGTTTTCGTCGATTTTTCGCGCGACTAAATCCACAAACAATGTAGTCCAGGCTAATGCCGGATATCCACATCCGCGCTTTTTTTAAAGATATCCGTATCCACATCATAGTGATGTAAAATATCAGCATCACTGGATATGCGTTTTTGCTCAGTTATGTATAAGAATAAAAAGAAAAGGAATAAATTTATTTCCGAAATTAAAAACTTAAAAAGGTTATATACAAAGGCCGAAGCCTCCCGTACCAAGGTTGACTCGGCTATGATAGTTCTCGATTGTGATTTTTTAATTGTCTTATCAATATTTTGATTGACTTATCAAATAAATGTAACTAAGAAAAGGAAAATAAATAAATAAAATTAATCTAATAGCTCTAATAAATAAGTTGTATGTATCACAAGAGTGTTTTAACCTGGGTAAGTGAATAAGGTGTAGTAACACCTAATGCTCCAAAATCATGCTGGATATATATATATATATATATATATATATATATATATATATATATATATATATATATATATATATATATATATATATATATATATATATATATATATATATATATATATATATATATATATATATATATATATATATATATATATATATATATATATATATATATATATATATATATATATATATATATATATATATATATATATATATATATATATATATATATATATATATATATATATGATTGTAAATGTGTAAATTATTATTTTTTCAAATTGAAATTATGTTTATCACTAAATAAATGAAATGATAAAATAATGAAAGGGCACTTATCTGGTCTGTGGTGACCAGGAGTGACTCCACGCCTTCTTCTTCTCCTCCCTCAGTGTTTGCTGGTGCTTCCTGCTGTGGCACTAGAACCCGATCAACACAACAATGCGAGACGAGAATGAATGCTGGAAAATAATAGGCGATTAGTGTTTCTTAAATATTAATGATTGTTATAAAATGTATATCAATATTTCGGCTCAGCCGTCGAAATATATATAATATATATCAATAGACGATATATATATATATATATATATATATATATATATATATATATATATATATATATATATATATATATATATATATATATATATATATATATATATATATATATATATATATATATATATATATATATATATATATATATATATATATATATATATATATATATATATATATATATATATATATATATATATATATATATTAAAATAACCAATGGGAATAGCACTATATTTTTTTCTTCAACTTTTTTCTCAAAAAAAAATCTTTTTTATGTTTTTAAAAATAGTATATAAAGAGTTTAGGGCGTTGCGCCATCTAGCGGTAGGTAAAATATCGCGAATATGGTTTATTCGTCGCAGATGTTTGCGATGGCGCAGCGCGCTCAAAACTTCTCAAACTTTTTTTCAATAGTTAAAATCTACAAACTTGCCAAAAAATTATTTTGTCCATTTTTTTTTATCTCAGTATTTTTGCGTACTGATTCACCCACGTCCACGATGGCGCTAATAAAAAACTCAAGGTGTATATAATAACATTGATTATGAATGGCTATTTTATAAAAGACTGATTAATTATAAAAAAAACTCAATCAATAATAAAATTCAATTATTAGTGCTATCTATCGCATTTCTTGATAGGCTGCATCACAAAAGTAATACGGAGAGATAGAATGCCACCTATTAGTCTGTCTGGACTTTCAATTTAATTATTACGTATTGAAACCTGTATACCACATTAAAATTGACATCTTTATGTAAATAAACTTAAAATAATAAGAGCTTTAATTTAAAATTCGTTTGTTATTAATATTTGTTTATTTCGAGATAAGATGGATATTATTTCGGATATTATTTCGTATTTAGAGCGCCATCTGTAGTGCGCCGCCATACTGCCGTGCCACGAACGCCGCCATATTGAACATAAGAGAAGATTAATGAATATATGTAACTATGAGTGCCATCTATACTTTGAGTTTCGTAGTGAAATTCTAGCTGCCAAAAATATGACATTGAGCAATCTAATACTCTATATAATTAATGGTGAAGGTCTAAAGTTTAAGTGGCCGTGGCGGCCAAAAGCTATATGAAGCATAATAATGTGGCCTGGTTGTGAGAACACGAAAAAGAAATTTAATACAATTATGCCGGATTTTAAAAACACGGTCCTTAAGCTATCATTTCGCCAAAACGAAATTGGTAAATTATTTCCATATTAATTGTAAATTATCTTTATTCTGTTACTGTTTTCCAAAAAAAAAAAAACGAGTCTTCAGTGTTTGAAAAACCTAGAGATGATTCTTAATATTAAAAAGTACTATTCACACCAGCGTATGTTCTATTTGCATAGTACCAAGACAGTTTTTGAAACTTTCATACAAAAAATATAAGAAAAAAATATTTGAAATTACGTAATTTCCAGAAATGTTATGGCCAAACATATTTTTTTTCTATTTATTAAAGATATTTTTGAGTGATATAAAAAATAACACAGTGATCTTAAGTTATTTAATTATTGTAATCTAATTTTTACTTTATAAAAAACTATTCATTTGATAATTTATTATATTATAATTGAAAAGCCAAATCGACTATAGGTATTAGACGACGCGCGAAGCCGAAATCGTCATTCGTAATTGGCCACTGCCAACGGTGGGACATATTCCCTTGTTGCCGCGGTATACCTATACATCTTTATTCAATTCAATTCAATTCTTTATTGAGAAATCACACAGTATTACAGTAATAATATTTTTTTTAATGTATGCAGATTTACAACAAATAAAACCGGTTACGGATTTCAATAAAATTAGATAAATTACTTTTTTTTTAACTACTTAATAAAACTAACGTACCTTCAATTTTATTTTTTTTCAATTTTAGAAGTACATAAGAGTCGAGTATGCAGGGTGTGTGTATGTGTTTGTGGGAGTGTGTTGAGCGTGTAAGTGTGGAGTGTGAGCAGGTATGATATTAGTAATGGCGTATATAAAATATAATAATAATAATAATAATAATAATAATCAATAAAAATAGCTAAAAACCAAGTCAGCTTATTGTATCGGTTAGGGTTTGATTTACGGAGTATTTGTAAGTGATTATGGAATTATTAAACATATCAATACCATTTAAATGGGTATTATAAAGCTCACAGCAGCGTGTGAGTACTCCATTCCTTGATGCATTAGTTTTAAAGCGCGGCAATCGAAACAGGTCAAATTGGCGTGTGGTCCTCATTGGGGCGTTAATATTGATCGCTCCCACCAGGTCAGAGCAATCGAATATACCGTTCATTATTTTATAGAGGCACAGAGCATCATTCAAGTTGCGCCGATAACATAGCGAATTTATTTTAAGGAGTAAGGCCGCCTCATTAGTAGTATTACAATAACTTTTCGTCTTGAAATTTAAGTATCGAACGAACTTATTTTGGATATTTTGCAGTCTGTTAATGTGGACCTGATAATAGGGAGACCATATTGGAGAAGCAAACTCAAGGTGAGATCGAACAAACGCATTGTATAATACCTTCAATATTAATGGATCGGTGAATGGTTTCGATGCGCGAATTATGAAGCCAAGCATTCTACTAGATTTTTCGGCAATAGCTGCAATATGAGCCCGAAAGCTTAATCTGTCATCTAAAACTACACCCAGGTCCTTAATAGAAGTGCACGTCGCGATAGGAATGTCATTTATGTATATATCGAAAGCGCGCGGGGGCGTGGCATTGCAAAAATATCTACATTTTTAGTCCCGTCAACTCGCAAGGGAGCCTTAATGTGACTTTTTAGTTTTATTTAACTATCTTTTATATCATGAGAAATACACATACCAATATCGAATCGATAAAAACGAGCCAAAATAACAAATGTTTTCGAAATCGAATTTTAAAAACAACAACTCTAGTTTCATTTACAAGTCAGAAGTTTGATGAATTCACTAATAAAGGATTGGAAATCTTTCAGAATTCAGTAGTTTTTCAGTAAAATTCCGCAAAAAAATCAACCAAGTGACTTTTTGGCGATTTTTTTAGACTTTGTTTTTTAGAATTTGTTTAGTCTTCTTCAACTCTTTGAGTAAGAGATTAACAAAAGTTTATTTTTTTTATATCTAAAGAGATTATAATCCTCTCATCAAAACCCTTTTAAAGCATTTTTACCGAATTTCGTCCATTGATTCTCGCTACATATATCATATCGCCATTGATTATATAGGGTATTAGTTTGCTCAATCCCATAGTACGTTTTGGCAACCTTTCTACGCCGGCGACATGCAGGTGGCGCTGATAGCGTCCGGCGAAACTAACAGCAATATATTCGACCATCTATAATAACTTTGATCATTAATAGTTTTTTTATGAAGAACCGTTTGGTTATAAAAACCCGATAGATAACAATAATTTAATTTATTAGTGACATCTATCATATTTCTTTATTGACTGTATCACAGAAATAATACGGAGTGATAGAATGCCATCTATTAGTCTACCTGAACAATAAAGTGCGTAATTATTACGTATTGAAACCTGTATAACAAATAAAAAAATTACATCTTTATTTATGGTAAATAATATTATAATACAAGGAGCTTTAAATTAATAATTTAATAATTAATTTTATTATTTTATTTTTTTATTTGGAAATAGGATACCGTATAAGCGTATTCAGGGCGCTATTTATACTGCGACGTAAACTGCCATACCAATAGAAACGCCATATGGAACATAAGAGAAGATTAATCAATATTTGGAACTATGAGTGCCATCTACGCTTTGCGTTTTGTAGTAAAACCCTAGGTGCCAAAACGTACTATGGCATTGAGCAGTCTAATATCATATATTATAATCAATGATAAGGGTATAAAGTTTCATGTGACTTTTTATTTTTATTTATCAACTAGTTGACCCGGCGAACTTCGTACCGCCTAACAGTCAATGAATGTCGTGTTACAGATTAGCTGAACTTAATTTAAGATTTTATGAAAGTAATACAATGAATACAAAATAAATATAAAGTTCACCACTTTATTAAAATAATAACACAAAATAAATATGAAAGTACAAAAATTAAGTATACCAATCGCGCGTCAGCAAGACATGATTGAATTAAACTATTTACATTTTGTGCGGCATGGGATGCACTCGGTTTAATTCTCTTCATTGAAGCACCTTGTGATATACGACATTTTTTGTCTTTTTATCAGGGGCAAGAACAAATAAAGCGGATGATTTACCGACACGTGAACATGCCACGTACAACTGACCATGAGAAAAACACGGATTTACATTTTGTATGGGAAAATGTTTTTTCTTTTATTTTAATTTTTCGACAATTTTCTAATTATCGTTTTTAATAGTTATTCTACTATTCGGGACGGAGACAAATATAACAAATCAAAAACCATGAAAATCGGTCCAGCCGTTCTCGAGTTATAAGTGTTCGAACAAACCCGACTTTGTTTTATATATATAGAATCAATCTTATCAATCAATCTTTATGAGAAATACACATAGAAATATCGATAAAAACTAATAAAAATAAAATATATTGATTTTCAAAATAGGATTTTAAAAATAACCTAGGCTGTTGCTATTTACAAGTCAGCAAATTGAATATTTTAAAGGAATAGGAAATCTTTTAGAATTCTTTAGTTGTTCAGCAAAAACAATTTAGCAAAAATCGTATACTATATAGGCTATCATATCGGCACAATGTGAGTGATGCTCTATTTATTTATTTATTTATTTATTTAAGAATTAATTACTATAAAACATTGATTTGCTTGCATAAATAACAGGAAACGAATGGCAAAACCTTAACCTTTTGCTAAATTGATTCTGTCAACCAACTGGGACTAGCCCGTTCTAATATGACAGGACTCTAATATTACAATCAAGTTTGCTTGATTTCTTGATTGCTTACAAATGTACAAGTTTTAGTTAAAAGCTAATAACACTAAATTGCCCTAAAGTGTGGTCTTCAAAAAAATTATAATATTAAAAGATAATATAATAAATAGAATGCAATTCCAATATATAATCAGCAATAATATAAAATTCGATTAAATAATATAAATAAAGTTATTTGTGAAAAAAGAAAGAAACAGTCAATAAGATTTAATATATGTTAAGTAATATAGGATTTAATATAAAAATATCTAGTAAAAAAAAGTACAATCATTGTCAAAATAATATGTAACAACAAAGTCAAATATTTTTTGGTAGTTAGTTCAATGTTAAAATATACTCAACATACATGTTTAAAAATATGTTAATAATTTGTGCACCTAAGTTTTATTAAACTATTATTTCTAACATTTGATGTATGGTTAGTCTGTCATGATTCGATAACCACTTTTTTACTTTATGTTTGAATTCTCTAAATGTCAATTTCATTTTTATTTCCATATTGATCAGATTGTAAAATCTCGGCGCAATGAGTCTTTGTCCAAATGATGTTTTCATTCTGGGTATTATTAAGCTATTTTCTATGACTTGTCTCGTTGGTCTTTAGTCCTGAATTATTCCTAAATTTGAGTTATTATCCAAAAATAGTAAAATAATGAGTGGCATATTTTATTGCTCTGACCTCGTGGGCGACATCATTATTAAAGCCCCAATGAGAACCACGCGCCAATTTCACCTTTTTCGATTGCCACGTTTTAAAACTGATTTATTCAGAAATGGAGTACTCACACGCTGACGTGAGCTTTACAACACCCATTCAAATAGTATTGTTTTTTTTTTTAAACTCCATAAGCACTTATAAAATACTCCGTAAGTGAAACCCTAGCCATTACAATAAACTGACTATTTTTAGCTATTTAACTCAGGATTATTACTATTATCATACTTTATATACGCCATTATTATACGTTTTTATTAAACAGTTCAATATAATTTCTGTAATTTTATTGAAATCTGTAATCGGTTTTATTTTTAATTAATCTGTATTTTTATAATGTAATTTATTGTGTAATTAATACTGTGATTTTCAAATATAGAATTGAATTGAATTGAATAAAAAATCAACCGAGTGACTTTTTAAAGGTTTTTTTGAAAAAATCTAGTAAACTTCGATAGGTTTTTAAATTGTTCTGAGCGTTCTTCAGCAATTTGATTCAGAGATTAAGAAAAGTTTAAATTTTATATCACTAGGGCGATTGTTATAATCTATAAACTTTTTAAACTATTTTTACCCAATTTCGTCGATTGATTTCTTGCTACATACAGGTGAGTTTTTAATTAGTGATACCTTGAAGTGGGTGACTCAATAAGAGCAAATAAGCAATTTTTCTATTTTTTTGTGGAAAAAAGTATTTTAAAAATGTTATGTTTTGAAAAATAGTATTAAAATAGTTCAGCAAGTTACGCCATCTAGTGGTAGGTAAAATACTACCGCGAATATTATTTATTTGCGATATTTTACCTATTGCTAGATACCGCAGCGCATTCAGCGGTTGTCAAACTTTTATTTATCAGTCAAGTTTATCGAATTTTCTAACTAAACAAAACCTTTTACAAATCTCAAACAATTTTTTTATTTTTTTTGTTTTAATCAAAGGTTGCTTATTTGCTCGTACTGATTCACCATTCAAGGTGTCACAAATTAAAAACTCACCCTGTATATCATATTACCTACATCATACCTTGGTTATTTGGCTACCCATGACTATTGTAAGCTGATCAAATTTAATAGGTTTCTATTCTAATTTTTCTTGGTTTCAATTCTGGCTGAGGTGTAGCCAGTACCTCAGCATTCATCAACTTTTATGTCCATGTCATTTGCAGTGCAGTCGGCTCGAATATTGAACTCTGTACCTTTGCTACTGAGACAACTTGAAAACCCTTAGACTTTACTACTTGTGATGCTTCAATTTCAATTTTGTTCTAAGAGATTCTGCATTTAGAAATCTATTAAGAGATATTTACTTAATGTATTATTACTCCCCCCCCCCCTCCTCCCTCTTCCACCCGACTCATAGCTTATCCTTATATTCCATTCCTACTTTCGATATTGAGTTGGCATATCTTATTAATTTCTGTCTTATTTTCATTAAGTTTATTTTTTTATTGTACTCATTTATTATGACCACTACTTTAAAAAATCCGTTTGTTGTCACCCCAAGAATTTCCTAGCAAGTATCCAAAGGCATCTGAATATTAATTTCATAAATAAAATCGATGAGCTCATACGAACCAACGAAACCGGTTGGGTTCCATTGCAATGCATTAGGCGGCGCGGTTCGTTTTTTGGCTAATGGCGGGTGTGGGCCAAGCGCCAACAGATTGCGTTAATATTTGATTAAAATGTGTGGTGGAATTTAAATATTATTAGTGTGGCTTGCATATCAGATATTCCAACTAAAATTTTACAACATGGTTTTGGCCTAACAAGGCATTTGTGTACCAAATTTCAAGTCTCCCTGGTGAAAAAATTTCAACTACAATCTTTTCAAGTCTTGCCATGACCAAATGATGCCCGAATGCCAAATTTCAGCTCAATTGGCCTAAGCGCTTGGTCGCTATCGTAGAGGAATACACACACACAGACTGACATATACACTTCAACCTGGAAATGATCCTAATCGTCGCAAGAAGGCTCAAAATAGACATTTCTGCCGCCACCTCGAAAAAAAATTTGCTTGTTCATAATACTTTCCCTTCTTGTCGGTTGGTGGGACGGTAAAGTAATTACATTTGCGATATATTCATTTGCCTACATAAACATTTACTCATAATAACCCTGGCGGTATGATCGTAAGATATTGCCACTTGGCAATGGGCCCACCATGTTGTACTCTATTGTGTGTGCAATAAAGTTTTTCAAATATGCCTTTTTTTGTTTTAGCCCCTTCTTTGCGGAAGAGTTCCAGTTCGAGGTGCCGCGCCGCTTCCGCTACCTCTCCATCTACGTGTTCGACCGCGACAGGCACCTCAAGCAGGACAAAGTGCTGGGCAAGGTGGCTATCAAGCGCGAGGACCTGCAGTCGTACAACAACAAAGACCACTGGTTCGCCTTAAGGCCCGTCGACGCGGATTCCGAAGTGCAGGGCAAAGCGCACATCGAGATTCTCTTCGAGGACTCCAAGCCCCAAGGGCCTGGGGCACCCAGGCCGGCAGAAGACGCATGCATTTCATCGGAGTACTGGGAGAGCAAAACGGACCCCGCGCTTGATAATAACCAACTGAGCGGACAGGTACACTTGTTTTTGTTTTGATTCACTCTCTTTATTTTCACCGCAATTTTCAAATGCACCGTTTTTTTTCTTTTCATTGGTCATTATTACAAATAGTATTCCCGAACGCAACAACCCGTATCAAGTACGTTCAAGTATGCAAAATTTTTAAGCACACATCAAATTGTTCCTACGATTCTAAATAAAATAAAGGACATTAAATGGGTCTCTTGTGTAAAAAAAATATCTGGTATATTGTAAACAAGTATTGTTATTAAGAAATATTGTATAATATAAACTTTCCACAAGTCCTTCCATACATGATAATCCGACAATACTTATATTATCAATGATTAACCGCCCTGCCTTTGGGTTACTATTCAAAAAGTAGGTAAAAAATTGTTGGGTTTTTTCATTATATTTTCTAATAACAATCTTTTTAAGAAGAAGAAGAAGATTGTTGATAAGAAATATAATGATAAAAACTCAACGAGTTTTTATTTACTTTTTGAATAATAACCTAAGGGTAGGGCGGTTAATTGATAATATAAGAATTGTCAAATTATCATGGATGGAAGGAATTATGGAAAGTCGTCTTGAAGAAATTGTGTCAAATTTTACCAAAAGCTTGGCAATACCTGAGCTGGTTTTTTTTGAGCTAGGATGACATATTTTTTTAATTTTTTATTTTTATATTTATATTTTTTTATATCGTATTTTTTTTATTTTTTTTTACTTTTGTTTTATTTGTTTATTCCTTTCTCTCGCACAGTACATGCGAAGCAGCAAACAAGACCTTAGGATAGCGGAGGACTACCCCGGCGACAGAAAATCCTCTAAAATAAAAAACTTCTCTCGCAACTTATCGGAATACTACAAGGAGAGCATGAAATTCGGCTCGTGCTCCAGTTCCAGTAGCAAGCGATTGTTATCGGCCGCAGGCTTCCAAGAAATTAGTCCTTCCAATTTAAACCTATCGAGGTCCGAGAGCCTAAAGGACCAGAATCAACCGCCGTATGGATCTCAGGTATGACTTTCATGAGGTACTACAGGGTACTTCAAAAGGTTTTTAACATCGTTACGTTGGTTGCAAGTGTACCGCGAGGGTTTTGATTTGACGGGCCTCCAGTACACTGACAAAAAGTAATTCAACAGGCTGCGGGTCAGGCCTGCGGTCATTGATTATTTATCACATTAGATTGCTTGATTCCATACCACAATTTAGCAACTATGATTTTACTAAGAAATGCAACGTGTAGATGGCACTCATAGTACCAAAAATTGTTTAATATTCTATTATGTTTAATATGACTGCTTTTGTAGTACAACAGTGTGACAGTGTTCTTTAGATACCTAGATTTAAACAAGCCTAAGCGGTATAAAATAATAGTATCATAACAAACGATTTTTTAAATCCCAGCTCTTACTATTTTAGTATCATTTACCTAAAGGTGTCGAATGTTTATTACGTATACATATGTAATAATTACAGATAGACTAATAAATGACTTTCTATTTCTCCTATTATTTGTGTGATTTAATCATTAAAAAAAAACAGTTGTGTCACCCTGAGACTTTCCAGGCAAGACTTCCCAGAATCAACAGAATCAACAGTAACTGACATAAGAATGTGGAAGATACATTATCATAGTAAACAACATTGGAATTTATAACCTTGTATTTAATTTCGATCCAATCGCACCCGAAATATACTAAAATAAAAAAAAAACAGAAATAAAAAGTATTGCCACCTAGCGTAAATCCAGTGAAACCGCTTCGAAAGCGCCCATCGGCGTCTAAGCAAAGACGCGAACCCCAGCTGCGGCTAAATAATGACCAATACGGGTAACAGATGGCGCTAGCTACTCTAAACTGCAGCGGCGAACATCCGATAATGACAAATTAAAAAAAAATGCATTGCTTATACAATATAAGAGATATTCCAACCAAAATTTTACAATGTGGATTCGGATCTACGACGCAAATGTGAACCGAATTTCAAATATCTAACTGCAATATTTCGAGATTGAAGTATGACTAGCGCGGCCTGTGGGGACAGATTTTAACGACATTCTTTTCAACTCTCTCGATGATGTCATCATGTCAAATTTCAGCTCAGTCGGATGAAGCGTTTAGGCGCTATCGTGGAGGAATATACACACACAAGCACACAGACTCACAGACAGACTTCAGTCTGGAAATAGTCCTAATCGTCTCGGGGGGGGGGGTTAAAATGGATATTTACATCTTCATCTCGAAAAAATGTTTTAGCGCGTTTGCTATTATTTGAATATTATTATTGGTTAAATTATTAGGTTTTTATAAGCAATCAGTCCTTTACAAAAAAAAACATTCATTATCAATGTTTGATGGCCAATTAAATTGCTATTAGTTTCGCCGTGAATACTATCAGTGCCACCTTCATTTCGCCGATGCGAAAGGGTTCCCAAATCGTACTATGGAGTTGAGCAATCTAATATCATATTTAATCAATAAAGATATGTAGATATGCTTAAAAATTATGAGTATATTAAATAACTTTCTTACAAACACCTATGAACATTTTGTATGGTGAAATTACACCTACATTAACCATATTTTCTTTAATCATTTCAGATACACCATCAAACATACGGCCCGACAAGCGGACCCAAATCGCGTCACCTCGCCGAAAGCCTACAGAACCAAATCCCCTACCAAAACTGCGAAATGGTCATGCAGACCTCGCCCGATCTCGAAATACGGCGCATGGGCAGCACGGACAGCAACTCGATCGTGCCCGAACATGAACGCCACTACATCAACATTAATTCTAAGGCCCAGATTGATCTCAAAAACAAGTTCTCGGTGCGCGTGCTAGAGTGCTCCGAGTTGACGACGAAGAACGGCCAGTGTGACCCGTACGCGCTCATCTCAGTCTCTTACACCAATGGCAAACGGGTCGAGCGGAAGACCAAGATTAAGAAGAAGACGGTGAATCCTCGCTTCGATGAGGTATTCGTTTTTGATCTGACTGTGGAATGCGACGCCAAGGATCGGGATAGCAGTAATGCTTATACGGTAAGAATAATTCATTATTATTGGCAAGTACGCAAGTCTTCGGTTTCTAGCACCCTCAGAGTGACATCGAATGTCTCTCAGAGTGACATTGAATGTCCCTCGGGGTACGCATATTGTGATGTATTCTTGTGTTATAATGTTTTTGATTGACCTGTGAATGGATCTACATCGGAATCTGAATGCCAGCGATATATTATTGTTAAACTATGTGCTTCACCAAAGTAAAGATAAACAAGCTCAGTGAGATATTGTTCCCAAGATAAACCTCCTTGGGTATTAATTTTTTGGTTGAAATTACTACATTCCCGATCCTTTAAATAGGCCTTGGCGTTATATTGAAAAGTTTATGATTTAAGACTATTCTGCCATCATTCTTCCAGTCAGTAATATTTTGTTTGTTGTAGGTTTGTTCGGCATGGGGTGAATCGGAAGTTTGCGAGTGTCGTGTGTCCATCTGGCACGACGGCGGAACCGCTCCTGCCTTTCTCGGCGTCGTCAAAGTTCCTCTAAGAGGAAATCAGAGGGCGACCGTCAATAACGATGCATGGTTAGTATTTTATAATTTTGTTTTGCGCATATAATTTTATATTGTGGATATTTTGCAAATTGGTGTCGTCAATTTTGTGGTAAAATATAATCAGTATGCAAAGGAGTGGGGGGCTTATTTCTAGCCCTTGATGTCACCTGGTTCTATAAGATCTTTTGTAACTACCCGCTTTGCGGTTGGGTCAGTGGTATGCTAGTGGCTCGATACTGCTTACCAGTCGATGCAGATCACTGACCTTCTAGTTGGACAGATCATTGGGTCCGAGAAAAGCTCGTCCCAGTAAACTGTGTCTTTTTGCGGCGAGGCCTGGGCAGCGACCAACGATGTGTATGCTGTCTTCAGGTTCTTCGCCACATATTCGACAATCCTTGCTCTCGGCAAGCCAAGGTTGAATATATGTGCTCCAAGGGTCGTGCGGCCGGTGAGGAGACCGATAGTGGTTCAAAGGTTCTTCTTGTTCATGTCAAGTAGGGCCTTGGTTTTCTTTGGAAGTGGTTGCTCCATCATGGCTTTTGCCTGGCGACATCCTTAGCTCTGTTTCCAGGATGCTTGATGTTCCTGCTCCAAGTAGTCCCTGATGATTTTCTTACCAAAGGGGACCCCAACAACTGGCTCCACCGGGCATTCCAGTGTGCCCAGTTTTGCCAGTCTGTCGACTTCTTCGTTGCCGGGTATGCCTCAATATCCCGGTGTCCATATTAAGGGGAGTTTGTTGGCTTTTTCCAATTTGTTGAGCCCTTGCATACAGTTCCAGACCACAGAAGATTCTGTGGTGGCTTTAGCCAGAGCGTCCAATGCTGCTCTACTGTCAGAGCAGATGAGGATTTTTCTATTTATCTAACAGAACAATAATAGAGAACCGAGCACCGAGTGCAGCTTACTCTGACTTTCAATACCCAGTTTACTAAAATGGCATTAAAAAGTAATTATTACACAGAGTACTGATTTTATGGGGTTGGTTAATATTGATAATAATAAAGGCAACCACCATTATCATGCAAAATAGGCAGTCAAACGCATACAGTCGCGGGACACTGTACAGTCACTTGAACTCTAGATGCTTGATCTCTTTTTATTTGATGAGCGTGTATATGTTGTTGCCGTCAATTTAGATGAAGTTTTTTATATTTTTTTATAGTTTATTTTACAAGAAAAATAGTTTTTCAATGACATAAAGCCGGATTCCTGGAAAATATGAAAATAACTGCATCACCAGTGTCATTGGAACTATATTTCAGAACAGGAACTATCATGAACATCAAAAGAGCTTGTCATAAACATCAAAAGAGTTTATCATAAACATTAAAAGAGCTTATTATAAACATTAATAGCTTATCATAAGCATTAAAAGTGTAGGTCTTCTTCTATACTAATATTATAAAGAAGTAATGTTTGTAAGTTTGTATGTAGGAGGTAATCTCCGAAACTACTTGTCCGATTTCTGAAATTCCTTCACTAAAAGAAAGCTCTATTATCGACGAGTGCTATAGGCTATATTTTATATTGATAAATATTAGTTTTCAAATATGAAATCATGATATTTGTAAATCAAGTCTGAGAAAAATGAGCTGGTTAGTTGCTTCATCGGCGTGCTCTGACGAGTGAATGCAATCTTGCAGTAAAACCTTCAGTCTTGGTATTTGTAAGATTTAAAAATCTAATCTCACAAGATATCGGTATATTGCGAGATCTCGCAGATTTCAGAATAATATTTTTTTAATTTATAATTATTTCGATTATTTCTATTGCAACTTGGTAAAGTTACATCGTAAGGGGGAAATGATGAAGTAAATAAGCTTTTAATCATTTATTTAAAAAATATAGGAATTATTTTGAAAGTAACTTTTCAAAAAACACAACACATCTAGAGTTTCGTCAGGTAGTCGACTTCGGATTCTGCGTGTCAGATGTCCTGCAGCGGCAGAAAATGCCCATTCTGCCTCGACACTTGTCGATACCACAGATAACAGGTATTGGTAGGCAAACTGCAGGTATTGTACTTTTATCCCGCATGATTCAAAGAGATTATAAAATAGTCAGACATATAGTCTATCCGAACGCTCCTGGCACGCGGAGTTATAAAACGTAGGAACGGAGTAGCGTAATTTCTTTCCTGATAAGTTTATCAATGGACGGTGCATGCATCAGCTGCATGTGAAGTTCTTGTGGGCAGGCTTCCAAAACTATCTGATTAAGAGAGAGAGATGTGTTTGCGGTTGCTGCTGCTGAAGATGTTATGCAGATGTAGACGGACGAGCAAGTCCACTGTTCGTTTGAGAAAAATGGCCATTTCGGTTATGTCCATATAATCGTTTGATCAGGTTCTTTATTTTTCCATTGACCATAGATTTTGGTGAAAATCTTGCGAGATCTCGCGAGATTTTGCATGCAAGATTAATCTTGCAAAATCAGTGCGAGATCTTGGTATTTTCAGATGTCGGTATACCTAGATTGCATTCCCTAGCGCTGACAAAACGGTAAACAATACAACAAAAATATCGGCCTTAAAGAGATCTATAAAAAAGTCGATGACAGCATATATCCAACTTTTATATTTAAGCTACAATAACTGCTTTTATATGTCAAAAAATTAAGAAAAATAAGAAGCCGGTGTTTGTTGAAGACATTAGCAATAAAATTAGAATCCTCATCAAAATAAATTAATCCATTAGAACGGGTGTTGAATAGAGATAAAATTAGTTAATTACCCTAAATTTTTTAGGTGGTATAGTTATAGAGATGAAAATAGTGACGCGTGCAAGCACCTCGAAATACCTACATAGGTCAGCGTTCAGAGAAAGGTGGCACGGGTGGAGAGAAACAAGATGCACACGTCTACAAGATAGGTAGTGTACATATGAAATGGGACGTCTTGCACTATATATCTAAAGATAGCATCAAAGAAGGCAAATGAACGCCATCTTACTTAAATTAACAAGTCGATTCGAAGCCTTGCGCAAAGCAAGGCTGCGGGCAACAGCTAGTAATTCATATTAGGATGGAGCTTAGTTAGTGCTCTTCAAAGAATAAAAAACATTCAGCCAATATCACAAGCCAGGGTAGGGTTAGCAAGCGAGCCTCCACAGCAAAGGGGTTAACCTTTTTTTCTTGTCAAACTATGTGAAAATGTTTCATAGCAAAAACCGCTTTCTTGATAAGGCGTATAACCCTGGGCGTGCGAGTCCAGGATTCAAATTAGCGGTTTTATTTTATTTTATTTGAAAACGATCAATTGTTACAGGTACTTCTTAACATCTCGTTCCGTGAGTGAACGGACTCGCGGTGCTACTCCTCCCGGGACGAGACTGTCGGCATCTGGACCTAACCCCACCCTTGGCTCGCTGAGACTGCATCTTCGATATACCATGGATCACGTATTCCCACTGAAGACATATGAACAACTCAACGCACTCTTCATTAAAAGTGTGACTGTGAAGGTAAATTAGTTATATATTAATATTTAGATTCATTTTATTAGTATACTGGTATACAAGTCAGATACAGATTAGCAAACATTCATACATATTAGCAAACAAACTTTTTTTGTATCGTAAAGAAAAGATAAAATAAAAAACAAAACGAAGAAAAAAACACAAGAATAATATAAAAAGAAAAAATACAAGACAAAATGCAAAGAGATCATTAAATACTTTAGCCACCAAAGCATTTTAGATTTCACTCGAGTAATATTCCTCCAGTGAGTAAAACGCCTTATCTGTAAGGTATCTCTTAACCCGTCAGGCCCCGCGACTGTGATATCGCAGTCAAACTGAGGGTTAACCGCGAGTCGCGAGGCCTGAAGGGTTAAGGTGTCTCTTAAACACGTCAAGAGATTGCGCCTGCCTAATGTGCTCGCTGAGTTTGTTGTAAACCTCTGGGCCGGCGATATAGGCTTGGCCGACTTGGATAATGCATGACTTACCGAACGTAGCATGCTACGGGATCTTGTTGGATAGTGATGATGCACACCATTCACTTCAAATCGGCTAGATTTCTGCAAACGAACAGCGCTACTTCCATTATATAAATGGACGGCAGCGTCATGATGCAGAGATCTCTAAACAGAGGCCTAGCTGGTGTATCAAGCGCCACACGCGCTATTGTGCGGACTGCACGCTTCTGCATAACGAAAGCCCTCTGCCTGTCGGCTGCTCGCCCCCATAACTCCGCGCCGTATGTTAGCATTGGATGAACGTATGCAAAGTAACACATGCGCAGCGCGGATAAATCGAGAAATGAAGCGATGCGATAGAGTGCATAGAACGCTCTTCCCAATTTATCACATAAAGCATCAATATGTAGGTGCCATCGTAACTCATTGTTGATTACGAATCCCAAGAACTTTGTTGAGAATACCTGAGTTAATTCTTCGTATTGATGGTCACATGTATTTCGGTTTTAGTAGGTCTAAGGCTGAAATGCATAACATTAATTTGTTAATATTGAGTACCAGGCCATTAGCGTCAAACCATGCACTTAACTCATTCAACACAAGTTGGGTATTGCTGGTAATGTTCTCCTGTCACTCTTGTGTAGGGCTTAATAAGGTAGCAATATGTGAATTGTATATTGGCGCTGGTAAAATGCTCTGCGGACGTACGCCGACCGCTGCTCTAATATATTCATTTTCAAAAAAGCTGTAAAGGCTTACTTCACAAGTGTATTTTTTTATTTTGATAGATGAAAATATTGTTGCATTGGTAACATTTTGCGAAGATTCGAAATTTAAAAGACACTTATTTTCTAATTGTAGCACCTTTTCTTATTTTCTACTTCCCCATGTATTTCGTTGACTGTAATACTGATTTAATTTTCAGCCCATCACTGCCTCCGCCGTTTACATCCTCGGTGAAATTGTCTCCAGCAAAACGGATGCTGCTCAGCCGCTGGTCCGATTATTCACTCATCATGATCTCATCGTTCCCATCGTCAAAGCGCTGGCCGACTCTGAAATATCTGCACTGACGTAAGCATTTTTTACAAGCTTTTATTTACCTTGCAATGTTTGTCGGTATGTTTGTTTATGTCAAATCTTGCAAGCACTTCCTCTTATCCTATGAAGTTGAAATTTTACATATTGGTTCAGTTCCGATGACAATGCATTTTTATGGTAAGCATGACCTGATTCTGCACCCAGGATTGGCTCCCGACGAAGAGACTCTTCAACGGTCAACAGCACATACACACAATTCTGGCACCACACACTGCACAAAAGATAGTCGCTAAATTAGAGAAGCTGCGATTGGAATGTCTCCGACACTACCATACTCTTCGGACCTTGATCCAACAGATTACCACCTTTTCTGGAATTTAGACAATTTCTAGCAAGGAAAAAAATTGAATTCCTTCGAGACAGTCCAAACCGCCTTCAAAGATTTTATTGATTCTCGCTCCCACAATTTTTTCAGCAAAGGAATCAATGAACTATTCATATCAATTCGAATCAATTATAATAGATGTTGTAGTAAAGGTGCAGCAAAGGTGAACCAAAATGCCTGTGGGCCTGAAGAATATGAATTATGAAGATCACTTGGAATTACATGGACTGTTTCAAACAAAAAAGACAAAGAGAGGACCTGATAGAGACATATGAAATTCTGACAACTTATTATGTTGTACATAGGCTAAAAAATATTTAGAAATTCAACACCAACACAAATCTTTGAGGGCACAGCAGAAACTCAACCATGCAATATTTAACTCTAATCCTCTTAACCCCTCCTGTCGCGAAGTAAAAACTCATCTATCACTTTTGCGCGCGACATATTCGGGCAAAAAATCGACGCGAGTCAACGGCCTTGAGAAAAACGATCATAACTTATAAACCACTAAACGGATTTAAAAAAGATAAAGAGAAAAATGATCGCATTGAAATTTGACATATAAAACATTATAACCTTATCTCGTAAAACAATTAAGATAATAATGAATAAATATTACAAAATTGGCAAACTGAAAAAACTCGCCTATAAAATCATTTCGATTTTTTTGTCACAAAATACGTAAAATATGCAAAAATTGTAAATACAGTTATGTTCTTTATTAAATGCTTTACCAAAACGATATTTTACTTTCCTGACGACCTATCGGAAAGGAAAGTATTGTGATCGCGCTAAAAAAAAATTTTGAGATGAAGATGGGAATATATATTTTGAGACTCCCTGAGACGATTGAGACTATTTCCAGACCGATCTCTGTCTGTATGTATGTCTGTATGTCTGTATGTCTGTATGTCTGTATGTATGTATTCTTCCACGATAGCGCCCAGACGCTTAATCGGATTGAGCTGAAATTTGGTATATAAGCTTCTGTTAACCGTCGGAGGAACCCATTAGTTTTTGGAGTCCCTACGCCCTACGGTTGTGGTACCTCCCATACAAATTTGGGGTTCCCGGCGAAAAAATTGTTTCCGCGATAGCGCCCAGACGCTTAATCTGTCTAAGTTAAAATTTGGCATAGAAGCTTCTGTTAACCATCGGAAGAACCTATTAGTTTTTGGGGTACTTACGACCAACGTTTGGGGTACCTGCCATACAAATTTGGGGAACCTTGATTACATATTGTCCCCGCTTTCAAAATTTCTTTCTCCAATCGATAGGTATGGTCAGTGTGAATAGTCCAGTTGATTTTGGGGTCTGTACGATCTACGGTTGGGGTACCTGCCATACATATTTGGGGTACCTGCCATACATATTTGTAAACTACTTTTTCAACAGCAAAGCATTTTGAAAAAGTTTTTTAACTGAATAAATTTTAACATGATAATGAGGCTTCTCTATCCATTATTGAATCGGTTTCGTCACCCAAAGACTTTACTGACTAGAATCTTGGGTCTCTACGACCTACGGTTGGGGAAAATTAGGGGTACTAGAGTAAAAAATGTCGCTGTTTTTTCGCACCTCCGCGGATACTAGTCAGGAAAGTCTTGGGGTGACACAACAGATTTTTTTTTTTACTTATTTGCATACAAAAATATTTATTTATTCAGCCAAGAAAATTTTTATGTATTCTCGTAAAAAAAAAAATTTTTAATTTGTGACCACTTATGGTATTTTTTTATATGAAATTCTTTCAAAATAACTTTATTACTACATCACACTTCTTAGAAATCACACCAGAACTTTGAGCTTTGTCTGATATTATAGAAAAATCTAAAGTTTTGAGAGTTTCCGCGTCCGAACTTAATAATAAACTTTGAATGCTCATAATATAAAATTCGTTAGATTTTTTCAATTATATTGTCTTATCATAGACTTATTATATGTCTAATAACTAATTACTATACTCCAAAGAGTCACATTTCATCGAAAAACTATGGAAAATCGCACTTTATTCTCTCATAGTAATTATCAAAACAAGTTTCTTTGCGCGATTCATTTTACAAAACAAGATATAATTTTCAAAATACGCCTAATTATGTGATAACTTAGGATGTAAATGAAGCAATACTTATTTTGTTAGTAAATTAAAGCGACATTACGTCATATTTCGCAATATATCGGGATATTTCATAAACATTACAAAATAATAACAACCATTTTTTCGCGAGCCGTTTGTTGTCGCCGAAGTGTTTTCTTTAAAAATTCGTGAAAAACAGCAAATGGACTATCTCAATTGACTAATCCTCATGCCTAAACTACTTAAAAATGCAAATTACTCACTGTTCTCCAGTAAATGGCACAAAACACTGCACAAAACACTGTTTTTATCAACCATTTCGCGGAACTATACGCGGCCGCGGTGGCTGATGGACACTGCCGTTTTGACGTCTATGCTCACTTTTTAAATCGCCGTTCGATATTGCCACACAGAAATCTTGAATTAAAGATATTTTGGCCATATCGTTGCGCCGTCAGAAAGCATATAGTACGACGTTTCGAATCGTAAATTGCATTTTTTGCAGCGGCGAGCGCTTTGTCCGGTAGCGGACATTACGGGCTTTAGGCGGCCGACATAAATGTCCCCAATGGGATGTTACGAGCTGAGCGGGTTAATAACGCTTTGCAAAATAGAGTGGCCAACAAGTGGAATAAATTACCATTTGAAGTGATTAATGCAAGCTCTGTTAATCAGTTATTAGGAAAAACTTTATTTGTCCATAAAAAGTTGTTAATATTGTTTTAGACTAGCTTTACAAGACATAATCTGGGTGTATTAGCAAAGCTGCCTGTCCAAACTAAATAATAATTATAATAATTGCACACATGAAAATATCCAGGCAATAATGAGCAAGTTATTTTTAAAAATGAATAACATGGCTTTGAATTAAAAACTGAAATGAAAAGCCAGCGTTAAAAAATGGAAATTAGATAAGGAAGTAATATTTATTAATTTATTTCAGAGATCCTACGACGATATTTCGAGGCAACACGCTGGTATCTAAGATGATGGACGAAGCGATGCGACTGACAGGAGCCGCCTATCTGTGTTCTGTACTAAGACCGACGTTAGCGGCAGTTCTCAGCGAAAAGAAACCCTGCGAGATCGATCCCGCCAGGGTCAATCGGGCCGCTGTCGAAGTCAATCTTATAAATCTCAAGGATTATGTTGAGAGGGTAAATATTCTAACCCCTCTTTTTGTTTCTCCTGGAAGCACGGAGGCATTGATTGTACAGCGTATTAGATTGCTAAAAGCTGTACTACTATTTGGCATCAAGAATTTTTCTACAAAACCCAACGAGTAGATGGTAGTCATAGTTTCAAAAATTTTATAATATCCCCTAATGTTCAATATGTTCAGCGTTCGTGATATAACAATATAGTGACGCACTTTAGATGGTGCTCTAACACAATTTTTTAAATCATCATTTTAATATTAGTTACATAAACATATAAATTTTGTATTTGGTATACAAGTTTCAATACGTAATAATTACGCAGTTTAATATTCAGATAAACTAGCCGATGTCATTCTGTCTCTCCGTATTATTTCTGTGATGTAAACAGCTTATATGAAAATTACAATAGATGGGACATAAATAGATGGCACTAACACTAACTTGGTGGCATAGTGGTTAGGTCGCCTGATCTTACATTGTAAGGTCCCGGGTTCGATTCCCGACTGGGTCACCATTTTCCGTTGGGATCAAATTAACGGAATTGCATTTTTAATTCTGTCGATCGAATGCAATAACAAGACACACACTTACAGACATGTTACACGCACACATACATATAAGCGAATATCGCGATGGACTTCATTGGCTTCGAATTCGTGAGCGCAGAAATCTGCATGCCCTCTCACTCCTTTATAAAGTCCTAAATAGTCCCATAGCACCTCCTTACCTTAAAGACCTCTTTCTCCCGTTAGGAAGTCATGGTGTTCCACTCAGGTCAAGTCAGGACAACACCATAGCAATTCCACTACATCAGTCTTCTTTTTTCACTAACTCATTTAGCGTCCATTCTGCTCGACTTTGGAACCAGCTTCCCCATGCTATTCGTCATGCAACATCCTTACCCTGTTTCAAGGCGTTACTGAAAAAACATTTTCTCCCTCAAAATATCAACTAAGAACCAACCCTCCCCCTATCCCCTCCCCCCTTCCCCCTTTCGTTGGGTTGTTGACTGGATAGAAGCATAAGAACTTTGTAATATCTATCATTTTATATAAGCAATTATTTTTATTGTTATTTATCTGTAGTTTCTATGTATTTATTATTATAATATACATATATTATATTATAAATTATATTTTTTTATGTATGTATGTATATTTGGATGTATGTATATGTATATTTATGTGTATATGTTTATGTATGTGAGCTGTATTGATACTTTTATTTAATATTACACGGTTGGCTGTAAGAAATCGTGAAACGATAAGCCCGCCGTTTGTACTAAGTTAAAATAGAATTTAAGTTTTCTTTACCCATGTAATTTTTTTTTGTTAGTACAATAAAGGTATTTTTCATTTCATTTCATATAAAACGTCATAGTAGGGTAGGGGGTAGAGTTTGTCATATGACAATAAACCCGCCCATTGTGACATTTTCACAATAAAGATTATAAACAAACAAACAAACACTAATAATTGAATGCTATTATTGTTATCGTTGAATAAATTATTGGGTTTTTAAAATCAATCAGTCCTTTATAAAAAAGCATTCATTATCAATGTTATTATAAATGGCCAAAGAAATTGCTATTAGTTTTGCCGTTAATGCTATACACGGAACACCTAAAGGGCACATGCAGTACACCGGTTAAAAGCCACTGCTCTAACCGCTCTTCCCAGGATAATTAATTTTATTAATATGATATTTTATTTTAAAGGTATTTGCTGCAATCACAGTGTCGTATGGCCAATGTCCCCCAATAATGTGCCGGCTGTTTGACGCATTACGCCAGTGCGCCGCTCGCCACTTTCCCCGCAACGCTGAAGTACGATATTCCGTGGTGTCCGGATTCATATTCCTCAGGTTCTTCGCGCCGGCTATCCTCGGACCGAGGCTTTTTGATCTCACAAATGAACAAATAGTGAGTGATGTTTTATAATTTTGCTTACTTATAGGATGGCTGGTTGCACAGTCATCAGCACTGATCCTTCATTAACCTCTCAAGGGCGGTCAACTCTCCAGAGAGCCGGTCGACTTCCCGAAGAGTCCTATTATTATTATTTATTCTCGACGGGTAGCTTTGCTGATAGGTCCAGATCAGATCTTGTAAAGCTAGTAATAAACAATATTAACAAGTTGTTAGGTACAAATTGAGTGTATTTTCTGTCTGAATCGAGTCTGATTGACAGACCTTGCACTAATCACTTCAAATGGTAGTTTATTCCACATGTCCGCCACACTATTTTGCAAAGTCCACCACAGTATATTAAGAAGATTAGATTTAAATATTGGATGGCTGAGTTTTCTGCTGTGACCTCGAAGATTTGCGTTGATGTTGAATTTGTAAATATTCTCTAGCCCAGGTACATCGCAATAATTTGTAAGAACAGACCCGCTCAAGCGTCTCAATCAGGTCCCCTCTTTATCTTTATTGTTTGAGATGCACCTCTTACATATTTTTCTAAAATAGCAAATAAAATAATATTTTTCATTACAAACTGGTTTAGTAAACTATAATGAGGTCAGCCAATATCGCCACACAAACTATACTTGCTTATGCTTGCCACTAGTTTTACATTTTGTATAGTCACCAGATCTTGTCATACCACTTAGAAGCATTTTTATCAGTTTTTGCCAGTTATTTTATAAATTAAGATAAAATTATGAGGTACCTAATTTAACAAACTTTTTTTTCTAATCACATTGTGTCATCGAACATCAAACGGTGCGTTCACTCGGCATATTGACATCAATCATACAAAATTTGCACCTACTCAATTAATATCCGATCAGCTGTCGATCGACCTTTGAACCGATATTTAAACTGACCCAGATCAAATAGCATAAAGTGACTAGTATTCACCCAGACGCCTTAGTTAAAATTGTTCAAAATAGAAGTCATCGACTCCGCTACGAGCAATCGCTGCCTGTCGCTACACAGCTCGTCAGCGAATAATTATTGGTCCGAATGCCTCAGTCATAATTATAATACCCATGGCTTCTGCTTGAAAAATCGTAAAACAACTAGAAACAACTAAAAACAACTATAACTAGCTCGCAGATCTATTGACATTTTTCGAGTGGAAAGTTTGAGACAGTAGAAAAGTGAAAATGCCTTATTGAATGGTTATCTTCTTTTCTATGGCCCATGGATAAGCAAGTTATTATTGTAAAAAGGAAACAGTGAACCTTTTTACTAATATTATTTTTTTCTCCGCAGGACACTCAAACAAACAGAACGTTGACTCTGATATCGAAGACCATTCAGTCTCTCGGCAACTTAGTAAGCTCGCGATCCGCGCAGCAGGTCTGCAAGGAAGAATACATGGCTGCTCTCTACCGATCGTTTTGCACTGAACGACATGTAAGCCAAAGTGGTTTTTATTACGCATTCATCGAAAATAACAAACGTTTGCCAGGCAGCTATTAACTTGACACTGCTCCGGGGCTAACAGCTTGCAGTGGAGGAGCTCCCGTGGAAGAATGATAGATTAATTGATAATTATTGTGTTCTCTTATGTGTCATGTACCCTATAGGGCAGCGTTACCCAAATGGTGGGTCGCGACCCGGTATTGTGCCACAAAAATAAAAACCGGGTCGCAGTTTGTTGTTTAAACCAATCATACTCGTAAATCATCAAATGGCAAGTCATTCATTGCTGCGCCATACCTCAGCTCTTATTAAGGAACATTTGTTTATAGGACTGAAGACTAACCTGAATTATAAAATCGAAGACTATCGCGGTTGTTTGACATTATAAATAGGATAGAAAACGAATTTACCGCGTGAAATTTGTAGCACCCGACGTTTCAGTGACGTTGCAGCCGCCGTTGTCCAGGGTAGACTGAGTGCTACAAATTTCATGCTGTAAATTCGTTTTCTATCCTATTTATATTAATCTGAATTAATATTTTCCTCCAATCATCAGCAACCAATCGTGGGTTGCAACCAGCAACCCATTTTCAGTCAATATAGAATCCGAGACAGATTTATCAGATTCAAATGTCGACTCGTTAATTGAACTGTCATTTGACACAGCACTCAAAAACATATTCGAGAGAATATCATTGATAAATATTTGGATATTTTGTCGTCAAGAGCACCCAGCTTTAGCAGAACAAGCAATAACATTTGTAGCGCATTTTGTCACAATCTATAAATGTGAGGAAGGGTTTTCAAAACTCGTTTTTCTGAAACAAAAATATAGAAACTGTTTGGAAATTGAATCAGACCTAACAATAAAGTTATATATTGAATCAGACCTATGAATAGAGTTCGTAGTTTAAAATATACAGCTACTTACTTCTCCCGAATAGTAGTCAACTAATATAATTGAAATGTAATTATTACATTATTGTTAACAGTTAATGTTTCAATTATATTAATATACTTCTATGTGGACATTCAAATGTCTTTAATTTTACCTATTTATACACCAGTAAAAAAAAAATAGTGGGTCACGAATGAGAAGCATAAAAATTACTGGACCTGGGCAAATATTGTTTGGGAAACGCTGCTAGGGTATGAAAAGCTACTAGTAACACCGTCACCATGTACCCTTTGTGGAACGACTGGCGATATTTGCAGGATTTGGATCCTAATACGCATTCTCTGTGATGTAGCAATTTTCGCTTACTTCAACGTATTTTTCATTTGGTAGGTGCAAGCGATTCGGCAGTTTTTGGAGATAATATCAACAGGTCGGGAGACCCAGAACAACAACATTCAGGAGGCGCCTGTTCTCTTGAAAGAAGGGTGAGTTAGTTTCATATTACTCTCTTGTCGTCTTCATTATCCGCTTATTTTGGTCAAGCACTCTTCAAGTTGATACATTAGCTGGGGATTTACTGCAATGTACCCTGCATGTTGTGATTAAAGGTTCATACTGTGCACAGTTATTCCAAGTGGTCCAGAGTGGATTTAGCCTGCTCGCCATCGGGAGCCACCACTTGAGTGGTGGGGGAGGGGGAGTTTAATTCTGCGGCGCTTTACTTTGAGCCCTATATCTCTCTTATAGGTACTAGGGGCTAGTGGGTTGTAATTTGCAGATAATTGAAAGATCACAAATTCATTTCTGGAGGAAAAAAAAATACCTGCATAGAAAAAAAATATTGATAAAATTCAAAATTACTTACTTTTTCTTTTACATACGAAATTTATTTTTTAACCATGAGATATATAGGCACAGTATATTGAGTTAGAACAGTAAGAACTAGAGTTAGAAGGCGTTGTGAGGATAGGGAGCGAGGGAAGTAAGCAGAGGAATACATAACACCTGTAGTTAACGCTACACACGGGTGGGGTTGTCAAATGTTTCAATGTCTGCGTCGGCAAAGTGGCAGCCATATGACGGCCATCTGCGAATTTCATTTAACGGCACAACGATTAGTGTTAGCCCTTAGGACTCATGACGTCAGTCGTTTCAATATCAAATTTGTTCTAAGAGAAGCTACTGTCTGTATACTGTAGTTTGATATGCAAAAAATGTATTTTGAAAACTACATTTACTTGAATTACATAAATATACTTTTTATTGGACTGCCTTGGTCAAAAGTGAGTGAAAACAAATATATTTCAGAACAGTTTGAGCCCTAAATCACAAAATGCAGGTTTCCCATACAAAATTTTGCACTAAATCCCCAGCTATATTGTCATTTAATAAATACCAGGATTCGATATCTCTTCAACCTTACGTTTGCTTTCCTAACCCTCCTGTTTTTCCACTTTCACTTTGTTAATATTAATAATCATGGACATTTTTACCAAACTAACCTGCATAATAACTTTTTCTAAATATAACAATCACATTAGGCTCCAAGTGAAGTTGTACTCGTGGACCACCTGTCTATAAATATGTTTTCTATGCCGATGTGGAGTTTTCCAGTATTTTTACAAAATATATATTTATTGTTTTATGTCTTTCCGGATGTTAATAGGACTGGGTAAGTTTTGTACATTTTTCTAGATTAGTCTGGCTGAATCATCATGTTATGATAGTGTAGAGCAGTGATGGGTAAACTACGTTCCGCGTGCCAACTTTGGTCCGCCAGCTAGGTCATTCTGGCCTGCATCGGGTCATCGAGCTGCATACCTCTTGCTCAGTCTGTCTTCAGTTATTGACAGACTGATTGGCTGGGTGCGGCTAAAACTACTATTGATTCACTGGTAAAGGCTTAAAGGCCCTTAGCAGATTGTTTTTTTTTTCCTATACGGAAAAGATGTTCTATTGTATATAGATCAAGGGAAAAATAAAATTAAAAAAATACTTTTTGGTTAAGTATGGAGGATAAACACAAGGGGGATGAACTTTAGGTGTTCGAGCCATTTTATGGTAAAAATTCAATGTGATTTGCGTTGAAGGGAAACAGGCATTTAGTACTTTATTATGTTTATATGAGAGTACACATACTTGTAACCATTTGCTTACAAAATAATCTTCAGACACATTTAACATCTTTTTTTAAAAATGAAATCAAGGAAAACCGTCGAAATTACAGTTGCCGGTAATGACGTTTAGTGTTGGAAACTGGCATGCTATATGGCTATATTCGAAATTTCAATGCAATCATTGTGCAGTTGTTCTTTTTATGATTGGTGTAGTAGTTTCGTAGTTATAGTACTTTAAGTCGATGTCGCCGAAAATCCTGCAAAAGAGACAGATGCATCCATGAAAATACCCATTTACTCCAAGGGTTAAGTAATGTTTTTATAGCACAATAAAATTATTCTATTCTATTCTATAAAGGCAGCTCATATCAAATATATCTAACATTGAAATCCAACATATACTAAAACATATCTTAAGAAAATTGAAAAGCAGTAAACCTATAATGACGCAAGGGAAGGGGGAGGGGAGGGGACAATGAAATTTGTGAGCGCGTATTGAAATGTTTGTTGAGCCTGCGTTTGAAACAATGCAAACCCGTCTCTGAAATGCTTTACCCACACACGTCCTTACATGTGTGGGTAAAGCATTTCAGAGACGGGTTCCATGTACGGAAAAGGGGTTGCAGTAGAAATCACTACTGTGACTTGGAATCGAGAGCAGTAGGTTGTCTCCAAATCTCAGAGGGCGCCCGTCAGCTGATAGAGCATTGAACCTACTTATAAGATTTTGGTGCTAGATAAAGTAGTAATTGTACGAGTAGTAATTGTTTTTTAAAACTCTTTTTCCACAGAACTATGATAAAGCGGTCTGAATACAATAATGTAATAGGATCAGGCACTGGAACAACAGGAAACACAACGAGAAGAAGATGGGGGAGGGTCGGTGCAGCGGGGAAAACGAAGATATTTCCGACTTACAAGGTAAATAATCGACGAGCCATTTTAACGCGTAGCTTTTTCGCTGTGAAATTGTTAGAAAGAAAATGTTTCTGCAGATCGGTTGAAAAACTTATCCGCGATATCTTCAAATCATTCCATCGGAGATACGAGTTCTTTTTTAATGTATACATACATTCGTAGTATCTTGTGGGTCCCAATCAAGTACCCTCTCTTTCTGTGTTGCTTCAATGTTATGATGCACTCTTCTAGACCTATGAAGGAATTTCCTCAAATATTATATTCGAGACACACGAGTGGTTATCAACGTTTTCTTGGTGTTGGCACGCGTTTAGTTGAGTTGAGTCATTTCGGCACACGGGTGAATTTTTAAAAGCTAGAAGTGAATGATTTCCAATCGTCGCAAAAACATAAAGTTCGTCTCGCCAAAAGCTAATTTGTGGTACATTTTTTTAGTAAACAAATGGTAAAATAAAATAAAATACAAACGGAGCTGCCATGGAATTCACTGACTAAAATCAGGCCCATCATATACTATTATTACACTTCTGGGGGGTGAACGGTGGATTCCAGACTAACGATCGGCTGTAGTAGGTTTAGGACAGCTGTCTTGCCACATGTGAGCGTTTACCTTACCACCCATTCACTCTCCCTTCAAAGCCATAGAATTTGAGAAGCAGAAATCGCGGTTTTAGATATTTTTTCTTGAAAGGAGTTGATTATTTTCCTGGAGAGACCAAGATCTTTAAAAAGGTGAAACAAAGATTTAGCTGGCAGGCCACGAGCGCCAACTTCCACCTCGTGAAGGTGAACGGTGAAGCCGTTCCGGTGACGGCATTTGCGTGATTATAGTATTTATTTAATTTATACTCATGGTCTTTTGGGATATTTGATTCCCATGGAACAGTTAATTCTACGATAAGGGTCATCTTCCGAGATAGAGAGTAAAGAGTTATATTTGGACGCAGGGCTGTGCATCCAAGACTTTCAGGGAATTTATGTTGCTTAGAGACCGAATCGACCTCCAGAATCCAATCTGAAGCTTTCTCGATTACACAAACTGTATTGGGGGCTTGGAGGATACTGTCGAACCCTTGTTGGCACGAGCCACTGATAGGTTAATTATCTAGCGAATAACAGCAAGGACTTTGTCGTGGCTTTGTTGTCGTGGCAAGTGTACCGTCCTTGATCCAAAGCCACCTTGCAGCCAGTTCGAATATGTCTAGCTGTGCAATGGGTGTTGCTACAAAGGGAACATGAACTATCCTCGGCATACCTCCAACGAGCAAACTACTATAACTAATATTTACCAAACGTATAAGATAGTATAAAAATGGGTCGTTATGAACAGCCTTACAGACACCGTTTTCGAACCTACATCTCGACTTGAAAAGAATGTTTTTTTTTGGAAGGAGGGAACTTTAAATTGAAATGAAACACAAAAATGTTTTAAATATCCATGAAATTGGCTTTATTTGACACATAATTTTATGGCGTTAACGTTTGAATAAGATTTTGGGCATGTGGCCGCCGCGGCTGGCGCTTGCATAGCGTAATCTGGACGTCCAATTTTTACACACTCTCCTTCAAATCTGGCTGTATTTCAGCAATAACGCATCGAATGTTGGCTTCCAAGCGCTCAATTATTTCTGGTTTATTGGCGTAGACATGCGACTACATATCCCAAAATAAAAAATCTAATGGCGTCTAATCGCATGAACGACGGGACCCGTTAACAGGTCCATTTCGTGAAATTAATAATTCGTCAAATGTTTCTTTCAGTAAATTAATTGTATCGCACGCTTTGTGGCATGTTGCACCATCCTGCTGAAACTACATGTCTGCAACATTAATGCCTACCAATTGAGGCACGAAAAAGTTAATAATTATGTCTACCGCTCACTGTTGACTGTAACGTTCTGACCATCATCATTTTTGAAAACGTATGGACCATATAAAGCGCACCAAACGGTGAATTTTCCTGGATGTAATGGTGTTTCAACAATATAGCTTATGGATTATGATCGCTCCAAATGCGACAAGTCTCTTTATTGACATAGCCATTTAACCAAAAGTGTGCTTCATTACTGAACAAAATTTTCAAATGAAAATTTGGATCAATAGCAATGTTTCCTTCCTCCCATTCACCAAATATACGGCGCGAACGATGATCGAGTGGCTTCAATTCCTGTACAAGTTGAATCTTGTAAGCACGTAAACCAAGATCTTTACGCAAAATTTTCCATAAAGTGGATGGATCAAGTTTAATTCTTGAGCCCTATGATAAATTGACACATTTGGATCATCATCAACACTAAGCTGCCATCATCAACACAACCATCAATCGCTTGTTGTAATACGACAACTGTAAGACGTATTATGGGATGCGTATTATCGTTTAGAGTAAACGTGTTGCAAAAATGATTCATAGTTTCTCAAATTAATCACTCTGATGGACGATTATAAGCACCATAAAATGCACGTAAAGCCCGTTGACTTTCTCGAATTGAACCATGTTTTTCAAAGGAATTTGAATAATTTGCAAACGTTGCTCTGGTATAAGTCTATTTATGATAAATTGCCAAACCAAACTAATCTCAAAACAACCGAGAACTGTCAAATCGGTTGTCACAGGAAACAGTTCTGCCAATTTAAAGTGTTGGTAAATGGTTTATATAGAACTGGCACATGGTTCATTAGCCTTTAATGCCCGGGCCACACTATTTATTATTGTGATAATTTAGGTGTGGCCGCAGCAAAAACGCCGAACGTCTCCGTTATTAACGGCATTTCCCGTTAGTGTGGCACGGGCATAAAAAAAACAGCCGTTATAATTGAACATGAAAATTTTGCCATTATACATTTTGCCTGTCTATTCATGATAAATTGCCAAACCAAACTAATCTCAATACAACCGAGAACTGTCAAATCGGTTGTCACAGGAAACAGTGCTGCCAATTTAAAGTTTTGGCAAATGGTTCATATGGCACTGGCACATGGTTCATTAGCCTCTAATGTCCGGGCCGCACTAACGGGAAATTCCGTTTATTATTGCGATAATTTAGGTGTGGCTGCAGCAAAAACGCCAATCATCGCCGTTATTAACGTTAATGTGGCACGGGCATAAAAAAAACAGCCGTTATAATGGAAATGAAAATGTTGCCATTATTCATTTTGCCTTTCCACAGAATTAATGTATCGACAAATGATGACGTCGGCATATTCTTATTTCGCCCCTGCATGCTTCCATATAATTTAATAAGATGCACCATCCGCACAAATCCGTCGCAAAGCCAACTTTATGCACCAAGTTTCATTGCTGAGTAAGTCCACGAATGTAAAAGATGAGTTTCCTTATCTGATAAAGAATAACTCAAAAACGGCGGCACACCAGGAGGATACTCACAGCACACCATTGTATTGAAAACCAATGCACTAGAGTTACCATGGTTGAGGAAGGTGGTTCAGCGAGAACCTTAATTACATCCCAAGCTATTTTTAATGTATCTTTTTCTTGATAACTAGTCAATGTAATATTCTAATAAAATATCAAATAAATCTAATAAAATAATATATTTTCAGCGGGGAATTATCGTGGTCTCGGAGTCGTGGAAAACCCGCAGTTAAACGTTTGTCGTTAAACGGAGTGCTGGCCGTGGCTCCCCTCGATGCGCAACCTGGAGCACCGCAACAACTCGGAGCTGAGAATCTCTTTCAAATAGGTTGGTACACTCGCAGACAGGATTTTCCTAGTACCAGATTACCCTAGTTAGTTAGTTGGTTAGTTTTCCTGTGCTATTCTCGCACTTGGCCTCTTGATTGGGCCGTTGTGCGTGGCTCATGTTTCTATTTATTCCAGCCAACCCAGGCTGTCCCAGAAAGTTAGCAGCCTGTTTGGGTTGCTACAGGCCTCCAGGAAGTATTTTTGCCCGTTGCTCTGCCACGCTCCTGCATTCCATGAGCACATGCTGTGGCGTTTCTTCCTCCATGCATCCTCTGCATAGAGGGCTGTTTGTCACACCTATGGTAAACAAGTGTTTGTTTTTATCTGGTGAGGTTGCGGACAAGTTTTTTAGACGCTTCCGGAACCTGCTTCAAGAACCCGTTCTTGGTTTGCCTGCATTCTGCGTTTTTTTTCCATTCTGTAAGGTGGGTTTCATCTGTGTTCCTGCGTAGCCATGTTTTTATTTGGGCCTGGGGTATGGGCATCAAGGGTTCCGGTCCATATACTATTTTCTTTGTTCCCCTTCTGGCCAGTTTGTCTGCCGCGTCGTTGCCCAGTGAGTCGCTGTGCTCTTTAATCCATTGCAGGGTCACTCTATTTGACCTTGCAATGGATTGAACCGCATTGTGGCATTCCAGTACAAGGACAGAGGTTATAGTATTTTTTGATAGCGCTTGTAGCACAGAGGCACTGTCTGAGACAAATTTTAAGCTTAGGTCTCCGACATCTTTGGCTGCAACTGCCTGTGCTGCTCTACCAGATTACCCTATTACAAGAAGTATCATTTGCTGGCATTCTTGGCTTGTTTTCGGTTTTTGATTTGTTTCGCAATGGGATTGAAACTTCTGTGTGGATATTTTAACTACTCGGTCTGAGTAACGACAATTCGAATTTCGCCTGCTTTGCCTTCACTGTACATGTATGTAACGGGGTCGGTAACACTCATGGGTCAACCCCCATTCAGCGGCCTCCATGCATGAAGTGCGAGCCCGGGTTGGACTCTGGTCTAAGGGCTAGTTTCCCCAGGAGTCAACCTTCTGGCGCTCCTGGACGGTTTGCGCACCGTGCGGCGTTAGCCAATCGATTTGCATTCTGACTAACAGTCGGGGAAGTCTGGAAACAGTACTGTTACCTATAGAGCGAGGTAGTTGCTGACCTTACGGCGACTGCTCTTGAAACAACCATCGGCTACCCGTTTCCGCTGTGGTCCGCTATAGATTCGGTTGACACCGTTTCACCGCTACATAAGGAAGAGGACCGCGCAAGCGACCTCGATTCTGTAACCAATCAGGAGGTAGGAGCTATCTTGAAGGTTAATTCCAGGCGGAGATACCCTTCCAAACTGGTAGTCAGGGGCGAGGCTGACCACTGTATACCTTTCCCGGTGCCTCGCCGTAAGGCGTTGGCCTCTGACAGGCAGGTGGTGGAGCTTGACGGTGGACTGTTTTGTCCTAAGTCTTCTGCGCTCACCTCACGGTAGACAGAACAATAAATTTCATTGAAACTTCTTGAGGTGACGGGATCGCCCGTTTTAGTTGATAGCTCTAGTTGTACATGTAATGAGATAAACATAACAAAAAATATGAAAAAACGAATTTAAATAAATATGATACGAATAAATTCCCAAATACTTGAGCCATACTCAGCGGAGTCGACTAACCTTTCTTGTCTATTGAATACATTCAATACATTCCATAAATATTTCTATTGAATTTGATAGTTTTAAATTAACTTCTATTAGTCTATTTGTTTGATTCTAGGTTTTGTGAATATTTTTAATTGATTTCATGACTTTCTTCAATCTATTATTTTATTCATCATTAGGCAGTATTTAATTATGCGTATCTGAGCCTAACTTACATTTTACCTATCAGGCATTTTACCTATTAGGCCTGATAAGCATTTATTACTTTATCAGGCCTGATAGGCATTTACAAATGCCTGATAGGCATTTTACCTATTAGGCATTTTACCTATCAGGTCTACATACATTTTACCAGGCAAAATAGCCATGGCCCGAGTGCCCGGCGGCCCTTAAATGGGTTAGGGGCGCTAAGAATCCCCGGGTGGAAAACTGGACCGCGACCACTAGTACGGAACAGCTTTTCCGGATGGCGCAAGACCGACAAAAGTATTCAGAGCTAACGGCCAACCTCCAGTAATGGAGAGGCACTTCGAGAAGAAGAAGAAGAGCCTACCTTAGTGTTTACCAGTTACGTCTGGCGTCTTGTGCGATCCAGTTAGGTTAGGTTTAACTAATTTGTATCTAAAAAAAAAAAAAAAAAACTACTAATGTATCACATGGTACTCAGGTATTACTTGGTTGAGTATTAATTAAGTACAGAACTGATACTCAACTATAATTTTGGCTGTGAAATGTTTTATAATCGGAGATAACTAATATTTCCATAAATTCGAATATTTTCTTTAATAAAGTGTAGTTTTCTGTCGTTGAAAACTATGTTTTCAAAAGAAAATTTACAATTGAGATATATGACTGCGACTTGCTGATTTATTTGCAATATATTTTAAAAGCTGAGCGCCTTGCCATTTTTCCAATATTTGATCAACAAATATAGTAACTTTGGTTCACTGGATAAAACACGTCTTGACTTCAGAAAGTATATTATGAAAGAGAGATAGAACAATAAATGGCGTCGTTAAACCTTAGACAATATTTAATAAAATAATTTATTCATAGTGTTGCCAATATATTCGAATTTCATTAATCTCGGAAAGTTCGGTTCATATATTAATCACACTAATCGCAAACGCCTGGCACTGTATTCTCCAGACAGTAGCTTCTCTTAGAACAAAATTGAAATGAAAACGAATACAACACGAGGCGTAAGGGCTTGCATTTGCTCGCCAGATGTTTCGCTACTCGGCCTACGCAGATGTCCGAATACTCGAAAAAGTCGCCATCCTTTACCCGGCCATAATGCTAAATGTTCGCGTTTTACGGGACGGACCCCTCTGTCCACATTCCTCGCACTCTCTTCCCGCATCGCTTGTAGCTCTAGTAAAGCTACTGATTGGTATACTGTGCTCGTGGTCAGAAACTTTATATCGAAACATTTCTAGGATATCGAGACCAATAACAATAACCAATAACAAATATCTCAAAATGTCATTTCATTGTATCAAAATAAACATGCCGTTTAGTTTGAGAACTGTTTTTTATAAATTTAAAAAGACTTTATAAATTGAATTATTTAAGAAATATCTTTTATTTTGCGCATTTACACTGGTGTGATTTTGGGGGTATGTTTAACGTTTAATAACTCCCTAAATGCAAAATTCAAATATATATTTTTTTAATCATAATAATTATTTTTTGAAATAAAACTGTATTTCTATTTTACTGACATCTCATATTGCTTTGTAGTTCACCACGAACGTACGCTCTTCGTTCAAGCCGGCAATTGCGTCGAACGAGCGGAATGGTTACGTTTGCTGGAAGCTTTATGTCGAACGGCGCATCATCCGCTGCCCTACCAAAACGGAAAATGGACATGGTAAGATACAATGTCAAAATAAGTTTGTTGTGATGTATTGGAACAATTTGCAAATGAGGTACATAGATTTTCTCCTTTCTCCACTTCTTCGCTTCATTTCACCCATGGTCAACCCACTTCTCCTCAAATTGTCCACTATAACGATGACCATGATATTTTCCACCATAGAGTGCATTACAAACTGGGTCTCATGGTATTCTGATTAATCGTATCAAAAGTCATGCCCTCAAGTCGGTTAATTTCTTCCATTTTTATTTGTCGACAATAATATAATCCTGTACTCCAAGTCGGTGAAAGACATCCTCATAACAGGCACAAACTAAGTGAGTAAATGTCTCTTTTTCGGTTTTCACAGCCTTCGGCAGTTGCAGAAGTTCCTCCCGGTGATTATTGAGTTATATATTGTACAAACTCTTTTGCTGCTCATATTGGACTATGCGGAAGTGTGTTTCTTGTTGTCACTGAAAAGTCGCTGAACAAACTTGAGCGACTTCAAAATGTTTGCATTCCCAATGTTTACAACCTATGGAAATAGACCACATATCTAAATCGCCTTAACCCCTAGAGCCCCAATTGGCTGATATCTGCCACAACACGATTCAGCGTGACGGCCCCGTTTTAATTTTATTTTAATTTAATTTCTTTTATTTTATTATGTTTTATTATGTTAATATGTTTTATTTTAATTATGGGAACAGTGGTTTGGCAGTAATTAATGTTTTGGTGAGACAATGTTATAATTTATTTTTTTTACTACCACTTGTCAATCACTGTACAATCAACTTGTCAATCGGCTGAGGGGCCGAGGCCTGAAGGGTTAAATGTCTGCATGTCCTGCCCCTCCTTTACAATATCCTTAACAATCCGACTGCACCTTCCTACCCTACTGGAAAACTACCTTCTTAGGAATTCTACACATTTTCTGCACATGCTCAATTTCAACTCATCAATTGGGTTTGGTATTTTTAAATAAAAATTTCTTCACATTGACAATTTAATCAAAATATTTTGGCCAGCTAAAACATACATACTATATTGTATCATACAATCCCTTATATCTTTTGATCTAAAATATATAAACAGTTATAATTCCGAGATGTCTGAGAAGAAATATTTTATTTACCAAACAGCCTGCTATAAAATCATATGGAATGTACTTACTTTTTTTTTTTTTTTTTAAATGGCATAAGTTCAAATAAAATAATTGTAAAGGTTAGGTTTTGCAAAATATAGATGTGACATTACAGTTCTGTTGTTGAAAATAAGTTAGAATCTTGCTGATTTTTTTTGTAGCTGCCTGAAATAGCTTATAATTTCGACTGAAACTTTTCTTTCGACTGAAACCTTTCTTGGCGTCGGCATTGATTATATTAGATTGCTCAACTTCATACTACATTTTGGCGACCAGGATTTTACTACGAACGTTTAGATGGCACTCAAAGTTAAAAAAATTGATTAATCTATTATTATGTTCAATATGCCTAATAATGGATTAATCAATTTTTTATTATGATTAACCCGTTGAGTATGATACGACCAAATCTGGTTGTGAAACAATTATCCGTTGAGTATGATACGACCAGATCTGGTCGCGCGTTTTTTTCACTTCTTTGACGTTCTCATATTTATTCATAATTATCTAATTGTTTTACAAAATGATATTTCAATATTCTATATTCGAAATTTCAATGCAATCATTGTGCAGTTGTTCTTTTTATGATTGGTGTAGTAGTTTCGTAGTTATAGTACTTTAAGTCGATGTCGCCGAAAATCCTGCAAAAGACACAGATGCATCCATGAAAATACCCATTTACTCCAAGGGTTAATATGCCAACGCACAACGGCCCAATCAAGAGGCCAAGTGCGGGAAAAAGCCCATATAAACTAACTAACTAACTAATGTTTAATATGCCGACTTTCATTGTATAACAGTATGGCAGCGCACTGTAGATAGTGCTTTAAACACGCCTATACTGTTAAAATTTAGTCGTCACTTCTGCCCGGGACAGTTTTGCGCGTGAAGTCGATGGCCTTGAGAAAAACGACCATAACTTTTAAACTACTATATGGATCGTAAAAAGAATAACTGTAAAATGATCGCATTGAAATTTGAAATTTATAATATTATAACCTTATCTCGTCAAACAATTAAGATAATAATGAATAAATATTTAAAAAGTTGGCATTTTACGCAGCGCGGAGCGCCCTAACCAATATTGGTTAGATACAATTTTAGCATTTGTAAGCGTCTAACCAAAAATGGTTAACTCAAATAGGAAGGGTTAATTCATAACTTATGCACTACCACCTGCCAAAATATGAATGTATTTTTTTTCTTCTCTTTTATTATTATATATACATATTTTATTTTTTATTTTTATTTTTTTGAATTTTATTTTAGATAATACGTATTGTAACTATGTAATGAAATGTAATAAAATGTAATGTAAATACATGTATGTGTATGTAAATGTAAAATGTAAAAAGAGAAAAAAATGTATTTATGAAATGAATTAATAAATGACTCCTTGGGGGATTGGATGGGGATATTAGCCTCTGATCATTGGATATACAATTAACCCCTCGCGGCCCGCGGTTTGAATTTTAATGTGTGCCTTACGGCCCGTAAGAAATTCGCGAGTCTCAAAAAAAAGATGGCGTTTCAGAAAAAAAACGATTACTCCGAAACTGTCACACCGATCGTCTAAAAAAGACCTGTTTTATGTTCCTATTGAAATTTGCTATTAGATATTTGTAACGTCGTTATGTAAAGCAATAAAGATTATTCATAATTATTAGTCAAAGTTGTACTAACATAATTAGCGGTCGGCCTCGCCTGGCCATTTCGGGCCGTCTGGGGTTCGACGGTAAATATCAATTCTGGACGTTTCGGGCCGTCTGGTACGCGAGGGGTTAAGCTCGGGCAGAAAAGACGACTACAGTCGTTATAACTGCTCGGGTGGTGGATGGATTGGTTTCTGTCTCCATCCACCTTGTTGGAGTATGAAAATGAAAAAATATATAAACAATGGTGCTGGTATCGAAATCTGAAGGCACTGGTGGTGCTTATACCTTTTTTTTTTTTTTTAAAGCTGCGGAATGGCATCTCAAACAGCGCCCGGCTGCGGAACACCACCCTCAGTACAATCGGCACCTGCTTCCTTAGCTTTGCACTTGGACCCGGCAAGAGATCTGCAAAGGTTGCACTGTCTGCTGTACTCGCACACCACCGAGCTGGAGAAGCGAATGACGATGATAATGGGCGCTACCAAGAGGAGCAATCAAGGAGGTAGGAGAATATAAACTATCAACACATTCTATCCTTTTTGTTTCATGTATTCGCTCTTTTGAGATCCTTTCTGGAGAACCGAATTCATACCACTTGCGTCAGCCAAAGTCCCTCCAAATAAAAATCATGGCGTTGCGTCGATTGGCACTCCACAAGGTTTTTCTTTTATATGTAAAATAACAGGGGAAAAATAAGTAAAAAAATCTAAGTATTTCAGAAAGCCTGAAAAGTAGTGGCCTTTATAACGCCCGCTCTATCATAAGATCCTAATACTATTCAGTAAAATCTATATTCCATTTTTTCAATGAATAAGTATATTTATGGATACATATTTTTTTATCAATGTTTTAAATAACATTACAAAATACATAAAAGCATAAATCAAATGTGTGTGTGATACGACATAAAACATATTTTTGGTTGTAAGCAAACTTCACATTTTTGCCAAGAAAAATTTGCTTTTGTATTACACACCGCACACCTTAGTTGATCTGGTTGGTAAACAATGAGGTGATCCAATCTGTCATATCTTGATGTCTCACGGTGACTGGCAGGTTTCTGGCAGGGGCCCCTTTTTCCATGTTTTCTGTTGGTCTCTAATATTGCTCTAGTTATGGACCGCCGAAAAGAAAGATGGTCATATTCTCCTCCATCAGCTTTGTACAGCAGCCAGGCATTGTGTAGAGTCATATCCAAGCAATGGGAGAAAAGAAAAAAATACCACTCCTTCCCCTTGTATAGAAGTGCGATACAGACCTATGTTTTGATCTGATCGGTCAACTCCTCCCATGTGCTCATTGTATTTCTTTATAATTGCTGGCTGGTCAATCTGCACGTACCTCTTCAACTGCTGAGAAAATCTTTTCGACTTATTTATTGGTTCAATTTTGTCTACATTCGATACAACAGTTACTACACTGTTATCATTCCATTTACAAGCGAAAATTCCTTCTGGTCGGCTGGATTTATGTACGAAGGAACCTCTTTTAGTCTTTCTAAACTCTTTGTTAGGTGGTAAAGGACATTTCGATAACCTATTTTCTCTTATAGTACCTGTGGCTTTCAGGCCCCTGTTACCAAGCTCATGGTATAGTGGGATCGAAGAGAAAAAAGTTGTCAAAAAAAAGTGAAGTGGTACTCCTGGATATCTGGATTGAAGGGCATCAGCGTATTGCAAAACTACCTTACCACCTACACCAAATTCATTATAAGCAGGTGGAATACTAGCAGACTTTCCTTGGTATGGTTCAAACCAATCTATATAGCCATATTTAGAAGCACCAACCCAGAATTTGTATCCCCAACGAATGGGTTTGCCTCTTATAAACTGTTTACAGGAATGACCACCATAATAGGGTATCATTGCTTCATCAAAGCTACGTGTTTCTTCCATTGGTGAATATTTCATGAAGTTATGGCTCAACAGATCAAATATCCTGTTTTGTCTGAAAGTTAACATCAAAGCAGTGGATTTTACTACTGGCCTTTATAAAGGTCACTGATTTCTCAGATCAAATACAGACACATAAATAAAAGTAAAGCATAAAACTGTATTTGTGTGTGTTAGAGCAACAATTGATTCTAAGAAATAACTGAACAGAACCATAAATAACATGCAATAAGTTTTTAAAAACTTACCTCTTCAAAGTCATTGTTGACGAAAATTTTATCCATAAATTTTAAAGTGGAACACAATCCATAAACAATGATATTTTAAAACACAAGGAGCACATACCCGTTTCGCAATCATTCATTTGAAGACTGAACTCAAAATAATAAATGTAGTTGCGCAAAGAGTACTTTAAAAATGTGGGTAGGTAGACTTCATTTAATTGGGTGTTATAATAGCCGGTAGTAATATTCAGGTTAAATGGGCACAATATTTGAAAAGACATGGCCCTCACATTCGGCCAGATCATTCGGCCTGATTATCAGCATCTCCTTGATGTCTTTTTTTAGTTTTACGTCCTCCAGCTGTTTGACAGTGGTAGGGAGTAGATTATAGAACTCTTGTAATATTGTTATTGAGGAGCTCAAGACGAGACATCCACCTTGCTGGAAATTAGTACAGTATCATCTGCATATCTTATATTGTTGATGAATATGCCATTTATTACCTTGACCCCACTTTCGGATTTATGTAGGCCTTCCTTTAAGATGAACTCATAATAAAGATTGAAAAGCAGAGGTGATATTATACAACCCTATCTGACTCCGCGCCGTATCTCCCATTGCCGCCTCTTAATATGAGTATTTTATTGTTCTATAGCTCAACCTCCACCGTTGGACGAAGGATCTGCCCGCGAAGTGGCAACATTGAGGGAGTTACAGGAGACGGTGTATTCGCTGGAAGACAGGCACAGGGTGTACCAGAGATCGCTGGTTCGAGAAACGAAATACGGCAGCAAGTGAGTTCACTTTGTTGCTTGATTTTTGGCGTTTGATACCGATGATGATGATGATGATAACGAAATGGGAAGATTATCCACACTTAGTCCAAATTTTAGGGTCATAGTCGATGGTATACGAGGGTTGTCAATCACAATGGGCAAACCCGTCGCCCCAGAGAGTTATAACGGCATCAGGTCATTCTGTCTCCCATGGAATAAACTAGAAAGACTTACGTTCGTTAGTTAGTTATTTTAAATATGTAGTTGTTGGTACATTTGTAATAATATTATTTTTGTATTTTTTTAGTCACTCAAAAACTGACCGAGCGTCGTTTTAATATAGAAACGAATCTTTCAAACATACTCCGGCAACAATATGTGATCCCGCGTGTCATGGCCAATTTCTTGGAAACTTAAACCCCAAATGAAAACGCGAATTTGTATTGTAGTTAGAATATAAATATGAAATGTAGCTAAGTATACAGTAATTACATCCTATATGCCATAATGAATGTAAATAAGTAGGGGGAGGGGCCTTTTGTTCATGTTTTCACTGGGGCCCATTTGTTTTAGTAACGCCAGTCGCGGAAATCAGTGCAGACAGAAGTTGCACACAGCAGCAATAGCAGCCTAATATGTGCCCATTATTTTCTCTCTTCTTAAAGCCAAATTAATAATATTTATTTTTTGCAGACAAGCCCCGATCGGCGATGACAATTATCTTCATCTGGCGGCGCGAGCTAACATCAACGATAGTCAACCGGTCGTGGCCCCAATGCGGCAATACCACATGATAATGGATCGTTCGCCCGCTCTATCGTCCAGAGATAACAGTTTATCACCGAGGCGACCTTTCCCTATGCCCAAAGTGCTCAAACAGTCACCAAAGCCGAAAACCTCAACTCCGAAAGCACCGAAGGCTCCACCAACGCCTCCATCTCTTCCAGAAAAGCCGATAAAAAACGGAAACACCGACGAGGACGGATCGGATAGCTACTTGAATAATAGTTTGTATATAGCGTCATCGAATGAGAGCCTTAAAGATGTGGGGGTCAGCGCGAAGAACGCAGAGGAACGACAGTCGGGAAAGAGCGAGAAATCCGGATCGGCTGGATATTTGAAAATGTCCTGTTTAAAACATGAAGTCTCGGACGATAGCGATACTTCGAGTAAGGGAGCACAGACGGAAGGAGGGGGTGAAATTACTCATTCTGAGTATGTGGACATACGGCCGAAGCTGCCGGAGCGGTCCGCAAAACCGAAACAAGCGCCCAAATTACCGGTTAAAGAAAAGAAAGCAGCCGCGCAACCGCTATCCTGTAGAGAATACGAGCTGATGGCGGATTTTATGACGTGCGCAGCGAACGCGATAGCGGAAGACGCGACAGCGGTCGATGTTGATGTCCCGCCGGCCGTTCCGCCGCGCTCGCACTTGTCCAGCGCCGCAAAGCGCGATGCGAAAGCCATCGATCCGCCCGCTAAAGTCGACAAGATCTGCATACAGAAATTCAACGTCGATTTCGACGCGAGCGATGCGGCTTTCGACCGCAAGAGCGTGCAGCGCAAGTCGATCCCGACGAAGACGCAACCCGCGAAGCCGGCCATCAAGCAGTCGAGCTCGACGTCCGACGTCAAGGATGTCGGAACGAACCCGAAGCCCGGGTTCGCGGACCGCCTCACCCCGTTTTTCCTTAAGAAAAAGGCAAAGCCCCCCGCGCCGGATCCACCCAAACAAGCCAAGAAAGAGCCTGAAGACAAGAATCTGTTTGGGAGGTTAACACCGCGGTTCGGCCAGTCGCGACTGTACGGACGCGGCTCGCTCGATCTGGCCGCGGAGCCCAAAAAGGGCATCGAGCGGTCGGCGACCTGCGCCAGCGTCGACTGTCAACAGTTTCAACCGCCGGAAACGACTTTAAAAATCGAGGAAGACTGCGATCGGAAATCGGAAATCGAAACGGAAAGCGGCAGCGGCGCTAAAACGAAAATATCTCTCTCTACGTCTACCACCGACATACGACTCTAGTTACCTATAGTATAATTGAATAGGTATCAAACTAATGCTCCCTCTACGCGTTGGCCAATGTTAAGCCGCATCGTTAAAGTTGAAGCGAATTGGCACCACTGTGATTTTTGAAAAATGTATAAGAAAGAGCAAGAGAGAAATAGGCAAAGGCACATTTATTGGCTAACGTATGGAGCGGGCAAATGAACATAAAATAGTCCAGAAGAAACACGTACTCAAAAAGAAGAGTAGTGATTTCTGGACTGCTCTATAATCTCAAGTATCAGAACAGTTGCTGATGGTAAATAGAAAATTCTAAACTCGATTCAGTTCATTAATAATAAAGCATAATCTTCCTAATATATTACATGTTGACCATCGCCAACTCTTCTGATACAAGGAAATTGCGAAACTAGTACAAAAAAAATAATACCAATAATTCGAATGAAAAATATGAAGCTTAATGGTCTGTTTATGCATATCTGTGTATCTTGTGGATTCTTAAGGAATCTTGAGGGTCCTTGGACCGAACAGTCGCAATTATCGACATCCTCGTTATGTCTGATCCATTGTCTATATTTTGTCCTCATGTTTGACTACCCCTTCTTCTCCCTTTTAAATCCCACTTGAATGATTTTATCAAAAGATATTTTCCGTTTACTATCGAAGTGGTTGCACTTCCGATATAGATCGAGCTTCCATCAGTTTTCAATTACTGCGCCAAATCGAATAAGAAATACTGTTCCATCGCAGATCGGCCTATCTGACATCGCATAGACACGCTACTATGCATAATGTGATACTACAATAGTAATCTCAAACGTAAATTTAAAGAAATAAGGTTAATAAAAATAGTTTAAATTAATAAATTAATGTTGATATTTCCAGACGATACTATTTTTTTAGTGCGTTTTATCACTTATTTAATTCTAACTAGTACTGACTTCCAGGTGCTAACTAAATTAAGAAATGAAAGCATTTCCCGTTAGCGTTATTTTGAGTTTTCTCTCTTAGATGTAACACATTGAGCAATATCCGTTGCCTTCTAGACGTATCATTCGTTCGTACTTATCAAATAAGTATAATTATAATTGCGAATTTTAATGTACAGTAATTTATTTCGTGTACTATATAGGTTTGTACATTCGATTAATGTTAAATTCTATTAATACTCATATTAATTTCGATAGTGCCATGATCAAAAACAAATGCATTTTTACGATTCAAAATTAGTTGCCATAGCCGTTTTAAGTTTAAGTCGAGGCAAAAACGTACTATTATATTATACTCGCCGCTTCATTCCAAAATTCAATTCACTCGACGATCGTAGCTCTTAGAAAAAAGACAACCATCGGACTAATTCTTAATTCTAGCGTCTAAAATAATTAAAAACAATCACTGGTGCTTTAAAAACCCTTTAAAATAGTTGATAATTAACAACAAATTAGCGCGTAGTTAACTCGTTGTGTAAGCAATAATGTTTTTTTTTTCCATTTATGTAAAATTCCAAAAGGCAAACTTTTTTTGTTTCTTTGTATAGAGTAAGGTTCGTGCATGCGTCGATTGTTTTACCTATGATTATTTTTGTAACTATTTTACTGTGTTATCGTTCTGTACGTTATGTTTATTTAATTATTATTATTATTATTATGACACAAACTTTATTTAACTTAACTCTCTCATGATATAATAAAAATGTTTTAATATTATGTGTTTTTTTGTGATTTTTCAATCAGTTTGAATCAAGTGAATAATAATTTCTTCAGCATTATTTATTATATATGAAAGTTACGACACACCTACCCATCATTTTGGCAAGGGTTAGTACCATAGACACAGTATACCGAGTTAGAACAGTAAACGCACTCTCGAGTGGCAGGGTGGTGCGGGGTAGGGTGCGAGATAATTGAGCAGAGGGATACATTACAGCAAACGCCTTTAGGTTGGCATTACGCACGGGTGGAGGGTTGTCCAATATCTATACAATATTTTTGTATATCTGCATTGGCTGAGAGGCGGCTATATGGCGGCCATATGTAAATTCTTTCAACTGTAACACAGTCGGCGCAAATGACGCTTGTGGTACAAGGTCTGCTAGACGTCGCTCGCTTCAATTACAATTTTGTTCTAGAAGCTATAGTCTGTATACTGTACCATGGATTAGTTTTTGTCAAACTGCGGCCGAATTGATGTTTTGTGGGCCTGATCTGAAATATTGTGCAAATTTTTCAATCAATATTTTTTTTTTTTTTTAATTCCTTTTTGATTTTGCAATCTGCCCTGCCTCAGGCGTGTGGGCATTTAGCTAGAGGTTATGTATTTGCTCTGTCATGAATGGTATTTGCCCAGTGGCCAATCCATACTATTCTCCTTATGTTTAAATAAGATCTTGAGGGGCTCTTCTCTTTAGTCTCTTGAAGGTGCGAGTGGTTTTGTCCATTAATTTGCAGGCCAGCTTGTTTGGATGATTTGCCATTCGTTTTGCGTAAGATTTATTTATTTATTTATTTATTTATTTCATTAGCAGATCAACTTAACAGTTTATACCAATCCGTTGATATGCAATATACACATAAATTTAAAAAATAATAGAATTCTTACAAGTACATACACAACATGTTTAAATAAGCATTAAATACAAATAAGGCATTAATCATGTTAAAAAACTTACAAACTTACGGTACAAAAAGAGTGAAAACAATTTATTTTATTCTGACATAAACAAGTAGCGCAATGCCCACACCTTGAAGAGATGCGGGCTCGCTGTAAAAATATCAAAGTCTGCCGCTGTCGAACATAGCGCATTTATGTGACGCAAAGCACGGGTAAGCAGACTCCATCGACTTAGGTTGGTGCGCGAGGACGGCTCCGCAAATAGATTATGAGTGCGAGCACGATTATAATTGTCCGGAACAAAGAGACAAACCTTCGCTAGCATGCTAGGATTATCAACTCTTCCCCGGATCAGCTTGAAAACGTAGGCCATGGCGAGCATTTCTCTACGCAACTTAAGAGAGTTATAGCCCACCATGCCTAGTAGAAAACTAGTAGGGTATAAGTACGGATAATATCCGTACTGCTTGAAATATATAAAGCGTAAGAAACATTTTTGAATTTTTTCCAACATAGTGATATAATGATCCTGATGTGGATTCCATATAACTGCATTCGTTTCTAATCTACTTCTCACAATTGAATTATACAATGTATGCATAACCCGTACATTGTGAAAATGCTTTAGGTTGCGAATAACAAATCCTAGTAGCTTAAAAGAGGACTTGGACAAATCAGCAATGTGCTCCTTGAATGTAAGCTGGGAATCAAAGAGAACTCCTAGATCCTTTACCTTCTCAACCCTAGTTAGCACCTCTTCAGTGATGGAGTAATCATACATCAGAGGTGCGGTCGATCTAGTATATGTCATCACTGAACATTTGGATATATTGAATGAGAGATTTTTATTCTGGCTCCAAGACCAGACGGCATCAATATCACGCTGGAAAAGCTTGCAGGCCTCAGCAGTTCCAGTGGACATGTACAATTTAATATCATCGGCAAACATTAAACATTTTGCTGACACGATTACTTTACTTAGATCGTTAACAAAGAGATTGAACAGCAAAGGCCCGAGGTTTGACCCCTGACTCACGCCAGAGCAGGTGTGGTACACCTTAGAATCAAAAAGTCCAAGTTTCACATACTGCTGCCTATCTCTCAAGTAATCAGCAAAAAAACTCAGCAGATTACTCGAGAAACCCGTAGCAGCGAGTACTTTGAGTAAGACATCATTGTCCACTCTGTCGAAAGCCTTTTTGAAATCCAGATACACCACATCTACCTGGCTTCCTGGTTTAGTGTCCAGCTCATTTGCCACATAATAAGTAAAGACGGAAAGGTTGGTAGTGGTGGACCGACTCGGACGAAACCCGTGCTGGGCGTCCGACAGCCTTCCACACACTTGGGTGTAAATATCCCGGTGGAGTATTGTCTCAAATAGTTTAGGGAAGACGGATAACACCGCTATAGGCCTGTAATTATCCACTTTGCCCTTGTTGGCACTTTTATGAACGGGTGCGACCCTAGAAATCTTCCACATACTGGGGTACGTGGCAGATTCCAAGGAACGGTTAAAAATATGTGTGAGAGGCTTTATAAAATAATCTGCACACGCTTTGACAATGTACGGTGGAACTCCATCGGGGCCGATAGTACGCAAAGATTTCAATTTTTTAAGGCTAAATTGAATATCTTTGCGCGATATTGTGCGAATGTTGATGCAGGAAGCGTACGCATCGCACGGCTCTACACTGGCTTGGACGCGGGCGGCATCTAAGGTCACCGCGTTCTGAATAAAAACAGATGAGAAGTAATCTGCAAAAGCGTCAGCGGCACCGGCACCAGAGTAATCAACCCCGTCATACGTCACTTTCAGGGGCACTCCAGAGGTTGCGCGCTGACTGCGAATGTACTCCCAGAAGCGAGAACTGTCCTCTGTAATCGAATCCTCAATACTGCGAATATAATTATTATATGCTGTTTTAATATTATATTTGATGCTAGATCGTAATTCTACAAACTTCTCTCTATGAGAAAGTGAATGGTCCCGTTTCCAGCATTTATGGTTATAAGATTTAATTCTAATATCGCGGATAATATCAGCAGTGAACCAAAGAGGATAAGAATACCTCCCGGCCACAGCTTTCCGCTTGTATTGTGGAATGCAGCTATCGAATATATCATAGATTGCATTGTAGAAATAAGCAACACAATCGTTGACATCACTGATGCTGTATAGTATGCTCCAATCAAAATGAGAAGCGAGATCGTATAATAAATTATAGTTACCACGTTTGAAATCCCAACCTTTCCTAAATAATGTGTTAGGTTGACTGGGAGTATTAGGGGAAATGTCGCTCGTGTGCCACTGAGTACGCCCTCGGTGGACAGTCACGCATATATCTAAAGGCGGATGATAGCCGTCCACGTTAACCAGCTCGAAGGAGGCTGCCGTCACACTCACGCTGCCAGGTTGCAAATTCGATAGCACCAAGTCCAGGAAACGGCCATTGCTATTCGGGATAGCATTTAGTTTTGAGCTTGTATGATGTTTCTTGCTTGACGGTTGGTATCTTCAGGTCGCGATGAAGTTGACAATTGGTGATATACCATGGAGCGTTTGTTATCATGCGCAGCATTTTGTTTTGGAAACGTTGCAGTATTTCTATGTTGGAGTTTGCTGCAGTGCCCCACAGCTCTACTCCATAGGCCCATATGGGTTTGAGGACACATTTGTAGAGAAGGATTTTGTTAACCAGAGAAAGTTTAGACTTGCGAGCCATTAGCCAGTATAATTTCCTTAATTGTTGGCTGAGTGCTTTTCTCTTGGTGAGGATATGTTTTTTCCATGAAAGTCGTCTATCTAGATAAATGCCCAGATATCGAACTTCTTCGCACTGGGTATTTGTATTCCATTTAACTTGACTAGTGGGCACGAGCCATTACGGAGTGTGAATGTCATATGCGCAGATTTAGTTTCGTTTGCCTTAATACGCCAGTCTTTCAGCCATTTAAAGACCTTGTCGAAGCTCCCTTGCAGCTTAGCAGATGCAGTCGCTAGGTCTTCATGAGTGGCCATGAGAGCAGTGTCATCTGCGAATGTGCCCATGAAGACGTCTTTCGTTACGGGTAGGTCGGAGGTATATATGAGTTACAGTATTGGTCCCAGTACACTGCCCTGGGGAACTCCTGCTTTAATGTCATAAGCTTCCGTTCTGTCCTCACCGTGTTTGACATAGAAGTGCCGCTGATTTAAGTAGGATTTGAGCAATAAAAAGAAACTTGTAGGTAGGGCTTTTGAAATTTTGAAAAGTAGCCCCTCATGCCATACGCGGTTGAATGCTTGTGAAATATCCAAAAATGCAGCTGAGCAGTTTGTTTTATGCTCAAAAGCTTCATTGATGTTGTTAACGAGACAATGCACCTGTTCGATGGTCTCGTGTGCCTCGCGAAAACCGAACTGATGTACCGGTATGAGTTGCGATTTTTTAACCTCAAGTGAAAGTCTTTTCATAATGAGGATTTCCAAGACTCTTGAGGTTATTGGAAGCAGGCTTATTGGCCGGCAAGAGGTCACTTTATCGGGTTCTTTACCAGGTTTGAGGATTAGGATGATTTCAGCTACTTTAAGTTGTGCAGGGACAAATTCTCGTTTTAGAATTGCATTGTAGGTCTGTGTTAAGAAAATTATGGCAACATCAGGCAGTTCTTTCATAATTTTAGCGGTGATGAGGTCGTAGCCTGGAGCTTTATTCACTGCTAGCTTCTTGATTGCAGAGCGTACTTCGTTTTGAGTAACTTTTTCAATAGGAGGAGTTAGTTGGTAGGTCGATGACAGGTCGTCCATTATTTCCTCCGGTTTTGACGAGCCCATGTCTGGATTTGGTGTGAAGACACTAGATAGGTGTTTGGCAAACAAAGTAGCTTTGTCAACGTCGTTTTTAGCCCATGTTCCATCATTACGACGCAGAGGTGATTGGAATGGAATAGGTCTCTTGAGGGCTTTCGTAGTTTTCCATAACGAGTAATCCGTAATAGGAGTCGCATCTAGACTGATCAGGTGATTTTCCATATTTAGGTTTTTGATTTTGACAAGGATATTTTTCAGTTTTTTGGTTACTTTATTGAGTATTTGTTTGTCTCTTGGATGTTTGGTTTCTTGCCCCTTTTTCTTGCTTTTCTCTTTTTCTGTACCAGTTCCGTGACAGCATGTGGGTACATAGGGAGAAGCTCGTTTTTATTTGAATTTGTAGGGGTGGCTTCCCAGGCAGCTGATTGTATACACATGTATACAATATTTACACTGACAAATAAATCTTATCTTTTTATTTGTTGCTACTAGGATAATTATAGTCTTTTTATTCTGTTTTATTTATTGACTAGCTACTTGACTATTTTAATTACTGGCTTTTTATTTTATTTTAATTATTTATTTTTTATTTTTCAAATTATTATCCTGTTATTTTTCTCTACTTACTGATTATCACTGCAATTATAATTTTATTGTATTTTATTATTATAATTATTTTAAAATTTTTTTTACTGGATATATTTTGATTTCATTATTACTTTTTTATTTTTCAACATGATTATAATTTAGGTATTAGTTATCATTAGAATAACTCTTGAAATTTATGCTAAGTATTTATTAGAGTTATTAGATTTACTATCTTTCATTTATTTTTTAATTTTTGTTTTTCTCAGTAATAGTACTTTAATAAGTGTGCGCACAATATAAAATGTACAAGTGACCTAGTCGAGTCTACCTTGGTACGGGCTTCGGCCTAGTTAGGCAGACTTTGTGAATAATGTTTTTGAAAAATTACTTACGAAAATAAATTTATTCTTATTCTTATTCTTATGTTGAAGATTTCAACTGCCTCAGTTATGCCATGTTCAGATTTGAGCGGGATTTGGGTATCTAATGTATTTTCAACAAGCTTCCGAAATTTAATCCAATCTGTTTTTTATTATGCAGTTTACACGGTTGCACAACTTTTATAGCTTTATTATATAGATCGGCTAAGATTGATATGATCAGACGATAATTCGAAACAAGATTTGCTGGTCCGGGACAACGTAGGCAAACCTTTTGTGACAAGGAAATCTACTAAGTCTGGTTTCTTTTAACATCACTTGGCCAGTACGTTGGCTCGCCGTTGGACGTCACTTTCAGGTTAAGTTCTTGGAGTGTTTTGTTAAGTTCACGTCCCCTAGGGGTAGTGATTCTTGGACCCCAGTCTGTGTGCTTTGCATAATAGTCACCGCCAGCTATGAATTTATGACCTAGAGTTTAAAAGAAAGTTATGTAGTCGTCGCTCTTAAGTTTGTGCCTAGGAGGCATGTATAAGGCTGAAATGGTCAGGGGTCCATTTGCGCATTCCAGGACTATATTTGTGGCTTGAATTTCTTTGTTACAATAAGGGTTGGACGTATAATGTTTTATATTTTCTTTGATAAGCAATGCAGAGCCTGCGTGAGCTGTGCCATCAGGGTGATTTGTATGGTACATTTTGTATTTTTGCACTTTGAAGTAGCTCTTTGCAGTGAAATGGGTTTCGGATACTAGCATAATGTCTATGTCGTGTGTGTAGAGGAACAATTTTACTTCGTGAGCATGATTTGGCAGCCCGTTGGCATTCCACATTGCATTTTTATTGGCTTGAATGTGGACGCAAATCGGACATGAGTTTCATCATGAGGTTTGTCATATTAGTCATTTGAAGCATCATTTGCTTGTACATATCCATGAGCTGTTTGTCATTTGTGTGTTCGCTTGACGATTCCTGCGGATGTTCAAGAGTGGGTGCTTGTTTGAGCTGATGGTTTGGTTGAGGTACGCTAGGTTCTTCAGGTTTTTTAAGGGATACTTCAGCGTATGTTTTAGTTTATCCGTCTGGTCGTGGTAGACGGTCAGTTCTAGGATTGTTGTTTTGGTTTTGGTTGCTTGTTGGTTTGTTACGAAGCGATGGATATCTTTGTTTTTGAAGTTCTTTGAATACAGCACAGCCTTTGTAATTTGCTGGATGGTTGCCGCTGCAAAGGGCGCATTTAACGCTTCGGACCATTCTTTACGTGTACATTCGGCGGAGGCATGGTAGCCAGCGCATTTAATGCATCTAGGGTTGCGATGGCATTACCTTCTGGTGTGTCCATAGGCCATACAATTAGCACATTGTGGTATGGTACGTTTAGGTCAAGGTGGTTCTACTTTGATACGGCAGTGTAGAAGACTTGTTATATCCAAATCCCGGAAGATATGGCCACAGAATACTTTTCGACCACGTATGAGGACCCAATGCGGCTCCATAATTACAGCCCTCCGCCGGGCATTACACCTCCGCCCCTGCCTACGGTAGCTTTTGCTTCTCAACCTCCATCACTAGATGAGATTCTTAATCAAGTAAAGAGGAAGCCGTCGGGCTCTACTCCGGGTCCCGATGGTATTCCCTATTTAGTATACAAAAAATGCCCCTGCCTTCTGCAATATTTAGGATCCATCTTCCGAAATATATGGAATAGCGGTGTAGTCCCACAGAATTTTGGCCGAGCGACAGTCATCTTAATTCCGAAGGTCCCAGTTTGCACCGGACCAAAGGACGCTCGGCCCATTGCTCTCACAGACACTGTGGCCAAAATCTTTTTTAGCATAGTCCACACGAGGATGAGCGAATTCATGCACCGGAATGAGTACCTTGGAGTATCAGTTCAAAAAGGCTTCATGCGCGGCGTCTCGGGCTGCCTCGAGCACAACTCTCTCCTGGCTGCTGCCATCAAGGATGCGAGACAGCACGAACGCCAAATCAATGTATGCTGGCTCGACCTAGAGAATGCCTTTGGGTCAGTCCGACACAGTCTCCTCCACTTTGCACTCCGCTGGTACAACTTCCCACCAGTCGTGCGTGACATTGTAGCCTCCTACTACAACTGTCTGACTTTCCATGTTAAAACGCAAGAATGGACTACCCGCTCTATACCATATTCAATTGGACTATTTCAGGGCTGTTGCCTCTCCCCGACGATCTTTAATATAGTTTTTAATATACTTCTGGAAAGCCTGAGCCAGTTTGACAGGAAGTGGGGCTACCGTTTTAAAACAGACGGCCAATACACCTCGTCGTGCCTCGCTTTTGCCGACGACCTAACTTTCATCACCAGAAGCCCCAAGCAGCTTTCCCTGCTATTACAGAAAGTGGAGCTTTTCTGCGACTGGTCAGGCTGTATAAAAGTGAAGCCCTCCAAATGTTTTTGCCTTGGACTCGCCCGCATGGGCACAAAGTTTACATCCTATGACCCCAAATTGGTCTATAAGGGCTCTAATATCTCCCTTATAGACCCAAACAATCATTTCAAATTCCTCGGCAGAAAAATCACCCATCAGGGAAAAGACTTCTCGGGCGATCATGTTATAGAGCATTTCAAAAGTTGCCTGGCGAAAATAGATGCCTTGCTAATTTCTGGCCCTCGTAAGGCCTGGATCTATGACAATTATCTAACGTCACATTTGTCATGGCCCTTTCTTATTTACGATTTTACCAAAACCCAACTGTCCCGTCTAGATGCACTGGTGACAGCTAGTTTAAAATCCTGGCTGTCCTTAGCCAAACCAGCTGACCCCTCGACTCTCTTCAGGTCCAAACAAAATTTTGGGCTAGCACTTAAACTGCCCTCTCTGCTCTACGCCAACTCCAGAATAACCAAAAATTCGATTCTGTGCAATTCCAAAGATCCGGCAATATCGAAGCACGTAATAAGTGGCTGTAGTGATTCAAATGAACTACAAGCCCGCGTAGACTTCCACAAAAGGTTCCTTACTGGAATCAGCCAGAATGGCACTGGTCTGGGGTATGGCAGTACAACCACGAGCGACGTGGACTTGAAGAAGTCTCTTTTGCGGGGAGATTACGACAGCAAGAGTATGGCTCATGCTATTGGCCTTCAATGCCAGAATGATTGGACAACAATTGGTGACTTTTGCATTCCGCCTCCAATGCACTGGAAGGTAATGCTCTATGACTGGACGCCAGAGATGCTGAAATTTTATTTGAATGCCTTTCAGCATACACTTCCAGACCCCAGTAACCTCGCTCGTTGGAGCTTTGCCGAGGATAGTTCTTGTCCCCTCTGTAGCAATACCCCTTGCACAGCTAGACACATTCTAGCTGGCTGCAAGGTGGCCTTAGATTAAGGACGGTACACTTACCGCCATGACAAAGTTCTCGCTGTTATTCGCGAGGTAATTAGTCTCTCAGTGGCTCGTGCCAACAAGGGTTTGACAGTATCCTCCAAACCCCCAATACAGTTTGTGCGGGATGGCTCTAAAGGCAAAAAACATTTAACTACAAAACCTTTCTCAATAATCGAGAAAGCTACAGATTGGATTCTGGAGGTTGATTCGGTCTCTAAGCAGTATAAATTCCCTGAAAGTCTCGGATGCACAGCCCTCCGTCCAGATATAACTCTTTACTCTCTATCTCGGAAGGTGGCTCTTATTGTAGAATTAACTGTTCCATGGGAATCAAATATCCCAAAAGACCACGAGTACAAATTAAATAAATACCATGATCTTGCAAATGCCGTAACCCGGAACGGCTTCACTGTTCACCTTCACGCGGTGGAAGTTGGCGCTCGTGGCCTGCCAGCTAAATCTCTATTTCACCTCTTTAAAGATCTTGGCCTTTCCAGAAAAATAATCAACTCTTTCTTAGAAAAATTATCTAAAACTGCGATTTGCGCATCTCAAATTCTATGGCTTCGAAGGGGGAGTGAATGGGTGGCAAGGTGAACGCTCACATGTGGCAAGACAGCTGTCCTAAACCTACCACAGCCGGTTCGTAAGTCCGGAATCCACTGCTCACCCCCCAGAAGTGTAAAAAAAATAGTATTATGATGGGCCCGACTCCGGTCGGTGAATTCCATGGCAGCTCCGTTTGTATTTATTATTTATATATTTGTTTATTGTTACTATTTGCTCGCAAGTCTATTACAAACATATCTAGTGGTTTCTTTGTGGAGGCCTGTTTTATGTTCCATATATTGGTAACTACATGGTCTTCGTTGGCCAAGGCCTGTTTTATTTCTTCAGTATCCGTTGATGGGTGCATGTGTTTCAGGATGACTCTGAAGCTCCTCTCTTGCTTTGGTTTGTAGGTGTAGAATTCTGTGGCTTTACCTCCCAGTTCTTTTTCAATTGTTTTGAAGGCTTCACTGGTTAAGGGTTGAATGCTTACTTGGTTGTTACGAAGAACTTTTATTTCAAATTGACCTCCTACAGTTTCCTCGAGTAATTTAGTTAGGGGTCGAATATTTGTGACTTTATCTATAAAAATTGGTGGTGGCTTAGGTTGTTTTACAGATTGTTGTGTGTGAGGTTTGTCATCCTCCTGGTTATCCAAAGCTGCAAATGAGTTCGATGTAGCTAATGGTTGGCTTAGCCAGTATGTGCCTGTTTTTGGCTGTTTTTGTACTCTGTTGCTTTCTGGGCTGTTTCGTTGTCTTTTTCTATTTTGAACTTTGGACCTGGTTGTATCTTCAGTGTTTTGAGGTAGTTGAGTAACAACCTCCTTTTCCGTTTCATTTGTTGTACATTGTTTTGTTCTACAGTCTGTTAGAGACTGAGATCTTGGTCTGTTAAAAAGACTAGGGTGAAATATTTGTTGTTTAAGCGTCTTATTTACTGATGTATTTTGAGTTGAATTAAGAGATGTCATTTGGTTCCCACGAGCAGGGTCGATGAACAGGTCGCACACGGGGTTACGCCCATTCCCGTAATGAAGGCTAATACTTCAATGTTTGCCAGGTTCACTGAAGTTGACGCTATCGACTGTACTTCCCTACAACTTGAGTTGTCGACTACAACGGGCGAGCCCGTCACAGGGAGTTTTAACGATTAGTTGTTCTATCTCCCTGGAGTGAGCGTAGAAGACTTTGGACAAAACAATCCAGCGTCTAGCTACGCCACAACCCGTTAGAGACCAACTCCTTACCACGAGATAGCCAGTTATGTTACCTGGCGGGCCCGACACTCGCGCCCTAACTACCAATTGTGACCAGCAATCCTCTCCCTTACGAAGCGGTGAAACGGTGTATACTGAATCTATCGCGGACCATGGCGTCCTTTGCCCGCCTCTTACCCGGGATCGGATGGCCAATGGTCAATTCAAGAGCAGTCGCCGTAAGGTACGTAACCACCCCCGCTCTATAGGAAACAATACATCTTCCAGACTCCCCCGACTGTTAGTCGGAGTGCACAATCGATTGGCTTGCGCCGCACAGTGCGCAGACCGTCGAGGAGCGCCAGAGGTTTGATTCCCAAGGGAGGTCCTTCGCCCAAATGTCCTACCCAGGCTCGCACCTCGTGCGTGGAAGCCGTCGGATAGGTGTTGACCCGTGAGTTTGACCGACCCTGAACACATGGGTCTTCATGGCCAACCCAGCATGGGCCCATTAGCTCCCTGTACTTCCCTACAGTCATGCATCCTCTTGGCGCGTATCCCACCGATTGGAGTTAATTTTATAGAGGCTGTCTAGCTCTTTGCCCGGGCGGTGAAGCAAAGGCACCCATTTTCGCGAGACATGACCACGAAGTTACGGGTTGTGAGGGTCATTTCCTGCCTTCACTGAGCATGCTGGTTAGGCATGGTGGATCCGGTTATTTACCGCCGCCAGAGACTCGGCGTTGTTACTCGTTTTGCACCGCCCAGGGGACACGTGTAGGGTGGGCCTCGGAGAGGTGGTGACTCCTACGGACGCGAGTAACTACATCCCCCGATATTTAAATCATCCGTTGTTCTGCGGGTAGGCGGAAAACTGCTGCTATTACTATGCAGTTATAAGGAAGCGGGGGGTCCGCGCAAATCTGTCTTGAACACAACTTCTCGTACGACGATGCAACAAAAAAAAAACTTTTTTTAAACTGAACATTATAATTTTTTCAAAATAGTATAAAATTAGTTAGGCGCGTTTGGTGGTCTTGCGGTAGGTAAAATATCGCGAATATTGCTTATTCACAATATTTTACCTATTGCTAGATGGCGCAGAGCGCTCAACGCTTGTCAGACTTTATTTATCAGTCAATTTTTTCAAATTTACCAAAAAAATAATAGTTTACCGACCGCAAGATCGCACAACGCGCTCAACTAATGTTATACTATTTTTAAACAAAAAAAAAACAAATTTATAAAACAATACATTTTTTCTTTTTTTTTTCTTTTTTTTTATTAAAAGTTTCTTATTTTCTCGTACTGATTCACCCACTTCAAGGATGTCACTAATTAAAAAGTCATTCTGTATAGAAAGAAATCTTATACTAGCAGATATGAATCTATATAAATTTTAATTGATATTTCTTAAACCCCTCTTAGATTATTTTTTGATTATTTATAAAGGTCTAATATTTTATTAAACATTTCGGCTCATTTTCCAAATAATCCAATAATAATCACTTCATAGGGTTAGTTGGAAAAAATCCCGTAATGCAATAAACCCGGCCATTGGAAATTTTACAATAAAGTGTATTATAATCAAAGAAGCAAACTTTTGCTGTATGTTAAGATTTTCGTAGTTTATGGATAGCCCTATCAAAAATCGCATGGTCAACCTACGCGGAGTACCATGCATGCGATTCGAAATAAATTACTTATTTATGCGAATAATAATTAAGTCGTTATCAGTCCGTTGGATGACAATAAATTTGCGTCGAGGGGGCACGTTCGTTAATCAAATATCTTATCGGCCTCGATAGGACGTGTTTTTGGATCGCGCAGACTCCTCGCGAGTAAATGTTGTTTGTGTACCTCAAAAATAGCTAAAAAAGTGTGTAATAATTGTGATATAATGGCCTATTTGCGTACATTTATAAAACCGGCGAAAAGGTTTGTTTTACAAAATTTACTATTTGTTGATCCCCGAACCGGTCTCCAAACCGGTCGCGTTCGATGCGAAACGCGAACGCATCCGCATCTGTGATTGTCAGATTGACAAACAAGATGGCGCCATGTTTTGAAAACGAGAGAAGTATAACGATAACTTTCTGGATTAATTAAAGTGTTAAATCTTAACATGGAAGATACGGAATGTCTTTAAATCTGCGTTGAAACGCGTTTTGTGGTAGTTACATGATTATTGTTTCGCGGAGAAACCGTAAACACATCTACGAAACGGTTTAGTATTCCACAATCTTCAAGAATTTGCTTCGGCATTATTGTATAATTGGAACCTATTTTACGTTGTTGATGTTTTAACGTCACCCGACTATATTCACCACGCTGATTCCGAATTTGCAATAAACTTTATTTGACCACAATAAATAAGCGATATATAGGCATTTAAAGTTTATTTATAAAACACTTATAAGGCAATAGCTTAACTTTATTTTTTTAAACGGTAGAAGTATGACGGTAGGTTAAGTTAGTTTTTTAAAAAGCTTCATAAACACCTATTTGGAAGTACGGTTACGTTTTCCGTAATTAAATTTGAAAATTTTATGTCTCAAAAAATTGGTAATTTTAAGTGTACCATGCAAAACCTATCAGATTTAGCATAAAAATGATCGAATCTGGTAGTTTTTTTTATATGAAAAAGGTTCCAATAATACATAAATTCCTTTGCAGCTAATGCTTAGTAACATATTTATAAAACTAGCAACTGATTGTTTTTGAACATAACACTTGAAAATAGCCACAAATGTCACCCAACAAACGGCTCGTTTAAAATAACAAATAGCACTGAATGGATAGTTTATTCATAGTGTATTTTTATACAAAAGTTGAGAACGATAATGATTCTCAGCAATCAAATCGTACCACAAATGTATCAAATCTGAACCCTAAGGATGTCGTACGGGCTACCACTTTGGTGCTCTTAAAAACCTTAAGGAGTTATGCTGCTTCAAGATACAATTCCGAACATGACTGCAGACCGCAGACTGCACTACTGATGTCAATGCATACCATTGGTATACGTTCGAAACATGGCGTCACTGTCGCCACGGTGCCAGTGTTGCTGCTCTGTGTCGCGGCCGCAGGCTGCAGTACTGTTATAGTAGTAATATAGTATCTCGGTTATGATAAACATGATATTTATTAACCGCTGGAATGCTAATACCTCCGATCGGTGGTTTTTCCGTTGCGACAACTCGCGGGCCGTCGATCTCCAAATTTATGCAATTATATAATTATATAAGGAAAAAGTCACATTTTTTATTGTAGAAACCACCATTATATTTACATTAGTATGCGTGCACTAACACAAAGAAATTTTCGAGTGTTGAAAACATGGCGTCGTGAGTTGCATTCCCATGACTTTCTTTCTAAGGTTAAATGCTCAAACAGTGGCATAACTAAAATAAGTTAATAGTAAAACGACATTTTTTTAAAACAAGCTTTTATTAAAATGCTCTGTCCCGAGTCAACCCTGGGTGCAGCAGCCATGTCACAGTAGAACTTAGAATGGGCTATCATAATTGAATGCTATACATAATTTTGTATTTGTGCTGTTGACCGTTGAGGAGTCCCCCCCGTCCCCGTCCCCCGTCCCCCCACCCCTCGTTGGAAGCCAGCCCTGGATGCAGAAGCCATGTCATGGTGAAATTTAGAACGGGCTATCATAATTGAATGCTTATACAAAATTGTGTGTCCTCGTCGGGAGCCGATCCTGGTTGTAGAATCAGGTTGCATGCATTGCAAACACATTGTCCTCGGAGCTGAACCAACATATAAAATGTCAACTTCATAGGATAAGAGGAAGTTGATCTAATTCAGCTTGCAAGATTTGACCTAAACAAACTAACATACTTAACATACTAACATACATACTGGCCTCGTATGTATGTTATTAGTTCATTAGTTTATGTGAACGAGACAGGGCACTGCGTCAGAGTGGATCGTAAAATGAACGATTGTCACTGTTCCGCATTAAAACTACCTACCGAAAATAAAGCAGCTAAATCTAAGACCGCACGAAATGTGTTCAAACTTATTCGGGCGTCTATAAGTTCGAAAGGTAGTTTTGGTGCGGGAAACTCGATGATAGTCCATTTCATATTCCGTTTCAACGTATTGCTCTGTCTCGTTCGGTTGAAATAAGTTCCAATTATAGTTCTAGAAGAAACATAACTGTCCAAGTATCAAGTAAAGGGTTGTCTAAATGTCCAAATGTCAATAAATTAACATAAATATATCGTGTTTAGTATCAAATGAAAGATCTCATTGAGTCCATTCCGGAAATATACATCTATCTATATGGATAAATACATAACCCACAAATATTTCATTAAAAAAACCCCTATGAAAATAATTATAAATACAATAATTCACTCTCTTTAATGGCAGTCATTTTTTTTATTTTTTTTTTGTTCAAATGTCCATATCCACTTGAACTGTCTCCAGGCAGGAAGACGTTTGAGACATGTTTTATATTCTTATTATATTACTAGTATTTCTGTAAATCATTAAGATAGGTCAAATATTAAAATGTGTAAACAACTACATTATACTTACATCAATTAAATACCATTTTATCATAGAAAGGAAACAAAAGCAACGACAAAAAAGATTTGTCTATGGTCAGTTCATGATTGAACTTTTTTCAGTTCGTTGCGCTTCCACAAAAGAGCGATATCAACAAACTTGGAATTCAATTCAGAAGTACCACTGCGGCCAATCGAAAAGGTTGTAATAGCTAATCGTGGTGAAATAGCATGTCGTGTTATCAGAACGGCGAGGAAATTAGGGATACAAACCGTTGCGGTTTTCTCCGATGTCGACCAGCGGTCCATGCACGTGGAAATGGTGAGTGATATTATTCTTCATCTTTTTTAGGGTTCCAGAGCAAAGCATTCATATAGGCATATAATGCATATTTTATTTTTTTACAATCTTTACAACATATACTTACATTTTATATTGTGATTATATACCGGGTGCGGCATATGTTCGTTGACTCTAACAAATAACAAAATACACATGGCCGTTAAACTTATATAAATATATTTTATTGAAATTCAAAATATATATAATAAAAATTACAAAAAATAAAAAATATATTCAAAATATTAGCTTTAACCTTATCGCAAGCCTTTAACTTGCGTGGAAAATAATTTATTGCAGAGCGCTTGGTATCTCGAGGAATATTGTTCCCTTCAGTTAGTAAACATTTTTTTAAAGACTCGACGTTTGAGTAATTTTGCTGTTGACTTAAGTCTCTAAAATGCCCCATATGATATAGTCCATTGGGTTAAGATCTAAGGAAGCAGATGGCCATTCATTGTATGTAATGAAACCATGAAAAATATTTTGCGCTACTGCTGAACATTTTTTACCTTATGTGATGGTGCTGAGTGCTGTTGAAATATGTAAGAACTGGTTGGAACATGTTTTTCTGTCCAAGGTTTAAGGGTGTTTTTTTGCACGTTATCAAGGTAGACTTTGGCTTTTATTTTATCCCCTTTCTCAAAGAATATCAAGGAGTTCGTCCACACGTAGTTACTCCGGCCCAAACCCTAATTCCAGGAGCGCCTTGACGTCGAGTATTTTTTTTTGACTCTGTTGTCGTTTAGCTGCCCACACTTGGTAATTTTAGCGATACAATTTTTGCTCGACAAAAAAAAGTTACTCCTTGGCAATATTTTTTTTTTCGTGGTTGTTGTTTACGAGTCGAGATTTTAGTCGCCGGCTTCGCACTAGTCTATTTTATTCTGTGTCGTAGATACAAATTGTCCGAATTTTTTTTGTAGGCCTTACATCCAAGTTCTTGTTTTAAAATTCGTCGAATAGACCGGTCTAATACACCTAATTCTGCAGCCATTTTTCTTGACGAACGACACAAGTTCCTCTGAATAACGAGCACGTACACTTTTAATATTTCTTGCTAAAGTAGCTGAAAGAGGACGGCCAGTCTTAAGTCGGTTTTATAAAGTATAAAGATCCTTGTAAAGAATAATTATTTTTGACACCAATTGTTTCGTAAGTTTTGAAGATTTTAATTATCAAACTATTTCACAGTTTTTCTTTCCTAGAAAATTGCAAGTCAATAATGGTCTGGCGATACGTCGACATGTTGCCTACACTACTGCTGCTGGCTAACTAAAGTTTATTTGTGTATATTCTCGCTCTGCATATACTACGCCGTATACACACAAAGGAATTTTAACCTTACGGTATTTTACCATTATGTTTTCGGTCATTACAAATGGTCAACGAACATATGCCGCACCCGGTATATATTATTACTAAGCATAGGTTATCTGTTTTCAATATTTAAATTTTTGTGTTGTGTTATTTTTTCAAATATTTTTTTGTCTTAGTTATAACTTTAACCTTTCGAGTAGCGGCATAATATCATGGCAGACCGCGGCAATTTATTGGAATTTCTTGGAATATCGCTGCGCTCGACAAAAAGTACTATAACTATGAAACTACTATAGCAATCATAAAAAGAATAACTGTGCAATGATTGCATTGAAATTTCGTATATAGAATATTGAAATCTCATTTTGTAAAACATTTAGATACCTAATTATGAATATGAGAAAGTCGAAAAAGTGAAAAAACTCGGCAATTCTAACTTGTACTTGTCTTACAGAAAAATACGGAACCCTATTTAGAAATTGTAAATGCTAACGTGATCTTTATTAGATTCTCTATCAAAGGTAATATTTAGTTTTGCTTATTTACATACAAAAATATTTAGATATTAGCTCATAAATACCAATAAAAATTTTGATGATTTCTCGAAAAAAAAAATTGTGATGTTTGACAATGGAATTTTACCAGAAATATCCGCGAAATGACGCGCGAAATTATTCTAGCGGCTGTCTATGTATATATGGTAATACTGAGATATTTGGTATGGATTTTAGTATGCGATCGAATTAGAAAATAATATTACAGTGCGCTCCGGGAACAAGCCGCCAATATTCGTCGTTATGTAGTGAACGGTGTTCTGATGTGCAACCAAATTTGGTCATTTGTGCAAACATTTTTGTAATCTGTACAAAAATGAATTATACTAAAATGCCCATAGGGTAAATGATGAAAAAATAATTTGACTAGACAAACAGTAGGGATTCTTACAAACTGGCTATTTTATAAATAAAGAATAACATCAGCGAAACGTTGGATGCTAGAAACTTCATATGCTAAAATCTGTTTTTGTCTCAGTTATAATGTAAAGCAACTGCAATAGTCTTCCATTTCATCCTGTATTTAAAGAGTCCAAGTGATTTTATTTCAAATTACTATTAATTCTGCAATTTAATCTAAAATAATATTTCCACAGGCGGATGAAGCATACCACATAGGGCCAGCAGCATCCCAGCAGTCGTACCTCAATGCCGCGAAGATATTGGAAGTCGCCAAGCGATCTGGAAGCCAGGCGATACATCCAGGATACGGTTTTCTGTCGGAGAATCTGGAATTCTCTGAAAGATGCAAGACGGAAGGTATCATCTTTGTTGGACCACCTTCGACAGCCATCAGGGATATGGGTATCAAAAGGTACTATTATATGCTGAGTTGTCAACTACAACGGGAGAACGAGTCACCTCAGAAAGTTTTAGCGATAGTGATCATTCTATCTCCCGTGAGGTATGCATAGATGACTTATAGACAATGGTCAGCTAAGCAAACATGCCTTACAGAGGCAAACGCCTTAGGTCAGGGCATTGGGAAATGTACCCAGCGGGCAGCCTCGCCCCTGTCTACCAGTTTTGGAAGGATATCCCCGTCTGAAATTAACCTTCAGGATGCCTTCAACCTTCTGTCCGAAGTCGCTTGCGCGACCTCTACCTGCCGTACATTCAGCGGTGATTCGGTTTGAATCTATCACTGACCAATAGCATCTTTTACCCGGCTCTGAATTCAGGATCAGTTAGCCACATGGTCATTTCAAGAGTGGTTGAAGACGGGTCAACATCCACCCCCGCTGCTTTGGAGACAGTATATTTCCATAGTCCACGACTCTTTCAGCAATAAGTCAGAGTGCACAACTGATTGCCATCGCCGAACGGTGCGCAAACTGTCCAGTAGCGCTGGGAGGCAATCCCCTAAGAGAAACCGATCCACCAACCGTGAGGCCTGAGGCGCGAGAGTCTTACCCGGAATAGACGTCCACACGAGGAGGTTACTGAATAGGAGTTGAATCGTGAGTTGGACAGATCCGAGTACACAATGGATCTTGTGGCCTAAGCTGCATGAAACCGTTTGCTAACCGTTCGCTATGCTACCCCTTGAACAGCTAGACATATTTTAGCTGGCTGCAAGTCTAACTTAGATCTAGGCCAGTACATCTAACGCCATGACAAAGTAGGTACTTGCTGTTATTCGCAAAGTAATTAACCTTTCAGTACCTCGTACCAATAAGGGTTTGACAGCAGTGCCGGATTAAGCCAGCGCGGGGCCCGTAGCAAATTCTCTCAAAAGGCCCTTGGTTTGCTTTAGGTTCTTAAGTTTAGGGTGTAAAATAAAATACAACTTTTTGATAGATCCTTTTATTCCTAAAACAAGGTAATAAAATATAATTTTTGGAGGTACCGTGTAATCCAAAAATGTTTACAAAGAGATATAAAAAAATTCGGCGCCACAGCTACGACCAAAACTCCGCAGAAAATTAATTGAGGAAATATTCAACAATCACAGTCTCTATCATATTCGACAATATAAATACAAAAATAAAATATATTTACAACAGTGGCACCGTTGTTTAAAAAATATACACATATGTACGATTTTCTTTTTCAACAAACTGTGTGAAATTTTGCAATGTGGATAAAAACTACAATCTAAGTAAAATCAGACCGTTTTTTATATAATTCACACCGACAGATCAGCCATTATTGTACGACGCGCCTTTATTAACGAATACTAAATAAAATACAATAAAAAACTCCTACTAATTCCGAAACTCGGCCCCGCGCCCCGCCGATGATTATATTTAACGGGCTAGGCAGCCGCTCAAACTTTGGTCTAGCAGGCATCGAGAATCCCACTTTAGGAAGTTCAAAATTTTACTATACATAGCTGATGATTTTGTACACCACACTTAAATAGTGCGTGCGATCGTTTTTTCTTAAATTGGAGATATTAATTCCCAAACTCGGGCCCGCGCCCCGCCGATGATTATATTTAATGGGCGAGGCGGCCGCTCAAACTTTGGTCTGGCAGGCATCGAGAATCCCACTTTAGGAAGTTCAAAGTTTTACTATGCATAGCTGATGATATTATACATCACATATAAAAAGTGCGTGAGGTCATTTTTTCTTAAATTGGAGATATTAATTCCCAAACTCGGGTCCGCGCCCTGCCGTTGATTATATTTAACATTTCCCATTGGCCTGTCGCAGGCTGCAGAGATAATTTTACGCTCAGGCAGGCGTGGGTGCGCGGGGCCCCCCAATGCGTGGGGCCCGTAGCATTTGCTACTCTTGCTACGTGACTAATCCGGCACTGTTTGACAGTACCCTTCAAAACTCCAATACAGTTTGTGTGGGAAGGCTCAAATAGCAAATAGCATTCCACTCACTCATTCCGCTCAATAGGATTCAGGATATCAATTCGGTCTGTAAGCAGTATCATTTTCCTGAATGTCTCGGATGCACAGCCCTCCGTCCAGATATAACCCTTTACTCGCTATCTCGGTAGATGCACCTTATTGTAGAATTAACATCCCAAAGACCACGAGTACAAACTAAATTAATACCATGAACTTGCCAATGCTATCACCCGGAATGACCTCGCTGTTCACCTTCAAGCGCTGAAAGTTGGGGCTCGTGGCCTGCTAGCTAAATCTCTCTTGCATATCCTTGTAACGGCCCTTAAGTACCGTCACATGCAATCAACAAATGCATTGATTTCCAATGAAATACACTGACACAAATTCAGCTATTATTCTACCTTGTGCAGCGATGAATCAGCACGATGAAACATTACTTTTACTCGGAATATTTTGGATTGCATCATTTATCGGCCTATATAAACTGGCGAGAAAGCAACCAAATGATCATTCCTCGAGTGATCACGTCCCCAAGATAGCGACGGCATACTTCGGTACCCCGGCTTCTTGGTTACCTTTTCCTTCCTTTCCTTATCGAGGCGAGAAGCATCAGTCTGCATTTCCACAGACTTGAGCCGTGCCCAGTACGAGATACTAGGAACACAAGTACAATCCTCATCCATACACCCTCGTAGCTTCAGGCAGATAGCCAATACATCCGCGTCAATATAACCTATTCGGGAAGCGTTACAAACTGGTAATATTTAACTTCCAATAAACACCTTCTGATATACTCAAAATCGACTTTTAATACGGAGATAACCCGCAAGTTGACACCACCACCTCACACCGCACAATTTGGAGTATAGTGAGGGGTGGTCCCTCACATCCTCAAAGATCTTGGTATTTCAAGGAACATAATAAACTTCTTCCTAGAAAAAAGATTAAATGGTGATTTCCGCATCGCAAATTTTATGGCTTCGAAGGGGAAATTAATCGAGATCTCGAATGCTCGCATGCGGCATCACAGCTGCCCTAAACCTACCAAAGACGGTTGTTAGTTCGGAGTTCACTACTTACCCCCCAGTGAGCTAATGGGCCTGTTGCAGTTAGGCCACTAAGACTCATGTGTTAAGGGTCGGCCTAACTCACGGGTCAAAACACATCCGGCAGCCTCCAGGCAGAAGTGCAAGCCCGGGTAGGACAGTTTCCCTTAGGAATCAACCTTCGGGCGCTGCTGGACGGTTTGCGCACCGTGCGGCATCAGACAATCGAATGTGCATTCCGACTGATAGCCGCAGGAGTCTGGAAACAGAATTGTTTCCTATAGAGCGGGGGTAGTTGTTAACCTTAGGGCAACTGCTCTTGAAACGACCAATCGGTTACCCGATACCGGGTGTACAGTTGCAACATCTGTTTGCAACTGGAAGTAAGGGCGCGAGTATCAGCCCGCTGGTTGATTAACCTGGTTATCCTACGGTTAGGCGTTGACTTCTTATGGGCGAGTGGCATAACTAGACAGTGGACTGTTTTCGTCCCAAGTCTTCTACGCCCACCTCACGGCAGACAGAACGATCTAATATCGTTAAAACTTCCCGAGGTGTCGGGTTCGCCCGTTGTAGTTGACAGCTCCAGTTGCTCACCCCCCAGAAGTATAATCATGGACCGGTTGTTGGAGTCCATGATATTTTCCATAACTTAACTTATAAATCAGTAGAATTAGACATTGTTATAAAAAAATCCCATTTTATTGTGAAACCCACTCCTGTGTATCCGCCTCCTCCAGACTCAACATCTTTTTCTCTATCTCGCTATTCTGTCCTAAGTCATACTGGCTACATCGGTTATTGCATATTTCTTACCTGAAGAGTGCGCCGATGCGATATATGAGTCATACATGATATAAAACAACTACCCTTTTTGTTTATGACTGTACAGGTTAATGAATTCGCTCAGCTTGTTGTAAATTCAGTCGGCAAGCCTCCCGGACTTAAACAGTGAGTGGTTCACTAGGCGCAACTGCTGCAAGTTCCATTAAAATACTAAGATTTTGATAAAATAACACATGAACATAGAAATCATGCAGCTGGATTTATTACTATAAACATGCGTTTGAGGGACGTTTAGCTCAAGCGACCTTTACCGCCCGTCTCATATAGCGGAACAAAGAATACCCTCACACAATTAATTCAAAATATTTCAACAGCACTTCAAAAGCCATCATGTCAGCGGCTGGCGTTCCAATCATCAAGGGTTACCACGGAGAAGACCAGAGCTTGGCACGTCTCCAGAAGGAAGCTCAGAGTCTAGGATTTCCTCTAATGATAAAGGCCGTCCGCGGCGGAGGTGGCAAGGTAATCTATCATTTTTATCATGACCATTTGCTTATATCTGACATATAGATGCTGTATAATTTATTATATGTCTTCTTCTTATAGAGGAGCATCATACAGATGTTAATAAATGTAATATTGATTATAATATAATACAGGGTACAAGGGACCAGGTGTTTCTAAGGTCACACATACGATCGCATTTCAGTGGTATGCTTCGTGTCCTATTCACGCCATAAGGCCCTATGCACTGATCCAAAGGCACCGCTTATGCAGAGATAGCGAGTGATGCAGATAATCTTGTCTTCGCTGCGTCACTGCTGCGTCCTTTAAAAGTGAAATGGTAGATGTCACTACCATTTCTGTTTTTTTCCTTTTTAGGTTTCAGTCGTTTCTCCATTCCGTTATGATTAAAAAATATATACAACGATGTTCCCATTTATTTTAGACTTTGTTAATTCGGTGTGTATTTTCAACGGATGTTGAGAATGAAAGACATAGTAAAATTCTGTAGACAGTTTTAAAATTGCACCACTATCTTTGAAATGAAACAAAAAGGCTGTCCCAGCTCCATTGATAATTATAATTTATTGTCTATTGAAAATGTCGAAAGGTGACTGCACGATTTAATTCTGTCCATATTCCTACTCGGGTTTCCGCAGATTGAAGAGGAGCGTGCCCCAAGACTAGCATAATAATGTTCCAACTCCCATAATTATGGATGTATCATTAGACATATCGACACCTGCTACGTATAGTATTGTAACTATTAAAAATGGTATTTCTGTTTCCTTTCATAAATCGCATTTATTTATAGTATACTTAGAACTAATTTAACGAAATTCCGGTTTTCAAATTAAATGGTACTTCCGGTTTTCAAATTAAATTAAATGGTATACCATAAATAAATGCGATTTGTGAAAGGAAACAGAAATATCATTTTTAATAGTTACAATACTATACGTAGGAGGTGTCGATATACAAGTCCATTAGACAAGTCTAGTCAAGTCAATCAAAGGAACGACAGAGACAAAAATGTTCAAGAACCACAACAATTATTGAATGTCATACCTAGAAGACAGATAGCAAAACCAAAAGAAAAAAATAACTATATCTACTTATATCTTTGTAAAAATCATCTGTCTTCAAATATGTCTGCTTATATTTTTGTAATTTTTACTCTGTTTGTCGAGTAGAAACTTAGTAAAATAACTCATTACATATGTATGCGTAAGATTTCAGCTTGTATGATGTTTCTTGCTTGACGGTTGGTATCTTCAGGTCGCGATGAAGTTGACAATTGGTGATATACCATGGAGCGTTTGTTATCATGCGCAGCATTTTGTTTTGAAAACGTTGCAGTATTTCTATGTTGGAGTTTGCTGCAGTGCCCCACAGCTCTACTCCATAGGGCCATATGGGTTTGAGGACACATTTGTAGAGAAGGATTTCGTTATCCAGAGAAAGTTTAGACTTGCGAGCCATTAGCCAGTATTATTTCCCTTATTGTTTGTTGGCTGAGTGCTTTTCTCTTGGTGAGGATATGTTTTTTCCATGAAAGTCGTCTATCTAGATAAATGAAACGAATGGCAAATCAGCCAAACAAGCTGGCCTGCAAATTAATGGACAAAACCACTCGCACCTTCAAGAGACCAAAGAGAAGAGCCCCTCAAGATCTTATTTAAACATAAGGAGAATAGTATGGATTGGCCACTGGGCAAATACCATTCATGACAGAGCAAATACATAACCTCTATCTAAATGCCCACACGCCTGAGGCAGGGCAGATTGCAAAATTACAAAGGAATTTAAAAAAAAAAAAAAATCTTATGTTTGCGACATGTTCATGCAGGTGTCTCGTAAATTTTGGAGATTGCCTAACATAAGCTATCAGCCCTCACAAAATATAATAGAAGCGATTTATTTGGCCATTTCAGGGTATGCGCATTGCCTTAACAGAAAGTGACTTCTTGGAAGCTTTAGATTCGGCGAAACGGGAGTCGATGAAGGCGTTTGGTGATGATAATGTACTTTTAGAGCAATATGTCTCTGATCCTCGCCATGTGGAAGTTCAGGTAAGAACAATAATAAGATTTTAACTTTATTGGGTATTAACTTTTCCAGTCAATCAGATTCAATTCAATTCAATCTGAGTAAATTCAAATACTCTCGATTGCATAAATCGTACAAAGTCGTCGTAACATCCATAGCCTCAATGAAACACTGGTTCCAGTCAGATCACCGAAGTTAAGCAGCATCGGGCGTGGTCAGTACTTGGATAGGTGACCGCCTGATTACTGCCACGTGATATTATAAAAGCCAGCCTGTAAGTTAATTGTTGTTAGTCATTAAGGTGGGTCGTTACCGTAAGGGGTAGAAAGGATAAAACAGTCGAACTTATCGCCACGTGGACAATACAGTAAACCAATAGATATTACGGAGGGAATTATCGGGTGGTATCTAAAAAGCATTTAGTTAATAATTTAGTGAAAAATTAAAAAACCTAACTAAATTTTACTTAACATTCAAATTATTTCATTATTTCCAAACCACAATATCATTTCAGATGATTTAGTGTATACAAAATGGTTTTTTTTTGTGGTTCTCTGTGTTTATATGAAAAGCTGAAGCTAAGCTAATTGGATGAAAGTTTTTCTTCTTATTCAGTTACAAAATAAGAAATGATGTTTATATTTGGTATTTAAATATCTCGAGAACCCCCAGTACAATACAATACAATACAATCAACTACTCCAGTAGATAGGCATTCCTACACTTGGATGCGTCACAAAATTAAATGCAAAAAAAATATTTATTAAAAACATTCCTATAGTGATAGTTGTCATGGCTGTAATATTATATTCAATATTACCTACATAAAATAATAAAAATATACTAATGTGAGTTAAGAGTCAGGGAGAATAATATATTAAAATAGAAATGCAAATTCTATGTAGAATAATCAAAAAATATATATTTTATTGTCAATCCAGCAATATGCCTTTATATATTTTTTTTAAATGAATAGATGTATAATAAATTTGTCTGTTCCCTAACCCCCCCCCCCCCCTAAACCAGTCTGCTTATTTACATAAAACAGACACCTCTGAACTGAATATTACTTGCAACTGAATATTAAATGTATTTATTGATCATGACTAAATTATTTTGATTACTTTTGGCCTCGTATTTCTGCCTAAGGGTATTTGCTTTTGCGGTCACACAGCGGTACTGACAATTGTGTCATTTTCTTCTTTCATTATGTTTTCAGAACTTTCCGTCCAAAATTCATCATGCACTTCTTGTATGGCCAAAGTATTTTTTTCCACTAGCAACTTTTAACTTTCGTACGTGTGTATCGTAGCGTTGGGCACTCATAAAAAGTAACTATTAGCTTACTATCATTATTATTGTAATTCCTCGTAATTTCACAATTTCTTCTTAAATATCAAATTTATTATAATACAATTGTCTCATTGACTTTTTAAACCCTCACTACTTTACTTTGATAGTTTAGCCACTGCAATGAGGGATGGGGTAGTATGTTTAGACACATTTGCAACGCTCAGGAAATAACTAAAAGCTTAAATATCTCTTCACTGTCTTATAATCTTTATTTAACTCTCAGAACATTAAGTTTCGCTACAGTAAAAGCTGCATCAAAACCAGTTTTGTAGTTTTTGAGTATTTTGAGCAGTAATGGGACATATGGGCAAATTAGATACACACCTGTTGATAGACAGTTAAATTGTTTGTATTTGTACCTATACATATTATTTTCTCGTGTTTTAAGGTCTTTGCTGATATGCATGGCAATGCTGTACACCTATTTGAACGCGACTGCTCTGTTCAACGGAGACATCAGAAAATAATTGAAGAAGCACCGGCGGTTAGTATATTACTTAATAAAGTATTTACCATAGAGGTGGAAGTTACTGACTTCGAATTCAGTGACCTGAGACGCTAACATGTCTGCTGTACCTCCCCCCTTGCCCTGTCTCAAGTCCGAGCTGGCCTACATTACAGTATCATTACAATGTAGTTAATTAAAAACTAAATGGTTCCAGCAGCTAGGGCTTGTTCACCTGTGTGTTATTTTAGGTCGGCTTAACTCACGGTTCCACTTTCATCCTGTAGCCTCATTGAAGACGGACTAACGTGGAAAGGACAGGTGGGATCTGATCCAATCTGGGGGAACACCTCGGGTGATACTGGCCAGTTTGCGCATCGTGCGGCATCGTTAATCGACTATACACCCCGGAAAATAGCCGGGGGGGTCTGGAAACATACGTTTCCTAAGTAGCAAGAGTGGTTGTTGACCTAATGTCACGTACCTTTGATTCGATTCATTGGCCACCTGACCCCGTGTGCTAATTTAGGAGCTAATGGGCCCTGTTGCAGTTTGGCTCCTAAGAACCAGTTGTATAGGGTCGGTCAAACGCACAGGTTAACACTCATCCGGCGGCCTCCACGCAGAAGTGCTAGCCTGGGTAGGACTCTGTCCTGCAGGCCAGTTTCCCCTAGGACGGTTTATGCACCGTTTGGCATCAGCCAATCGACTGTTCATTTTAACCGATAGCCGGGGGAGTCCGGAAACTGTCTCCTATAAAGCGGGAATAGTTTTTAACGTTACGGCAACTGCTCTTGAAACGACCAATTGGTTACCCGATACCGGGTGACCAGCCGGGCAAAGGATGCCATGGTCCACGATAGATTCGATAGACACCGTATCACCGCTACGTAAGTGAGAGAACTGCGCAAGCGACCTCGATCTTGTAACAGTCGGGAGACCGGGGTAATCTGGTTGCAACTGGAAGTAATGGCGCGAGTGTCGACCCGCTGGCTGATTAATCTGGTTATCTTGCGATAAGGTGTTGGCTACTTCCGGGCGAGTGCGTAACTAGACAGTGGACTGTTTTTGTCCCAACTCTTCTGCGCTCACCTCACGAGAGACAGAACGATCTAATATCGTTAAAACTTCCTGAGGTGATGGGTTCGCCCGTTGTAGTTGATAGCTCCAGTTGATCCCGTGTCATATTGACGCGCTAAGGGCGCCATAATCTGCGATAAATTCGAACTGAATTACCGCTTACATCAGGCAGAGGTCGCGCATGCGACTTTGAATCTGTGACCAGACTGGAGGATGAAGAAATGCGTCCAAATATGATAGTGAGGGCATGAGGTCGGCCCTTTTGTTTCACTTCCCAGTGCCTCGCGGTAAGGCGTTGGACTCTCAAGGGCATGTTTGTGTATTTAGATTGTGGACTGTGTTTTATTATTTATTTATTATTTATTTATTTATTTATTATTTATTTATTTTTTTCATTAGCAAATCAACTTAACAGTTCATACCAATCCGTTGATATGCAATATACACATAAATATAAAAAATAATACAATTCTTACAAGTACATACACAACATGTTTAAATAAGCATTAAATACAAATACAGGCATTAATAATTTTTAAAAAAACCCTCAAACTTACGGTACATAAAGAGTGAAAACAATTTATATTACTCTGACATAAACAAGAAGCGCAATGCCCACACCTTGAAGAGATGCAGGCTCGCTGTAAAAATATCAAAGTCTGGCACTGTCGAACATAGCGCATTTATGTGACGCAAAGCACGGGTAAGCAGACTCCATCGACTTAGGTTGGTGCGCGAGGACGGCTCCGCAAATAGATTATGCGTGCGAGCACGATTATAATTGTCCGGAACAAAGAGACAAACCTTCGCTAGCATGCTAGGATTATCAACTCTTCCCCGGATCAGCTTGAAAACGTAGGCCATGGCGAGCATTTCTCTACGCAACTTAAGAGAGTTATAGCCCACCATGCCTAGTAGAAAACTAGTAGGGTATAAGTACGGATAATATCTTTACTGCTTGAAATAAGTAAAGCGTAAAAAACATTTTTGATTTTTTTCCAACATAGTGATATAACGATCCTGATGTAGATTCCATATAACTGCATTCGTTTCTAATCTACTTCTCACAATTGAATTATACAATGTATGCATAACCCGTACATTGTGAAAATGCTTTAGGTTGCGAATAATAAACCCTAGTAGCTTCCCTAAGTCTCTGCGTTCACTCCATGGAAGAAAGAATGATCTAATATCGTTAAGCTTCCTGGGGTGTCGAATTCGCCCATAGTAGTTGACAACTCTAAAGTATACTTACAACACTGCAACGCTACAGTAAAATTTTGATTTCCTTACTCCGCAGCCAGGGCTGTCGACGGAGACTAGAATGGAGCTGGGAGCAGCGGCAGTCCGAGCTGCCAAAGCCGTGGGATACGTCGGAGCTGGAACGGTGGAGTTTATCCTGGACCGAAAGACACACTCCTTCCATTTCATGGAGATGAACACCAGGCTGCAAGTGGAGCATCCTATCACAGAGATGATCACAGGTTAGTTGTGCACAACTCAACTCGTTGTACACAAGTTGCTTGGAAGTGAATTCACTTATCTGGAATCCGCATGAAGATTCTTATATTCTTATCTTGAAAAAAAAACAAAAGTGTTTTTAGGATTTTTATATTTATGCAGCGGTATGAATATTATCCATTTTTTATCCTACTGATTTTATTCTGGGCTCACTTTGCTATAATTCTCTTTCTATCAGGAAAGAATTGCTAATCAAGTTGATTTGAGACCAAACTTACTATCCTAGTCATCAGCAATCCTTTCTGATTTCCGTCCATGGAACCATTATAGAACTAGTTCTATAATGGTTTTATGCAGCTTGGTTGAGATCGCCTGGCCTGCTTGGGTTTTTGGGTCGTTTCAACTGATGGCTCAGCTCCCATCCAGTAGTCTCCTTAAAGAGGGACTCAACCTTGATGGGCCGCTATAAATTTCTAGACAGATGGGATCGGAGGTTCCGAAATTTATGGACAATTAATAAGATATCACAAAAAATATTTAGCACAAAATTGTTTCTAGGAATGTTTTAATTTAAATAAATTAATAGTTTTAAAAAACACTAAAAACCCGCTTTTTGGCTATGATATGATATTCACATACATACGGCTATGATACGATATTCCATCATGGAATGCCAGTGCCTATCTTCTGGCTTCATCATCAGACCTTGAAACCTAATCGTGGTCAAAGTTCATTCCAAGACTTTTCTAACAAGTCCAAACACAGCTATGATACGATGTTCCATCATGAAGTTCCAGTTCATATCTTCCGACTCCATTATCAGATCAGTTCGACAGTACCATATTATTGTATTGTCATTAGAACTTCATACAGCTGCCAATTTTCATGACGCTACAATCCTTGGAAGATGGTTAAATTAGTTACCTTAGATTCCATTACATAGTTAGTCATTAATACAGGTCGACCTAATAAAAGCGTGTTAAAAAGCTGTGATTCTGGCATAATTTCAGAAATTTAAAATATTATGAAAAAAAATACTTTTTAGCCTTATTTTTTTTCATTCGATCAATCAAAAATTTTAAATTATTTATTTCTAAAAGCTGGCATTTTGTAATAATCTCTCATCACATTTTCAAACCTCACCATTAGGATGTAATATTTTTGTACATTATTTTTTCTAATTAGTCGTATAGTTTTTGAGATACAGTAGTTACAAACAAACATTATGCAGAAATCACTTTTGGACTCCTTGAATCCCAAAACGTGGAGATTTGGTGCAGTTTTTTACTTTGACAATTTTCGTTACATTATAATTGTAGGTAATTTCAATACAGGTAATATATGATAGTCCCACAGGAATCTGTTGTGTTAATAGTAATAATAATTATAGTTTTCCAACAATTAAATAGAAATAGTCATCTATTTTTCTAATTTCTATTCTTAATCTTGAGTTTTGTGACTGTAAATTCGAAAAAATAATTTCTTTAATAATATGTAGGTGAGACTTAATTTATTTTATACACTTTTTAGTATCTAATAATAATAGGAATAATACATTGTAAAAACACTGTTATTTTTACTTATACCTAAATATCAACATAACACTGCCAAAGAATTTCAAATTCAAAGACAATAGATGGTTGATTGATTGATTGATCTAAATGTTACTTAACCCTTGGAGTAAATGGGTATTTTCATGGATGCATCTGTCTCTTTTGCAGGATTTTCGACGACATCGACCTTAAAGTACTATAACTACGAAACTACTACACTAATCATAAAAAGAACAACTGCACAATGATTGCATTGAAATTTCGAATATAGAATATTGAAATATCATTTTGTAAAACAATTAGATAATTATGAATAAATATGAGAACGTCAAAGAAGTGAAAAAAACGCAGAACCAGATCTGGTCGTATCATACTCAACGGATAATTGTTTCAGAACCAGATTTGGTCGTATCATACTCAACGGGTTAAAAACAAGACTTTCCCTTTTTATCCGAATGTGCTTTGTAATAAATGTAAGTAATTTATTTTTACAGGAACTGATTTAGTGGAATGGCAGCTCCGTGTCGCATCCGGTGAACGTTTACCGCTAGCTCAATCGGATGTCACCATGTCCGGTCACGCTTTCGAGTCGAGGATCTACGCTGAAGATCCTCGCGGTGGTTTCCTACCCGGCGCCGGACCTCTCAAGAGGCTGTCCGTCCCGGAAGACGCCAGCCATGTGCGGGTGGAAACCGGGGTCAGACAAGGCGACGACGTCTCCGTCCACTACGATCCCATGATTGCCAAGCTGGTCGTTTGGGGCAAGGACCGGCGAGAGGCTTTATCCAGAATGACTGCAAAATTAGCTGACTATCAGGTGTTTTATCTTCTTTTGTTACGTTATGCTAGTGTGGTTAGAACTGGCAGATAACAGTTCCTGTGCAGTTATTCCCTGCCCTTCCCTGGCCAGAGTTTTTTGAATTGAGTGGGAAAACCGTTGAAAAGTTTATTGCCAACATAATTCGGGCATCGTCTGAAAACCTTATTTTGAGAACGTTGTAAATCAATGGCGTGACTCACGGGCGTGTTGGTTAGACGATAGACTGTGTTGTCCTAAGCTCTCCGTTTACCCCATAATTAAAAGAATGGCCGAATATCGTTATAACTTCCTTTGGTGTCAGGTTTGCCCGTAGTAGTGCACAACTCTAAAGTGCTGTGGAACCCCAACTCACGGAAGTACTCCAGCCTTGTTGACAGTCACTAGAGTATGTGAATAATGTGGGTTGAACGTCAACATCAACCACAAATATTAAGTACATGATAGACAGTAAAGTGCCTGTGAACTCACCATCCACCGCTTATGGAATTAGATTACCGACTCGATAACTGGGATTAGCAAAGAGAAGAAATATTCGTATCGCAAAAGCTATAGCGGCTTTCATTAAGTTAAAAACGTTATATATGGGGATGTGCTTGCAAAACTTTTTGTAGGTGAAACCAGCGACGACTTAGCTCCCGAAAGGTGTGAAGAGAATAACGGACCGCTGAACAAGCACATGTACGAAGCTCGATTTGTGAGAAATAAGGCAGAACATTGATAAATTAGTATAATCATTGATTATACATGGTATTAGATTGTTCAACTTCATAGTACGATTTAGCAAACATTTTGCCCCGGTAAAATGTAGGTGGCGTTGATAGCATTGAGGGCTAAACTAATAGAAATATATTTGACCATCTATAATAACATTGATAATGAATAGTGTTTGTTTATTTAATAAAGACTGATTGATTATATAAATCCAATAATAATAATAACATTTAATTATTAATTCCATCAATGGCATTTTTGTATAAGCAGGTTACATCACAGATAAATAAAATACAAACGGAGCTGCCATGGAATTCACCGACCAAAAATCGGGCCCATCATATATAATTATTATACTTCTGGGAGGTGAAGGGTGGATTCCGGACTAACGACCGGCGGTGGTAGGTTTAGGACAGCTGTCTTGCCACATGTGAGCGTTCACCTTACCACCCATTCACTCCCCCTTCGAAGCCATAGAATTTGAGATGCAGAGATCGCGGTTTTAGATAATTTTTCTAGAAAGGAGTTGATTATTTTCCTGGAGAGACCAAGATCTTTAAAAAGGTGAAACAAAGATTTAGCTGGCAGGCCACGAGCGCCAACTTCCACCGCGTGAAGGTGAACAGTGAAGCCGTTCCGGGTGACGGCATTTGCGAGGTCATGGTATTTATTTAATTTGTACTCGTGGTCTTTTGGGATATTTGATTCCCGCGGAACAGTTAATTCTACGATAAGGACCATCTTCTGAGATTATATATGTAAAGAGTTATATCTGGACGCAGGGCTGTGCATCCGAGACTTTCAGGGAATTTATACTGCTTAGAGACCGAATTGACCTCCATAATCCAATCTGAAGCTTTCTTGATTATTGACAAAGGTTTTGCAGTGAGATATTTTTTGCCTTTAGAGCCAACCTGCACAAACTGTATTGGGGGTTTAGAGGATATTGGGGGTTATACCGTACTGTATTGGGGGTTATACCGTATTATCATATTATAATATTACAGTGCCAAATATAAATAAAAATAAAATACGAATGGAGCTGCTATAAAATTCACCTACTGAAGTCGGGCCCATCATATACTATTACTACACTTCTAGGGTCTGAACTTTAAAGTGCGTAATTATCACGTATTGAAACCTGTATACCAAATTAAAAATTGAGGTCTCAGTGTAAATAATATTAATGTAATAAAAATATGATTTTAAAATTAGTTCGTTATTATATTATTGGGTCCTTACCTATAAAGTTGCTGGTTCTATAAAGAGAAAGGCCAAAAATTTGGTATGAAAAATATATATTTAATTAATAGAAATATTGACCCACTATTATCTATGCAGATTTGTCATTTTAATGGGAGTTACTTAATTCCTCTTCTGTAAAACTCTCGTGGACAGGAACGCTTTGAAGGCGTTTTTTACCGACTCTTCAAAGGTCCGGCAAGTACGGTGGGTGAGCAAGAGTCTCCAGCCGCAACCCCTCCAACTTTGCGACTGTTTGCAGTGAACTCTGTGGTTATACATTGTCATGCAGAAGCAGTGGCGTTGAGCGATTGACCAGGCTCAGTTATTTAATCACGAGCTTCTCCATCATTGTTTGCAGTTCTTAATAGTACACATTTACGGTAACTGTATAGCCAGGCTGCAAGAAGCTTTAATAGAAAACACCGGCACAGGATCTCATATTTTCAACTTTACCATGGTCGCACAAACGAAAATATTTGAGCAAAACTAAACGACGGAATGACAAATAAACAGCTGATTCTTAAAAAAGAATAACATTATTTGAATTTGAAATTCCAAGTCAAACCCAAGTTATCCAAGTTCAAAATAGCCAGTGTGATAAAACAGCAATTACATAGGTAGGGGAGAGGGCGGAGAGTTGATCCCTAGGGAGACTTGATCCTTATTCAAAATTGGCGCTTCTGTTTAATTTTTATTTGCTATGTTGGCATCCCTGTAAAGTATGATGCGACAACTGGCAACCATAGTGTTATCTGACGTTTAAACGCATGGACGTCACTGCTAGGAAGTGTTTGTTATTTTACCGACTGACAGCGTCTTTTTTGGTATGTATTACGACTCATAAATATCTTTAATCATTCGGTTAATCTCTGCATTGCATACAATGCTCATATTCTCGATACTTTTGTTAATAATGGTTAAAAAGAAAAAACGGAAACGACCCTCTGTATCCACACAATCTACTTCTTTTGCTCGACACGTCATGAAGGGAGATTTGATCCCTAAAAGCGTAGTGAGACTTGATCCCGGGATCAAGTCTCCCTCTTTATTAGTCTAATGCGGGTATTATATAATTTTTAGATGCCTCGAAAGTACATTCCAAAGGAAGGAGTGAAGAGAAGGGTTCCACCAGATGAGAACCGACTCAGAGCGGCAGTAAAAGCAGTACGGGATGGAGGGAACTACAAGACGACTGCCAAATTGTTTGAAATTAATGTAATGACTTTAAAGAGGTTGTGTAAAAAGGGCATTGAAACTGCCCCAGGTTATAAGAAATCCCAGGTATTCAGCGTAATTGAGGAACATGAATTAGGGTTATTCCTCCAAAGCATGGCTAACATGTATTATGGTTTAACTGTCGGCCAACTAACAAAACTAGCGTACTCATACGCAAAAGCCAACCACAAGAAATACCCTAAATCCTGGAATGAAAAGGAAGAAGCTGGCCGTGATTGGTTCCGTGGTTTTCTGGAAAGAAACCCAAGGCTGTCCATCCGAACTCCCGAAGCTACTAGCTTGGCACGCAGCACTGCCTTCAATAGACACACCGTAGGCGAATTTTTTGGGAAGCTTACAGATGTCTATGCGAGGTTTACTTTTCCTCCTGAACGCATATGGAACGTTGACGAGACTGGTGTAACCACAGTGCATAAACCCTCGAAAATAATTGCGGTAAAGGGCGTGAAGTGGTGGGCAAAATGACCTCAGCAGATCGTGGAGAACTGGTAACCGTATGTGCTGCAATAAGTGCTTCCGGGAGTCACACCCCACCATTTACAATCTTCCCCCGAGTAAATTGGCAACCACGAATGTTAAACGGCACGCCTCCAGGCAGTGATGGGATAGCACACCCGAGCGGCTGGATGACAGGACCAAATTTTTTGAAATTTCTCCATCACTTCACTCGATTTGCGCAGCCTTCTGTTGAACGAAAACACTTAATAATCATGGATAACCATGACAGTCATATTCAACTAGAAACTCTAAACTATGCCAGAGAACACGGTATTGTAATACTGACCATACCCCCCCACACATCTCACAAGCTGCAGCCACTCGACCGGACGGTGTTTGGACCCCTGAAAACTTATTACTCCCAAGTGGCAGCTAATTGGATGCTGCAACATCCGGGACGCACCCTCACAATTTATGAAATCGGCGAGCTGTTGGGAGAGGCGTATCCTCGTGCTATGGCTCCATTAAATATTACGAACGGCTTCAGAGTTAGTGGCATTTGGCCGTTAAATGGAAATATATTCCGTGACGACGAATTTCTGACTAGTGCGGTCACCGATCGCCCCAAACCAACAGAGGAAACTGAATGTACACCGTTAGTCATAAGCGATTTTCCCAATGCAGCGGGTGACGATATGTCAACGGTTAGCATTGCCACAGAGACGCGTGAAGTTGTTCCTAGTACTTCAAGCTCTTCGTGTGTGCTGGAACCCACTAGCCAGACATCAAGCAGAAACGGTGTACACCATTATTCGCCGCATGACATCATGCCCTACCCAAAGGCTGCACCTCGGAAAATCCCAACTAAGGGTAGACAAAGAGGACGGTGTCGTATACTCACTGACACCCCTGAAAAAATTGAAATAGAAGAGTTGTGTCTAAAAAAGGCTACTAAGGGGGCCAAGATTAGCCAAAAAAAGCAGAAAAAAGTAACCAAGTTGATTACTTTTAGTTCCTCTGATGAAGAAGATGAGCTTCTCAGTTTACCTGATAGCAGCGGTGGATCAAACTTCTTGAGCGAAGAAGATGAAGATGAGGATAATATTGCTATAGATGGCAAACTGGAGCCTGACGATTTTGTTTTAGTCAAGTTTGCGACGAAAAAGTCCTTAAAATGCTATGTCGGCAAAGTCATCAGTGTCAACGAAGATAATATCTTAAAAGTCAACTTCCTGCGTCGGAGGGGAGGAAAATTCTGTTTTCCTGTGATCCCGGACATCAGTGAAGTTGACCAGCGGGACGCAAAAAGGCTGCCGAAGCCTACAAGCAAAGGAACGGCTCGAACAGAAGGCATTTATTCATTTAAGTACAAATTTGATAGCTCTGTCTTTTAAATATCAATAAAATGAGTTCTTTTTTTCACTTATTTGTGTGTTCCTTTCAAGGGATTCCTTCCTAATGAAATAAGAAACTAATATGCACGGGGTGTAATTTTACCAAAAGCTTAAGCAGGTTAGTGGTCTTCTAAGGGAGACTTGAACCCGGGAATCAAGTCTCCCACGCTCAGGGATCAAGTCTCCTACTAAGCTAAGGGAGACTTGATCCCTGTAAGGTCTTACAAGAATCGTTCTGCTGAAATTTTCTGTATCATTGGAAGGAGTTAGAAGGTGCCAAGAGATCAATAAAGGATCACACTATACAGTACGTGTTTGAGATCTTTAAATTTGAGGCTAATCTTGGAGCTAAGGGAGGAAAACTAAAAGTGGGATCAACTCTCCCACCTCTCCCCTAAAGACCCGATATTATTTTATTATGAGATGCTGAATCGTGCCGAGTTTCTGAATATAAGAGAAGATTAATCAATGCTGGAACTATGAGTGCCATCTACATGTTGCGTTTCGTAGTAAAATCCTAACTCCCAAGTATACCATTAAGTAGGGATGCGCAGAATGCTCGGCCGAATATTCACATTCGGTATATTCCGGTTTTTTTTTAATGTTCGTATTCGACCGAATATTCGGTTAGTTTGCCGAATAATTACCGAACATTTAAATAGCGCTATATTAAAACAATATCCGCCAAATAAAATTTACCAGTAACTGGAATCACCAAGTTTTATAAAATATTTTAGGTTTTATAAAATAGTAGTAAATTTATAAAATAGTAATTTTTATAAAATATTTCAGTTATAATTTAATTTAGTCGTCACTTTGTTTAACGATTAACATCATACAAAGATCTGTGAAAAGTCAGACTCCTTAGTCAAGTTATGAAGTAACAAACATAATTAATTAATGTTTACCATTTAAGAGTGGTAAATTAGATGTAGAAAACTAGACTCTCTGCCCTCTGAGGTAGCAAACTATCTTTTTTTTTTTTCATAAATATTTCCTGCTTCGGAAAATAATCGTTCGCTATACACAGACGTAGCCGGAGAGGATAAGAAAATTCTGGCTAAAATAGCCATGTGTTCATATTTTACTTGGTTTTTTGCCCACCATGTGAAAGGACTCAAATGGCGATCTAATAAATTCTTATCAAAAATGAACCGAATCATTCAACCGAATATTCTGTACGGTAAATTTTGGACCGAATATTCGTATTCACCCCTCAAGCACGTAACATCCATTTGGGGACATGTATGGCGGCCGCCTAACAATCCGTAACATCCGATTTTGGATATCGCGCTCGCCGCTGCGAAAAATGCAATTTACGATTCGAATCGTCGTACTTTAATGCTTTCTGACCGCGGGACGACATGGCCAAATAATCTTTCATTCGCCGGCCAACGACGATAACATCGACCGCCGATTTAAAAACTCAGCATTAGACGTCAAAACAGCATTGTCGATCGGCCACCCCGCGGCGGCGTATAGTTCCGCGACGTGTTTGTTTTGTGAAGTGTTTTGTGTATATAAGTGCAGTGTATACCGGATAAAAGTAAGTAATTTCCCTTTTTAAGTAGTTTAGCCATTAGGATTATTCAATTTCCACAATCCATTTGCTGTTTTTCACGAATTTTCGAAGAAAACACTTTGTCAACAACATACGGCTCGCGAAAAAATGGCCGTTTTTATTTTGTAATGTTTGTGAAATATCCCTATATATCGCGAAACATGACGTAATGTCGCTTTAATTTACTATTAAAATAGGTATTGCTTCATTTACATCCTAAGTTATCACATAATTAGGCGTATTTTGAACATTATATGTTGTTTTTCTAATATGGCTCGCGAAAATGAAACTTGTTTTGATAATTACTATGAGAGAAAAAAGTGCGATTTTCCATAGTTTTTCGATGAAATGTGACTCTTTGGAGTATAGTAATTAGTTATTAGACATATAATAAGTCTATGATAAGACAATATAATTGAAAAAATCTAACGAATTTTATATTATGGGCATTCAAAGTTTATTATTAGGTTCGGAAGCGGAAACTCTCAAAACTTTAGATTTTTCTATAATATCAGACAAAGGTCAAAGTTCTGGTGTGATTTCTAAGAAGAAGTGATGTAGTAATAAAGTTATTTTGAAAGAATTTCATATAAAAAAATACCATAAGTAGTCACAAATTAAAAATTAAAAAATTTTTTTTTTACGAGAATAAATAAAATTTTTCTTGGCTGAATAAATAAATATTTTTTCCGTATTTTTGTATGCAAATAAGTAAAAGAAAAATATCGTTTTGGTAAAGCATTTAATAAAGAACATAACTGTATTTACAATTTTTGATATTTACAAAAACTGTATTTACAAAAAAATCGAAATGATTTTATAGGCGAGTTTTTTTCAGTTTGCAATTTTGTAATATTTATTCATTATTATCTTAATTGTTTTACGAGATAAGGTTATAATGTTTTATATGTCAAATTTCAATGCGATCATTTTTCTCTTTATCTTTTTTTATTCCGTTTAGTGGTTTATAAGTTATGATCGTTTTTCTCAAGGCCGTTGACTCGCGTCGATTTTTTGCGCGCGAATATGTCGCGCGCAAAAGTGATAGGTGTTTTTACCTCGCAACGTGAGGGGACCCTTATTCGGCAAATCACTAGCATGGAATCATTAGCAGTAGTAATTGTATTATTGATGTAATTAATTGTATTATTTAACAGGTTTATAATAATACATGAATAAGCCATTTAAAGTACTAAAATAGATATTTAATAATTAAAATTATCCAAATTCCTCAAAAGTGTCTGACATCACATATCTGGAGCCACGTCTGACTTATACAACTGACACAGTGAACCTTTCACTTCCTTCCGCCCTTTCTCATCCTCAAATGAAATACATAGCTACATCGGTGTAAGCGGGCATATCTTTTTAAGCCAATATATTTTGGAGTAATGCCTAGAAAAGGTTCTCGGCCCATGCTCTACAGTATGGCCAGTATTCAAGAATTAGAAAATGATTTTAAAATATTTGCAGATCGTCGGATTGGAGACTAATGTAAACTTCCTCCTGGATCTGTGCAGGAACAAAGCATTCCAGAATGCGGACGTGCATACCGCTTTCATAGAACAGAACAAGGATGATCTCTTCCTCGAAAAAATAATCAGCCAGACATCAGTAATCCAGGCAGCTCTCGCAACGGTGAAAACATATATTTTTAACTAATTTTGACAAAAGAGTTTAATTGGAGACATAGGTATTTAGCATTAAAAATGATTAAAGCTCATTTTTTGTTCTGGATTTCAGAAAAATTGTGGATATATTCCAAAGTTTCATTTGTATGTTTGATTATTTTTTTATTTTGAATTTGCAGATTTTAAATGACAAACAAATAAGTGAAAGCCTTATAAATACTAAATCGAAAGGAATCGATCTTCCGTCAACTAGCTGGAGACCGAACTACAAACACACTAAGAAAATCAGCTTTAAACATAATAATCAAGGTAAAATAACAAACTTTATTTTTTTTAACTTTGGCGACATCATGGGAATTTTTCTCAGCGTTTACAATAATCATATACATAGTCAATGCTGATTTACTACAGAACATGTCTACTTTATAAAATTGTGATGTCTAAGCTATGAGTTTCATCTGAGACGTCCAAATGTCATTTTTCCCAGTTGGTTCTATAAAATGAGTTTATTATTATAACATCGTATTAGGTGCTTTTATGCCGTTTGGACGTTCCTGGGGTAACGACAAAGTTCATAAGTATGTCTTTTCATAGATTTTTCTTTGAAATATTGTCTTAACCCTTCAGGCCTCGGCCCCTCAGCCGATTGACAAGTTGATGTCCCAAAAAATTTTTGTCAAAATTAGTAAAAAAATTGAATTATGACACTCTCTCACTAAAACATTAATTAATGCCAAACCACTGTATCCATAATTAAAATAAAACATATTAACATAATAAAACATAATAAAATAAAATAAATTAAATTAAAATAAAACTAAAACGGGGTCGTCACGCTGCATCGTGTTTTGGCCGATATCGGCCAATCGGGGCTTGAGGGGTTAATAGTGGGTTGGGTACATATGTCCCCATTTTTGATATTTTCTCTATAAGGGGTTAAAACTAAAAAGTCTGGAAAGCCCTGTTGGTGTAATTCCCACTCCATATATTGGCCAATGTTGGGCCACATCACTAAGGTGTTAGCGGGTCAACACCACTGCGATGTGTGATGAATGTATGGGAAAGAGCAAGAAAGACATAGGCAATGGCACATATGTTGGTCAACGTATAGAGAGACTGGAATCATTTTATTTTAATGATTAACCCTTAGAAGCTAGCCATGGGATTGAAACTCATGACGGCATGTTTTTAACCCTCCAAAATTTCTTTGTAGGGGTTTTATTGCACGCATACTAATGTATAATGGTGGCTTATTCAATGAAAGCGACTTTTTTTGCATATAATTACATAATTGCATAAATACGGAGATCCGCCGCCCGCGAGTTGTTGCAACGAAAAAACATTTCAGCGGATAACTAGGTTTTAGGAGATCTTCAGTCTCTGCTAGCCGTTAATGAGTTTGAGGAACGTTTGTGTAACGCTTGTGTAATGTCAGTGTAACTCTTTTCCTATTAGCTATTTACAAACTTAGGTGAAAGTCCCATTGTCATTTCTGTAATCGCCGCTGCAGTATCGGTTTGTAAGTCTAACTGTGATTGTCGCTAAGAAAATATTTTTTGTGTCCCAGATGTAATAATACCTTCATAGGGATATTTTCCTAAGGTCAAAAAAAATGAGAAATAATAATTTTTAGTTTTGACTAAAAATTATTATTTTTCATTTTTGTTTGTAATGTAAATGTTTGTTTGTAAATGTTTTGACTTTAAAAAATAATATTTTTTACAGTTTAGCCTAATTGCAATTTGCATTATATTTAAATGCAATTTTAAAATATTAAAAAAAAATAAGAACATCTTAAACATTTCAGAGTTCAGTGCACAGGTCGTTACAGATTGTTACAGATCGTTACAGATCGGCGCTAATTAATTTCTTTTTCTTATTGCAGTCAAATATATTTCTTTTTAAATATAAAATATCTGCAAGAAACTGCAATTATTTAATTAAACACAAATAAGTTTTAGCTGTCATGTCTGTGTCGAAAAGTGGACTTTTTGAGTTATTATTTAAATTTAAGTAAATGATAAGAATAAGTGTAAAATAAGTTATAGAATAATAATCTCTAGGTTTCCATATGGCATTATAAAAGAAATATTAAGATTTATTAATACATTATTTCATAATACGTTGCTTAGGCATTTTTAAACAACAGAAGGCTTCTTCTTATCAATATGATTATTATATGCTAGATAAGCTATTGCTCCCACTATGACGCACACTTTTTGGAATAGGTTAGGTTAGTGAATGCAGTACATTTTTTTTCTCTTTTTTTAGATATTTTAGTAACGATCAAATACGAAAATCTGCCCAACAAATTTAAAATTCAAATTGGCGACGGTGCTTGGATTGATGTTGAAGGATCGCTCACAAAGGATAAAAATCGCATAATTCTAAATTCGATGATAAATGGCACTAAAAACACCTGCAGCGTCGTCTTACTGGATGGATCCGTATATTTGTTCGATAAGGTATCATTATGGTTATATTTAGATACAGTCCGCGCGCAAGCTCCGAAGAATCGGGGGCTGGGAAAGCGGCCAGATTACGCCGCCTCAGACTGTCCCCTCATACCCTGCACTCTCCCCAGTACTATAGTACGGGCCAAAGGAACGTTCCGGTGAGGCAATAAATCAATAGGCCGGCCCTTCCCCTTTTACTACCTTCGCAGATTATCTATCAGATTATTATATTATTGAGATTGAGCAGCGAAACTTTTGTCGGGTCACTTTTCAGTTCATCAAAAAATGACAAAATGTTATGTATAAGGCACCGAGTCTGCATGTTAATATCACCCTTCAACTTCAATAGCTCCGCGCTAGAAAATATGGTCTCCACTGCTCAACTGATAGGTAAGTAATGATGTTTTATCCGCGCAGCATTTTATAATATACATATGTGAGACTCATTATTACAAAGTGCCACGATAACATTTGACTAATGACTGTTTAGAAATTAATAATGACCTATGGTATGCCATGCTATGATAATCAGTTATCTATTAGGTACTTATTTATTAACTCACATCACATAATTAGGTCATTATTTAATTACCTACTCTAATTCTAAAATAATACTTAAAACGAAAATATTATTAATAAATATAGCAATCGGTACTGTAATAAATGCAGACGTAATACTGTTTCATCGAGCAAGCGTAATTCATCGATAAGCAATATCGACGTTAGCCGCATTCTTGTTGACAACTCGGTTTATTACCCTATCGGAACGTTTCTTTGGCCCGTACTTTAGTACTGGGAGAGTACTTGTACTGGGAGAGTGTGGGGTGTGGAATGACGGTCGGGGGCGGCATAATCCGCCCTCTGCGCCAGCTCCCGATTCGGAGCTCGCGCGCGGACTGTAAGTGAGTGGTTAAAGAGTTGGGCTTTTACGCTGGGGGTTCAGGGTTCTACTGACATTGAGGGTAGATTTGGAGAACAGACGTTAATAACCGGCTACTAAAATTTATCTTGCGAAGTAACAGCTAACAAAAAAAGAAATTGAAAAGAACCCAGAATGAAAAAAGAATTCGACAATCAGTCAAATTATTATAGATTTTAAATTACTGTAGGGTTATACAATAAGGGCAGGTCGAGTTGACAGTTTGTTGCGGCGATGTTGTTTTGGCGGCATCTGTCAAATCTTTTGTTTAGTATTCAGTAACTGACGCCAAATCACCATGGCAAGTTACACGCTTGAGCAGCATGTTAAAACTTTATTATTGAAATGGTGTTCGTTAGTGCATGGATATCTCTCGCGGAGGTGACGTGAATTGGCTACCAAGATCGTGCAATTTGTCCTTGCTATACTTTTTCTTGTGGGACTTCCTGAAGTCGCATGTCTATGCCAAGTCGCAATCGACCGATGCCCTTAAAGTCAACATAAACCATTCCATCGCTCAAATTCAGCCGGATCTATGCGGCAGAGTTGTCGAAAATTGGACCTCTCGGATCCGTGTCACGTCATATTCCATACTTAATGGCATACATGGGCCTTTCAAATAAAAAAGATTTTCGTTAATACCTCACACACTGCTTGTTTTATTGCACAGACTGTCAACATCGTCCCACTCTTCTTGGAAAAACCTATATTATAGTTTGTTTATGTTTCGGAACGCTTAGACATATTAAAATAGAAATAAAAAGATAGAAATTTTAAGATGTGATCGCCCTTGTTTTTCTATTATTTTCCTGGATTGTGGAATTGGAATTATTGTTTTCCGAGAAAGCATAGTTTTTGGTTAGGAGTCCACTAGAGGGGAGGGATATTTCTTCATCCGATACAAAAAACTTTTTTTTTAAAAATGCAGTTCCTTGAAACTTAGCATAGCGTTAGATTATACTACAGGGTGCTGATTGAGAAGGTTTTTGAAAAAATGGTAAATACGAAATTCTTTGTGATTTTTTTCATGAAAATCTTAAATTTTCATGAAATTGTCTTGCATGTAAAACGGTGTTTTTATTTTTATGGAGAACTACCCCTTTAGCGCCTTCTTAAAATAAGAGAAAAACCAAGATTTTGCCAACTTTATCAGATCATATTATTATGATCTTACTATTAGGGGATATTACTATTTTTTTAATTATTTTTTTGAATAAAATATACAGCACCGCTCAAAAATATTTGGGCACTCTCTTTTATCAAATTGAAATATCCTGTATTTAAGCACATTTGGGTAATTACCCGAAGTGTATTTATATCGCTCAGAAATCGAATTTGTTAAAGCGCCTATTACCTGGTAGGCCATAATCCTTATAATAAAGGTATCAGACATTAATGTCAGTTCAGGTATAAAAAGGTCATTCAAAAATTCAGGGAAGAATTTATTCATTTTATTGTAGGTAGCCCTAATTATATTTTCTTATTAAAGTTTATTCAGTTGAACAACGCTTAAATAAGCTTAATTAAGATGTTATAATTACATCCTGGAAACAGAGCCAGGGATGTCGCCAGGCAAAAGCCATGATGGAGCAAGCACTACAAAAGAAAACCAAGGCCCTACTTGACATGAGCAAGAAGAGCCTTTAGAACCATTATCGGTCTCCTCACCGGACACACGCACCTTGGAGCACATCTATTCAACCTTTGCCTGACCGAGAGCAAGGACTGCCGAATATGTGGCGAAGAACAACATACATACACATCGTTGGTCGCTGCCCAGGCCTCGCCGCTAAAAGATACAGTTTACTCGGACGAGCCTTTCTCGAACCTAGCGATCTGCCCAACTTGAAGGTCAGTGATCTACTTGGACTGGTAAGAAGTATTGGGCTACTAGCTGACCACTGACCTAACCACATAGTGGGTAGTTACAAAAGATCTTATAGATCTAGGTGACATCAAGGGCTGGAAACAAGCCCCCCCCCCACTCCGTTTACTACTACTAAGATATTATAATTAGGGTTACCTACAATAAAATGAATGAATTCTTCCCTAGAATGTTTAAATTACCCTTTTATACCTGAAATTTAATTAATGTGGGATATCTTTATTATATATATTATGGCCTATTAGTTAATGTGGCACATAAACAAATTTGATTTATGAGCGTTATATTTTACTACATGAAAGTACCCACTCAAATGTGCTTAAAAACAATATTTTTTTATATAATCAGTACAATAAAAATTGGGTGTACAAATACTTTTGAGCGGTACTGTACGTTGCGTCAGGCAGGCCAACTTAAAGTAACATAATAATGGAGATTACTTTGAATATTAACGATGCATATTTATACTTAGTCAATACACTTTAATCACAAAATACTGTTTTGCATCCATAAAGACATAATGGCTGGTAAATAAATAATGTTAAATAAATAAATAAATATTAATTTCTCCGTAGGTTGGCAAAACTGTCATCGATCTTGTGAAGCCGAAATTCCTCACCGATTTCTCCAAAGACTCCTCGTCGGCCGTGGATCCGAACTCGGCTAAGTCACCGATGCCCGGAGTACTGGACAAAATGTTCGCAAAGGTCGACACCGTTGTTAAAAAAGGCGACCCGCTCTTTGTTATAATAGCGATGAAGATGGAGTACGTCGTGAGGGCTCCGCGGGACGGAATAATCCAAGAGATCAGTCAAGCGAAGGTCGGCGAGAGCGTTGCCAAAAATTCCGTCCTAGTGCGATTTAAAGTCGAGGATAAATAATGTCGTTAATGAGCTACATAATAAATAAAGATTCGAAATCACAATGTTTTTATTCAAATTAAATGACACATTCGTCACACACACATCACAAGTTATTCAAAGTACAACATACAGTCTGGCGACATAGTAGTTAAGTCGCCTGATCTTATAGGCCGCGTCAAATTCCTCGGTCCCTCGCCCACATGCTCAGATCACACGTAAACCCTTTGAATGATTAGATTTTTATCCCTTTTTTGTTCCAGTGCATTAGTGTTCAATAAATGCAATACTTATGATCTGAGCATGTGGGTGAAGAACCAAGTACTCTGACGCGGCCTGTACAGCGTAAGGTTCCGGGTTCGATTCCCGGCTGGGTAACTATTTTCCGTTGGGATAAAACTAACAGAATTGCGTTTTCAATTCGGTCGATCGAATGCAATAACAAGATACATACTTGGGCCGGTTCACACGATGCGGTGCGGCGCCGCACCGCAAAGATTTGTTGGAGAGTCGTGTAAAAAAGACGATTCACAAATGCTCTTATTATTATAATTATCTAAAATCCTTTACTTCATGGGAAATTCCGTACATAAAACCATTGATTTTATGATTAAACTAAACAATACATTTAAAATCAAGCATTTTTAATGTCTTTGTATGTTTTTTATAATGGATGTAGTGGCAAATCCAGCGGCCAGCGGTTAAACCGATCGAAAATCTGCCACCTTATTTTAGGGTAGCCATAGAACGACAAGGTGCAATTTTGGTGGCACCCAGGGGTGATGTGAACCGGCGTTTTACTGCCGATGGCACACCAGGTACTCGTAGAGGCGTGTCTCTCCTCGGCGAGTTGCGATACAAGGTGACCTTAAGCTCTTGTATCGTACGGTCTCCACTAGTTTGTAAATCTAGCCGCTCGCATAATTGAGGCATCAAGGTATAAGCTGTTATTGTCGCTTACCGTTTGAAGAGCAGTACTGTCCTGCGAAGCGTAGATATCGTCGGGGTCGGGTTATAAACTCGGTCCTGTCGAAGTCTGGTCTCGCGAAGTTCTCTCTTGTGCACTCAATTATCGAAAGTTTTCCGAACACTGACTCTAGTATTTTTGTCTCTACCGCTTGAAGGTTGAATAAAGAAACTGTTTTGTTATGTCACTTTATAATTCCACTTTCAATGTGGCTCAAATAAATTATAAAGTCCATTATTTCTATTTGTTACATTGTATATGCGTGAAAGAATGAAAATTTTAAAACAAAATTATGTTACTTTGTTTTTTGTTGTTATTTTCCTTGCCTCTCGTTTCCATGGTTTCTCTCGTTTCCATGGTTTCTTTAATATGCTATGTTGGTGATTCCCTTATTCAAAACTGTAGAATACATTTATTCACGGCTTTGTTGTGTGCAATGTTTACGGTACTAAGAATATTTAAATATTAATATTATTGGTAGTTAATTCTAAATACAACTATTTTGCCGAGACAATGGATGTCTGGATGTCTGTCTGTATTAGGATGTTTTTTGCACCACTCACTTTCTTCGAAAAGTGCTCTATTGGACATACACATACAAAAACAGTACTGGTTATAGATTATAAAATCGAAGACTATCGCGGTTGTTTGACATTATAAATAGGATAGAAAACGAATTTACCGCGTGAAATTTGCCAACCCCGCAAAATACCACTGCAAACCCCGGTTGTGTATAAAGTCGAATGCAGCTGCGGTCTAGCCTACGTTGGACAAACGAAACGGCCCATAGCCACGCGACTGACAGAACACATCAAAGCTGTTAAAAACGTTCAGCGAGAAAAATCGGCGATCTGCGAACATATATTGGATAGCGGAAGTAACCACTGGATGCAGTTTCAAAATCCCATTGTTCTATCCAAGGAACAATTCTACTTTCCTCGCATGATCCGGGAAGCCATTGAAATAAGAAGAACTCCGAACTTCAATAGAGATGACGGCTACAAACTCTCTTCTACGTGGAACCCTCTTCTTAAAATGTTCCCGCCGCCGAACGCCGAACGCAAAGACGTAAAACAGGATACAGTGAGTGTTGTGTGCAAGACGGATTTTAAAAATTCCCGCGCTCCGAGCCCGGCCCCCCACCACCGTTATAACCTACGCAGTGGCGGCAGCGGTTTGCGGCCTACCCGCAAAACAACGGACTGACAGCTCTTCAGTCTACCCTAGACAACGGCGGCTGCAACGTCACCGAAACGTCGGGTCCTACAAATTTCACGCCGTAAATTCGTTTTCTATCCTATTTATAATGGTTATAGATTGTTAGTTTTAATATATATTGTGTTCTCCTTTTTCTTTGATAATACCATTGATTTTATAAAATCAATGATAATACCTTTCACTCTTGTAGGTATACAATTTTCCAGGTTTTGTCAGCTTCCTTTCAGTTCATCATCGTGAAACCAGACTTGAACCTGCTGATCATCTTGGTTTTCATTGTGCAATCCATTTTGGACAGCCGATTTTTGCAAATGGCCCAGAGGTTTTCGATCGGGGGAGTTTCCGGGCTATTCAAGTACAGTAATTTGGTTCTGTGTGAAAAACTGTTTCACTTTTTTCAAAGAATGGCATGGGGTGAGATCCTGTTGAAAAATTTCCTAGTTGGAAGGATAGACCTTGTGGAGCTCCCGTAGTTATAATGTTATTTAAAAACTTTCCTAGTAGCGTTGTACGTTTCTTAAACAATAAATAAACATTTATACACTCTAGGAATAAGTAAATATATTTTAAAGAATAAAAAAACGACTGCCGTTACAGCAAGTGAACTATTATTGTATTAAAAATTATTTTTACTACGGTTTTTTTAATAAAATATTTGTGGTTTATATATATATAGATATAGATACATGTATATTTCTGTAATGTACTCAATCAGACCTTTCATTTGACATTAAACACGATATACTTAATTTATTGACATTTGCACATTTAGACAACTACTTACTTGATATTTGGACAGTTAAGATACCCTATGACACTCGGAAAGACATCAATTCTAAACACGCCTCTACGCGCTTCTAAATGGGTTAGCGTTTAGAAGTTATGGTGGAATAAAGAAAAGGAAAACATACTTAGATGAAACCTGAACACATTACACTTCTTTTTTTGCTGGGTAGTCGTGTAAAAAACAAGAATACAAGTTGAATCAAAGTTCAAAGTTTATTTATTCCAAAAAACCCGGCGAGGGTATATGTAGAACTTACAATTAATAAATACATTTTTTATAATATTCATATTTTAAACATATCATATATCTGGCAAAATTAAGTCAATAAACTATACAAAATCAACCATTACCTACATTGTCTAAATATTAAAAGAGCATTAAGAATATCAAAAATAGAAATACCAAATCCAAAAAAAAAAAAAAGAGTATAAATCTATAAATAAAAAAGAAAAAATAATAGAAAGGCAAATCCATTCAATGATCTTGCAAATAAATAAATCAATAATAATAATAATAATAAACAAGGAGTCCAATTTGGAAAGAAACAAATAATAATCAGAGTAAAAATATAAAAATAAATGCAATAATTCCTAAATCATGTTACCTACATAATCAGTAAGTAAATTGTCTATAAAATGAAGTGTTCAGAATGGGATTAAAATGGAAGTTTAAAAAAAATCGAATGAAGATCAGTTGTAGCTTTGCAGATATGTATATAGAAGAGGGTTTTTACGGATTTATTTAGACATTTTGAGCCTTTGAGCCCAGTGTGGCAAAGATAGCTTTTTATTGTAGGGTTTGTACGCAGGCTTGCAAGATGTGTTGGAAAAAAACGGACAAGTTTTAATCAGTTTTTATTTTTTGAGAAATGTACTGAATGTCACAAAAAAGTATAAAGTTATAGTAACTATTTTTCTACTGTGGTATCAAATGCTAAATTAACAATTATTCTACTTTTTATATTTTTTTATATATTTAGCGTGCGATGCCACTGCTTTTAATAAAGGTTTATTGCCTGAGATGGCATCTTTGAATTCAGCGCAACTGGCGCTAATGTTAAAGAAGACGCACAATTTACTGTTTACAGTGTTTACTGCGAGACGATTTCCCATGACGCTAAAGATTCGTTTCATAAGAGCATTTGATATAAGAACTGTGATATATTATCATATTTCTCCGTCCTCCCGACTGGTTACAGGTTCGAGGTCGCTTCCGCGGTCCTCTAACTGTTATATGTTCAGCGTGATTCCGTTTGAATATATCGCGGACCATGGCCATCTTTTGCCAGTTTCTAAACTCAGGATCATGTAGCCAAATGGTTTTTTTCATGAGTGGAAGACGACAGGTCAACAACCACCCCCGCTGCTTAGGAAACCGTATATCGTTACCCGACTCCTCCGGAGTGTAACATTCGATTAGGTGACAGTAAGGCGGTGTCGACTACAACGGGCAAACCCGTCGCCCTAGGCTGGTATAACGATATGTGAAATCTACTGTCTGGCTATGCCAACATGCCCGTCAAAGACCAACACCTTAAGGCGAGGCACCGGAAAGGTAACCAGCGGACAGCTTCGCCCCCTCACTGTCAGTTAGTAAGTTAGTTTGTCTGGGCTTTTTCCCGCACTTGGCCTCTTGATTGGGCCGTTGTGCGTAGCTAATGTTTCTATTTATGTTACTCCAGCCAACCCAGGCTGTCCCAGAAGATTAGCAGCCTGTCATAGTACCTATGACTTTACTTTATGACAGTGGCCTGTCATAGTACCTATGACTTTACGGATTTTGACCCTTTTTAATCTGGTGAGGTTGCGAGCAAGTTTTTTGGACCCTTCCGGAACCGCGTTCTTTGTTTGCCTGCATCCTGCGGTTTTTTTTTCATTCTGTAAGGTGGGTTTCTTCGGTGTTCCTGCGTAGCCATGTTTTTATTTGGGCCTGGGGAATGGGCATCAAGGGTTTCGGTCCGTATAATATTTCCTTTGATCCCCTTTTGGCCAGTTCGTCTGCCGCGTCGTTGTCCAGTGAGTCGCTGTGCCCTTTAATCCATTGCAGGGTCACTCTATTTGACCTTGCAATGGATTGAAGCGCATTGTGGCATTCCAGTACAAGGACAGAGGTTATAGTATTTTTTGCTAGCGCTTGTAGCACGGAGGCACTGTCGGAGACAAATTTCAAGCTTAGATCTCCAACATCTTTGGCTGCAACTGCTTGTGCTGCTCTGGTGATGCCAATACATTCTCCTTGTAAGATCGTATTTAGGTTGCCTAGGGTAGTTGATATTTTGATGTTTAGATCATTTGAGATGACGCCGGCTCCGGTACCTTGAGTGGTTTTGGAGCCATCTGTGTATATCCTTACTTCATTTGTAGCAGAGTGATCTGCTGGTTCTGCAATGAGTTGGATATTGTATCTTCGATCAAAGACATGATGGCATATTATCCTTCCATGGGTGCGTCCAGAAGAGGTATTTCTTCTAGAACCCCTTTCAGATTTTTTTTTTCAGATTTTTTTTTTTCAGAATTTTTGAGTGTGGTGTTTTGGCACTGCCAGTTTAGGCAGGATATATCGGCCTGGATTTAACCATCAGGATACCTCCGTCCTCCCGACTGGTTACGGGTTCGAGGTTGCCTACGCGGTTTCTTTAACTGCCGTATGTTCAGCGCTGATTCAATTTTAATCTATCGTCGACCATGACATCTTTTGCCCGCCTCTGAACTCAGGATCAAGTAGCAAAATGGTATTTTAAAGAGTGGAAGACGGCAGGTCAACGTTCACCCGCGCTGCTTAGGAAACAAAGCCGTTTCCAGACTCCCCCGGTTTCAGAAAGTCCTATCCGGACTTGCACTTCTGCTTGGAGGCTACCGAATCGGTGCTGACCTGTGAGTTGGGCCGACAGTAACACATGTGTCATAATGGCCGAACTGCACTGTGCTCATTAGCTCCCGCATAGAAACGAACAATTAGAACCCCCCCCCTTGACAATTTAGCTGCCCTTCACCTCATCAACCGTGGTATTTTCGCGATTTAAACAACTGCCAATTAGGTGTACACAGCTATGTTGGGATTAATAAAGTAGACCCGAGAGCAAGTCTTACAAATTGTTCCAGAGCTGCATTCTCCCCAGTTAATAATAATCGCCTTCTTCATTTAACTGGTTTCGCGGTACACTAATTACCACCAAGAAATGCCACAAAACGACGCGCCGCAGGCGCCATGTTGCCAGGGCCGCATCTAGCTCTATGTTATGGTATATCCCTTTGTTCTATCATTGCTTATTTGACTGGAAGATATTGTAATTAACAGTTGGTTTATTGTAATAGCAATAAGTCCGCCATTGTACCTTATTTTTATCGTGCAACTAGCTGACCCGCGCCCACTTCGTTGGGCGGTAAAACTTTTTACTTGTGATGAAATTATGAATGTGGTTCGGTTAGTACTGAGTGCTATGATTTATTTATATGATTATTTTGTGACTGCCAAAAGAAGGGTTATATTTTTACTGCAATATGTATGTATTTGCATGCCAATTTGACTATATTACCGTTATTTGTGAGTGTCTTCTTGTGAGTGTCTTATTTGTGAGTGTCTTATCTCTTTAACCATTTATGCAGTAAAAGGGAAATTATATGCAGTAAATGGGAAAAGTCTTTTGTTTTAAACACTTGAGACGATAAATTTACTTATTTTGATATGAATTCATAATTGTTAATAATATGACCAATAAACACGACCTAACGATTTAAATTATTTTTTTAAATATAAAAAACTACTTTTTGTGACTTAAATATAGAATTTAGACAAATGCTGTCACTGACTTTTTTGTAGGCATTACCAAGCTCTACAACTTTTCTCTAGAACTCAATCATATATCTCTCATCGTTAAAGCAGCGTTCGTAAGAAACGTTTTCATTCGACCGTTTTTTCTATAGATAAAGAGATTTTCATTCAATATCCAGTACCGTGCGAAATAATTGAAACAAAGAGTATTTTTCTTCGATAAGTGTTTTTTTGAATATAAACATACAAAAACAGTAGGTACTGGTAGTTATAGATTGTTAGTTTTAATATAGAATGTCTTCTCCTTTTGCGTTAATAACTCCTTTCACTGTTGGGCATATACATTACCAGGTTTTGACAGTCATCGTGAAACTAGACTTGAATTACTGCACTGATCATCTTGGTTTTCGTTGTACAGTCCATCTTGAAGAGACGTTTTTTGCAAATGGCCCAGAGGTTTTCGTTCGGGTTAAGATCGGGGGAGTTTGAATTCGGACCAATATATTGATATCTTAGCAAACCATATGATACGGGAGCTCCACAAGGTCTATCCTTCCAACGAGGGAATTTTTCAACAGGATCTCGTCTCATGTCTTCGGAAAAAAATGAAACAGTTTTTCACACAGAACCAAATTACTATACATGATTGCCCCCCCCCCCCCTCTCTCCCCGATATAGTATTTTTTTAGTATTTCCGTAGTATTAAAACGGCTATTTTCCAATATGGTTCGTTTTTCCGCTAGCCCCGGGCGGCTCGACGTTATTATGGTTGAAATATTTGTCGGAATATTTTTTTAATCCCTTGTGTAAAAGTTATTGGAACCAAAATTTAACAATGTGGTTTCGACCCCGGTGCATCTGTGTACTGCATTTCAAGTCTTTAAATCCAATATTTCGAAATTGAAGTATGACTAGCACGCCCACTGGTGGATCGATTTCAACCACAATCTTTTCAACTCTTGCCATGACCAAATGATGCCTGCATGCCATATTTCAGCTCAATCAGATCAAGCGTTTGGGCGCTATCGTGGAGAAATATACATATTAATATATTATTATTACAAATATACATATTAATATATTATTATTACAGCAATATATTATTATTACAACTTGCAATGTTCGTATGTAAGTTGTCCGTTTCAAAATTTTCAAACCATATTTCAACCACTTCTTGGTAATCGATTGAGCTGAAATTTGACACACTTACCTAAGTTTGGTAACAATGCAATATTATGGTACTATCGAGCTGATTTGATGATGGAGCCGAGATGTAGGGACTGGAACTCCCTGATGGAAAGTGCTAAGATAGTCGAGTTTGGGCTTGTTTGTTTTGTTGTCCCGAGTACTTTCCATTACACTTGATGATGAAGGTCTGAGGATGGAGCCGAAAGATTGCCACTGGAACTCCCTAATTAAAAAGGCTAAGATAGTCGAGTTTGGGCTCGTTTGATTTGTTGTTTTCAACTTGTGTAATGTCAATGCGGCCCTGCGTCGCATCAGTGGATGCATGATTAAGAGCACATACTTTACATTTTTATTGATATTTCTATAAAGACTCATCCAAATTAAGCGTGGCTTACGCCGTTTTATAGGCAATATTATCAGCTTCAAAACGGTACTAGTTCGACTAGTTTTACCCTGGCAGTTCGAGAGATTTTTAATGTTTCGTAAATGGTTCTTTGTTAGCGTTGATCGTTTGTGCAAGTGTACCGGCCGGCGCCGCGCGCCCGGCTTGCCTTGGCGTCGTCACAGTCTACTAATATTATCGGGTAGAGTTACTGCGGGATTTACTCGAAACGTGCAGGGTTTACTGATTTATTTATTTTTCGTTAATTTGTAGTTGTCTGATAATTCTAGATTATATATTGCCTTTGTCTGATTTATAAATTATAAATTAAATTTTCAAGGCTAGATAGATATATCCACTCTTTTAAATTCGCTACTTGTTGTAATCTCCATACTGTTTAAAATCGATATATTAACTTAAAATAATCAGTTTTTAGCTGACTGCTCAAAAAAGGAGCATAACTTTCTTCCACTATAGCTTCTAAACGCTCGAACCGATTTAAACGTATGTGGTATTGTTAGAACCGTTATGTCATTCCGAGTGTCATAGGGTCAACCTATCAAAATATCAAGTTAAACCTGTCAAAATTTCAAGTCAATAGTTGTTTAAATGTACAAATGTTTAAATGACAATAAATAACCCTAAATATACATTTAAACACTTGACAGTGGTTGGTTGTAAGATATTTTCCTGTGGTAATAAACCCGCCAATTGTAAAATTTCACAACAAAGAGTAGAAACAGTAAGTTTCTTTCATTTAGTGGTCATATACGCTGGTAAATTAAAAAAAATGGAGTGTTCATAAAATATATACTTAGAGTATTGTTTGGCTTTATTATTCTTTTACTATAAATACTGGCGTATTTTTCATTCCTTCGTTTATTTTTGTTACAAACATTTTTACAGGTATCCAAGATGCGCCTTAAAAGTAACAAAACAAAAACAGGAAATAACAGATCATAAGAGGAAAAGAAAAGAGTCAGAACTTACATTAATCACATGTTAATGTAAGTTTACTAAAATGATTTAAATCAATTTATTTAAAATCAAATTATTTAAAATGATGCAAACTGATATAAAAATTATCAACGCCGAAATCAACCCAATTGAGTGTTAAATATGCACACACCAATAGATGCCCCCTACCGGATATTGGTGCGCGAGAAAAGATCCATAAACAGACCGCGTGTATGTGCACGATTTTAAGTAATTATTGGGCAGAAATAGACGTACCTTAGGTAGATAGGGTTGTGAGTTTTGCTAAGAATCGATTAGAAACATATGTCATGATTAGAAGTTCTCTTCTGAGTGAGAGAGAATTATAACTAACAGTAACCATACATAGAATAAACGCAGTAGGATATATAAACATGGATAATATTCAAACTGCTTCATGTATAGGAATTGTCACTTTCGCCGTGGCACTCTAGAGATAATACTCACTGGGACTAAACGGCCAACGCCTCTGAGCACACAGCTTTTTCGCAGAACAAACGATGTGGGCACGTTATGTGGTTAGCAGCGTGACGATAGTTCACTTAGCTCACTTTTGATGTACCTACATTTAAAGAAATAAAACAAAATATTTTGTGCACAAATTTCGTGCCAGAAGAGATCAGAACGCACCCGGCAGCCTCATACGGTGTATTCGAACAGATTACGGGGTCGCAACCACGCGCTTCGCTACGGTACCTTTGGTTTTTGCCTAGTAGACGTCTTCTACAGACGTCTATCGCCGTCTGTCTTAGCTACAGCTGCTCCAGCTGTCATACTATTCCAAACGCTTGCTCCAAGCGTCTCTCTCACACCACCTTGTTCATCTCTCTTATCTCGCTTAGATTATCGTTTATTTTCGTATAATTTCGGGACTAGGCATTCGATTAACATGCAAGAGAAGAGCGCCCAAGATACTCTTACGTTTTATAAGGTGTAAAATATTTTAAATGTCAAATTTACAGGACATTACAATTTACAACAATATTAAAAACATTTTTTTAAATTTGTCCAACATGAAGTTATAAGAACATAATTGTGTATTCCAGATAACTGAATTCATATCCAAGCACTAATTGTTCGATATCCTGAACGTCAGGCAATGGACTGTATTTAAAAAATTAAGGTGTGGTGGGCGCTGAACAGCCACAGTGGAAATTAATCCAGGATTAAGAAAAGGAGTACCTCGAAAAAACCGCTTCCTTCCTGCTCTTCTCTGGCTGCCTTGCTGATGGGTAGCTACCCAGACGCTGGTGCTGATCCCGATGACAAACTCCCTAAACTGCACGACACTTCCGGAAGTTAATTTTAGGTAATTTTCTATCTCGGATAGACGGGATTTCACGACGTGCGATACGATCCGCAGCGCGTAAATTTTATCACTGAATCGCCGACCGCGCAGATGGTCCGAGCGATGATTTTTCGTAGGTACTTATTTTTTATAACAGGGGAGGAATGAAATATTGGAAAACATTTATTTAGGATTTGGGAGGAATAAGAATTAAGGATACACCAGGCGTGTCCACTAATAACCATCTTATCATAATAAAAACATATTCACAAACATACATATAATTATAAATTGGATAGAAAACGAATTTACAGCGTGAAATTTGTAGCACCCGACGTGTCGGTGACGTTACAGCCGCCGTTGTCCAGGGTAGACTGAAGAGCTGTCAATCCGTTGTTTTGCGGGTAGGCCGCATACCGCTGCCGCCACTGCGTAGGTTATAACGGTAGTGGGGGGCCGGGCTCGGAGCGCGGGAATTTTGAAAATCCGTCTTTCACACAACACTCACTGTATCCTGTTTTACGATTTTGCGTTCGGCGTTCGGCGGCGGGAACATTTTAAGAAGAGGGTTCCACGTAGAAGAGAGTTTGTAACCGTCGTCTCTATTGAAGTTCGGGGTTCTTCTTATTTCAATGGCTTCCCGGATCATGCGAGGAAAGTGAAATGAAATGAAATGAAAAATACCTTTATTGTACTAACAAAAATAATTACATTGGTAAAGAAAACTTAAATTCTATTTTAACTTTGCGATTTCTTACAGCCAACCGTGTAATATTAAAAAAAAATAACAATACAGCTCACATACATAAACATATACACATACACATACATATACATACATCCAAACATACATACATATACATACATACATAAAAATATAATTTATAATATAATATATGTATATTATAATAATAAATACATAGAAACTACAGATAAATAAAAATAAAAATACCTACTTATATAAAATGATAGATATTACAAAGTTCTTATGAGTCTATCCAATCAACAACCCAACGGAAGGGGGTAGGGGGGGAGGGGATAGGGGGAGGGTTGGTTCTTAGTTGATATTTTGAGGGAGAAAATGTTCTTTCAGTAACGCCTTGAAACAGGGCAACGATGTTGCATGACGAATAGCATGCGGAAGCTGGTTCCAAAGTCGAGCAGAATGGGCGCTAAATGAGTTAGTGAAAAAAGCAGACTGATGTAGTGGAATCGCTATGGTGTTGCCCTGACTTGACCTGAGTGGAACACCATGACTTCCTAACGGGAGAAAGTAGAATTGTTCCTTGGATAGCACAATGGGATTTTGAAACTGCATCCAGTTGTTACTTCCGCTGTCCAATATATGTTCGCAGATCGCCGATTTTTCTCGCTGAACGTTTTTAACAGCTTTGATGTGTTCTGTCAGTCGCGTGGCTATGGGCCGTTTCGTTTGTCCAACGTAGGCTAGGCCGCAGCTGCATTCGACTTTATACACACCCGGGGTTTGCAGTGGTATTACATCCTTTACAGGCCTCAAAAGTCGAGCTATATTTTGGGTCGGTTTGAAGATCGTTTTTATATCGAATCTGTTTAGCATCTTACTTATTCGATCTGTCACGCCCTTGACGTATGGTAAGAATGCTCTTGATTTGCTCGGTTTCTGAGTTTCGTCTGTATTAGATCGTGTGCGTGTCTCGTGATATTTTCCGTATCCATTTTTCCTAAGGACATCAATGACATGTTCCATCTCCTTCGGAAAATGCTCAGTGTCGCATAGATCGCGTGCTCGATTCACGAGGTAAATTCGTTTTCTGTCCTATTTATAATGTCAAACAACCGTGATAGTCTTCGATTTTAAATACATATAATTATCTTCTATAAGCATGCTGTTAATATGTTCATACTACTATTCATACTTTAAAGTATGTACTACTAAAAGTACGTTTAGTTTTGTCTGCGCACTTCACCCAAGGGCTATGAACAGTCAGATCTTTCGTCTGTATGTATATCAGTAGACTGTGGCGCCGTCAGCTGTGGCGCGAAAACAAAACCACGTGACGGCGTCGCCAGCCCCTGATTGGTCGACCCAGAATTGACCTAAATTCGCGGACCAGGACTCGCTGGGATATCGAGCGACCCACCAGTGCTTTACTACTTTCCCTGACGCTTTGTGCTGGGCATTCTCCCTCCTCCCTCATACAACTAACCGCTAGAGGCGCGTAACTTTATTAACCCCTCAAATGTGAGGCGTCCCTTAAGGGATGCCTTGGCAAAATGTATACAAAATGTATATAAATTTATATAAATGTAAATATAAATGTAAATGTGCGCCGCTTTATAGTAATCCGCTCTATAGTAATGCTATAGCTCTATAGTAAACCCCGCTCTATGTAAATGTAAATGTAAATGTAAATATAAATTTATATACATTTTGCCGTAGGCAACCCGAGCTAATCGCCATTCATTTGAGGGGTTAAATAAACGGTCCGGCACGATTCGTAGTAACTCTCATGAATATTAAGGAGGGTACCCTCTGCACGTTACATCGCATAATCAAAAAAATGTTATAATTGCAAATGAGTCGCTTATTTCCAATATCAGTTAAATCCACTTGAGGTTTTTCTCGGCGATAACGAGAGTGTTCAAATTTTTAACTAGCTGAGCTGCCAAAATTATTTAAAAAAATATATAAGAAGCCACTTTTCTAGTAAGATTTGAAGCCTTACGTCAATCTATATGTGAGACCTCGTATACGCCAACCAGCAAACTTTTCAGGGCATGCAAAAAACTGAATAAATTTGTTAACGGGATGTTTTTTACAAGCTTTTATTGACCTTGCAGTGTTTGTTAGTTTGTTTTGGACAAATCTCGCAAGCTCAATTAGAACCACTTCCTCCTTAGCCTATTAAGTTGAAATTTTACAAGTTGGTTCAGTTCCGATGTTGACAATGCATTTTTATGGTGAGCATAAACTCTACACCCAGGGCTGGCTCCCGACGAGGGGACTCCTCAACGGTCAAATGTCAATGTCAATGCACAGACACGAAACTTTGTATACTTCAGTTATGAAAGCCCGTTCTAAGTTTCACCATGACATGGCTCCTGCATCCAGGGTTGGCTCCCAACGAGGGTATTTCTTTTAACGGTCAACAGCACAGATACGAAATTTTGTATACGCATTCAATTATGATAGCCCGTTCTAAGTTTTACCGTAACATGGCTGCCGCACTTATAAAAAAAAATGGAGTCGTTTTTTTCCCTTAAAATTTTTGATTATTGAGTTACGGATGGACAGGCAAGTATCCATACTTTAGTTTCGGGGGGGGGGGTATTCATTGATACAACGCCCGTGGCACCCACAAAATTTGAATTTGCCAGTACAACAAAACGAAAATACGCTGGATTTCCAGGGGTCAAATCTGTCTGATTCTCACTTTTCTCGATTATATTTTCTACTCAAAAAAATCCGGGGGAGCACCCCCCCCCCCCCCACCATCTCCGGATACGTCCTTGCGGATGGATAACACTTCTGAAAATGTTTACCGAAATAACTTAACTACTTTTAGAGAAGTGCACACTATTATCCTCGATTTTAATAGGTATATCGCTCGGTAATATTCCATGGCCTCCCAAAAAACGAATGCTATTTCTTTCTGAGCCGATTCAGCCTTCCTGCCGGTTTCAATCAGCCTCAAAGTATTTTTTTCTTTTTTAATTTGTAAACTTTAATTTGTAATTATCCTGAAAGCAATTATAAAGTCTAGAACTATAGAAATAAAGTGCCTTTGAGTAAATTGAGTTCTGGTTTCTTAATTAAATGTTTCGCTGACGCACAACCTCTCGTTAGAATTCTGTGGTCAGTAATGTTATATGAGTGCGCATTGTTGAGATAATTAGGTAGCGTCACTTTTGCATAAATTTGCTTAATGTCGAAAATTCTCAGCTCGTTAAAAAGGCGTTTGATGGACTCGTCAAATTTCCTAAAAGAAATGTATATGTTATATCTTTATTAGGGGTGCAAGTAGAAACTCGCCCCTTTTTGGTCAAATTCAATTTTATTGAATATATACTTCTTACAAAGATTAATTATTGAAATATTCGCCATTACTAACTATGGTATTTTGTCATTTATAAGGTAGATGATGAATGCATTTGCCATAGAAACTTAATGGCTTCGAAGCAAAATAGTTATCGAGCCATTTTTGCATCTTTAAATTTCGTGAACTGCTTGTCTTTCAAATATGATGACATCGACCTGAATAAGTGGTAATCAGAGGGAGCCAAGTCTGGAGAATACTCCGCATGTTGTAAATCTTCCCAGCCTACGGATAATATCGGAATATTATCCTGAGTTCCTGGGATGAGTTCCTGGGATGATTTTGCTGTATGTGGACGAGCGTTGTCATGCAGCAATATCACCTTCCGCCATCCTTGGCCCGTAAATTGTATTTTTTCCTCCAGAGCATCACCTATTTTGATGAATTGGACCCGGTAATGTTCAGCTGTAACAGTTTGACCAGGTTCCAGAAGCTCGTAGTAGAACTCCTTTCCAATCCCATCACACAGTAACACATTCTTGGCATGACTATTCATTTTTAACACGCTTTAATTATTAGGTAGACCTGTATGTAACTAACTATGAAAATGGAATCTAAGGTAACTAATTTAACCATCTTCCAAGGATCGTAGCGTCATGAAAATTGGCAGCTGTATGTAGTTCTGATGACAATACCATAATATGGTACTGTCGAACTGATCTGATGATGGAGTCGGAAGATATGAACTGGAACTTCATGATGGAACATCGTATCATAGCTGTGTTTGGACTTGTTAGAAAAGTCTTGGAATGAACTTTGACCACGATTAGGTATCAAGGTCTGATGATGTGGTTTTTACGAGCATTTATAAAAGCGTGTTTTTAGTTTTTTTTTACCTATTAATTTTTTCAACTGATGTCGATGACTGGCCTGGATCAACCCATGCTTTTCTGCATTTAGTATTATCCCACAAAATCCACTTTTCATCACACGTAATGATTTTGTGCCAAAAAAACTTTTTTGTACCAAGAAAGCAAATTCATGCAAATGTCATCAACTCTTGGGGAACCCATTTTACTTGCTTATGTATTTTTTCCTATTGGATGCAATCGAAGTCATATTGCTTAGTGAGTATCTCCTAACTGTTCTGCAAGCTCTTTTAGAGTTTGACACGAATTTTCATCCAGTAAAACTTTAGGTTGTTCGTCTTCAAATTGTTTTACTGCACCGGGACGTAGATCGTCCTTAAGATTAAAATTGTCATCACGAAATCTTGCATACCACTTTTTACTGTTGAATGATTTAGAGAATGTTCACACAAAGTCAAATTAATCGATTCCATAGCTTGAGCAGCATTTTTTTTTCATTTGAAAACAGGATAGAATGCAATGTCGTAAACCGTAAATATTGCTTGTCGGCATTGATCTCTTGAAATTGATGCACACGGAATGACAGCTTATAAATGACTGAAACTTAAGTCATAAAAACAGCAATGTCTAAGCTACATATGCCCAAAATGGCGGGCAATTTGGATGCGTTCAAGTATATTTTAATGCAACCAACGTCAGAGCCGAGTTTCTACTTGCACACCTAAGATAGATAATATGATAACACGGGATAGCATTAAAAAGGCAACAACATACCGTGCGCCGCCAGCCAATCGATTGTGCATTCCGACTAACAGCCGGGGGAGTCTGGAAACAGTAATGTTTCAAATAGCGGGGGTAGTTGTTAACCTTACGGCAACTGCTCTTGAAACGACCATTCGGCCATTCGATCCCGGATGAATAAGCCGGGCAAAGGATGCCGTGGTCCGCGATAGATTCGGTAGACACCGCTGCGTAAGGGAGATGACCGCGTAAGCGGTCTTGATCCTGTAACCAGTCAGGAGGTATCCTGAAGGTTAATTCCAGACAGAGATATCCTTCTAAAACATGTAGTTAGGAGGCGAGGCTGCCCGCTGGCTACTTTTCCCGGTGCCTCGCCGTAAGGCGTTGGCCTCTAACGAACATGTTGGTACAGCTAGACAGTAGATTTGGCTTGTATCTAAGTCTTCTACGCTCATACCACGGCTGAAAGAATGATCATATATCGTTATACCACCCTGTGGTGACGGGTTCGCCCGCTGAAGTCGTCACCGCCCTACTGTCGTGATTCATCATAATTCCCATCGACCACTATTGCTTCATGTCGAGGAAGTACCGAGCGCGACAGAATTCGATAAATCATCGCATCGCGCCTAATACACGCGTCATAACCGACGATGACCTCAATAAAGTGGCCGATTCCAGCCGGCCGGCCTCCTAATCACGAGCATTGTCTCCGAAACGGAGGCGAATTTCTAAATCGAGGTCAAGATTTCCACTTTGTCATCGGTTGCCCAACTATCTGACGCCACCGGCCTCGTTTGGTTATCTTGCATTTGCTCTTTTCGACTTCGCCGCTGCCGATGCATGCATCCATTGCCGTTGTGCAATGCGGAAGAGTCGACCGACGCGCCGCGCCGCCAGAACGCTGCTTATTAGCCAATCGCCAAAATACTGCATTCAGTTTTATTCCGAAACTAGCTGTACTGGCCCCGTCAAATTCCTCTGACCCTCGTCCCATATGCTCAGATCATATGTATAAGGTTTTCGAGTACCGGGACGGCGATGTTGACAGTCTGTGGCGGCCATGTTGTTTTGACGGCGTCTGTCAAATCTGTTTTTTTGTTATTCAGTCACCGATAATAAAAAACAGATCACCAGAATTAATAATCAAATAAAATCAGTCCTTGGCTACTTGCTGGGAAAGTCTTGGAGTGACACAAACGATTTTTTCTAATTTATTTTAGTAATAGGTACATCATGCGATATCGTGTCAAATGCTTTACAAAGGTCCAGAAAAACTACAACGTTTATTACGGGAGTTTCCTATATTCTCGGTCAAAGAAGCACTGGCCATTTTGAAGGGAACCATATTCAGTGGGAGATATAACGTTGTAATTAAGTAAAAAAAACTGTAGGTAACTAGAAAAAACCCAGTAGATTTAGTAATAAAAGAGTCCATTAATAATAAATTCTCGCTGCAGTCTTTGATAATTTTAGAAGAAATTCTGTCATTTCCGGACGATTTTTTTGTATTTTATGGTTTTGATTATTCTTTTTATTTCTTCATCGTTCGTCTGTCTTAGAAGTAGGGTATCTTTGTATTAGTTTCATTGCTTACTTCAGGAGAAAGTTTAATATCCGCTGTGTTTAACAATTCTAGTAAATTAATAGTAAATCACGTATAAAGTTAATAGTAATAAATTAATAGTAAAAACACATTTTTAAAAACAAGCTTTAATTAAAATGCTCTGTCCTGAGCCAACCCTGACTGCAGCAGCCATGTCATAGTGGAACTTAAAATGGGCTATGATAATTGAATGCCATACATAATTTCGTGTTTGTGTTGTTGACCATTGAGGAGTCCCCTCGTTGGAAGCCAACCCTTGGTGCAGCAGCCCTATCGCGGTAACACTTAAAACGGGCTGCTATAATTGAATGCGTATACACAATTTCGTTTCTGTGCTGTTGACCGTTGAGGAGTCCCCTCGTCGGGAGCCAATCCTGGGTACAGCAGCCATGTCATGGTGAAATTTAGAACGGGGTATCATAATTGAATGCGTACACAAAGTTGTGTTTTTGTGCTGTTGACTGCGGAAGAGTAGCCTCGTCGGGAGCCGATCCTGGGTGTAGAATCAGGTCATGCTCACCATAAAAATGCATTGTCGTCGGAACTGAACCAACATGTAAAATTTCAGCTTCATAAGATAAGAGAAAGTGGTTCTAATTCAGCTTGCAAGATTTAACCTAAACAAACATTGTAAGGTAACAAAAGCTTGTAAATAGTCGCCAAAAGTTTTTTGTTATACCTATTTATAGCTATTTATAGCCACCAACTGTTCATATTAATTGGGTCATTCAAATCAACAGGTCAATATTGACCTCTTTAACATCTGATTATTTGGACCTTTTCGTATATGTCAAATCTTTATTAACTTCCATGTGTTTTGAGCTACCAACATTATCTGTATTTCCTTTTTTGTAGTAGGTAGGTATATTATATTTACATCGATGTTTATTTCGATCGGGTGATTAATATGACAAAGATCAGAAAGATTACAAAGTTTAGCATCACAAAGATCGATTATTTTTACAAAGATTTTATATTTAAAATATTCAAGCTTCAATATTGCCAAGATTAACAAGATTTATTTTGACTTTGCTATGTAGTTTGTCTCTGGGTTTAACAGTGAGGGACGTGTTTTTTATAGTTTTTGGTTTTTATCTACACAAAAATCAAATGCTTTGTTTAAATCAGTATTTAAAAAAACAGATTCCAAGCAATGTCTGCAATGCCTGCGTATAAACTGTCATAATTAGTATCTAAAATTCGAGTGTTATTTTTGTTGTGAATTTGTATCAACTTAGAGCCTTAATAATCCGAATTTTGTATTTGTATCCTGTTCGCATCCACGAAGTGTTCGGATTATAGTATGGGAATCTTTAGTAAGGCATATAAAAAAAACAGTGATTTTGCAAATATAGTGATGTATTTTTAAGAGAACATAACGGCATTAAATCAGAAACGTAGCTATTAGCGTAAAAAAAATCATTTTTTTTATGTGTTCAGGCGACACGATACCTGGGAACAACCATATCTGAAGAATTTTAGTTTTATGAGTTTTTTGAAAAATATAAGCAAAAATTTAAAAAGGTTTCCCTAAAAATTTAAAAAGGGAGTGAATCCCTCGATAAGGAACCAATTTAAAATTTGGACTCAAAAAAGTTGCTCATTGCCTTGGACATTAAGGCTTTAAACTGACTTTGAAAACTTTCAGGCGGGTTTACTTCTACAATGTAAGCCATTGTAAGCGGTGAGTGTGTTTTATTATAATTTCATAATATTAACTGGTTAATTCTCTAGGGCAGCACATAGCCACATTTTTTATTTAGGCTCTAAATTAATTACAATTAATTAAAACTTGAGAGCGCTCTGAGAGTTACGCTAAATATGCTTTGCCATTAACACCCTTATACCAACACTGCGTAAAGATAGTTATTCTGTGCTAGCGCTGCGATAGAGCATTTAGTATGCGCCTAGTAGCGGCCGCGAGCGGTCGTAGAATCTGCGCTTGACGCTTCGTCAACGCTGGATTTTTATTGGACAAATTTTACAAAATTGATCCCGCCTATTTTTTCGCGTGTCCGCCCATTTCGGATATTTTTCTCAGGTCTCATGTCGCCTTAACAAAATGGAGGAGTGATCTGAAGGGCAGGGTGTTCAGATCATAAAGGCGTTCGGATTAGTTTAGGTTGGGATTATCAAGGCCCTGCTTTATTTGTTTATTTTTAAAAACATAGGCGGAAAGTGGTCAGTTAGCTCACTGACACTATTATTATACCCCAATGGGCAAAATGGACCCGATTTTGTTTCTTCGTGAACTTAGTTCAACCGAACGAGACAGAGCAATACGTTAAAACGGAATATGAAATGAACTATCGTTGATTTTTCAGCACCAAAACTACCTATTGAACTTATAGACGCCAACAATTTTGAAGACTTTTCGTGCTGTATTAGCAATTATCTGCTTTATCTTCGGTATGTAGTTTTAATGCTGAAAAGTGACAACCGTTTATTTGACATTCCGCTCTGGCCTTCTACTCTGTCACGTTCACATGAAATAATTTCCGATTTTAATTCAAGAGAAACGCAATCGAGCCCAATATGTATCAGTTACATCGACTATTTTCAGTCGAAGTTAAAATACATATCCGCTGTCGTGTAGGCATGTTTATTAAGGATATCATTCCAATCCATTTAAGGAATTCAGCCAATAGTTAGTATTTTTTTTATGAATCAGTTCATATCGCCGCGTGCGGTATCATTTCTACGAGCTGTGATTTCCGCATCCATTCTTCCACATGTGTTTTCTATTTCTCGTGAAATAGAAAATTCGAAGTGAAATTTCACAAAAAATTAACACTCTAAAAAAATCGCCTCTGGCGGAATTAAAATGGTTCCTCCCCCCCTCCCCCCCCCCCCCCCTCATAACCCCCGAAATGGAGTAGCGCCAGACACTTCCTGCAGGCCGCTCTTCACTAGCATGTCTATGTTGATGTGCCCTCTCTGTATATACTGGAACGTTGTGAATTCATTAAAAATAATCCCGATATCTGCTCATTACGAAGACATGTACATTCAAGGGCTACGAGGAATAGAAACCTCATAAATTATCCCTCAGTGAGGACAGAAATGTGTAAAAAGGGACCTGAGTTCTGTTGTGTTAAATAATTTAACGTTATTCCACACAACATCAAATCAATGCAACAACCAGTATTCAAACAGACATTCATTGTGAATTCATTGTGAATTCATTAAAAATAATCCCGATATCTACTCCTTACGAAGAGATGTACATTCAAGGGCTACGAGGAATAGAAACCTCATAAATTATCCCTCAGTGAGGACAGAAATGTGTAAAAAGGGACCTGAGTTCTGTTGTGTTAAATAATTTAACGCTATTCCACACAACATCAAATCAATGCAACAACCAGTATTCAAACAGACATTCATTGTGAATTCATTGTGAATTCATTAAAAATAATCCCGATATCTACTCCTTACGAAGAGATGTACATTCAAGGGCTACGAGGAATAGAAACCTCATAAACTGTCCCTCAGTTAGGACAGAAATGTGTAAAAAGGGACCTGAGTTATTTTGTGTTAAATATTTTAACGCTATTCCACAAAATATCAAATCAATGCAACAACCAGGATTCAAGCACTGGCTCAAAAATAAATGCTATTACAGCGTAATGACTTTTTAAACGATAATGACAAATAAATAATATAACATATTTTTATTGTATTATAAATAGGATAGAAAACGAATTTACCGCGTGAAATTTGTAGGACCCGACGTTTCGGTGACGTTGCAGCCGCCGTTGTCTAGGGTAGACTAAAGAGCTGTCAGTCCGTTGTTTTGCGGGTAGGCCGCATACCGCTGCCGCCACTGCGTAGGTTATAACGGTGGTGGGGGCCGGGCTCGGAGCGCGGGAATTTTGAAAATCCGTCTTGCACACAACACTCACTGTATCCTGTTTTACGTCTTTGCGTTCGGCGTTCGGCGGCGGTAACATTTTAAGAAGAGGGTTCCACGTAGAAGAGAGTTTGTAGCCGGCGTCTCTATTGAAGTTCGGAGTTCTTCTTATTTCAAACGAAACGGCCCATAGCCACGCGACTGACAGAACACATCAAATAGTCGCAGTTCTACACGACATAAAAACGCAATATACGGCGTTTCGTGAACAAAAGATTTCCTTTGGCAGGTTTGATCTGTAGGTTCAAAGGATGGATTTAAGAAGGGGAGCCACCTGGATTTTGGATCCAGGTGAGAGGGAGGGAGGGGGGGGAGTTGCACCCGCCGCGCTTCGAATAAAAAATTATAACTGATCCAGTTACACATACTATGGCGTGTTTGGTATCGTTTTCGGATAAAAAGAGTGCGGGGAATCTGTTTCTTATGTTATTTAGAGACACTTTTATACAAAAAGTCAATAATTATGGTAAAAAAGTAAATTTGTAAGTAAGTTTTTTTTTCTTCAACAGTATTTAACTTCGAAAATAGTTCGATTTTGTGGTTAAAAAAAAATAGCGCTATCGAGCTCATACTGTCTAGTTTTTAGAAATATATACTTTACATATACTTATCTGACAGTATGTACCCAAAAAAATGCCGTGTGAATCGATTGACGTACTGAAATTGTCAAAATTTCACTCTCGGTCGCTCAAAGCTCGTGCCGGGCGGGAGCGGGGGCGCGACCTGCCTGTCCGATTTCATGTTAGTAGTTCAGCGCCCTGGTTTTTCTTATTTGACACCCAAATTACGCTCGTTGGTTATCTGTTCATGTAGCTGTCATGCATCTGTCATGCATCTCCTGGAAGAGTTTATTAAAGTTAATAAATCTTCTCAAGAGCTTCATCACGAACAATATCCTGCGTTCCAGAAAACATTTCTGCGACAAGTTCATGCAGTCCAAGCAAGTTTTGAAGAGTTTGGCAATCTTTTTCAAGAACAAACAACTGATTTAATTGTAACAGATACAAGAACAATTGTAGACAACGAAGCTGTTAGCACATTAACCCATCTGGAGAAAAATGGCAAGGATTTGTACAGGACATTCGTTGAAGAAAGGCTGGTTAAAAAGACATTTACTTTATTTGAACCAATAAAAAAAGTGAAAACCGGAATTTTTGCTACTCTCAAGAAGCCAAAAAATTCAAAACAACTTGAAACCGTCAAGGTTCTCAAGTGGGACATAAGTCTATTCTCGAAACTATTAATTTCATGTCAGAATAGGCACTTGGAACTAGATGTCTTCTTTGCTTACGAAAATCAGACTTGTTCACGATCTTTATCGTCCATGGGAAGTAGCTACGCGAACGTGCCACAAGTCTGATATCGTCATGGTTTTGAAAAAGAAAATTGAGAATAACACTCCCCCCGAATCTTGCAACAGAAATATATTTGATGGAGCTGCCCTCGTTCACAGTCATCCTCCACGTAGCTCCAAGACATTTGGGCAGTACTGCCGCAAGGAGTTCCGTGAAAGCATCGTGAAAAATACAGGGACAAGGAGGCGAGGAGAGTTGACATTGCCTGGGATCTCTACTCCGATATGTCTCTAAAGAAACAGGTTCTTGACAACAAGGGTCAAGGAGTTCGTCGTTAAGTACATGAAGATCACAAGTTGCCGAGCAATTGGTCCAACTTCCTGAAGAATGCTCAGAATAAGGAACAACTTTTCAAACTTATCGGGTGCTACGCGCTTCAAGAGGGCATTGGAGTGCATATAGTGACCAACAACGGTCCTACAATCAAATCATCCAAACCAACGGAGACGCTGATAGCAGGGCCTAATGTAAATTCCGAGGAGGCTGATGGTCGCATTATTTTGCATGCAAAAGATATGGCTATCAATGTAACAACAACAATTGTTATACACACCGTTGATTCCGACGTCGTTATAATCGCCATATCCTACTTCTTCGCCCTTAAGCAGTTAGGTCTCCAAGAGCTTTGGATATTTTTCGGTACAGGCAAACACCACAGCTACATACCTGCACATGACCTGGCACAGGATCTGGTTGTAGAAAGAGCAGAAGCTATCAGAGGATACCATGCTTTGATAGGCTGTGACACCGTTTCTGCATTATATTCCAAAGGCAAAACATAACCTGGAAGGCGTGGCAGCAATGTCTTGAGACCACATCTGCTTTTAGAGCACTTTCTAATCCACTAAAAGAAGTGACAGATGATTTAATGATAAGATTAGAAAAGTACTTCATCATGTTATACTGTGGTGAAACTCAAATTCTTTCGGTTAATGAAGTTCCCAAGATTTTATTAGCAAAAAATAAGTGTTTGCAAAATATCCCCCCTACGAAGGATGCTCTAAGGATGTCCACATTGAGGGCAGCCTATCAAGCAGGCTACGTGTGGGGATAAGCTCTTGATCCCTCACGCGTTATCCCCTCCCCAGCTCACTGGGGATGGACTCGAACTGAAGGAGAGTGGCAGCTCTTATGGACAACCCAGCCCAGTATCTGGGAGGTGGCGCGAGAGCTTGTGTGGATGCAAGAACAGCTGCAGGAGCCGATGTTCTTGTAGACGAGAGGGAATGTCATGCACACTGCTGTGTAAGAGCTGTTACGGAACCTGCGATAATACCAGGTATATTTATGTTGTCAGATAACTTTGTCTGCTGAATTTGGTATCATTGAGATTGTTAATTTTAATATTATTTCTATTTTGTTACAGTGTAATTCTAGACCGCGAGGCCCTCGTCGAAGATATAATTGATGTGGTTCCGGAGGAATTATAAGTCTGCCACTTTTATATCTATTTTGTTACAGTTGTGTAGTCCGCGAGGCATTCCGGAGGAATACGAAGACTACTAATTTCTTATTTAATACATGTAAAATCTATTTGTGTATTTTTTATCATTATTTTATTTACCTAACTTTAATATTATTTGGCGTGAATTTGTGTGATAAGAAGTGTACCTATATTTTGTGCAACCCTAAAAGTTACAAAAAAACTCAAGTAATTTAATTTAAGTATTGAATATTTTACCCAAGTGACGTCAAATTATGTCTGTCTGAAGTGGTTTCCTTGATAAAGTAGAGAAAAACTAAATTTACTCAATAAATATGCCGTGTGAGTCGAGTGAAGTATTTTAATTTCATCACTTGATTCTCATGGCATTTTTTTTATGGGTACATACTGTCAGATAAGTATATGTAAAGTATATATTTCTAAAAACTAGACAGTATGAGCTCGATAGCACTATTTTTTTTATCTACAAAATCGATCTATTTTCGAAGTTAAATACTGTTAAAAAAAAACTTACTTACAAATTTACTTTTTTACCAAAATTATTGACTTTTTGTATGAAAATGTCTCTAAATAACCTAAGAAACAGATTCCCCGTACTCTGTTTATACGAAAACGATACCAAACACACCATAGTATGTGTAACTGGATCAGTTATAATTTTTTATTCGAAGCGCGGCGGGTGCAAACTTCCCCCCCCCCCCCCCTCTTTCACCTGGATCAAAAATCCAGGTGGCTCCCCTTCTTAAATCCATCGTTTGGACCTACAGATCAAACCTGCCAAAGGAAATCTTTTGTTCACAAAACGCCGTATAATTTATCGTAGAACAGCGACTAAAAGCTGTTAAAAATGTTCAGCGAGAAAAATCGGAATGCCTAGGCGGTTTAAGTATCAGGCTGTATCACATCCCCTTACACATTCCGGCGAATAACCAGGGGGTTCTGGATATGTATGTTTCCATGAATCGATCAGTTGGCCACCCGATCTCGAGTGGCCATTGCTGGCAAAGGGCGCCTCGGTCCGCAATATATTCAAACTGAATTACCGCTAACATCAGGTAGAGGCCGTGCAAGTGACTTCGAATCTGTGGCCAGACTGGAGGGTGGAGAAATCCGCCCGTATCTGGTAGTAACTGAGCGAGTTCGGCCCGCTCGCGCTGGGCCCTCTTCCCAGTGCCCCGTTGGACTCTTACGGGCATGTTGGCATAGCTAGACGGTGGACTGTGTTGTGCCCAAGTCTCAGCGTTCACTCTATGGATGATAGAATGATCTAAAATAGTTCGAGTTTCCTGGGATGGCGGGTCCGCCCGTAGTAGTTGACAGCTTTAAAGTATTAGTTACCCACTTAATAAACATTTAATAGTTCGACGTTGTATAGTTTAATAGTTCGACACAGGGTATAAGCGACGTCCCAATCCCAAACGTCAGTAAAATCTTAAGATGACAGAGATGGATGGGTGCTTTGGTGATATTTCCAAGTGGGTAATTAGTGCATCGCTTATAGATTTGCGGGCTATTGCTAATTGACATTGCAGCGCTACTCAAATAGCCGAGGACTTTAGGAATGGCGCCAGCCTGGCACGAGAGCTATGCTGGATGTCTCCATCCTCCAGTCTGGTCACAGACTCGAGGTCGCTCGCGCGGCCTCTGCTATGACTGTAAGCGGTATGAGTTCGAATCCGGAAACTCGATCCGCTCCGGTTATTCGCTGAATGGGAAACCGGCCAGTGCACCAATCGCCCAGTACGCACTAGGTGTTCCCCCGAATCCCCACGTCTGATCCCGACCACCTCCGACTGCAGGTAACAGCTGCAAGCAGAGCTGGCAGCGGCCCTGACAACAACTTGGGTTGTCAACTTCAACGGGCGAACCCGTCACCTCAGGAAGTTTTAGCGATAGTGATCGTTCTATGTCACGTTCTATATAGCGTAGATGACAGACAATACAAATCTACAATCTAGGTAAGCCAACACGCCCGTCAGAGGCCAACGCCTTACGGCGAGGCACCGGGAAAGGTATCCAGCTGGTAGCCTCGTCCCCTGACTACCAGTTTTGGAAGGATGTCTCGGTCTGGAATTAAGCATCAAGATACCTCAAACCTCCCGACTGGTTACGGCCCTGATGTCGCTTGCGCGACGTGTACCTGCCGTATGTTCAGCGGAAGTTTTAGCGATAGTGATCGTTCTATGTCACGTTCTATATAGCGTAGATGACAGACAATACAAATCTACAATCTAGGTAAGCCAACACGCCCGTCAGAGGCCAACGCCTTACGGCGAGGCACCGGGAAAGGTATCCAGCTGGTAGCCTCGTCCCCTGACTACCAGTTTTGGAAGGATGTCTCGGTCTGGAATTAAGCATCAAGATACCTCAAACCTCCCGACTGGTTACGGCCCTGATGTCGCTTGCGCGACGTGTACCTGCCGTATGTTCAGCGGTGAATCACTTTGAATCGCTATTGCGGAGCATTGACATCCTTTTCCCGGCTCTGAATTCAGGATCAGGTTGTCAATTTGTCATTTCAAAAGTGGTTGACCTGTCGGTCAACATCCACCCCCGCTGCTTAGAAGACAGTCTATTTCCATAGTCTCCACACTCCGTCAGTAATTAGTCAGAGTCGATTGGCACATTGTTACCACAGTCCACAGTCGCGATCGCCAGTAGAGTTTACAACCGATTGGCTGACGCAGCACGGTACGCAAACCACCCAGTAGCTCCGGGAGGTGTCCTGCCTGTCCTACACAAAAAGGCTACTGATTAGGAGCTGAATCGTGAGTTGGACCGCCCGGAATTGCAGTGGATATTATGGCCCAAGCTGCACGAAACCGTTCGCTACCGAATCGCTACCAAATCGCGGCCGTTCGCGCTCTTCGAGGAGGCTACCGGATGAGAGCTGAACCGTGAGTTGGGCAGGCCAAAATGACACAAAAATTGGCTAACGCCACCCAAGCTAAGAGGAACCATTACAAACCAATCAGCTGGTTAATTACTATAATAAAAAAATAATATTTCGAGGTTTATATTTTTGATATTGTTTGTATGGTTTCCTAAAGAGCGACACAGATTAGAGGAGACCTCCCAATAACAATTGAAGGGCTACGGGGAAGAACGGTCAAAGCCGATTCGACTTCATCTAGATGACTTTTTAAGATGCGATAGAATTTAAGGGACCTAGATGACTTTTTGCGTGATATAGGTGACTTTTTAAGATGCCACAGATTTTAAGTGACCTAGATAACTTTTTACGTGATCTAGATAACTTTTTAAGATGAGATAGATTTTAAAGGACCTAGGTAACTTTTTACGTAATATACTTCTTTTTAAGATGAGATAACTTTTACGAGAGCTAAATGACTTTTTAGGGTGAGATAGATTTTAAGTGACCTAGATACATTTTTACGTGATCTAGATGACTTTTTAAGATGAGATAGATTTTAAGTGACCTAGATAACTTTTACGTGATCTAGATGACTTTATAAGATGAGATAGATTTTAAGTGACCTAGATAAATTGTTACGTGATCTAGGTGACTTTTTAAAAAGAGATAGATTTTAAATGACCTTGATAACTTTTTACGTGATCTAAGTGACTTTTTATGATGAGATAGATTTTTAGTGACCTAGATAACTGTTTACAGTATCTAGATGACTTTTTAAGATGAGATATACCACCAAAATATATTTAGTTCTCACTCAAACAAACCTTGCCTAAAATGGACCTATTTTAAGATAATAAATTTTCAAATTGGAATTTCCAAAAAAAAATAATTTGATTGCTGTTCCCTGTAACCCTTCAAATGTCAATAAAATGGTAAGTCTACCGAGATGGATGGGTGCTTTGGTGATATTTACAAGTGGGTAATTAGGGCATCGCTAATAGATTTGCGGGCTGTTGCTAATTGGAATTGCAGCGCTCTTCAAATAGCCGAGGACGTTGGGAATGACGCCAGCCTGTCTGCCGGCGCGAGAGCTGTGCTGGCCCTGCGGTTGCGCAACGCGAGATCCGGCCAGGCCCGCCATCGCGCGCCGCCGCACCTCTTCGCCTCACCTCGGCCCTCGCTGCTCCCAATATGAATAGACGACATTGAGCGACACAGTGCCGGCCGGGCGACTAAACCGACGACTGACAGCGCTTACATCACACACCCACCGATACAGTACGGAAGCCCAGCTTAGTTACGTATCGTCTTCTTCATTTGCCCCCCCCCCCCCCTGGGGAGTGGAGGCACGACTGCCCAACAAAAAAGGAGTGTAATGTGTTTCGGGGGTTCCTCTATTTAAGTTTTCGTTTCTTTATTCCACCATAACTTCTAAACTCCTAAACTGATTTAGAAGTGTGTAGTATTGTTAGAACGGATATGTCATCCTGAGTGTCATAGAGTACATTAACTATCCAAATATCAATGATAGGTCTAATTGAGTAAATTCCCTTAATATACATCTACCTATATGGACAAATATATAAACCACAAATATTTCATTAAAAAACGTAATTAAAATAATTATAACTACAATAGTTCACTTTCTGCAAGGGCAGTCGGTTTTTTATTCTTTTTGGCATATTTACTTGTTTATTCTTCTGAATACTTGTTTATTCTTTATACTTCTGAATACTTGTTTATTCTTCTGAATACTGAATACTATTACTTGTTTATTCTTCTGAATACCTCGTTAACACAATGGCAGTAATGTGGCAAAACAGTAACTCAGTCCATCGCTGATGTGCTACTGGGATCGTGTGAACACTAGTTTCAACCCAGTCCAGTACTGACTTCGCGCTTGCTAGTCAGTCCAGCTGACTAGCAACCCGTTCTATTTTCGGGACCAGTAGCTTACTCCACCACGCCGCTCAAGTTAGTCCAGTGCGGCTGGCATTGTCTGGACGCGTTCGGGCGGTCGCTGCCCGTTTGTTTTTGTACGTTTGTCACCACATTTGGAGATGTCGACTACAACGGGCGAACTCGTCACCTTAGGAAGTTTTAACAATAATGATCGTTCTATCTCCCGTGAGGTGAGCGTAGAAGACTTGGGTTGATACAAACCTGCCGTCCAGCAAAGCCACGAACCCGCCAGAGTCCAACGCCTTACGGCGAGGCACTAGAAAGGTAACCCAGCAGGCCACCTCACCCCTGGCTACCGATTTTCGCAGGATTTTTGCCATAGATTCAGTTTGAATCTATGGCGGACCATTGGCATCTATTGCCCGGTTCTGAATTCAGGATCAGAAAGCCAGTTGGTAATTTCAATAGTGGTTGACGACAGGTCAACATTCACCTCCGCTGCTTAGGAGACAGTACATTTTCATAGTCTCCACGCTCTTTCAGTAAATAGTCAGATTCGCTGAGTGCACAACCGATTGGCACATTGTAACCACAGTCCACAGTCACGGCCGCCAGTGAAAATTAGACGGAAAACTGACTCACTGGGTCGATCCGGCTACATGAACCCAATAACTGGCGCCGAAATTTCGAGTCACTGGGTTCAGTCACTGCCATCGAGTTAACGGGACACAATGTAAGGACTGTAGTGACAATTTGTATTCAAAGTAGTAAAGCAGAACATCAACATTCGTTTGCGCCTGCATCTTACACATATTATACTAGTAGTGGATAAATACTATTTTGTTCACTGTCTTGTTTGTTGACCCTAAACTTAATCTTGACTTTGACTGTGATGGGAAGTCCCGCGACTGAAAACACACGTTGGTGTGATAATGGCTGGAATGCAAATTGTACCTTTTAAGCAGTTGAACAGCTAATTTTATTTTATTTATTTTATTAATTTACAATAACTTCATATAATATGTCATATAAACACCATTTACATAATATGGTTGAGTTGGGAGAGATTGAGCACATCATATGGTGAAAATGTTTATCCGCATTCCTAACTAGGTCAGAGACCCGTATCTAGGGATGCTGATTTTTGTTTAATTGTATCGACGAGCTGACTCTTTTGATATTATGAACTTAAGTTGCATTGCATAATACATAAGAATATATACATACCTATATACATACGCATACATACACACATACATATATATATATATATATATATATATATATATATATATATATATATATATATATATATATATATATATATATATATATATATATATATATATATATATATATATATATATATATATATATATATATATATATATATATATATATATATATATATATATATATATATATATTTATATATATATGTATATTTATATATATATACATACCTACACATATATATACATAGCAAATAATACACGAGATTTGATATTAGTTAGTAATATATAATGTGTTAGTAATATATAATGATAACTGTGTTACTTTCTTTCTCGTAATAAAGAAATAATGCAAAGAAAATATCTGTGACATCGCTAGAAGCAAGTCTGAGGAAGTATTTGGATAAGAGGTAAAAGAGGTAGACTCAATATGCTCATTCCTCGCTGCCTGATTGACAGTAGATTCTCTGATGAGCACCTCTTTCACTTCAGTCACCATGGCTATTTCACTCGTAGATATTTTTTACCTGATGTCTGTCCCTTAGCGCCAATTTTTGCACTTCCAAAAGGAGTCTTTTTGGGATCGGTCAATAAATCGGTAATATCTATGGATGGAATTTCAGTATCAATATCGGCAGAATGGATGCTTTGCATTATGTCAGTATGGGCGATATGCTGGATGTTACGCATGGCATAAAACTCATTATGAACGGGATTATATTCTAGATTTGTATAACATACAATAGCTGGCCCGATGACTACTTCTGATGACGTCACCGAGGCTCTCAGAGGGTTTAATAGTTTAGGCGGCGGTGGAGAAACATATTAGGAAATTCCTTACTTTTGTCCGAATTTGGTGTAATCCCAGAATCCTCATCTGCGGTCATTTTCTGTTTGTTGACTGCACCGCTTCCTCCAGGCTAGGTATGGTGCTAATATTGGTTGCCAGTTTTGGTATTGCCAGTATTAGTTCTAGTATCGGTAGCCATATACTAATAGTATATGCTTTAACCTATAGTACGGGCCAAGGGAACGTTCCGGTGAGGCAATAAATCATTAGGCCGGCCCGCCCCTTTTACTACCTGCTTGTAGGGATGCGTGTCCTAACATTCGCAGATTATCTATCAGATTATTATATTATTGAGATTGAGCAGCGAACCTTTTGTCGGGTCACTTTTCAGTTCGTCAAAAAATGTCAAAATGTTTTTTTTTATTTACTTTAAAAACAGTCATAAACCATTGTTTTAACAAATATACTTAAACAAATAGACCTACATTACCATTAATTTTAACAAAACTTGTAAATGTAAACTTGTAAACTTCACAACAATGTAAATTTCTAGTCGGATCGAACTATTTTCATTTAGTACTCAAATTATTAGCTGTAAACTAAAACTAATGCAACAACAAATCACTCAATTGTTTCCTAAAAGTAATTAATGACACTAAGAATATATCTATGTCGTTCAAAACTTCATTATAACACATGCAAGAGCGTCTGAAGAAGGTATTTTTTGCGTAGTTTGAATGAAAAGAGGTAATATAGAAAGTATCTTTTGAACGTGAGGAGGAAGACCGCGGGATTTTAAAAAGATTTTTTCCAAAAGGGGTGCAGAGTTGATGTGGTTATGAATAATTTTATATAAGAAAATGCTGTCTAAGAATTTTCGTTAAATGGAATAAAGCTGAAACGTCAAATAACTTCTTCAAACGAGAATATTGTATGCAGTATACAAATAACAAGAAAGTAATAAGCTATATGGCAGTGCATACAGATTAATACTATAATTAAAAAAACACTAAATTAATAATATTCAAAAGGGCGAGATACTTGTTGACAAGAGAGTGGTCGTTGTTGCAATTTATTGTAATAAAAACAAAATAAGCCTCAACTGTTAGTGAGGATGAAACATAATACTTTAGCAAAATTGAGGTAGACAAATAAAAATAGGAAATAGATACCCAGGTAATTGTTGAATATACAGGCAATTGTTTAACATTTGACACGGTAGATAGTCACTTAATTTTATGAAGATCGGATTCGTTTGAAATTCGAATGATGTTCGAGGTTTAATTTTTTCGGAGAAGTATCTTGCAATCTTTAACCCACAGATAGGAGTCGTTGTTTTCGACCTTTAGTTCCCGCGCTCGCTTCAGTAATAATTTGTTTGTAGGCGTGAGGTGGTCACTGACGTATAGGGTAGAGGCTGCGCCCGGCAATCCGATGTCCGCGGTAGAGATGCCGCGGCGGGCCCGCACGGCCGCAATCAAAATGGTATGTATAAAGCACCGAGTCTGCATGTTAATATCACCCTTCAACTTCAATAGCTCCAGGTTAGAAAATATGGTCTCCATTGCTCAACTGATAGGCAAGTAATAATGTTTTATTCGCGCAGCATTTTATAATATACATATGTGGACCTCATTATTACAAAATGCCACGATAACATTTTACTAATGACTGTTTAGAAATTAATAATGACCTATGATATGCCATGCTATGATAATCAGTTATCTATTCTACTCATTTAATAACTCACATCACATAATTACGTCATTATTTAATTACTCTAATTCTAAAATAATACTTAAACCGAAAATATTAATAAATATAGCAATCGATACTATAATAAAAGCAGATGTATATTACTGTTTCGTCGACCAAGCGTAATTCATCGGTAAGCAATATCAACGTTCGCCGCATCCTTGTTGACAGCTTGGTTTATTACCCCCATCGGAACGTTCCTTTGGCCCGTACTTTAGTATTGTTTGGTTGGTGCTTGTTCTATTCATGTGCCCGATGCCGTTGAGGAAACTTCTTTCGCCCCCCGGTCTACCGTATGACAGCACCACGCGACCACGACGCCCGCGCCTCGACGCCCGCACGAGAATACCGCCACCGGCAGGGTATCCCGAAGCGTTAACAAAGATCCGATAATCTAAATATGGATTTGCAGCAATATAGATTTGAAAAATTTTAGCATGCTAAATTTGTCTATGGTCCACTCTATTGATTTTCACTGGCCAAAGGCAGCCTTAGGCCGTTAGTATCCACGACGGTTTATTATATATAATCCAAATCCGTTGGACTATATTCCAAAACAGGCACGTATTCAGACTTCAGTTTTTCAGGGAGGGGGGGACATTATTTGAAACAACGCGCGCGGCACCCACCAAACTAAATTTGCCCGTACAATGAAAGTACGCGCCTGTTCAAGAACTTCGTCATTGGTGATTTTCTTTGTCCAAGATATCGATTTCCTCCCTAATAGTCCAGGCCTCACATCCGTATAGAAGTATGGGCCAGATGTAGCAGTGGAGAAGAAGTATTCGACGTGGGATTTTCAGTCTTCGATTGCAAAGGACCTTTTTCGTTTTTCCAAAGGCGCTGTGTGCAATTTTGATGCAAGTCTTGATCTCCACTTCACTCTCCCACTTTTGTATAAGCCAGGTGCTAACGTATTTATATTTATCAACTTGTTCTAGTTTTTGGTCCGCAACGGAAATCTAGAAATGACCATTGACTTATTATTATTAATTTTGATATTCTTGCATTGCCACGCGCCCGAGCGCTTTCGATATATACATAAAGATGTATAGGTATATTGCGGCGACAAGGGAATACGTCCGACCGTTGGCAGTGGCCAATTACGAATGACGATTTCGCCTTCGCGCGTCGTTTAATATAGTCACGGCCCGGTGGCATAGTGGTTAGGTCGCCTGATCATACATTGTAAGGTCCCGGGTTCTATTCCCGGCTGGGTCACCATTTTCCGTTGGTATCAAATTAACGGAATTGCATTTTCAATTCTGTCGATCGAATGCAATAACAAGACACACACTTACAGACATGTTACACGCACACATACATATAACACGCCATAGTAGGGTTGGTTGTAAGAGATTGTCATATGACAAAAAACCCGCCCATTGTGACATCTTCACAATAAAGAGTATAAACAAACAAACAAACATAGTATGTACATAGTATTTTAACTTAATAATTTGGCTCTCTTGGAAAATTAAGTTTTTGAGATGTGTCAGTTTTCCAGGTGGCGCGCGATCGGATTATAGGCAGTCTAAAATTGCTTACTAGCCAGAACAAAAAATGTGCAACGACTTGCGAAAACTTGATCGTTCGTGTCATCCACCTCTACAAAAAGTACGTGTTGCAACCGGACGAGGCCCTTGATCCCAAATAACTCATTTCAGCCGGTGAGTCACCGCAAATTCAAGAGTCGTCCGAATCAGCATAAAAGGACCGTGTTACAACATGCACCGACATGTACCTGCAACCCACTGCGGCAACCATACAAGGAGTAGGGAGATAAATTTTACTCATTTAGACAAATTCAGTTTCGTATCTGCTGCTAAGATAACTTTCTCTACCAACGAAACAAAATAGAGTTGTCAACTACAACGGACGAACCCGTGAAGTGAGCGCAGTTAAGACTTGGACAAAACAGTCCACCGTCAAGCTCCGCCACATGCCCGTAAGAAACCAACGCCTTAACCGCCAGATATCCAGGTGTGTTACCCAGCGGGCTTACACTCACGCCCTTACTTCCAATTGCGACCAGATTTTTCCGGTCTCTCGATTGGTTACGAGTTCGAGGTCGTTTGCGCGGTCCTCTCCCTTACGAAGCGGTGAAACGGTGTATACCGAATCTATCGCGGACCACGGCATCCTTTGCCCGGCTGTTCACCCAGGATCGGGTAGCCGATGGTCGTTTCAAGAGCAGTCGCCGTAAGGTCCGCAACCACCCCAGCTCTTTAGGAAACAGTACTGCTTCCAGACTCCCCCGACTGTTAGTCAGAGTGCACAATCGATTGGCTTACACCGCACGGTGCGCAGACCGTCCAGAAGGTTGATTCCTAGGGGAAACTAGCCCTAAGGCCATAGTCCTGCCCGGGGTCGCACTTTATGCGTGGAGGCCGCCGGATGGGTGTTGACCCGTGAGTGTGACCAACCCTGAACAGAATGGGTCTTCGTGGCTAACTCAGCATGGGCCCATTAGCTACAAACGAAGCAGTAGTTTTTATCCTGTTAACAAAGAATGTGTTTTACAAGACTGCCCAAAAAAGAGTGTAATGTGTTCAGGGTTCATCTATTTATGTTTTCCATTTCTTTATTCTACCATATTTTCTAAACGCTTTAACCGAGTTAGATATGTGTGGTGTTGTTAGAATTTTTATGTCATCATAAAATACATTATATCAGTGTCATAGAATAAATTAACTGTCCAAATATCAAGTAAGTAGATTTCTAAATCTTCAAATGTCCAAATATCAAAAAAATTACATAAATATATCGTTTTTAGTGTCAAATGAAAGGTCTGATTGAGTATATTCCGAAAATATACTATTGGATAAATGCATAAACCACAAAAGTTTCATCAAAAAGCCGTAATAAAAATAATTATAAGTACAATAGTTTACTTTGGGTTTGGCGCGGGGGAGGGGGGGGGGGGTGTCTGCTTGCCGGGATATTCTTGGGGTGACACAACCGATTTTTTAGTTATTGGAGGGTATTTCCGCCTTTACCTTTAACCACAGCTTCAAAACTATGTTCAAAATATTTCTTTTATTTTCTCTCGAGAATTACCATCCTATTCTTTAGGTATCGCTGGCTGCTTGAACTTCTCACTCGTCTTTTTAGTGTAGCGTCCTTTTTAGACTCCCATACGTGTCCACATGTCCAATCGGGTTTAAATCAGTACTCATAGAGGGCTATCTGATTGCTTGCACACCGACCTCGCGAAGGTACCGAGCGACAGAAGCAGCAACATGTGGGCGAGCATTATCTTGCAAGAAACCTGCGAAAGGTACGACATGTTCTTCAAGAACCTCTCTGACGTCATCACTCAGAAGTTGAAGCGCCGTTTTCAATAAAAACCAACGCAGTTTTTACGACGAAAGAAAAACCTGCCCAGAAAATAACGGAGCCTCCTCCATAGGGCACTTCCTCTGATGTGACACATTACGCGTATCTCCTGGTTGTACACACGTTACGACCGCTGGAACCTTGAACAGTCATTCTGGTTTTGTCGGTGATTTGTACCGCCTTCCACAGCGCCAATGCGCAATTTGCATCTTACTTAGCAAACCACAATTGGGAAACCCGATGGGCCCTTATGGGCCCTTATGAGAGGACCCTGATGTATCGTCAGGGAAGCTTCCTTGAGCCGTCGTCGTATAGTGCACTCACTGGCATTCACTTCTCGACTCTCTCTTAAAAGTTGACTAACTTCAACTCCGCTGAGGTGGCGATTGCGGAGTACCGTCGTCGTCGCAATATAAAGGGGCAAACACACTATCGGACGCGTCCGTCAGCCGCGGCTTATGTGCGCTATCTGTGTAATGAATTTCTATTGAGCCGTGCACATTATCGGACGTCAGTCGCGGACGCGACCTCGAGGATTCGGACGTCCGATAGATATCTGGCAAGCCACGTCCCAAACGACTGTGCATACTGTCCATAAGCCGCGGCAGCGGACGCGTCCGATAGTGTGTTCGCCCCTTCACGGTCGTATTTCTGCGAAGTCGCTCGCCGCCGACCAGATCCTCAAAATCGCATGAAGCCAACAGTCTGTAGATAGCGACGGATACACTCTGGACAACTAGAGCTGTCGTTTGCCTGATAGAATAAATACAATTAAAAACATCGATATTTTCTAGAGATCCATCCGGGTGTATCTTCTTACGTATAAATCAAAATGTATGCGCATAACGACATTTTAAAATATTGCGAAAACACATAACAACTAAATTTAATATATTCTCTTTAATTGTCAATAATTGAGTTTTAGTGTTGATTAATTGAGTCTTAAATTACATAGAATCTATAAAATGATTTTTTCTACGAAATATCTCTTTTATAATATACTTTAGTTCTTTACTGATAATTTCTACTCATACATTTGGGGTCGCTGATGTAGACAGTGAAAAAAGTCATTTTTGCCAAAATTTTCACTTACTGAATTTTGCCTCTACAGCGAAGATCATATTATGATCTTTGTTAAATTGAGTTTATTTAATATGACCTTTATTAAAATGAGTAACTAGTTTATTACTAATTTAATGCCATTATTACACAACACTAATGGTTGTAATAGAAATAAATACTTTTATCTTTATCTTTATCTGTCAACTACAACGGGCGAACTCGTCATCTCACGAAGTTTTAACGATTAGATGGTTCTATCTCCCGTGAGGTGAGCGCAGAAGACTTGGGTCGAATAACAATCCACAGTCTAGTTACGCCACCTGACGCCAACGCCTTACGGCAAGGCACCAGGAAAGGTAACCAGCGGGCAGCCCCGCCCAGTTTGGAAGAATATCTCCGTCTGGAATTAACCTTCAGGATATCTTCTGCCTCCTGACTGGTTACAGGATCGAGGTCGCTTGCGCGGTCCTCTCCCTTATGTAGCGGTGATACCGTGTCTACCGAATCTATCGCGGACCCCGGCATCCTTTGCCCGGCTTATTCACCCGGGACCGGGTGGCCGAATGGTCGTTTCAAGAGCAGTTGCCATAAGGTTAACAACTGCCCCCGCTATATAGGAAACATTACTGTTTACAGACTCCCCCGGCTATTAGTCGGAATGCACAATCGATTGGCTGACGCCACACGGTGCGCGAACCGTCCAGAAGCGCCCGAGGTTTGACTTCTAGGGGAGACTGACCCGCAGGCCCGCCTGGCCTATCCTACGCTAACTCTCACTTCTGCGTGGAGGCCGCCGGAAGGCCGCCATACTCTCTGGACAGTATGGATAGTAGAACGGCTCACAGCCAGAGCTCTTGCCGCTGAACCTTAACGTTGCCCTAATTCAGGTAGTCACAATTTTGGCAACTTCTGCTTCGGTCAGAGCCATATTCCAAATGTTACTGATCTTGTTGTAGCGTTTCGTTTAGTGTATCGTTTTAAAGCTCAAACTAAACTGAATTAAAATAAACGAGGATTTTGTATCGTATACAATACAATACAATCAACTACTCCAATAGATAGACATTCCTACACTTGGATGCGTCACAAAATTAAGGCGACATGAGACCTCAGAAAAATATCCGAAATGGGCGTACACGCGAAAAAATAGGCGGGTTCAATTTTGCAGGGTTTGACCAATTAAAATTCAGCGTTGACAAAGCGTCAAACGCAGATTCTACGTCCGCTCGCGCCGGCTACTAGGCGCATACTAAATGCTAGCACAGTATAACTATCTTTACGCAGTGGTGGTATAAGAGTGTTAATGGCAAAGCATATTTAGCGTAACTCCCAGAACGCTCTCACGTTTTCATTAATTGTAATTAATTTATTGCCTAAATAAAAAATGTGGCTAAGTGCTGCCCTAGAGAATTAACCAGTCTATATAATGAAATTATAATAAAATACACTCACCGCTTACATTGTAGGAGTAAACGCGCCTGAAAGTTTTCGAAGTCAGTTTAAAGCCTTAATGTCCAAGGCAATGAGAAACTTTTTCGAGTCCAAATTTATAATTGGTTTTTTATCGAGGGATTCACTTAGAAACTTTTTTAAATGAATGCTTATATTTTTAAAAAAACTCATAAAACTAAAATTCTTCAGATATGGTCGTTCCCAGGTATCATATCGCCTTAAATGCTAAAAATGTAATTATTAAAAAATTAACTATAATGATAGTTGTCATGGCTGTAATATTATATTCAATATTACCTACATACAAATAATCAAAATATACTAATCTGATTTAATAGTCCGGGAGAGTAATATATTAAAATAGAAATGCAAATTTTATGTCGAATAATCAAAGTAAAATTATTTTATTGTCAATCCAGCAATATGCCTTCGTATTTTGACAGTAATAGACCAAAAGAAATAGGCATCTGGTTTTATTTGGCGGTTCTTTTCAGTAAAGAAAGCTATGAATACGTTGAAAGAAAACTATATAAATAATTTATTTATGTATTTATTTTATTATATTTAATGTTATTATACATACGTTTGTTATTATACAAATGTTTAATGTTATTATACCTATGTTTAATGTTATTATAGTACACAATAAAATTGTGTTAAAATTGTTTAAAACACACAATAATGTTGATAAGCTATCTTAAATAAAGCCACTTGAGGTTTGACAATTATTATTTTTTTTTCACTTAACCCTTAGACAGCCAGCCATGGAAAAGAAACTCACGACGGCATGTTTTCACCCTCGAAAATTTGTTGTAGAGGGTGGTAGTGCATGCATACTGATATATAATGGTGGCTTATTCAACGAAGGCGACTTTTACCGCATGTAATTGCATAAATGCGGAAATCGGTCGCCGGCAAATTGTCACAACAGAAATCCACCGATCGGTGGTATTGGCTTCCCATTGGTCAAACAGAAAGAGAGTAAGGGACTCTCTAGACGATAATTCGCGTAGCGTGCTGAGAGCAAATATTTATATTTAGCAAATGCAAATATTTATTTTAATATTTACCAAAAATGCCTAATTTTATAGTTTAAACCATAGTAGTATAATAATATATTGCATATTTCCTGCGGTTTACGATCCCCTCCCAGCCCGCGACGCGAAGCTTGACAAGCACGCTTGATCGTCTAGAGAGCCCTTAAAATGAACAGGGAGTCACGTTAATTAGACGTAATTGATTGATGAATGACATGACTCTCTGGTATAAAACTACAAAAAATAGGCATTTTTGGTAAATATAAAAAAAAACATATTTCCTGTTGTTTACGATCCCCTCCCAGCCCGCGACGCGGAGCTTAAAAGCATGCTTGATCGTCTAGAAAGCCCTTAAAATGAAGCAGATCACAAATCTTTAAATTTCGAAAAAAAAGTATATTAAAGTAATTTAAATGTATAGGCTAAGTTGATCAACGTCAAAGTGTGTGCAAGTTTGCGTCATGAGGTTAAGAAGGTGTTTATAACGATGTGTGAGTGCGCATGTGAGTGTGTGAGTGAGTTAGATAATCTATCATATATCAGGAATGTATCGAACGTTGTGTTTGTGTGTGTGTTGTGTACTTAGACCACTCTATTTCACCAAATCGCTACTGTTGACAATGTCCATATTACTATTACTGTCTTTTGGCGTTAGGTAAGGTATATGTACGCAAAGAATTCACGTTGAATACAATAATTGATTCTGAATCTGAAAACGCCAGAGGTCTTCTCTAGGGAGTTTTAACCCTCCTCTACTCTCCACTTTTTGACACTGGGATATATTATTTTTAAAATAATCTGAAAACCATTGTAGTCGGTGTTCTTTTTTATCGATGTCTCTTAACTTATGGAAGATTATTAAATAAAACTTTAATCAAATGAAACTTTAGACCTTTATCTGTAACTATTCGTATAACATTTTTAGTTACAATATGTGTAGTTCTACCTTATATGTTGACTAATGGCGTGATGTTTATGGGTGATATTCTGGGGTGATGATAAGCGTTATAAAGGTGATGATAGATGAGAGACGTGATATTTTCTTTACCCGTCTGTTCACACGAGATCGGGTAGCCCTCGACAGCTTCAAGGTGACATTAAGTCAACATCCACCCCGGATGCTTAGGAAACGTATAATTTAATTTAATTTTAATTTATTTATTTAAATCCATAATAAAAATTTATAATATTGACATAAATAATACAATGTAGAAAAGAGCAAATACTTAATCATTGTATGCGACTCAAAGAAAGTACAGATTTGATGGATTTTATCAGCTCCACTAGACTACGGTCTGTTCTGGAGTGATACCACTCTTATATTTGTTACATAGTACACAATCCTAGTTTTTTTGGCATTGAGTCTGGTGTTCCACAGGGATCCCATTTAGGCCCTTTGCTTTTTAATGTTTATATTAACGACATCGGTACTTGCTTTAATCACTGCGACTATCTCCTTTACGCAGATGATTTGAAAATCTTCATGGGAGTGAAGAACCATGGCGACTGTCAACTGATCCAGGAAGATCTGAATCGTTTCACTCGTTTTTGTGAACAGCGTAAACTTTCTTTAAATGTAGCTAAGTGCCATAAAATCTCATTTTCGCGAAATGTCAATATGATTAACTTCAAATACACTATTGGCAATGATGAAATCCTGGAAGTAGATCGAGTGCGTGATCTAGAAGTCATCTTAGATCGCAAGCTTTTAATGGATAAGCACATTGATTCAGTCGTCAACAGGGCTTACTGCCCCTCGGTTTCATTATGAGAGTTTGTAGACCTCTTAAAAACACTCATTCTTTAAAGACGGTTTATGTTGCATACGTACGCAGCCTGCTTGAATTTGCTTCTAGTATTTGGTCTCCGCAGTATGCTACATACAAGCTGAGGATTGAGCGTATTCAAAAACGATTTATACGTCATCTAAATTTCCGCTTATTTTCCAACGGCTTGTCGTACGCTGAAGGTCTGAAACGCTATGGTTTAGAGACATTAGAGGACCGGCGAGTAGTATCAGATATGTCGTTTCTACATAAAATTGTTCATACTGGGTTGGACAGTCCATACCTCCTGAGTAGGGTGAGCATACGAGCGCCTTCCCGACTCGCACGCGCTCACTCAACTTTTTACGTACCAAGGTTCAACACTAACTATGGTTCCAATTCGTTATTGCCGTGCGTTATGCATGCATACAATGTATGCTCATTGATTTTATAAATGGTATGCTTTAACGATATTGACATATTTAACCATCAAAATAGTCGATCCTTTGTTAAGGAGGTACGTAAAAAGCTGATTATCAGATCGGATTGAATTAGCATGCACATACAAGCACTCACAACAACATTCGCACTACAGATACACACACCCACACACACATACATACACGCACACACATACAAACACATACACACACACACGCACACACCCGCACATACACCCTCTCCATCACACAACCACACACCAACAGCCATACACTCGCACATAGCGATTTTAACTGTTAGTTTTAAATTCTTTTTTGTTTTCTTTGTATTGTGGTTTTCTTTGTATTTCTTTCTTTGTATTCTTTCTTTGTATTGTTTAGCATATTTTGTAATCTTTATATAGCAAATAATTTAAAACATGACTGGCTTTACTACTGGTATATATTATGCTTATACGTTATTTTTTATGCTGTATGTTTTTAACAAAAAATAAAATAAAAAATAAAATAAAATAATGAAAATATTTAACAACATAATTAAGAAAATTTGAATAAAAGACATCTAATGTTAGTAAGTAAAGCGGTAATAATAAAAGAATAAAAGGATAATTACCTACATAGGCATTATAATAAATATATACATTTATATATATACACACTCATACACACTCATACATATAATATATATATATATATATATATATATATATATATATATATATATATATATATATATATATATATATATATATATATATATATATATATATATATATATATATATATATATATATATATATATATATATATATATATATATATATATATATATATATATATATATATATATATATATATATATATATATATATATATATATATATATGTATATATATATATATATATATATATATATATATATATATATACACATACACACACACATACATATATAGAAAACGTATCAACCTATATTCAATATACGTATACTTTATATATATACGTATATAATAATATATAAATAAACAAAAATAAATAATTACAAAATCTTTTCTTTATTATTTTAAGACACAATTTCCATGAGCTGCCTTTCGCATTCGCCTCTACTTTTTGCACGCAGCCATTTTGTGACCTCAGCTTTGAAAGCGGTACTGGTTCTCAGCTTCTGCCCGTCGGTGAGTGTCGCAAGGAATGCATCATACATCCGAGGGGCCAGAAACAAATAATGTTTCTGGGCAAACCTTGTGTTCGTCCGAATTTGCTTCTGGGTTTGCTTTTTTCTTGTGTCGTGTTTGTGATCTCGGCTGGAATGCCGATCTGTGTCGTGGTGAAAATAAGTAACAATCGATTTTATGTACAGCTGTCTGATATCAAGTATCTGGAAGTCATTGAAAAGTAAATCGGATGGGTAGCGATACGGTTTTCTGTTTATAACTCTCACTATCGCTTTTTGAGCTTTTATTAGTGGGTCTTAGTGCAGTTTAGCCGCACCGCCCCAACCGATATTGCCATACATCATCAATGACTGTGCCAAAGCACAATATATGGATCTCAGAGTTTTCATATCGAGAACATTTCTGATACTCCTATAAGAAGAAGAGGAGACGATAAAATATCGATTGTCTGATGCTGCACGATGCGCATTTATCCCAGCAGCGCATTCACCCCCAGCAGAACTGATCCACCTGCCATGACAGTGTAATAGAGTACTTTCCATGTGCGACCCTTCTCGGAGAGGCTGCTGAATAGGAGTTGAAACGTCAGTTGAGCCGAACAGAGGTAACGAGCTGGTGTTAATGATTCAACTGCACATGAATCGTTAGCGAAGAGACAAAGACACCAATTTGTGTAGATACAAAGAGGCCATAAGTACTTCTTACGTCTTTTCTAAATCAGACGCAGCTGCTCTGCGAATCATATCAAAACCCAAGATAAGCCACGTTTGCCACGTGAATTATCATTCAACTACTTTATCCATTATCTTGTGCAATTAAAATTAAATTCCTCGCTACCGATCAGTTGCCTACCTACGCATTCTTATCGCCTATTGCTATTCCTATATTTGCGATAAAATAAAATATTATTCTTAATCAGAACCTGACAAGACGACAATGAATCAGCGTCATCAACCGCTCATAGTATTGACGTCATGACGTCAACAGAAAATAAGAGGCTATGCGGCGTGAACTGACGCATTTTAGCTCGTATGACCCAGTAATACACGAGTAAAATACATACCTATTTTCTTGGTTTACATAATACGCACTTTGCTTATCTAAATTATTAGGTTCTTACCTACAATCTAGTGTAAATTCTATCTTGCGATAAAATGAACATGTCGAGAAAAACCGATTTGTTTGAAATTTCATCCTAAATTTGTTATTCAAACATTAAAAAGAATAAAAAACACGACTGTCGTTACAGAAAGCGAACTATTGTATTTATGATTATGTATTTGTATTACTTTTTTATGAAATATTTGTTGTTTATACCATACAATACAATACAATCAACTACTCCAGTAGATAGGCATTCCTACACTTGGATGCGTCACAAAATTAAATGCTTAAAATTTAATTATTTAAAACATAACTATCATGATAGTTGTCATGTCTGAAATGTTCAATATTCAATAATATTCAATATTACCCACTTACAAATAATCAAAATATACTAATGTCATTAAATAGTAAGAGAGAAAATTATATTTTAATAGAAATGCAAATTCTATGTAGAATAATCAATGTAAAATAATTTTTCTGTCAATCCAGAAATATGCCTTCGTATTTTTTAAACATAAATAGATGTATAATAAATTATATGAGAATTAGAATGAAAATTTTACAAATTTTACTAATTATCAACATGGAAAATAAACTCGGAATTTTCAAACTCCCTTATACCATAAATTGGGTTTCTTACCAAATTATATATAATTATCTTTTTAAATTTATCCTCTCCATATCTTTTCATTTGCTCTGAAATCTTATTATAGAAGAACAAATTTTGGTGAATAAAACTGTATCGCACTTTGCTAAGTCGCTGTCGGTTTATGTGGAGATTGGATTTATTCCTCGTATCGTACCTAATGATGAAAATCACTATTCACCGGAACTATCGGAACGGTTTATGTATCTATCCATATTGCTACATGTATATTTTCGGAATGTACTCAATCGGACACTAAACACGATATATTTATGAATATTTGGACATTTAGACAACTACTTACAGGGGTGTGGAGCGGCGTAATCCGCCCTCTTCGCCAGCTTCCGATTCTTCGGAGCTCGCGCGTGGAGTGTACTTGATATTTGGACAGTTAATGTACCCTATGACACTCGGGATTTCAAGCGTTTAGAGTTATGGTGGAATAAAGAAACGGAAAACATACATAGATGAACACTGAACACAGGACTTTCCTTTTTTGTTGAGCAGTTGTGTAATAAAAACGAATTTAACTCATGATCTTTGTAGCACCCAATGTTTCAGCGATGTTTCAACCACCATTGTCCAGGGTAGACAGACACAAGAATCCAAAATTACAAGAATCCGAACCAATTACCCAATTAAATTGTTTACCTTTTATCTTTTTATCTTTATATCCACTAATCGCAGGCTGCTACTTCGAACGCGCAACTATATATAGATGCGTAAATTATTATAACAAGCTGTCACAAAACTTGAAAGATATCAATGATTATGTTGAATCTATAAAACGAACGAAACAATTCTTGTTATCTAAACGTCTGTACAATTTGAGTGAGTTTTAACTTAGAGTTTTATGTTATATTGTTTAATTGTTACGTTTTAATTGTTTATTTTATGTCTGTATCATCTGTATCAAAACACCCGTTACGGGTGTTTTAAAACACCCGTAACGGTGTTTCGAAAATAAATATGAGTTTATTTGATTTGATTACCCTGGACAACGGCTGTTGCAACATGTCTTCAACATCGGGTACTACAAACTTCACGCGGTGAATTCATTTTTTCACGACACTGAACACACTAGATGAATCTATGTATGTTTCCGTTTCTTTATTCCACCATAACTTCTAAACGCTTCAACCGATTTAGAAATGTGTGGCAGTGTTAGAATCGTTTTGTCATCTCGAGTGTCATAGGGTATTTAGACAACTACTTAACTATCAAGTAAGTAGTTGTCTAAATGTCCAAATGTCAATACATTTTCATAAATATGTCGTGTCTGGTGTCAAATGAGAGGTCTGATTGAGTACATTCCGTAAATATACATGTATCTATATGGATATATACATAAACCACATATTTCATTAAAAAAACCGTAGCAAAAAATATATATATTCACTTTCTGTTACGGCAGTCGTGTTTTTATTATTATATATTTACTTGTATTATATATAAGACTCAGTAGAATTTATGAATATATAAGACTCAGTAGGATTAATAGCCAATAACCAATAGTGTGATGGCGGTATTCGCTAGTCCACACTAAATAAATGAATGGCTATTGTTGAAAATAGCACGCTTAAATACAGCACAAGGTCGGATACTTTCCGGATAGCCGGATATAGAAGTTATTTCCGATGTCCTACTTGCCACTAGTCATGCCAGTAGCTTTTAGCAGTGGTTCGTAACCTTGGGGTCGCGGCCTCAAATGGGGTCGCGATTTATGACAATAAGATCGTTAAAGCAGTGTTAGAAATACCTGCAAATGGTATGATTTATCAAGATAAATTTTGAACAACACCCTCATCGTATTACACTAGCCAACAATGAAATGTAACAAAAACAAAGTCAGATGTTCTGTATTAAATCGACCACGCTGATCACGAACACGACCAGGAAAATCCCCGATTAGCTGTAGTTTGTTCAAGTGTCCAAAAGCTTCCTTGGAAATCATTAAGCAGAAAACTGTAAGTGCTACGATAGGCTTGGGTATAACATGTCTTTAATTTTTATATTGGGATTTAAATGTATTAAAATTGGGACAGGATGACCTCGGTCGTGTCAGCTAGTATAACAATAATAATGAGAAATGATAAACCTTTCTCACCTTATGGATGATATTGTAATTTTAACGGAAAAATTGGGATTTTGTTATTCATGCGGTAAAATCCGTTTCTCATAAACATAGTGGCTAAAATATTCCTATTATTTACATATATGATGTATTATGTAAATAATAAAAAAACACAATTCATAGAAGTAGAAATATAAAATATATACCTAATTTTAAAAGTTAAAGGATATTGAAAAGTTTTTATCAGTGTTGAAACACAGCATGGGTATAATAATATGGAAAGGGACTGTTAGCTCAGTAGATTTATACATCCGACCTTGTAAATCAATCAATCTTTCAATCAATCTTTGGCAATCAATCTCGTTAAAGCGCCAATCTTGTTAAAACGCCATCTCTCATACTGATAGAGTATACTGATACTCTGTATACTGAATCTCTAAAGAATTTATTTTAGTTTTTTGTGAAGATTTTTACATTTAGCGAGCTTTATCTCGGAAACTTTGGATATCTGGTGCTTGCTTACAGTTGAAATTCAAGAAAATTTGATCTGCTTAAAAAATTAAATGATTTTTTTTCCATCACGATCAAAATCCTATCATAAGTCCTTGGCTACTTGCCGGGATAATTTTGTGGTGATACAACCGATTTTTAAAATGTGTAATTAAGGCCTATGCCAGAAGTAAGAGACCGAGTTTGCAGCTTCGTGATATGTGAGACGGAACTCCCACTTGAGGTCGCTTTGGGGTCGCGGTTTCGAAAACGTTGCTTTATCGCTGTCTTGCAGCTTTATTCAGAAATTAGCAATAGCTCACTTGGATGCGGATACGTTCCATAATAAATGATAATTAGAGGCAAACGCTGCTCTGTCATACTTACGTACGCGTTGCATGGATATGTAGGTACGAGCACTCCTCGGTACCGTTTCAAAAGCGCCTGTAATGGTGCTTGATTACATGGGATGCGCCGGCCACTTGATGTCGGCCATTTGCAACTGACTGGCTTAGTAGGTTTACCAACCAACAAACGTAGTCGCATCGCACGCCCGCTGCATACTTTCCATCGAAACCTGTCAGAGAGCCTATTACGGGCACCTCCTCTAATCTTATGTGAGCCTGATCGATCCAGATAGGAGCGTCTGCTTCTTCAGATGATATGACAAGGTGCTGCTTGGCTATTTTGAAAACTTAATATAGAAACTGCGTTAACTAAATCTAAAATTGCTGTTGGGAAATATCTTAGAAGTTGTATGTCGACCTAAAAACGTTTGTAAGTTCGGTTTTGGTACCCAGGTCATTTTTTTTATTTTTGACTGGCTTAGCAGGTTTACGAACCTACAAACGAAGGCGCATCGCATACCCGATGCATACTTTCCATCGAAACCTGTCCGAGAGCCTATTAGGAGTACCTCCTCTAATCTTATGTAATCCTGACCGAGCCAGATAGGAGCGTCTTCTTATTGGGATTATATGACCAGGTGCTGCTTGGCTATTTTGAAAACTGAAAATTGCGTCCCCCCAAAACTTTTCTGGCAAGTAGCCAAGGACTTGTGGAAGGATGTTAAGCATCATGTCCCTTCCGGAAGGAGGTTGACCTGATTGAAACGGATAGTCGGCGACGAGCGCGGTTAGTGAGATATTTTCTGATGACCGATTTATGGTTAGGCTGCATTCGGCGCTGACATTGCTAACTTAGATAACCAGCTATAAGTTCTTCAGCACTAGTTGCCAATAATATGGGCGTCATCAGCATAGCGAATGATATTGACGGGAGTGCTATTTTGTTATTTTGGTCCCTAATTGCTTCTCTGAAGATCATTACCTAGTATTTATATCAAAGATGTTTTTATATAAAATATTGAAAAAAATAATTACGGAATATTTTCCGTAACCATTTTTTGCCTCGCGATATTTCGCGAGGCACACACACGAACCAATACAGACGAAACTCAGCGTCAACGTATCATGCGTCAGGTGCGTGACAGATTGAATAAGTAATAAGCTAAACAAATTCGATATAAAAACGATTTTTAAACCGACCCAAAATATAGCTCGATATCGGAGGATCTCGATATCTGTAATACTGCAAACCCCAGATGTGTATAAAATCGAATGCAGCTGTGGGTTAGAATACGTTGGACAAGCTAAACATCCTATAGCCACCGACTGATGGAACACATCAAAGCTGTTAAAGACATCCATTGCAGCAAGAAAATTCGATGATTTACGAACACATATTGGATAACGGAACTAACCACTGGGTACAATTTTGAAAATCGCATTGTGCTATCCAAAGAACAATTTTACTTTACTGGCATGATCCGGGAAGCTATTACAATAAGAACCTTAACTTAACAGAGACGATGGTTACAAACTCACTACTACGCGAAAACCTCTTCTTAAAATGATCTATGCCCGATGCCAAGCGCAAGGACGTAACACAAGATACAGTGAGTATTGTGTGCCCGCCCCACCACCGTTATAATCTGCGTAGTAACAGCAGAAGTTTACCTAATACCCGCAGGTCAACGGATGAAAATTGACAGCATTTCAGTCTACCCTGTACATCGGAGGTTGCAACATCGCCGAAACGTCAGGTGCAACAAATTTCACGCGGTAAATTCGTCTTATCTTATTTAATTATGTCAAACAACCGCGATATTTTTCGATTTCATATTTCTGAGTATGTATGTATATTTTGAACAGTAGCGACGTATAGTATGCATCCTTGCCGTACTCAAATTAGGTTCCATGTACCCGGATTGTGGCACTTTGTCTCCATAGTACACTGTCCCGATAGTGGCACGTTGTCTCCATACCAGTACAGTTGGCAGTGATGTGGATATATCTTACATCTAGGTCATCTTTGTTTTCCATGCCCAGAAGTTTTTCATTCCTCGTACTGATTTAAAGAAGTTAAAGAAATGGCTGCTACGTGATGGTACTACTCTTATAGACAGAAAAATATTTTATAGTATTAAACTGATTATTTGATTATACTCGTAACTCTTTTATAACTATGACAATTATTATCATTGTAACTACTCTTAACTTTTTAAAGATTACATTTATTTGTTTGTCATTTTGAATTATGTTGTAACTGATTATTTGATATGACTATCTGACTGCTATGATTAGTATGATTATTTAACCTGGTTTATTTTTTTTTAAACTGATTAAATTTATTTATTTTATAATCAATATTTTATTATTATTTGATAATGATTATATAATAACAACTATCATAATTTTGATTATTTTACTTATTCTTATTTTTTATAATTTTATTTATTTATGTGTGTTTCTATTTCTATAATTCTTATATATTAATTAATGTAACTCTATGTTTAAAAAATATCCGCCCAAGCACAGTTTTTCTTATACCATCCGCATTACAAGGTGGCGAGTGAGGTAATTTATCATCGAAATCGTGCTATCTCTTTCGCACTTGCACGGCCTTATGGAGCGATACCTGTAACCGTAGTGTAGGTAGTTTTACGCTAACAAAAGGAATGTCGATAAAATAATGAAACGAGGGAAATAAATTTTATTTCAGTATTGTTTCATTACGATAAATATTAAATAAGTTAAAAATATAAATATTGATATTGAATTATTAAAATAAAAATATAAAAGTATCAAATTTATAATAGTTGACAATAAAATAATTGTTATACAAAAAAAAAATAAAAAATAAAAAAAAAACTTTCTTTATACTTAGAGCGACATTGGACAGTAACCATCATTAAAATCATTTTTTTCAGGGTTTCATTCAGGGTTTCCATTCAGGGTTTCAATTTCCAATTCAGGGTTTCATTTTTTGCTTGAATTATGTTATTTAGTATAATATTTGATATGGTGTTTTTATTGTAAGTTGTAATATTATTTGTGAATTGCTTAAAGTAAATAAAATAAATACTCTATCAAAGGACTTCTCATAAGTTAATAGCTAAAACACATTTTTTTAACAAGCTTTTAACAAAATGCTCTGTCCCGGGCCAACCCTGCGTGCAGCAGCCATGTCATAGTGGAACTTAAAACGGGCTATCGTAAATGAATGCTATACAGAATTTTGTGTTTCTGCTGTTGACCGTTGAGGAGTCCCCTCGTTGGAAGCCAACCCTGGGTGCAGAAGCCCTGTCACGGTGAAGCTTAGAACGGGCTATCATAATTGAATGCGTATACAAAATTTTCTTTCTGTGCTGATGAATGTTGAGGAGTCCCCTCGTCGGTAGCTAACCCTGGATGCAGCAGCCATGTTATGGTAAATTTAGAACGGGCTATCATAATTGAATGCGTATACATAATTATGTGTCTGTGTTGTTGGCCGTGGAAGTGTATTCTCGTCGGGGGCCGATCCTGGATATAGAATCAGGTCACGCTCACCATAAAAATGCATTGTTATCGGAACTGAACGACATGTAAAATTTCTACTGGATAGGATAAGAGGGAGTTAATGGGCCCTTGCTGAGTTGGCCACGAGGACTCATTTTGTTCAGGGTTGGTCTCACTCACGGGTCAACACCCATTCGGCGGCCTCCACGGATGAAGTGCGAGCCCGGGCAGGACTATGGCCTTAGGGCTAGTTTCCCCTAGGAGTAAAGCTTCTGGCGCTCCTGGACGGTCTGCGCACCGTGCGGCGTAAGCCAATCGATTGTGCACTCTGACTAACAGTTAGAGTTTCAAGGCGATAGGTGAGGGCAGCAAACCCCGCCCACCGCCCGGGCAGTTATAACGACGAGGGTCGTCTTGTCTGCCCGGGATGTCGTGCTACGACAACCCTGCGCGTACCAGAAGGGTAGAACGCGTAGGGGGTGAAATAGGGTAAACCCCCCCCCCCCCCCGTACCGCCCCGAGAACCCATTTATTTATAATAATAAAAGAATTTACAAAGAAAAAATTTACAAAATAATACTAAATTTACCATATTCACAAAATAAAATAATAAAACAACAAATAACAAATTTAGGGCCGGTAAGCGGGGTAGAGGACGCTCCAGAAACGATGATGGTGGAGGCGCACGGTCAGTGGGCAGGTCTCGGAGCAGCCACGGGGGGGAGGAATCCCTGGATCCTGCAAAGAACGAAACGCCCTTCGGGGCGGCAAAGAGACGGACACAAAGACGGGCACTTCGGGCTGGAAGTAGCCGCCGAATCACGCCACCAAGGAAGAGGGTACCCCCTGGGGTGTATCCCGAGGCCTCATGCTTTCCCAAGAAGCCACCCAGTACTCCACAAACTCGCCAAACGACTGGAAGCAGCTCCTACAACTGACCAGATCCGGGTACCAAATCGGAGAGCGCCCAACGCACGCGCCCACTGCATCCATCAATTTCTCCCGTGCAGCCGCTAGAATTGGGCAAGACCAAATTACGTGTTCCGCAGTTTGGCGACCATACCCACAGGCGCATCGGGGGTCATCGGCAAGTCCAAAGTCAAATAGTTTGGCTCTGAACTCTCCGTGGCCCCCAACCAGCTGCGTGGTATGGTGGTCGAACCGCAGAAACGAATTTGCCATCCGCACTGCGACGGACGGGAAAAAGCAATGGGTGAGGCGGCCCGTACCCCCGGCGTCCCATCTAGCCTGCCAGACACGCAAGGACTCCACCCGAATCAGGCGGGCAAACTCACCAGCTCGGTGCGCCACCGGGTCGATCGACAGGCCATGAAGGACTACCGGCTCGCCCCGGCGGTACCGCGACAACGCTGCACGCTCCAGAATCTCCAGGTCAATCGGCAGAACGCCAGCGATGACGGGTAACGCAAGAGTGGACGTCGTTCTGTACGCCCCGGTCAGGGCCACGAGAGGGATGCGCTGTCCGCGCAGCAGCGCGACACGCGTCGCCTCAGGAACAGCAGACTCCGTCCAGGCGCGTGCGGCATAAGTCGCACGCGGGACGAAGACGCCCTTATAGATAGTCATGACCGCCGGGAAACGAATTCCCCAGTCGGCCCGACTCACTCCGCGGAGCGCAAAGAATAGATCCCGGGATTTTTCGGCTGTAATCTTTGCGTGCGAAAGAAAGGAAAGGGAAGCCGTAAGCGTCACCCCCAGGTATCGAACGGTGGCCGGGAAGGATACCGGGCGACCGTTCATCCTGATGACAGGGTTCCGCTTAAGATGTCCCTTCAGGAGAAGCGCCTGAGTTTTCGTCGGAGAGAAGGTGAGTCTGTTTCGCTGACCCCATCCGAGGATCAGGTCCAGCGAGTCAGCCACCCTTCTCTCGACCTCTGCGCGACTCCTGCCGCCCACCAGGAGAAGAGCGTCGTCTGCATAGGCGCTGACGGTGCACCCCTCCGGGTAAGGTAGACCGAGGAAATCATCAAAGAGAATGTTCCAAAGGCTAGGACCCAACACTGACCCCTGTGGACAGCCCATGGTCGGGGTTTTGGTGACGCTGGTCGGGCCGTACCTCAGAGTGACAGATCTGTCTGAAAAGTAGCTCCTCACTACTTTCAACAAATTGTTCGGGCACAGGCGGGCGCGAAGTTTGCATATAAGCATCGGCCACCACGCGTTATCGAATGCACCGGAGATATCCAAAAATACGCCTACCACGTAGCGGCCGTCGTAGTTGCGGACCCAGTTTTTCGCAAACAGGATGGCGTCCTCCGTGCTTTTCCCTCGGGTAAAGCCAAACTGACGCTCGTTCTGGGGAGACAGAGTCCTCTCCAGCCGTTCGCGCACAAGCACTTCGAGCACCTTACCCATTATGGGAAGGAGCGTGATGGGCCTGTACGCTTTCGGATCCGAGCGCGGCTTGTCGTTACCTTTGGGAATCACCCGCAACAGGCCAGCCTTCCAGCATAATGGGAAATGACCGTCCCTAATGCATTTCTGCATCAGGACAGTCACCTCCCATCTTGCGAATTCCCACACCCGCTTCACTATATCAGACGTAAAGTTGTCTATCCCCGGTGCCTTTCTGCGCGATAGCGACCCGATGATGGTGCCGACCTCGTCCGCTGTTACCTCTGACAGATCAGGTACGCGCGAGTCTACGGCAATAAGCCGCCGCAGCTGCGCGTGGTGGGGATCGTCATTGTCATTCCGATCCGATGGACACAAAGAACCGAGGAGAACTGAAAGAGTGCCTTCGGTGTCAAGAGGGGCGGAAGTACCCTCGACAATGCTAGAGAGGTAGTTCCCACCCCGCTTGGCACCTTTGTCGATGACGTTCTTCATGTCCCATGGGTTTGCATTCCCAACTTCGCTAACCCATGTACGCCAGGAATCAGTCTTGGCACGCCTAATAGCGGCGTGGTAGACGCTCCGAGCCGATCTCAGGGACTCCCGAAGTACCTCAACACGCTCAGGGGGAAGAGAACCCCTGCGGACTTCCCCCATGCGGCGGTGCGCTTGCCGGAAGCACCTGCGAAGGTCGGATATTTCCGGAGACCACCACGGGGCCGTAAAGCCGCCGAAGGGCCTCCTCCGACCGAGGACCGACTCGCAGGCCGAGGCAACTGCCTCATGAAGTGCAACACTAAGTGCCTCGGCCGAATTGGAGTGAGGGGACGGGAACCGGGAGAGCCTCTCACAGAGGGACTCCCCAAAACGGTCCCAGTCCACATCCGAGGTGCGGTACGCCCATTCCGAGGGGGACGGGGGATTCACACGGCGGCCAATGTCGAAGGTCACTAGTCTATGGTCTGAGGAAGACGACGATTCGTGGACGGTCCAGTTCATCAGCTCCCGGGCGAATCCAGGGGAGCACAGCGTCAAATCCACATTGCTGGACCCGCCGGGGCCACAGAAGGTCCGGGGCTGCCCGGGGGAGTTGACAATATGCAACCCATAGGTCGCTATCAGCTCCTCGACAGCCTCGGCTCTTCCCTTCGCGACCCTGTCCAGGCGGTCCAGGTTGCCGTCGTCGTGCCAGGACGGGGAGCGGGCATTAAAATCGCCCGCTACCACTACCGGCCGACCCCGAAGAGCGTCAAGGGCCGCGGCGAGTTCAGCAATGCAGGCGTCCACAGCCTCGCCAAACTGGAAGTAGACGCTGATGAAGTAGCAGTCCACATCGTTGATAACTATGGACGCGCAGGCGAGGTGCTCACTGGAGAGCCGATCCAGGAACAGGGGAGGCGGGAGAGACAAACTCACCGCGATCCCTGCCATGGGTCGGCGCCCCTTCTCGAGCACAACGCACCGCCCGTCTATACCCCGGGTTTTACCGAGGAACGTGTACTGCTCCTGCACAAACGCCACTCCAATACCCATCGTCTCAAGCGTGCGACCGAATTCGGCCGTTACAGCCCGGCTTCTCTGCAGATTCAGTTGCGCGCAACTTATCATTAGTTGGGGACTATGCCCCGCCATAGTTCGTGGTGGCTATCTCCCTGTCCACCGCGCGCTGATAGGCCGGACAGCCCGACGAGCCCGTCACGTGAGCTGCTTCCTTTCGCAGACCCGAGCATGTGGCACACTTGGGGGGTGCCTCCTTAGCAGGGCAAGCCGACCTCTCGTGTCCCTTGCCGGCGCAATGTCCGCAGACTACCTCCTGCGAGCACTTCCCCTGGGTGTGCCCGAAATTGTGGCAGCGGAAACACCTTACCGCCCCGATGTAGTCACGCACTCTGCAAGAGTCCCAGTCCAGGAACACTCTCCCCTCCGCCACAAGCACCGCTCGCACCGCCGGGTGCACGATCCAAACACTTTGGACGACAGGGCCGTCCCTCTGGCCGAACGCGAACGCCCGGCGGGTCGAGCCTAGCGCAGTTGATTTATCCACCGAGCAGCGGCCCTCGAGGTTCTGCGACCAAATAAGCTCCTTTATCTCTCCTTCCTTTAGGTCCCGCGGAATGTCGTGGATAACAATCCGCGGAAATCGACCCTGCGGTTCGACGGCCCTCAGCCCCGCACCGCGAAGTTTCTCGCCCGCGGCCTTCACTCTTTCCAGACCCCCAGGAGTAGAGGTCTGGACCAGCACGCCGGCCCGAGCAACCTTCCTCACAGTGACCGGTCGGAACCCGTCGGCCGCAGGGTCAAGTGCCTTCAAAAGAGCCGCTTTGGTCGACTCCGAGGTGGCTGCGGCATCCTCAATCGCAGGGTAAATAATGACCGAGGGCCTCTTAGGAGGCACCTCCCTCATCCGGTTCCCCGCGACCTGTAGGTTGATGCCCCTCTTAAGGGCATCCCCATAAGAGGGCGAGGACGAGCTCGGGGGGGAGGCCAGCGAGGGGGCTGGTCTTGCCACCAGTTCCCTCACCGAGGCCTCCATCGATCTCATCCCCCCCAGGATCTCATCTGCGATCCCGAGCCGCCCGTGGGCGGCAGCGAGATCGCAGGCAAGCCTGGACACCAGGCCCAGGATGCCCGCTGTCTCCCCGGCCAGCCTCATCTTCTGGTCTGCCGTTAGGCGGCAGCGGGTCGGGGTATCCCCCTCGCAGGTGATGGCCGCCATACGGGCCAACGCGTCCTCCACCCCACTTACCGCCAACTTAGCCTCGCTAGCAGGTGGCGGAGTAGACACAGCCACCGCGGGCGCGCGGGAACAAACAGCTCTGGTAGGTGGGGGAGCGGTGGCCCTCGCCCCGACGACCGCAGTGTCAGTGTCCGTCTCCCTCTCGCCGTCCTCGTCGCTGCACTCCATGTTAGCTCTTTTGGCCTTCGGAGGGGTTTTCTTCTTTAGCCTCCTCTTCGCGCGAGTCATCATGGCAACCTCCCCTTCTGCACGGCGCGGCGACGCCGGGGCAGCAGCTCGCTGGGGGGGAAGGGGGGGGGCGGCGAGGTCTCGCCACCACCCCCGGACCTCCCACTCACCCGCGAGGGCACTGGCAGGGGCGGGAACGCCCCCGCGCCTCGCCCAGGGGACACCGCGCCCGAAACCGCCCCGGCCACCGAACCTCGCGGTGAAGTGGGGGGCGGGGGGCGGGGGGCCGGCGGGGGGGACCGCGGAATACGCGGCGACCTCCCGAAGGGATCGCCCCCCCCGCCCGGATCACTTGCAGCCATCCCCGATTCACGGGGAAAAGTACGAAAATGCGCGCTCGCACTCCGCGCAGGCACTCCTCCTTGCGAGACACCAGCGCCGACGAAACTGCGGCGCTGCTATGCCGGCCACCTACGCGTGTCACGCCTGCGGGTCTGCGGACACGTGCCCAGCGTCGCGCACACCAACCGGCCGGAGCACACCGCGTCGCAGCGAAACGAAAGCGTGTGCGCGCCCCTCTCAGATGAATATAAGAAAACTGTTTCCAGGGGCCAACCCCGGTGGGGTGTAGCGCCGCGAACACTGTCCCAGGTGCACGGACACCCAGGCTATCAGATGTCCTGCAGAAACACTCACTAACCACGGTTACGGATTTTAAATGCACTTTAAAGCGGAGCAGTTCCAGAGCCGTCAGTCAGCGGTGACTGCTCAGCCCGAAGTGAACTCTGACTAACAGTCGGGGGAGTCTGGAATCAGTACTGTTTCCTATAGAGCAGCGGTGGTTTCGGACCTTAAGGCGACTGCTCTTGAAACGATCATCGGCTACCCGATCCTGGGTGAACAGTCGGGCAAAGGATGCCGTGGTACGCAATAGATTCGGTTTACACCGTTTCAGCGCTTCGTAAGGGAGAGGACCGCGCAATCGGCCTCGAACTCGTAACCAGTCGAGAGGCCGGAGTAATCTGGAAGTAAGGGCGTGAGTGTAAGCCCGCTGGGTAACGTACATGGTTATCTCGCGGATAAGGCGTTGGCCTCTTACGGGCATGTGGCGGAGCTTGACGGTGGACTTTTTTGTCCAAGTCTTCTGCGCTCACTTCACGGGAGATAGAACGACCAATCGTTAAAACTTCCTGAGGTGACGGATTCGCCCGTTGTAGTTGACAACTCTTTTTGCATAGGATGAGAGGAAGTGGTTCTAATTCAGATTTCAGAATTTTCCCTAAACAAACTAACAAACATTGCAAGCTTATAAAAATATCGAATTCTCGATGACGATAACAATAAATTTAGTTATTGATTAGACTAAATTGACGGCTTTGTCATCATGACATTGTAAAACCCATTACACACATTAAAGACATTCCTCTCACTATTATCCGGAAGAGGTTTCTGATCTCATATTACATACATATATTTTTTAACGTTAATAGCGTCAGCCAGTCAGTCAGACAGCTTAATCGCCTGCGATCCGCTTCCGCTTCTCTTGCTTTCATTTTTCGCACCTCGGCCAGAGTGGATTAAGCAGCTCACGTCTGATTTAATCGATTTGAATAGTTTTATTTTTTGCTCGGTTTTCTTTTGGAGTCTACGGAATACGGAAATAGGCTGGCATTTGCGAACGCCGGCCTTGACATTTATTTTTAGACTTGTTATGCATATTATGCATGTATTAAACCACCTATAAATCTTACAAAAACAAATGCTTACTCGCATACTTGTTTTATTTTGTTCAATTATTTCATTTTATAAAATTCAAGATCTGAAGATTCTGCTATTTAGGAAAACGGCGGTTGCAACATTGCCGAAACATTAAGTGCCACAAACTTGACGTAGATTCACTTTTATCCTATTTATAATGTCAAACAACCGCGATAGTCTTCTATTTCATATTTTAGTTTTATTTTTATTATGTTTTAGCTGCATTAGGTGCTGACATAGCCAAGTTAGCCAACTTTATTAACTATTTCCAGAGTTTTTTAGCATTAGATTCAATAATGCGGGATCCATCAGCATAGCAAAGGATATTGACGGAAGTGCCATTTACGAGAAGAACTCCAATTGCTTTTCTGAAGATTATTTCTGAAAATGTATCATATACTAGCTGACCCGTGCCCACTTCGTTGGGCGGTAAAACTTTTTACATGTGATGAAATTATGAGTGTGGTTCGGTTAGTACTGAGTGCTATGATTTATTTCCTGACTGCCAAAAGAAGGGTTATATTTTAACTGCATATGTATGTATGTATTTGCATGCCAATTTGACTATATTACCGTTATTTGTGAGTGTCTTCTTGTGAGTGTCTTATTTGTGAGTGTCTTATCTCTTTAACCATTTATGCAGTAAAAGGGAAATTATATGCAGTAAAAGGGAAATTATATGCAGTAAAAGGGAAAAGTCTTTTGTTTTAAACACTTAAGACGATAAATTTACTTATTTTGATATGAATTCATAATTGTTGATAATATGACCAATAAACATGACCTAACGATTTAAATTATTTTTTTAATATAAAATACTACTTTTTGTGACTTAAATATAAAATTTCGACATATGCTGTCGCTGACTTTTTCGTAGGCATTACCAAGCTCTACGACTTTTCTCTAGAACTTAATCATATATTTCTCATCGTTAAGGCAGCGTTAGTTAGAAACGTTTTCGTTCGACCGTTTTTTCTCGGACTTACTTTGCAAATCCGACTACCACGAAAAAGTCTTTTTATTTTTTCGATTAATATATATATATAGCCTATGACACTTACAAATAACGTGGCTTTCTATTGGTAAAAGAATTTTCAAAATCGGTTCAGTAGATCCAGAGATTACTTCCTACAACCTCACAAACTTTACCTCTTTATAATATTAGTATAGAAGTATAGATTATCACATGGAACAGTAGCGGCGATATTATACATCTTTGCCTTACACCTATTAAGTTCCATCTACCCGGATTGTGGAACAATTGATTAGCGTAGAGTTCAGTATCTCAATAGATAGAGTTCTAAACACGCCTATACGGTATCCTATGTATCTCAATGTAAAGTAATATTATAATATATATTTTCTAATATTACCTCTTGGTAATATTAGAAAATATATATTATAATATTATAATATATATTTTCTAATATTATAATATATATTTTCTAATATTACCTCTAATATAATCCAATAATATTACCTCTCAAAAAACGGAGGAGGTTATCAATTCGGTTGTATTTTTTTTTAATGTTTGTTTCCTTATAACTCGGTCAGTTATGAACCGATTTGAAAAATTCTTTTTATTTGAAAGGATATACGTGCAGATTAGTCCCATTTTTATCAAAATCCTGTTCTGATGATAAGATCCATGAGGAATTGAGGGAACTCTTCAAATATTATCATATGAAGTTGAAAATGTTCATGTAGATTCAATTCCGATGACGTTGACCCTGGGTTGGCCCCCGATGAGGGGACTTCTCAACGGTCAACAGCACAGGCACGGAATTTTGTATAATCATTCAGTTATGATAGCCCGTTCTAAGTTTCACCAAGACATGGCTGTTGCACCCAAGGTTGGCCCCCGTCGAGGGGACTCCTCAACGGTTAAAAGCACTTACACGAAATTTTGTATATGCATTCAATTACGACAGCCCGTTCTAAGTTTCAATAAGACAGGACTGCGGCACCCAGTGTTAGCTTCCAACGAGGGAACTCCTCAACAGTCAATAGTACATACACGAAATTTTGTATACGCATTCAATTTATGATAGCCCGATCTAAGTTTCACCATGAAATGGCTGCTGAACTATTTTTAAAAAAATGGAGTCAGTTTTTTGTTGTTAAAATGTTGATTATTATTTACATAAATATGTCAATTGTAATTTGTAATTAAATATGAAATTTAAATTCTAAGCGTCAACACATATTTTGAAATTTTGTCGACAATAAATAATAATTAAATAATTAATTTCGTGAATGTAGTGCAATTCGGCAGTTAAGTAATCCGACCAGGTTGCCACAAGCCTAGGAAATGGAAATATTCTCCTGAAAGTGTGGAGCTCGCCAAGACGTGTGGCCGACGTGGCGGGTATCGGGCTAAATACCTCCAATCATGATGAACAGTACAACCTTATGACATCAAGGAGACAGCTGGACCTGTCTGGATGAGGGAAACGGACAACCGATCCGGATGGAGAGTGATTGGAGAGGCGTATGCCCAACGGTGGGCGAATGCGCGCTGATGAAGAAGAAGAAGAATTCAATTATAATTTGTTAGACATGTTTCAATCCATAATAAGCTAGTTTGGAATAAGTTGTTTTAATATTTTTCTAGTTTATCTACAGATTCCATGACTTTCCTAGATTCTTTAGAGGTTTCCCATTTTTCCGTCAGTTGAAATTATTGTTCGACAAACTTGACTAAACCGTTTAATAGTGATATTGGGCTCGATTGCGTTTCTTTGCGAACTAAAATCGTAAATTAGTTCGTGCGAACGAGGCAGGGCAATACGCTAGAGCGGAATGGTTGTACTTAATTATTTCGCATTAAATCTACTCACCAAAGATAAAGCATCTGAATCTAAGACCGCACGAAATATTTTCAAATTCCTTAGGACGAGTATAAGTTCGACAGGTAGTTTTTATCGGCGATCGTTCGTTTCATATTCCGCTCTAGCATATTGCTCTATCTCGTTCGCTTGAACTAATTTCAGTTTTAGTTCACAAAAAAACGCAATCGGGCCCATTGTTAATAGTTATAAATAAGTGCGTAATAAAATGAATAACATATTTACGAACCTTGTTTGTCAAAAATGCCAACTTTACAGGGGTCTTCTTTTTAAGTTTAAATGTTGATGCCACATTTACTATTTTACTTTAGCGGCCTACCAACCGTGAAGAAGGTAACGTGTATTGTGAATGCCCATTTTTTCGTTATGAAGACAAATGTTCACTCTTTGATTTTTCCGTTTTTATTATTATTTTCAATTTAATCAACAATTGAACTTGAATAATTTAAACTTAAATTTTATTTTGTCAACCTACCCCATAAGCTACGTTAAACAACCCTGGTCATGTGGTAAGTTGACTCACTGTGAAGGTTTACTCCTGAAGACAAATTAACTTTACTGATCCTGAAAAAGCTACTATCAGTTTCAGATCACCTCGTGCTAACGGACATGAGGGACAATCCTACTAGCCATTTTTGAAAACTAGCTAAAAGATAAACACTTAACATCTGTAATCTTGAAAGTTCAAAAGTTTAAAATAACCGTTTGTTCCGTAAAAAATATCATATTTGAATCTTATGTGAAAACTCCTATCTGCTACCAATAAATATTAAAAATGACGTGTCGCATTGTTTAAGTATTATTAATTCATCTACGAGTTTGCAAATTGTTAATATAATCATTATCTTTTAATTTAATATTAGAGGCTAATGCCTCTAATATTAAATTAAATAATACTAATGTATTAATGAATTTACAGAATTGCAAGAAGTTTTGTGCTCGCTTATATAAGTTGAGTTTATCATTAGTGACATCCTTGTAGTGGTTGATTCAGTACTACAAAATAAGCAACTATAGGAAAGAAAAAATGGAAAAACCCAAAAAAAAATATTTGTTAAACAAAAATGTTTTGTTTTGTCAAATTTGTAAACCTTATCTCTGGAAGAAAAGTTTAAGAAGCGTTGAGCGCGATGCTCCATCTAGCCGTAGGCAAAATATCGCTAAAAAGAAATATTAGAGATAGGTATTTTACGTGACTTTTTGTACTATTAAAAAAAACTATCATAACTTGCTTAGTTCGTCGCACTGATTTATCCTCTACAAGGATGTCACTAATTAAAAACTCACCCTGTATTTTCTATACAAAGATTACCCAAAAACGATTTTAATCCACAATATTTAATCACATAATCGTTGTGCAAAATCGTTGTGCAACCCACAGTTAATTGACCATCGACTGCGAATTGCAGCGTTAGCACATCAAAACCGCATTGTCAGATGCATTAAAATGACTTTTATGACTTAGCACACTTATTTAATTAATTAAAAATATAATTACTGAGCAATAAAAACGCCGCATTGATACATTGCCGCGTTTTGCCAAAGTTTCAACAGATGTAATAAGATATATATATAGATTTGATTACCATGAACTTTGCAACTGTTATTTCATAGAGCGGGGGTGGTTGCGGACCTTACGGCGACTGCTCTTGAAACGACCATCAGCTACCCGATCCTGGGTGAACAGCCGGGCAAAGGATGCCGTGGTCCGCGATAGATTCGGTATACACCGTTTCACCGCTTCGTAAGGGAGAGGACCGCGCAAGCGACCTCGAACTCGTAACCAAACGAGAGACCGGAGTAATCTGGTCGCAATTGGAAGTAAGGGCGTGAGTGTAAGCCTGCTGTATAACACACCCGGTTATCTCGCGTTTAAGGCGTTGGCCTCTTACGGGCATGTCTGACGGTGGACTGTTTTGTCCAAGTCTTCTACGTTAACATCACGGGAGATAGAACGACTAATCGTTAAAACTTCCTGAGGTGACGGGTTCACCCGTTGTAGTTGACAACTCTAGTTGTCATTTCATAATAAAATTGTTGCAGTCTAACCCATGATATTAAAATTTCTATTCTTGATTTCTAATTCGTTAGTAATTTTGAATTCTAATTGTTTTTTTGTTTTTTTCTACTCTTTATTGTGAAGTTTTACAATGGCATGGTTTATTATCATACGTCAATCTCGTACACCAACTCTACTATGAAGTGTTTAGGTGTGCGTGTGACATGTGGGTATGTGTCTTGTTATGGGGAGCTTATGGGCCCTGTTGCAGTTAGTCCACTAAGACCCAGTTGTATAGGGTCGGTCAGACGCACGGGTCAACGCCTATCCGGCGGCCTCCACGCAGAAGTGAGAGCCAGAATAGGACGGTTTGCGCACCGTGCGGCGTCAGCCAATCGATTATGCACTCTGACTAACAACCGGGGGAATCTGGAAACAGCAATGTTTCCTATACAGCGGGGGTAGTTGCTAACCTGAGGTGAAATTAATGATAATTTCGGATAATCCTCTATTTCGGTAGCATCTCTCTAGTTGAGATATGATTGAGTAATATTTAGTAGATTCCAAAATGTAGTAGTAGTTTGCAAAATTAAGGATGTATTTAAAAAAGAATATGACGACTTTTAGTCATAAACGTAACTATTACACTAATATTACAATTTAAACTAAAAACTAAAATTATAGAAGTCTGTCTTACTTATCCTGAGTTTCAATGACATCATTGCCTGACAACTAGTTATCAATATCAATTTCAGAATAGCCTGAGTTAGGGAAAATGTCTAAAGGAAGATCCGGGCTCAAAGTCATCGTCACACTTTTCTTTGATATTTAGCTACGGCCACAGGGTTTTCCAGAATTTTTCAATCGGGCTAGCTAGAAGTTAATTGACGCCAATTTTAAGCCAGTGAAAATACTACGCCTTTCGTTGTAAGTTTTTTGAGAAATGGGTAACGCGCGAGCGCAAGGCGACCAAATTATATTAAAGGCGTTCGGATCAGATTTGTTTCGGATTATCAGGCCCTGCTGTATTTCTTAAGTCCGAAAAGTCTTCCATATATGTTCACAAATTTTAAAAGCACATTTTCAGAAACTTTTGGTGTGTTGTTAAAATAAAAAACCTAAATTTAATACTAAGCCTCCTGTATCTCTTTAAATTTGTATATTGTCTAGTTTTACTAAATATTTCTTTTAAAAAAAATTGGAATTGATTTTATTTACATATATTTCAGTTTCCTTGTTTAGTTTCTATATTTAAGGCACTCCTTTACCGTTTGTTTTGCCGATGCCATGCTTGCTCACCCATAATTCATTTAAATACATAGCAGTAAAAAATAATACGAGTGCGCTAATTAACTGTCAATGTTATTATGACCAGTGGCTCAGTGGCTCAGTGGCTAATCTTTCACCTACTTTGGCTTAAAAGTAGATAGATCCGTAAGGTTACGTCGACGCCGCGCCGCGACGCAAAAGTATGTTTACACTGTAAACATACTTTTGAATCGAAAAGTATGTCTAGGCGTCCCTCCCCTCCAGAATTTGAAATTAATTATTTAACTCTCATAACAAATGTACTGGGTGGGGATATTTTATGACCGGGAAATAAGAACCTTTAAATCATTTTTCACTCTTCATTAACCATTTACTTATGTATATTAATCTTTTCCTTATGTGTGATGTAATTATAGAATACATACAACCAGTGTATACAATTTATTATGCCATCTGTAATAACATTGATAATATTGAACGGTTTTTTATAAAAGACCGATTGATTGTAAAAATCCCAGAATTTAACCAATGATAATAATAATAACATTCAATTATTAGTGACATCTATCTTCTGTTTTTATATAGGCTGGTTATGCATTTATTAAAAGTTTTAAGAAAATATTTTAAATTTAATTTATTTCAGTTTCCTCATTTACTATTTTATATTTGGGTCACTTCCTGTACCTATTGTTTCGGCGATGCCATAGTAGTAGTAGTAAACGGAGTGGGGGGCTTGTTTCCAGCCCTTGATGTCACCTGGATCTATAAGATCTTTTGTAACTACCCACTTTGTGGTCTGCTAGAAGCCCGGTACTGCTTACCACTAGTCGGGTGTTAGAAACGGAGTGCAATCAAAAATAAAAGATGTTTGTCCACAAGCAATTTACATTTGGTGCAATGCACACATTTTAGCCCTGGTGTTGTCTAAATCATGCAACTGAATTGGAGAAATCAGTTCGTTTTTTTCAACACTACAGTCTTTGTGTAATTTTTTTAGCCACAGTACAAAACGATCTGCCTTTTACGATACTCATTGTAGCAAAAAATTACCTCTTGCCCCCGCTACGCGTTGGGCGTATATCTCGCGAACTGTAAACACAGTTTTTGTGCAAAAAAATAATCTTATTACATTGTTTTCTGACATATGTAACAACCCTCAGGACTGGGACGGGGATACGGTTTTAGCAGCGGAGAATTTTGAAAACTCGTTGCGATCATTCCATTTAAATTTTTTTCTCCTTGTTTTCCACCGAATTTTTGAAAAAACTGATAGCTTGTACAATATCCTTCAAAAATCACAAGTCGATGTAGGTTATTGTAGCAATAAAATAAAGGAATTTCAGACTTGGTTACGTGTTGAATTTCAATCAGAATTTGATCTCCTTTATGAAAACATTCTGCAAAATAACTCAGCTCCTCGTTTGAGACGTAACGTACGCTGTGCTTATACTGAATATAAGCGACTTTTTGTCCAGGTAATTGACAACATATTCTGCGAGATTGAGGATCGATATTCGGAAATTTTCAAATTGAAATTTTTCCAACTCTTCAACAACAAACTATACGAGAAATACCGTTTAGATTTTCCTACAGAGGCATTAGATTCATTATTTGACATTTATGCAAACCATTTTGACAAACAAGTTTTAAAGAACCAATTGATTTGTTTGTACTCCTCTCCTGAATTGAAAGATTACAATGTTTTTGAACTAATTGTTTTCATTAGTCAGAATAGCCTCGAAGACGCCTTTCCCCAATTGTTGAAGTTAGCGTATCTTGTCGTAACTATTCCTGCTACAAGTGCTTCCGCGGAACGTGCATTCTCATCTCTTAAGCGTATTCATACTTACCTAAGAAATACACAGGGTCAGGAACGTCTATCTGAGTTATCAATGGTTGCTATTGAAAAACAGTTGTTAATAGAATTAAAGCGTTCGCCATCATTTTACTCAGACGTAATAAACTCATTTTTGAAAAAAGATAGACGCTTCGATTTAGAATATAAATAAGCTAGTTAAAGCTATGTACCTAACACCTAATTACTTTTTGTTCCCTTTTTTTATAAAAAAGTCTTACAGCTCAGCCACCGGAGGTATTCGACTGCTGATAAGTGTATGTTAAATTCTGTCTAGCAGTAGTATGCCTTCAGTGTGCTTTATTGAATCTACGACACAAGCAGTAAATTTCAAATTGAAGATTGAAGAGGAAAGAGGTACTACTTTTTGTTACTATAAAAAAACACAAAAAGGTATGTCGGGCTTGCCCCATTCACCAACCCCGGGCACGCCACTGATGCCATGCTCTCACACCTTTTTATAAAGGACTGATTGATTATAAAAAGCAAATCATTTAAGCAATAATAACAATAAAAACATTCATTATTAGTGACATCCATCCCATTTTTTAACACGCTTTTATTAGGTCGACCTGTATGTAACTATGTAGGTAATGTAATCTAAGGTAACTAATTTAACCATCTTCCAAGGATCGTAGCGTCATGAAAATTGGCAGCTGTATGTAGTTCTGAATACAATACAATAATATGGTCCTGTCGAACTGATGTATATGAACTGGAGTCGAAGTATATGAACTGGAACTTCATGATGGAACATCGTATCACAGCTGTGTTTGGACTTGTTAAAAAAGTCTTGGAATGAACTTTGACCACGATTAGGTTTCAAGGTCTGATGATGAAGCCGGAAGACAGAACCGGCATTCCATGATGGAATATCGTATCACTTTTTGGTTTTTACTTGCATTTATAAAAGCGTGTTTTAAGTGTTTTTTTTAAACTATTAATTTATTTATATAGGCTGGTTAAGTATTTATTAAAAGTTTTAAGAAAAGATTTTAATTGTTATTTATTTCAGTTTCCTCGTTTACTATTGTATATTTTGGTCACTTCCTTTACCTATTGTTTCGGCGATGCCATGCTCGCACACCCATAATCCATTTACATAACAGTAAAAGAATAGGAAGAGTGTGCTAATTAACTGTCAATGTTATTACTGCCAGTGGCTCAGTGGCTACTCTTCCACCTACTTTGGCTTTGTATGTAACAGTAGATGGAGCCGTTAGGTTACGTCGACGCCGCGCCGGCTTAACATAGTTCGCAATTGAAAAGCTGCCGGGGCGAACCTTCGCCGCTGTGGGACAGCAACACATCTTCTCTCGCCTTTCGCTCACGCTTACGAATTATCGCCCGCGTGCGACAGAGACGCCACCAAAACAAACGAACGGGATGGCCGTATACTGTTGCGCTAGTCGGTTATTGCAACAGAGCCGATGGCTAGAGCGGGCTTAGATATATTTATATTACTATCGTATTTCATTATTTAAGTGCCGATTTTAACGCGCTCAGCACGGGCGCCATGTTTGATATCATAAAGTTTTTTTTACTGATGTTGACGGCTATACAGAATGTTAACGGGGAATTGCGAAACGTTTTAACTAAGGATTCACATACATAACAAGAGAGGCAAGAACGTATCCAGGAGGGCGACGGCGGGGGCAGGGGGGGGGGCGGGGGCAGGGGGGCAGGGGACGCCCCCCCCTGATTTTTTTTAATAAAAAAATAAAGTCGAGATAAAATTGTCAATCAGGAAGAATCTGCGACTTATGTACCTAGTGTCAGGCACGTATCCGGTGGTGGGGGGGTGGGGGGGTAGTTTGGATTTAAACCCCCGAAATCCGACTTATTTTCGTTTCATTGTACGGCCAAATTCAAGTTTGGTGGGTGTTGCGCGCGTTACTTTAATGAATGCTCCCCCCCCCCCCCCGAAACTGAAGTCAGGATACGTGCCCGAAGAGAGGGCAAAAACAGCCCAATATTTTTTCTTTACAGTAATTTCTTTTTAAATAATAAAATAAGCAAAAACTCACAATTCGCCCTTGTTCGTTTTCGGATATTCGTGTTTGTTTCTACCAATTCCGGATCAACACGTGTAGAGGCCCTAATGCCTTCGAAATTTTAGGCCCCCTTTGCACTTTACAAATTATATCCTAATATGTTTTGAACAAAAAAATCATTATAAAGCAATTTTATTAAACGAAACAAACGTTGGTAAACAATTTATTTCAATTAAAAGATTTTTACTTTCCCGGCATACCAACCGACCAGAAGGGAAAGTATTTCCCAAGGGAACAAATTTGGAGATGAAGACGAAAATATCAATTTTGAGCACTCCTGAGATGATAAGGACCGTTTCCAGGCAAAAGACTATATGAAATCGTGGACTATCGCGGTTGTTTGACATTATAAATAGGATAGAAAACGAATTTACCGCGTGAAATTTGTAGGACCCGACGTTTCGGTGACGTTGCAGCCGCCGTTGTCTAGGGTAGACTGAAGAGCTGTCAGTCCGTTGTTTTGCGGGTAGGCCGCAAACCGAGCCGAGCACGCGATCTATGCGACACTGAGCATCTTCCGAAGGAGATGGAACATGTCAATGATGTCCTAAGGAAAAATGGATACGGAAAATATCACGAGACACGCACACCTTACCATACGTCAAGGGCGTGACTGATCGAATAAGTAAGATGCTAAACAGATTCGATATAAAAACGATCTTCAAGCCGACCCAAAATATAGCTCGATTTTTGAGGCCTGTATAAAGGATGTAATACCACTGCAAACCCCGGGTGTGTATAAAGTCGAATGCAGCTGCGGTCTAGCCTACGTTGGACAAACGAAACGGCCCATAGCCACGCGACTGACAGAACACATCAAAGCTGTTAAAAACGTTCAGCGAGAAAAATCGGCGATCTGCGAACATATATTGGATAGCGGAAGTAACCACTGGATGCAGTTTCAAAATCCAAGGAACAATTCTACTTTCCTCGCATGATCCGGGAAGCCATTGAAATAAGAAGAACTCCGAACTTCAATAGAGATGACGGCTACAAACTCTCTTCAACGTGGGACCCTCGCCGCCGAACGCCGAACGCAAAGACGTAAAACAGGATACAGTGAGTGTTGTGTGCAAGACGGATTTTAAAAATTCCCGCGCTCCGAGCCCGGCACCCCACCACCGTTATAACCTACGCAGTGGCGGCAGCGGTTTGCGGCCTACCCGCAAAACAACGGACTGACAGCTCTTCAGTCTACCCTAGACAACGGCGGCTGCAACGTCACCGAAACGTCGGGTCCTACAAATTTCACGCGGTAAATTCGTTTTCTATCCTATTTATAAAAGACTATATGTTTAAGGATTCCTCCGCGATAGCGCTCAATCACAATCCGATTGAGCTGTAATTTGGCATGCAGGCATCATTTGGTCAATGCAAGATTTGAAATCTGTCCACCAGGCGGCGCACTAGTCATATCTTAATCACGAAATATTGAACTTACATACTGGAAAGTTGATACGCAGATGCGTTGCTGGGCTTCTGGGTAATTATATCGGATGGTACCGGATTATATCGGACCGCTTCCCGCAAGGACATCACGCCCAAAATCTTTCCATAAGGCCTTGCCTACTTGCCGGAAAGTCTTAGGTGACACAAATATTTTATTTTTCTCTACTGTCTTTTCCGTTTCAATAAATATTAAAACATACTAATTGGGCCTTGTTAATTTTCGGATTTTACTAGGTATCTACGATGTATTTTTAGAAATTCAATTAATTTCTATCTTCAATGAATATAGGTAATGTCAGGGTTGTGACATCCGAAATGTAAAGGGTTGTGACATCCGAAAATGTATTAGAAGTTTTTTTAAATATTGTATTTGTTTATTTATTTATTTAAGAATTAATTACTATAAAACATTGATTTCGCTTACAAAAATAACAGGAACCGAATGGAAAAACGTCACCCAGCTGGGACTAGTCTGTTCTAGGGTGGTCAGGACTCTAATATTGAAATAAATTATGTATTTTTTTTTACTAAACTGCTAATAAAACTAAATTGTCCTAAAATATGGTCATCAAAAAAATATATATATAATAAATAAAATGCAATTCCATATATAATCCGCATTAAATGGAATATACCATTCGATTAAATAGAGAATTTTAAACAGAATAGTCTTAAAACTAAAATTAAGAGAAAAACTAAAATTAAGAGAAAAACTAAAATTAAGAGAAAAACTAAAATTAGGACAAAAACTAAAATTAAAAAGAAAAAAATATCGTAATTATTTTGAAATTAAAATGTTGGAGAGAAAACAATATTAGAGTATTTTTGATTATTTATGCAAGTGAACGATTAGTTAAAATGAACTTTAAAATTAACCTCCTGTATAAAACAATAAAAGATGTCATGGGCTGTTTTGATTATTAAATTCCATCACGTTTTTGATCGATTTAAGGCGACATGACCTCAGAAAAATATTCGAAATCGGCGGACACGCGAAAAAATAGCCGGGGTCAATTTTGTAGGGTTTGACCAATAAAAATACTCTATCGCAGCGCTAGCACAGAATAACTATCTTTACGCAGTGGTGGTATAAGGGTGTTAATGGCAAAGCATATTTAGCGTAACTCTCAGAGCGCTCTCACGTTTTAATTAATTATAATTAATTTGGGGCCTAAATAAAAAATGTGTCTAAGTGCTGCCCTAGAGAATTAACCAGTCAATGTTGTGAAATTATAATAAAACACACTCACCGCTTAACATTGTAGGAGTAGACGCGCCTGAAAGTTTTCATTGTCAGTTTAAGAAAGCCTTAATGTCCAAGGATATGAGCAACTTTTTTGAGTCCAAATTTTAAATTAGTTTTTTATCGAGGGATTCACTTAGAAACCTTTTTCAAATTAATCCATATATATTTTTCAAAAAACTCATAAAACTAAAATTCTTCAGATATGGTCGTTCCCAGGCATCATGTCGCCTTAAGTATGTTAATGTTTGCCGGTCGCCATATATGACTTATATTTTAAAGTGGAACGTAACTGGGACGTAAAGTGTTCGACTGCGTAATTTTGGATTCCACGTCGATGTCCTTTTGTTGGTTTTCTCTTCTATGAATGTTTACCTTCTCAGAACTAAAAGCATGAATCGCTGGGTGAGGTGGAAACACTCTTACTTCACTGAGGATGGCACCAGTATTCACGCTTTCGACTAATCGTACTATCCTCTTGAAAGCCACATTGCATAGAAGAGGGAAGAGACAGTTACCCTGTCTTAACCCTGTTTCAACTCCAGCTACTGTGGTGACTGTTGCTTACCTGATGAAGTCTACTAATTTTCTCGGTATCTAATATTGGTCGTGAACAATCGTCGTTACGCCGATGACACAGTTTTACTTGCCGCCAACAATGGCGTAACTAAAATAATCGGTTTTGTCACCCCAAGACTTTCCCGGCAAGTAGCCAAGGACTGTTTCATCTGAATATTATTACACCCTCCCCCCTCCCCCTCCCCTTTTCCAATATTGACTGTGTTTTCGTCCGAAACTTTATATCTCCATAGTACTTGGTTAACTATTTAGGAATCCACGGAAGAAGTAGAATATCGGATAAAGAAGTTTTTTTCTTCTGAAACTTTATACATTCTTAGTACTTTGGTAACCACCTACCCCCCCCCCCCCCCCTCCCTCCAAGTCTTTTCTGTACTATGTGGGAGAATACTTCGTATGCAGTGCTCAGCACAGAGTGACTCCACCTGCCTCTTTTTTTAGAATGGTAATGTTCGCTTTAGTCGTCGATTAATGATGTGTAAGACAACCGTTTTGTAATTTTGGAACAATTTAAGTGATACTGGGTCCAACCTAGACTCAGGTCTTGAATTGAATTAAGGTTATTTTATTTTATTCTATTTTATTTTCTTAAGGATAACTTACAGCCAATAATTTTGTAGTGAAAATAGGAAGCTTAGAGCCATTTACAAGATATGCCATTATGCATAAGGCTCGTCTACTACTACTGTACTTGACTTGATACTACTACTACTACTCCTCGATAATGTACTTTTTGATGATAGAATTGGTGTTGATGATGAAATGGTGGATCCTAATGATCGGATTTGGATATGATGGTATTGTAGAAATGAATTGGTGTTGATAATTAAATAATGGATGTTGATAATGAAATGTCGGATCGGGGGATGCGACAGCTACCGCACTTAGTTATAAATTTAGGGCGATTTTGACTTACCCTCACCTACATATGTATCTATTAACCACCAGTCAATGCTCCAGTAACCACCAGATTCTGCAACAAGCTGACTCATAAACAATAGTCACTCATCTAGAAAACCCTGAAACTGAGTGAAATTGGCAAAAGACGCCATGATCTGCGATAATTCGAACGAATCGCCGCTTATATTAGGGAGAGGACCGCGCAAGCTACCTCGAACTTGTAACCAGTCAAGAGGTCGGAGAAATCTACTGGCGCCACTCGGTTTGGAGTTGGATTCTCGCGGGCCAGTTGGCGGAGCTAGATAGTTGATTACGTCTCCAAGTCTTCTACGCTCATTCCAGGCTGAAAGATCGATCACATATACCAGCCTGTTATATCGACGGGAGCTAATGGGCCCTGTTGCAGTAAGGCCACCAAAACCCATGCGTTTAGGCCCGTACAAACTCATGGTTCAACACCCATCAGGCGGCCTCCAGGCAGAAGTGTGAGCCCGGATAGGACTCTGGCCTACGGGCCAGTTTCCCCTAGGATACAACCTTCGGGTGCTCCTGAACGGTTTGCGAACCGTGCGACGTCATCTTTTCGATTGTGCATGGAAACAATATTGTTTCCTATAGAACGGGGGCAGTTGTTAGCCTTACGGCAACTGCTCTTGAAACGACCATTCGGCCACCCGATACCGGGTGAAGCCGGGCAAAGGATGCCTTGGTCCGCGATAGATTCGGTAGACACCGTATCACCACTAGGTACGTTAGAGAGAGGACTGCGCAAGTGACTTCCGGAGATATCCTTTCAAAACTGGTATTCAGGGGGCGAGGCTGCCCATTGGATACATTTCCCGGTGTCTTGCCTTAAGGCGTTAGCCTTTAAAGGGCATGTTCGCATAGATAGACAGTAGATTTGGTCTCTGTCTTCTACGTTCGTCCCACGGCTGAAAGAACGATCACATATCGTTATACCATCCTGGGGTGACGGGTTCAACCGTTCTAGCCGACACGTCCCAATGTACCGAAACTGTGGTAACAATCCTTTATGATCCCTCTTCCAAAAACACCAGTCCCACAATCGGTGAGAGTTCATTCAGGCTTTTTTAAAAGTGTTGGAATATGCAGTTTAATCTTAACTTTTTCGGGTCTTCAACGGGTTCAAGAGCAAAAGTTACCTGGTCTGTTCGCATGGTTATATTTTAATCGTATATAATATCGTATTGGGTCGGTTCAGCATGCGATAGCCGCGAGTTTTCCTGCGGCGTCGCTGCGCCGGCCGGCGACGCCGCGCCGGCGAATTTCCGAAACGAGCGGCGAAGCCAGCCAAACGAATTCAGTTGTCGCTCTGCAGTACGTGTGTTTGGTCGTGCGGTCGTCCCGCACCGCGGCGTTTCGTACTCGCTTTCGTGTTCTCTCGCGGTCTTTGTTCGCGCCGATTGTTATGCCGCGAGATATGTTTCGTGTTTTGGTACTGTTTGCGCTCGAAAAGTGGTGTGTTTTGTTAGAGGACGCGTTCTGGTGATCTGTTTGATTCGAAGACTGTGTGAACTTTGGAACTCTGTGAAAGATGTCGACTGGGAAGCGATTGGCGAAGAGGTCCATTATCGGTACGAGGGTCGTAGCGCCGGGGGATGACGGAAAGTACTACGCTGGGATGATCCACGCGGTGAAAACTCCAGCAACATTTCCCGAAAACAACAACTGCATCAACCTGACTCCGAACACCAGATACTCCGTTCGCTTCGAGTCGAAGGATGCAGTCGGAAAGAAGTTGACTAGCGAGTACCGCGACTCCGACTTGATCGGTCCTGGCTTCCGTGGCATCGCTGGCATCCAGCTACTCTTGGGGCAGAAAGTTTTTCTAACTTACAACGGGAGGGAAGTCAGCGGAGAGGTACTGGAGCACAACTCAGAAGTTGACGATCTCACTGTAGCCATTCAACCCACAGGGCAAGAGGTAAGTCGTAATGTAAGCAATCGTAATCGTAATGTAATTAAATATCTAGGTTGGCAACGCCGGTTCCGTGCTGTCGCCTGACATTCATTGAAGTAATCGTAATGTTTGTTTGTTTAAAAACTTTATTGCACACACAATAAAGGGCTCCCTAGACGATCAAGCATGCTTGTCAAGCATTGCGTCCCGGGCTGGGAGGGATCGTCAACCGCAGGAAATATGCAAATATTTTTTTGTAATGTTTACCAAAAATGCCTAATTTTGTAGTTTATACCAGGGAGTCACGATAATTAGAAGTAATTCATTGATGAATGATTGACTCCCTGGTATACAACTACACAATTAGGCATTTTTGGCAAATATTTCAAAAAATATTTCCACATTTCCTGCGGTTAACGATCCCCTCCCAGCCCGCGACGCGATGCTTGACAAGCATGCTTGATCGTCTAGGGAGCCCTTTAAAATACATGGTGCGCCTATTGCCAAGTGGCAATAACTTACGACCATAATAACGTCAGGGTTATAGTGAATAAATGTTTATGTAGGCAACTTAATATAGGTATAACAATAGTGATTTTTGTAAATTAGTCGTAATATCTAAATTTCATATTACAGTTACATTAGAAACAAACTACTGAAAATAAGACAAATTAATTATCATATGTCAAGAAATGGGAATTTGATATAGGACAAGCTAGGTGACGGTGGGGGGGGGGGGGAGTATTAAGTAAAAGGGAATTTATTAGGTATTGCTACCTTGCCTATTTAAAAAACCACACACACACACTACTAAACTCGATCATTTTAATGCTATATCTGATAAAAAAATCGTGTGTTCTAATTAAATTAGTTTTTTATGATGGTATTTAAAAAAAAAACAACCTAACCTACTGACAATAAGGTGTTTATGATTTGTTAAAAAAAACTAACTTAAACCTACCCAAATGAAGGTGTTTGACATTTCTTTAAATGCCTATATCTCTTATTTATTGAGTCCGACGAAACATAATTGTAATTTCAGAATCAGCGCGGTGAATATAGTCAGGTGACTTTAAAAAAATCTTTAATATATTATAACTGGTAGCAATACCTAATAAATACCCCCATCTCCGTATTTATGCAATTATGTAATTATTTGCGAAAAAAAGTCGCCTTCATTGAATAAGCCACCATTGTACATCAGTATGCGTGCACTAACACCCCCTACAAAGAATCGATAGTTGAAAACATGGCTAGCTTTCTAAGGGTTGATAGATTTTTTAAACCCGATCCGGTTTTCGAGTTGATCATGCCATGTCAATGTCATGAATCGAAATGTAATGAATCTTTATGTAATATAATTAGAAAAGTAGGTTGGCAACGCCGGTTCCGAGCTGTCGCCTGACATTCATTAGAGTAATCGTAATGTAATAAATCGTAATGTAATGTAATTATAAATATAGGTTGGCAACGCCGGTTTCGAGCGTTCGCCTGACGTTTATTGTTCGACTCGAGTCGGGAAAATCGCTTTTTTCGCGGAAAACGGGGAATTCCGCGCGCCGCGCTACGCCGCGCCGCTACGGACACCACCTCGCGCTGCCGGTCTTCAGATTAGAATTTCGAAACGCACTCGACAAAGGGCACCGGGTCGCCTACCCGCGCGCGCGGACAATGCATCATCATAATACTCGTCATAATCGACTCACAAAGGACTCGATTGTTGTTTCGTCGCAAGTAGTAGAAGTAATATGCGGGGCAATTCAAGGGAGTTTATTCTTCTTTTTCTTCGATTGCCCTTTTTGAGTCGAGTCTGAATTCATTCATTCTCGTACTCTTGTCATACCATTATTTTGTTGTGTAACTTCCGAGATGGATGTTTTACCGATATACATACGTTAATTGATCTGCAAACCGTAATTCTCACCATCATCTGAAGCCGATGGTTGACATACTATTTTTTTTTTTTACATGGACAAATAAAACTACAGTTTTTTAATGAGGGTATTGCTCTAAATTAATTACGGTATTTTTTTTGACAACAATAAGGTACTTACAACTTACAATGACTAAATCAGGAACTATTCAGAAAGTTAGTTTTTTTTTGTTAATAAATATATAATTAAGTTACGAACTATCAAATTACTTGATAGCTTAGGTGTAAAAGTTACACGTAAGCTGACCATTCGTCAAACTGACGAGTATGCACTATGCAGTGTAACTGAAATACAAAATTACTTACCGGCTAACTGCGACCACCACGCGACGCAGTCTAGCTGTCACTAAGTTGACGCGAAACTGCAAGTGTGCAGGTAAAACAATTAGAAAGGGAGAGGAAGTTATTTATTAGATGCTCGTCGTTTTGACGAATGTTAGCTATCTAGGGTCACCAAATGAATATATCGGATATCTCCATATATGAGCAGCATACACTGAAAAAAATATAACGCTAATATACGCATGTTTCAAAAGGGAATACGTATATAACATGTACTGTGGTCCGTGCGTATGAATCAAAGTGACGCTTAACGGTGTAGTTACCATGTCATGGGCATAGTTATTACACCGCACATTCATTGCGGCGCACAACGAGATGCTGCTTTTACCATGACAGCATGTTATTACATACGTAGATAGATAGATAGATTTTTATTCGAAGTAGACTTACAGTACTTTCCGAACGTCTTATGTTTCTAGACATTTATGCCTTGCTTGTAGGCTTTACCATTGATTACTACACTATATAATCAATGGCTTTACGTAATAATAATAATAATAATAACACTTTACAAATGGTTTTCATAGCTATGTTACACAAAAACGACTTGACCAGACCAATGTATCGCTTAAAAAATCTTAAATTTTATAATAGCCTTTGGAGCAGAATGTATCTTTAACATTTTTTTCTAAATTTAGTGTCGGGTAAAAGGGTTAGTTCCTCAGAAAAGTGTTATAAAAGCGAACACCGTTTCCAATGAAAGATTTACTCACTTTTGCTAACCTAGAGCCCGTAATGGCTAGTTTAAGAGCCCGTAAGGCTATATTATAGTCAGGTACAAGAATCATGTTGAAGCTACATTATACCGTTATTTTCGTATTACCCGTGCGTAGCATAGTGAAATATATAATCGAGTAATTGAATTTCAACCAAATTCCTTGCAATTCAACAAACTTACGCTTGAAACGTGATTATTCTGTATAAAACCGTAATAAAAAACGACATTGTAGGAATAAATACAATATTTTTTCAGTGTACTCGTGCGGTTTTTATATTCAATTGAAAGGTCTACCCATAGACAGACCGACAACAAGTAATAAAAATAAAACCTATTTCGAAAACAGTGTTCCTTATTGTCCATTTAACCCGTTGAGTATGAGTCAACCAAATCTGGTCGCGAAACAATTATCCGTTGAGTACGAGTCGACCAAATCTGGTCGCGCGTTTTTTTCACTTCTTTGACGTTCTCATATTTATTCATAATTATCTAATTGTTTTACAAAATGATATTTCAATATTCTATATTCGAAATTTCAATGCAATCATTGTGCAGTTGTTCTTTTAATGATTGGTGTAGTAGTTTCCTAGTTATAGTACTTTAAGGTCGATGTCGCCGAAAATCCTGCAAAAGAGACAGATGCATCCATGAAAATACCCATTTACTCCAAGGGTTAACAATCATCTTTTCTTCTAGGCTTTGAACGAGCTGTATGCCGTGGCAAGCAAGACTATGTCGTCAGCGCAATGAAGATTGAATGAATAGGTAGACAGAATGCCGCCTTGGCGTACTCCTCTCGATATATAAACAAATCCTGCCATTTCGACTGGCTTACTTTTTCTACAATACTACAGTAGTACGCAATTTGTCGAGCGATAATAGCGTGAATGAATAGGGAGACAGAATGCCGCCTTGGCGTACTCCTCTAGATATATAAACGAATCCTGTCATTTCGACTGGCTTACTTTTTCTACAATACTACAGTAGTACGCAATTTGTCGAGCGATAATGGCGGCTGGTGACCGATAAAGACGCCGAGCGATTCTAGATTATGAGTCCGGGAGTTTTAGGTTCAAGGTCGCGTGATTGCCGATTGGGAGTCTTCCACGCTCAGCCTATGTGATGCTCTTATCAAAAGTGGGACTCGAAACGTGCCTGGTCAACGAACTGTACTATTTCGCTGACGCGGCATTATTTTTTTAGCTGGCAACGCTAGCGTCAGCAGGATTTGCCTGTAGCCGGCGCACTGAAATCAACCTACCTACTGTCTGTCGGACGGTGTTTCACTATGAAAATAAAGCCGGCGTTGCCATTAATTTAATTATTTTATTTATTAGGGGTACCGGAAAAAAATGACGCGTGTTTCGTTGACCGGTTTCGAAATTAATTGAACACGCTTTGAACACAGCCCTTTGAAAATTTGAATACTGCCCTTTAAAGAATTTATTCGAAATTTGATGCTTTATAATTTTTTTTAAATAACCTAATAGTAAAAACACGTTTTTAAAAACAAACATTTATTAAAATGCTCTGTCCCGAGCCAACCCTGGGTGCAGCAGCCCTGTCGCGGTGAAACTCACAACGGGCTATCATAATTGAATGCGCTATACATAATTTCGTTTCTGTGCTGTCGACCGTTGAGGAGTCCCCTAGTTGGAAGCCAACCCTGGGTGCAGCAGCCCTGTCGCTGTGAAACTTAGACCGGGCTATTATAATTGAATGCTTATACAAAATTTCGTTTCTGTGCTGTTGACCGTTTAGGAGTCCCCTCATCGGGAGCCAACCACGGGTGCAGCAACCATGTCATTGAGAAATGTAGAACGGGCTATCATACTTGAACGCGTATACAAAATTGTGTGTCTGTGTAGACGCGTCGGGAGACGATGATATTTGTAGAATCAGGTCATGCTCGCCATAAAAATGCATTGTCATCGGAACTGAACCAACATGTAAAATTTCAACTTCATAGGATAAGAGGAATCGGTTCTAATTCAGCTTGCAATATTTGACCTGAACAAACATACTAACATACATTGCAAGATAAATAAAAGCTTGTAAAAAGAGTGCAACAACTGTCACTATAACATTTGTGCTGTACTTAGCGACTATTTGGGTATTCGCGTATCAAGAAATTCGATCGGGAAATTTCGATTTCAAAAGTAGCCCTAAAAACTAAACAATGTTATACTGACTGCCGAAATCGAAAGTAATCCTACATTATCGATTTAAAAAATTGCGAACCATCTTGGATACTCAGGTCGAGTGTTCAAAATCGGGAAGGTAGAAAGGGCACGTGGATACCGCACGAACTACGCGACTAGCATATCTAGATCGATCTAGTAAAAATTGATCCATTGTAAATCGGGGTACAAAATTCTAATTTTACAAATCACAATACACTCCTAACAAGACACTGAATTAAGACAAAACACGTCTTCTGGAGGCAGTAGTCAAAACGCAACTAATTCCCGAAACCGGTCAACGAAGAAAAATACTATCTTTTTCGGTACCTCTAATGTAGAAAAGAATATTATTATTAACTGCATTACATTATTACGCTAGCACTAGAGGATTGTACAAAATAGAGAGCACCACAACCGAGTATGTTAGACCGAGTCTGGGGCTCTCTAGACGATCAAGCATTCTTGTCAAGCATAGCGTCACGGGCTGGGAGGGGATCGTAAACCGCAGGAAATATGCTTTTTTTTTTAAATTATTTAAGTACCAAAAATGCCTAATTTTGTATTTTATACCAGGGAATCATTTCATTCATGAATCAATTACGTCTTATTAAACTGCGGTGTCGTGAGTATTGAAACAAAACAGTTGGCCCGCAACCGCAGCGGGCGCGGATGAAATCCGCGCTGTGAGTTCTTAGCCTATAAGTTCGAAAAGTAGTTTTAGTAGCGGCAAAATCGACTATAGTTTATGTCATATTCCGCTCTGACTTATTGCTCTGTCTCGTTCGCATAAACTATTTTACGATATTAGTTAACGAAGAAACACAATCGAGCCCAATGTCTTCGTGCAGTTAATGTCACGCGATAGTGTCATAAGTGTAACACCCATTGATTAGTTTCAAAATGGTGGACGCATGCCAAGCAAGATGGCCGACTCCCAACACGTGCCGCCCGCCGCTGCAGCTACCGTTTCATTTCATTATTAATAAAACAGATATCTATAATAATCTGCGCGGCTGACCTTGCACTTTTGCGTGAACAGCATTACTCTTATCTCCTGCGTTTGCAGAAACTGCGATTTTCACCTATGCGAAGATTAATTCTAGCCGCGACGCTAAAATCAACGGATACATGAAACAAGTGTGCGAGTTCGTCGTTCTTTACCCTTGCAGGCGACTACTGCATTGACCTGATGGCCTACTGACACGGATATCTACCAAGAACGGCGCGTTCGGTGCATTATCGGGATTTTCCAACCGCTTTTCAAGTGTGCGCGAGAAATCATCCGATTTTAAAGAGCTTTACCATTGTAAACCATCTTTATAACCCACGGAACCCTATGGGTCCACCCACCCTTTAGCCCCGGGATTCTGAAGTGGCGATGCGATATGTCAACGCGACTCGTCATTGAATTCGATATCGTCCTCGATCCGACGACTTGACTAGAATCAGTCAAGTCGTCGGATCGAGTTTCGTCAAGATCGGAGTTTCAGAATCGTTTTTTAATCTCGGAACTCGATGCTTACCACGAGATTCCTACCCCGATATCGTGTTCTGATTGGCCGAGGAAGTCTTTAGCAGTGAGCGGCGTATGCTCAATTCGGACTGGGCTATGAGCGTGCTTAGTGCTTTGAGCTAAGAGCAATTCGGATCGCGTTCTTTATTTATTAAATCTAAAATTCCTTATTTCTCAGCGCTATATTCGAAGTTCAATCGACTTGGGTGGGAATAGTCGGTAATTATTTCTAAATTGGGATTTTCCCTGCCATTTTCCAGAGCAACGACATGCAGATGACACCTCATGCGCTGTTGTCTATCCTAACCTTACTTCTGACGATTGAAGGACTGTCAAATCGCTTACAGAATCGCAAATATCGTCGAGTAACGACAATCGGGTGTAGTATCGTTGCTTCAGAATCCGGGGGAAGAAGAAGCCCCGGATCTACGATTTTTTCAAGCCAGAATTTCAGATTATCGATTTTTAAAAAACTCACTAAACAAATATACTGGGCGGGGTTTTTTTTGTGTCCTAGGAATTGGAACCTTTAATAAATGTTCATTCTTAATTACCTATTTGCTAATAACTTTTTCTAATGTTTGACATATTTTTATATATAGATACTTGCAACCAGAGTAGACAACGCACAAGCCTGACTGTACGCACAACTTTAATCTTGTCCACATTCGATTTTTTGCCGTGAAAATCTACGGTTAATTCGCCGTGTCTAGACACCGGTTGTCAGTGTTGTTGTATGGATCACTATGGAATCTTGTCCACAGACACAGCGGCGGCGCCGTCCGTTTTTCCGGCGTGCCAATCGACAGGCTTCTATAGCGATCCGTGCCTAGCCCCAGATTTTCACGGCAAAAAAACGTGTGTAGACAAGAGGCCTTAGCTCTCTGTTGAACCGGGAAAGTAACATACCGTCTAAGGTTCGTGCCATGTTTGTCATGTCGCTTACAATATCCTGGTCAAAAAAAAAATGTGTGGCCTTCCCGGTCCTGCACGGCATTGACTGTTTATACTTTCCACATTTTTTTTAAATTGAATTATTTATACGAATCGATTCTGCCTCACTCCTAACTAAGCAGCGCCTGTTCCAAGGAAGACACTATTTTTTATATAATATATGATATCAATATTAAATGTAATTTTATGAAAAAATCTTGTTTAATGTATTGATCTCATAAGCTGAGACCAAAATTTTTAGGATATTATTATAGTAAAATAAGACAAACACGAAAAATAATAATTACAAAATAAGAATATTCACTAAATAATAAAAGTCCATAATATTACGAAATATAAATAATAATATGAATTTAAACTAGCCATATTTCAGCCCCGGGGTTTGACTTTTACCCGCCACCGATACACTAAAACAATCGGACCATTACCGTTGTTTGGCGAACCGCGTCGCGCGAACGAACATTTCGATAAACAAATGAGACATGTCGTAATAAACGAGTTTTTTTTTTGTTAAATTATAAACAACGATCGGCCGCGATATTTACCGAAAGCTTTCGACGCGGAGTTGAGGTCGCGGTTTTGCCGGCGAACCGGTCTTTTAACGGAAAAAATCTTCATAAAAATGGAGGACACGGCAGTAGTTTGCCACTAAGTCGAAACGCCCCCACTTTTATAAACAGGACATTTGAGTCTGTCAACGCTACGGGCGAATCCACCATTCTCAAAGGCATGTGCTATCATGTTAGCAATGCTAGCTGCTTCTTATAAGTTAGGAAAGTAGTAGATGACAATCTGGGCATGTGAGAACAGTGCATAGTATTTATTGTTATTCGTCCATAATATTTAGTAATTTTCGCGAATTCGAATATGCCGGTACGGCCTTCTAGGTCAGGAGGCGAGAATCGACGTCATGGTCGCCTACGAAGAAAGAATTTGATGATCACCAAAAAAACGTGATTGGCTCTCAAGAAGAAAAGCTACATTATGGCTAAATGTAGCTACAGTATTCCGCCAGGAGGAATTTCATCAAATCATATATAAAAAAATGGTCACGCTTTGCCACTTGCGGTCTTGCGGCCAGTTTGATGTGTAGGCGTGCGTGTGTGGTGTGCGCATTGCTGCTGTCCATTGGTTTGATGGTCTTATAGTCAGAGAGCTCGCTGCGCTATTGTTCAAACGACCACCATACACGTGAACCTGCACGGCATTACAGAGACAATTTTCCTCTTGCATTTATACTAGTGGACCACATCATGTTGGAGCATTTGATGGATTATTCCTCAAAATAATTCATACACTTGGTGTCTCAACGCCGGCTTCGTTGTTTTTTTTTTATAAAATCCAATTAGGGTTCGGTCTCGGGGGACGGTCTCAGGATCAAAATCCTAAGATTCCGATGACAAGACGATCATAGGTGCCGATGAAAATAAGTTGGCGACCCTTTTACGCAGAGTGGGAAAGGAAAGCGCGAGGTATAGACTGCACATGATCCGCAATACCACCAAACCCAAGTTTGTGGCATGGGCTTGAACCATGCAATGCACACGAGTGACCTTCAAGCTCTGAAAGACTTTGTCTATCTAGGCTACATGATATGCGACGACGGAAACTGCGGAAAGGAGGCCTCACGCAGAAGCCAGATGGCAAGGTCGGCCAAGAGAAAAATAGAAAGGCTGTGTAAGAATCGGGGTGTTAAAAAGCTGATTAAGGTCAGGGGCTGGTTCGAGCCCTGATTTTCTCGATCTTTCTATAAGCATCGGAGACGTGGAACCTGAAGGCTCGGATACGCAACAAAATCGATGCACCCTATGCACGAGAAGGGTCCTGCAGTACTTTGCTCATGTTTCCAGGACAAACCCGGAGAATCTGGATAAAATGCTTTCCGGGGATCAAGTGCAGGGAAGAAGAAGCAGAGGCAGATCACCGGCCAGATATACAATCTGCGACCCGCCATGCAGAAGACAGGTTGAAGTGGAGGAGCCTCGTAGGCAAACTGTCGTCTAGTGGCCACGATCCTCCGTAATGAGGGAGCGACGGAGAAGAAGAATTATGGAATATCAGGCGATAGTCTCCTGGTTTCAGATGTGTCAATTTAATCTTGTAAGCGGGCTCCAAAGGCAGCTCACATATTATAGGGTGTAGTGTGAGTAAGCCCTCTTTAGATGTACGACAGTATACAGTATACAGATTGAAGCTTCTCTTAGAACAAAATTGAAATCAAAGCGAGCGACGTCACGAGTCCTAAGGGCTACCATAAATCGTAATACAATTACTAGACATTGCACCATAAGCGTCGTCTGCGCCGACTTTGCTGCAGTAGAACGAAATTCGCAGAAGAAAACGGACAAGCGCGTCGACATATGGCCGCCACTCCACCGACGCAGATATTCAAACTTTCGAGAAATTTGGCAAGCCCCGAACCGCGTAAAGCCAACCAAAGGCGTTTGCAGTAACGTATCACGCTGCTCACTTTCCTCGCACCCTATCCCCGCAACGTCTTACTAGTTGAGAGCGCGCTTACTGTTATAACTCGGTATACTGTGGTTATACTCAAGCAACAACGTAAACAATGAAACTTTAGACGGTGAATTTATTTTTCTGGTGACGTGATCTCGCTTCCTGGTTCCCGACCTCTATAACATGGAAATTAATGCATGGAATGTATTATCTACCTGACCATGGAAATATACGTGTATTTACGGGCGGCGGCTTCGTTTCCATTATTTTATTTTAGCAATACTACCTAAGTCAATGGCACAGACTTGAAAACAACAATATTTTAGTTAAATCGTATATATGTATATACACGCATGTACATTTATGTACATGTATGTACATGTTTGTAAATATGTGTACATGTATGAAGGTACATGTATCTATATGTATGTATATATTAAGCGATTACAGCCGATCTCGTATGTATACTACTTCTTCTTAGGGTGCCTCTCCAACTAGTGAATGTTGGCAGTCAGCTCTGCATACTTCTTTTTGTCATTCGCCAGGCAAAACAATTCGGCGACACTCGTAATCCAGGTCCACTCTCGGATCTTCCGCAACCAAGATTTCCGTCTACGGCCAGGTCTCCTGTTTCCTGCAACTTTTCCTATCATAGTGAGTTGCAGGAGTTCGTACCTGTCGTGCCTAAGCACGTGACCCAGGTATGCAGGTTTGCGCTGTTTGGCGACCTGCCAAAGCTAGCGTTTTTGGCCGACACGCGGTAGAACTTCCTCTTTGGTGACTTTCTGCGTCCAAGATATCGACATCGTCTTTGTGAGTCTTTTATACAACCCCTGATGTATATATTTAACAGATCGTTGGAATCTGCAGTATACCCCTATAAGTGGAAGATATCTAGAGTAGCTCCAATACCAAAAAGTGGCGATAAGGTGCAGGTTGATAATTACAGGCCGATTGCAGTGTTATCAGCCTTTCCTAAGCTTTTCGAGACGATTCTTCACCGAGAAATTTATACCCAACTATGCGGTACACTATCGGATGCCCAACACGGGTTCCGTCCTAATCGTTCCACAACTACCAACCTATCCGTTTTTACAGATTATGTTACTGATGAGTTGGATAGCACCTCAAGGGGACAAGTGGATGTCGTGTATTTGGATTTCAAGAAGGCCTTTGACAGAGTCGACAACGATGCGTTACTCCGAGAACTGGCTGCTGCTGGATTCTCGAGTAAACTGTTGAAACTTTTCGCAGATTACTTGGGGGGCCGCCAGCAATTCGTTAAATTTGGCAATTTTGAATCCAAACTATACAACACTCAATCGGGGGTTAGCCAAGGATCAAACTTAGGGCCTTTGTTATTCAACTTATTTGTTAATAATCTGAGTAAAGTAGTCACATCTGCACGTTGTCTAATGTTTGCTGATGACGTCAAATTGTTTTTATCAACTGGAAGTGCTGAGGCCTGCGAGCTCTTCCAGCGTGATATTGATGCAGTTTATGCATGGAGCCAAGCTCGTAACCTTCACTTCAATATTAACAAATGTTCAGTGATGACATACACAAGGTCGCCTGATCATCTGATGTATGATTACTCCATCGCTGGATGTGTGCTTCCCAGAGTTACTGAAGTCAAGGACTTGGGAGTTTTTTTCGACCCCAAGTTAAACTTCAAGGAACATATTAGACAACTATCTACAACTTCTTTCAAGCTTCTAGGGTTTGTAATACGGCAATCCAAACACTTCAATAATATTCGGGTTATGCGCACGTTGTACAACTCGATTGTTAGAAGTCGCATGGAAACGAATGCACCTATTTGGAATCCACATGAAGATACTTATACCCTCATGCTGGAAAAGGTACAGAAGTGTTTTTTGAGATTTCTGTACTTCAAGCAGTACGGATATTATCCATTTTTGTATCCGACTGCATTTATCACAGGCATGGTTGGCTATAATTCTCTCTGTCTCAGAAGAGAAATGCTGACCATGTCCTATGTTTTCAATCTAATTCGTGGTAAAACTGATAACCCTAGCTTACTAGCAAAGGTGGATCTATTCATACCAAATAATTATCTCCGTACTCGATCGCACCATCTTTTCGCGGAGCCGTTCTCGCGCACTAACCTTACGAGGTGGAACTTGTTGGCGCGTGCTTTGCGGCGCTTAAATGAAATTCACTCGATGGCACCAGATTTCGATATTTTTACCGCCAACCCTCACTTGTTTAAATTGCAAGCTATTAATTATTTATTTTTACATGATAGCTAGTATTATACGTATCATTCTATTTGTATAGTTATGGTAATATCTTTATTAATTTTACTTTTCAATGCATTGGTTTTACTGTTATGTTGATTAGTAATAATTGAATAAACAAAAATAAATAAAAAAAAAAAAATAATAATAAATAAATCGTGCGTCTGTATGTCCACATCTCGAATGCTTCTATACGTTTCCTAAGATCTACCTTATTAGCACAGGCGTCACATCCGTGGCCTGTGGGCCAGATGTAGAACTGGAGAAGACGTATTTGAAGCGGGTTTTTCAGGCTTCGATTGCAAAGGACCCTTTTCATTTTTCTACAGGCGCTGCGTACAATTTCGATGCGAGTCTTGATCTCATTAAACAAAGTAGTGTAACTATCAAAATCTGCATCGGCGTGACATCGATGTATAAGGCATATATATGCCCTCATGTACAAATGAGTTGGGTCATATCCCGTCATATGAGATGGGACAGACAGAGAGCAATACATTGAACAGTATGCGAGAGAATAGCGCGGCAACATTCGTCGCGGGATACTCACACCGGGAAGTACTGGCGGAGCTCCTACTGGCGGCGATCCGTATCGGTATTAAAGTGGTCATTTTCGCGCGCGATAGGCCCCTAGGCCCTTCGATGCGGCGTGAGGTTATATTTGTAGACTCCCTAAACCGTGGCCAGGGATGCCGCAGTTAGCTCTTGGACTAGATGTTCTGCGGCGTTCACGCACCGCGTGATTTCGCAGGCATCGAACCCAGTACCGTTAACTCGCTTTCCCGTTCGTAGCCACGCAACGACGACGCCAGGCGCCATCTTGGGTGACGCCAGCCGTTAGGCAAATGTACACGAAATGTGCCGCGCGCATACCTCGCGCACGCAGAAGCCAACCAATAATACAAGCAGTGAAAGTATCTCAGCCATAGACTAAAATTAAATACAAGTCGAAAAGCTTACGTAGTCTTTTGCGGACACTTCCCGAAGTGTCCGCAAGAGATTTAATAATTTTACACCGAGGGTATAATTATCGATGAGAAGATTACGATTGCAACATCTGTCCAACGTGATTGTAAACTTCTTTAAGTGGCTAGACACTTCATAGTTTATAGAGTGCTAAATTACAGCATGTGCCCGCGACATACACATACACGACCTAACCTAAAGTATACTTGACTGCTTGATGTGCTTGCAAATTGCAAGACTGTACATTTAATGTAAGCAGTGAAAGTACCGAATGGAGACTAAAACCGAAGATTACCGCGGTTGTTTGACATTATAAATAGGTTTTCAAAACGAATTACCCGCGTGGTTTGCAGCACCCGACGTTTCGGCGATGTAGCAACCGCCGTTGTCCAGGGTAGACTGAAGTGCTGTCGATCGTCATATGCGGCTGAAAACTGCTGCTGTTATTTTGCAGATTGTAACGGTGGTGGGGCGGCGAATTTTGATAATTCGTCATGCACACAACACTAACTGTATCTTGTATTACCTCCTTGGACTCGGCGATGGACTTCGAGAACGTTTCAAGAAGAGGGTTCCAAGTAGAAGAGAGTTTGTAACCGTTCGTCTCTATTGGTTTCACGGAAAACCGGGAAGCCACTGAAATAAAAAGAACCTCGAACTTCAATAGAGACGACAGTTACAAACTCTTTTCTACATTAAACCCTCTTCTTAAAATTTTCTCAATCCTCATCGCCGAGCGCAAGGACGCAACACAAGATACAGTAAGTTTTGTGTGCATGGCGGATTTTCAAAATTCGCTCTCCACGCTACTACCTTTACAATCTGCGAAGTGACCGCTGCAGTTTGCTGGCTACCCGCAGATGACGATCGACAGCACTTCAGCCTACCCTGGACAACGGCGGTTGCAACATCGCCCGAACGTCGGATGCCACAAACTTCACGCGGTAAATTCATTTTTTTAAACCTATTTATATTATAGGTTTAAAAAAGTATATTATAGGTGACAGGAGAATTTGTCATCTTTGCAATCTGAGCTGCATATACTCGTATCTAGCAAAATAACTTTCTCGCCGAGCTATTTTTTAAAACAAACATCGTCGGTCGTGCTGTGATATCTTCGAAAATTGCGTCAGCGTCGAAATGTTAGTTACCGTTGTTTCTGCCGTAGTGTACCGTTAATCCGGACTCGGACGGGAAGGCAAAACCTGCGCAGGTCTGACCTCGATCCGATCCAGCGCCATTTTAAAAGCACGCGCGCGCAATAGCCGCCCGTCGCCATTTTCTTGAGCGCGTTCGCGCCCAGGGCTCGTTTCTTATTCTTGTTCTTCTTGGTTTTCTTTTAGCTATCCACCCAAAAAGGGTGAGTTCTGCCAGGTTGTTACTTAATGTTTTTACCAAAAAATGAAGAGGGTAAGTATTGTGACCGCGCTAAAAAAATAATCGGTTGTGTCACCCCAAGACTTTCCCGGCAAGAGGACAACCCCCCAAACCCCACCCCCTCCCCTCCCCCAGACAAATCCCCCTCCCCACCCGATAGTGATTGTGTCTAGTGATTATAATAGCAAAAGTAGTATGTTTTAGTATTTCCGTGGTATTAAAATGGTATTTTTTCAAAAAAATATGTAGTTTTTCCTCAAACTATTTTCAAAAAATGCGTCGCTTGTATACGAGATATTCTAACCGAAATTTAAAACGTGATTTCGGTCTAATAAGGCATCTGTGTACCGAATTTCAAGTCTCTAACTGCAATATTTTGAGATTGAAGTATGATTAGCGCGCCCTCTGGCTCTGGTGGACCGATTTCAACCAAAATCTTTTGAACTCTTGTAATTATGTAGCAAATGATTTTAGCTCAATTGGATGAAGTATGCCTAATAGCGCGCCCTCTGGTAGACCGATATCAACTACAATCTTTTTAACTCTTGCCATAACCGAATGATTCCTGCTTCCCAAATTTCAGGTCAAGCGGGTGAAGCGTTTGGGCGCTATCTATGAATACACACACACACACACACACGCCCACACACCCACACAGACTCAGACTCATAGATAGACTTCAGTCAGGAAATGGTCCTAATCGTCTCAGGAGGTGTCAAAACTTATATATCCGTCTTCATCTCGTTTCTTTGCGCGTTCACAATACTTTTCCTCTGCCGGGACTGTAAATTCAAGACGAAGACGTAAATATCCATTTTGAGCACCCCCGAGACGATTACGACCATTTACAGGTTAAATTCTGCCTATGCCTGTGTATGTGTCTGCACTGTTGCGGCTGGGTCTGTGTTGCGCGTGCACGCGCCCGTGGCTCTGTGTGTGTGTGTATGTAGAGGTTCAAAAATACTTTTTTACGTAGGTACGCACCCGGGATGGGACTTCCCAGGGTGGAGTGTCGGGCTTGGTCAGGTCTTATGATGGTATTGACCACGAGCCGCCGTGGTTGGTGAGACCGATCATTGGCTGAGCGAATATGCAACACGTACCGACTAAAAAACATCCTCTACCAACTGCCTCCGGTTCCCCGTGGGATTACAGCGCGGGGGGATGATTGAGCCTTAGCTCTTCCTTCGGATGGTCGAAGTCATTGCTTCCTTCCTCTTAGTTGTTCTTCTTTTTCCTTTTGTCTTTGTTTCTCTGCTGTTCAGCTTGGCGTAGGTCCTTTACGACTTCCGCCGCAAAAGTGCTGGTTGCTTCCCAGGCTGACTCTGTCGAAAGCATAGCTTCCGCCAGGTTTTCAGGGTGAATCCTTCCTCCGACTGCTGCCTCGAAAGCGCTTCGGGACGCGCGGGCACGCGAAGAATACATGCTCAGCATCTTCGGAGACTCCTGCGCAGGAGGGGCACTCCGGGAATCCTCGTGGCGATAGGCCCGTCAGCACCCATGTCCTGAGAGCATCTGGGTGAGGTAATAATTGACCTCTCCGTGTGGCCGTTTGACCCATGCATCCGCCTGCGGGATCAGGGGTAAGTCCATCTCCCATTGGTCGAGGAGTCCCACAGCAACTGCCATCGATGCAGACTATTGGTCCTCTCGTCCGTCTTCAGCTCAGCTGCTCCCAGCGTTGTTGACCCCTTTCGCCTGTAGAGGCGATTTTCGTTTCTCCGCGAGTACTCCGAGTGTGTGTGTGTGTGTGTATATATATTTGCGTGCGTGTATGTGTGTGTCTGAGAGGGTGAGGGTGTGTGTGTGTGTGTGTGCGTGTGCGTGTGCATGTGCGTGTGTGTGTGTGTTTGCGCGTGCGTCTGTCTCCAAAAGAGTATTGGACCGTTTCGTAAAACATTCAAACGCAACTAAACCGGAAGCTAAGACTATGAAATAGTCTCTCCAGCTATATATTTTCAAATTATTAATCGGATGATGGCAACATTTCCTCAAACTGTCATAAGACGGATTCGGTCAGACCAAACAATCTTGAAATTGTTCCTTTATCTATGAGTGCCTATCCTATCATTTTAATGCAAGCATAGTATAATAATGTATACCTAGGCAGATATTTCATTGTTAACAAATTGAACAGAAACTAAACATTAGCAAACACTATCATCGGAACGAACATTATCAGTGGAAAACATACAAACATCAGTGGAAAAAAACAGTGTAGTTTTTTAAAAATTCTTTATTTATTGGCCAGCGATATTTTACCGGATTAAAAATCAGATGATGGCAACATTGTCCCAAACTGTCATCAGACGAATACGGTCAGACCAAAAAATCTTGAAAATGTTTGTTGTGTCTAATCTATACTATGATATGCCTATCCAGTCATTTGAATGATGCTGCCATTTTTTCCCGCTTGAGCGCGCTAACGGCGATCGGCCAAAGAAGTATGTTTTGATCGACGCTCCGCGCGTGGCGTAATATCACTTGCTCGCGTGGTGCGTCGCTAACTTCACACCTCCTTGGCCTGATGGCCCACGCAGAAATGCAGACTGGGTAGGACTCTTGGCATGCGGACCAGCTTCCCCTAGGAGTCAACCTTCGGGCGCTCCTGGACGGTTTGCGCACCATGCGGCGTCAGTCAATTAGTTGTACATTACGACTTACAGTCGTAACCAGTCGGGAAGTTAGAAATATCCTGATAATTAATTCCAGAGAGAGATATCCTTCCAAAACTGGTAGTCGGGCGAGGCTGCCTGCTGGGTACCTTTTCCGGTGCCTCGCCATAAGACGTTGACGTCTGACGGCCATGTTGGCATAGCTAGACTTTAGGTTTGTATTGTCTCTATAAGTCTTCTACGTTCATCCCACGGCTGAATAAAACGATCACGTACCGTTATGCCAGCCTGGGGTGACGGGTTCGGCCGTTGTAGTCTACACCGCCCCCCACTGGTCCTATGGGCCGATTTTGGCAGCTAGCGGTTCTTGTGCAGCTTGGGCCATATGATCTGCTCATTCTCCTCTCTTCGGCGAGAGCGACACGGTCCTCGATAATTTCGAGCTGAATTACCGGTAACACCAGGCAGAGGCCGCACAAGCGACTTCGAACCTGCGACCAGACTGGAGGACAAAGAAATCCGGACAAATCTGGTAGAGAGGGCGCGAGGTCGACTCGCTGTTGAATCGGGGTAAGGCGTTGATCTCTCATGGGCATGCCGGTGTCGTTAGACAGTGTGTTGTTTTTTCCGGTAAGTCTTCCGCGTTCACTCCATCGGAGACAGAACGACCCCCAGTATAGAGGTGCGTCCGTCGACAAAATTTAAGCCCGATTCGCTCAAGTGCTTGACGGCCAAGCTTCCATTTGGACTTTCAACGGGCCTCTCTGCGTCTCTTTCCGCCGCGTGCGGAGCGAGAGAGACGCCACGCGAGAAAGTTAATCGACGTAGCTGTAGCTGTTTGCGGTTTCGTTTTCTTGTTTTTGTTTGTTCGCCGGTTGGTAGAGAGATAGGCGAAGAGGGACGTAGTTGCGGCATTTGCGGTCCGGTGATAACAATCGCCGAAATAAGCGAATCTCCTATCACAATTGCGGTAATCGATACCGCTGTAAATACAAAAATACACACTGATTACGCACTCAGACAATTCGGGATTGATAACTAGGGGCGATAAGGGAGCAACGTCCGTTTATTAAATGTTGTTATTTACGAAAATATTTATTTATTTATTAAATAATTTCGGAAAAACATACAATATTCTAGCTTGTTATACATAGGAACAAAAAACATTCGGCCGATAATCGTTTCCTGCAATAGGTAGGTACAGTTTTAAGATAAAAAATTAGAAATTCAAATCAAATATTGAGTTTCTAAATTGAATATAAATTTGTGAGGTTTTTTTTTTAGCAAAACGCCCCAAACAATCAACCAAGAGGTTTTTTGTCAAATTTTAGGTAGGAACGAGTAATCTTTGAAAGGTTTCCAATTTGTTAAGACTGCTTCAACTCTTTGACTCTAAGATTAATGAATGTTTTTTTATTTTACATCTCCATTGCGATTATTATGATTTTCACAGGAAAAGCCTTTTTGAGCATTTCTACCGAATGTCGTCCATTCATTTCTTAATGCATAGAACATTTTGTTGTATACGTATTTGTTCGCTTATGTTTATATTCTAGGTTACATTTGTCTATGATCGCTGTTTTGTCGATGCTAATTACAAATGTTACTGTATGGAATATAATTGTTTTGTTCGTTTGTTTCTACTGAAATTTCACAATGGGCGGGTTTATTATTTATTTATTTATAACGTACAAGAAAAAAAACAAGGACATGCATACTGTTGAACATGTACATATGTAATTAAAAACAAACATTATTATAGCGAAAAACATAGCTCTATGCATATAAATATGGTAGCATATCCGAATGAGGCGAAATCGCACTACCAACCAGACCTAGAACTTAGAAGGCCTGTCTCTGGCTGTGCTGTGTTATACAACCTCGCTTGTAACTCGCGCTCGAGAATTGTCTGTAACACAACTGTTTGTAACTCGCGAACTGGAGAAGTGTTGAGAATGTGTTGTTTAAACAAATTAAAGTAAATTTAAAGTTTATCATACGACAATCTCTTACAACCAACCCTAATAGGAAGTATTTATATGTACGTGTAATATGTTTTTAAATGTATGTCTTGTTTTTGCTTTCGATCGACAGAGTTAAAATGCAGTTTCCGATACAAAATGGCGATCCAGCCGGGAATCGAACCCAAAACCTTACAATGTAAGATCAGGCGGCCTAACCACCTATACCCTCGGGCCAATTTATTGATGCTTTTAAAGACTTTGATCTGCCACACCTATCCGTTATTTTTATAAATAGACGTACCTACCTCAGGTTATCTTAATAATAACATGGAAGATGAATCAAAACCCCATGCAAGATTTCTCTTTGGCGTCTATATTGTAGATTAGTTCACGATACTGCGATTACGGTAAGTCGATCGCGAGTCGCGACGTGATTCAATCGCTGCGGTCGCGGAGACAGTTAGTAGCGTTTAACGTTGGCGAGATTAGGTCGTCGTAATTTCACTACACATGGTTTCTTGTATCGTAAAAATCAGGAACACGCATTATATGCATGTTGCATCATGACTGTACTAATTTAATTTGTTATTTTATTATGTAATATGTCTATGTGGAAAAAACCCATAAGTAGTCGTAACCTCCGTCAAAATCCGTTTACTTAAATTAATCAGAATAATCATAGTGTTTTTCAGCTATCCTAACAACTTTTTTTGTTGTTGTGTCTGTATTGTACCAAAAAACGCTGTGAGATAATAAAGGCTGGAAATAGCAACGATCTTTGTAAACAAGCGATCACTAGATGTTGTTGTGTAGTCTTATCTATCGCGTGGTTTCGCGCGCGTGATCTCCATGGCAACAACTGTAGTTGTTGCTAAGCATGTAAAAAGACGTCGATCTATAAGTGTTTGATCTAGAGTGCGAATATGCGTTTTTATTGTTGTTGGTGTAAAATCACGCTTCGAAACGTTCTGTCCATGTCTGAGGGCTCAAATCGCTCAGTTTTCTTGTAATTCTTATTGCAGTGGTCATCTCGTGGTCATGACTTGATGGTTTTATCCGTTAAGGCGACATGAGACCTCAGAAAAATATCCGAAATGGGCGTACACGCGAAAAAATAGGCGGGGTCAATTTTGTAGGGTTTGACCGATAAAAATCCAGCGTTGACGAAGCGTCAAGCGCAGATTCTACGTCCGCTCGCGCCGGCTACTAGGCGCATACTAAATGGTCTATCGCAGCGCTAGCACAGAATAACTATCTTTACGCAGTGGTGGTATAAGGGTGTTAATAGCAAAGCATATTAGAAAGTATTATTCAGATAAGATCAGCCGAAACGTCGGGTGCTATAAACTTCACCCGGTAAATCGTTTTATGCTATTATAATGACACCTGTGAGAATGCAATTAATCGCAATTGTAATAATCAGGGCGCGATTTAACTTTACTGCCAGATAAACCTGTCAAAATTCCGCTGCGTGGAGCGTCGCCGGCGCATGCGTTCCGCATTCCGATCTTGATTTTTTCCTCTTCGGGGCGTTTCGGCTCGCTCTTTCGCGATTGTTACTTTCACTTCGCGGCCGGTGCGGCGGCCAATTATAAACCAAACCGAATGTTGGCCGGTTGGGCCGCATTCACACGGTCGATTCCCGATTTGCGCCTGCGCCTATACTATTACATCAGTCGCTCAAACTGTATCTGAATGTAATACATATGTGTGTAACGTCATATTAAATATTTTCTTCTTCTTACAATGCCATTGCACCGATACATTTCTAGAGTCAAGGCCGACCGTTCGAGAGACTGACCTCTCTTTCGCAGATCAGATCAATGGATCTGATCTGAAATGTCGAAGGGTTCTCACCTCGCCCCAAATTCCTACTATGAGCTAGTCGAGGTCCCTCGGATCTTCGGTTCGATTCCCGAATCTTCGAATCTTACTGATCAAAGATAGCTTCTGCTTCCTAGCTACATGGAAACCCAATTTTTCTTTTAACTAGAAGAAGGGTATTTTATTTCATTTTATTTTATTTTATTTGGTTAACAGACAGCGTTTATAAATAAAAAAACAAGATAAATGTAAATCCCATACAAAATGTAAATCCGTGTTTTACTCATGGTCAGTTGTACGTGGCATGTTCACGTGTCAGCAAAACATCCGTTTTATTTGTTCTTGCGCCTGATAAAAAAACAAAAAATGTCGTAAATCACAAGATGCTTCAATGAAGACAATTATACCGAGTGCATCCCATGCTGCACAATATGTAAATAGTTTATTTCAATCATGTCTTGCCGACACGCGATTGATATACTTAATTGTTGTACCTTATGTACTCGTATTTCTTTTTGTTTCTTAATAAAGTAGTGAACTTAATATTTATTTTGCATTCATTGTAAACTGTATTACTTTCATAAAATCATAAATTAAGTTCAGCTAATCTGTAACACGACATTCATTGACTGTTAGGCGGTGCGAAGTTCGCCGGGTCAGCTAGTTATATATTCAATAGTTCACTTTTTGTAACGGCACGGCAGTCGTGTTTTTTATTTGTTTTAATATATTTACTTGTTTAAAGAAGTGGCTTAAAACTTATTTTTATAGCCACTTCATTTAATAAAGTTCCGCTCACTGTCGCTGTTTATTGTAACACCGGCTAAAGTGTTACATAATGCCGAATCGGGAGCGGGCCGTAGTAGCTGTGAACCTTGATACGTATACGCTACGCCCTTGGGCTTGCCGGTCGACCTAGTGACCTGGCATGGAGCGCCGCGTTCCACTTAACGCCAAGCGTCCAACTCTACCTCTTTTAAATAATAAATAAATAAAATATCCCAGCAATTGTATAATTTAAAATGCTCAGAATACGTGAGTCAATTTCTCAAAGGAAATTATATTTAAAAATATGTACTCGGAATTCGGGCTTGTTATGCAACGGGGCTCTGAGCGCATGCGTTATGACCTGACCTACAATGTCTGTACATAATTTGGTTGGATATACCTATGAAACAAAGGGTTCTGGGTTGCATCCCGGTTAACTGATTGCATTTCACGTCAGAAATCCATAATGGCTGACTTCTACACTTACACATTCTACACCTTACCTACACTGACTTCTGACGGACTGACTGACTGACTTTTATACTTATACATGCCTATACACTTTTTTTTCGGTGTCAGGCATTTATATTCGCCGAGGAGTGTCCGATTAGTCCGATCGTAGCACCTTGGAGTTCCCATCGCGGATTTGGAATCCGCAATTTGGCGTGTATAAAAATAGGGTGGAGGGCGTCCAAAGACGTTTTATTAGATACCTGGACTACCGTGAGCACTTGGGACTTAGAACTTACGAGAGCAGGCTGAACTATTTTAGTATGTGTTCACTGGAAGACCACCGCGCAGCGGCTGATATGACATTATTGCATAAAATAATACATAAAAAAATTGATAGCCCTCATTTGGTAAAGAAACTGTCATTGTTGGTTCCGCCACGAAGGGTTCGCTCTCCTCGTACGTTCGAAATCCCTCGTGTGAGCACTAGTTACGCCCAAAACTCTGTTATGCACCGCTTGATGACCACATATAGGTAATAGTCGATTCGAAGATATCGACATTTTTTACTTTAACCAACAAATTCAGCGAGGCTGTCCTTAGCGCACTATTCGTCTAGGAAGTGAGTATATGAGAAAATGAGAATAGCAAAGACTATAATTTGAATACCTATATCCTATCCTACATATATTCCATCCCTCTCATTTCCTATCCTTGCAATAGTTTGATTGTAATTGTAATTTAATTTAATTTAGTGCAATGCATCTTTTGGTTTACCTTATAAGAAAATAATGTAGGAAACAATTAATCGGCCAGCGAAACACTGAATTAGGATAATTAGTCATAATTAATGAGGCGCTGTGTTTCCCGAAAATAAAATAAATAAATAAAAATAAATTAAAAATCACGACTGGCTTGTATACCTATACAGGCATATACACCTTTTTTTCGGTGTCGGGCGTTCATGTTCGCCGAGTAGTATCTGATTAACAATTATGACTGGCTTATACACCTATACAGGCCTATACACTTTTTCAGTGTCAGGGGTTTTTTACGGTGTTCGATTAAAAATCACAGTACCACAGATGCCGATGACGCACCGCACCTGTCCGGAGATCGGGGCGGTCTTGACACCGCTGATGCAATCCGCCTGTATAAATTATTCATTCGCATCCGCGGAAAGATCTCCGAGCGTAACCTTGCACTGGAGATGCCAGGAAAATGCACGGCGCGGCGCTGCCAATCGCATATCAAATATATATTATTTTGTGACTATCTCGAAATATCTAGTCTTTCCTTGCAGAAGGAACGAAGTATTGTGAACGCACTTATGTGTGTTTGTATGTGCGTATTCCTCCACGATAGCGCCCAAGCGCTTCATCTGATTGAGCTGAAATTTGGCATGGCAAGAGTTGAGAAGATTGTGGCTGAAATAGATCCACCAGGGGGCGCGCTAGTCATAATTCAATCTAGAAATATTGGACTCAGAGACTTGAAATTCGGTACACAGATGCGTTGATGGGTCGAAACCACATTATGGAATTTTGGCTTGAAATATGTGTCTGATATTTACAAGCGGCCCAAATATTTTTTAAATTCCGCTGTATTTAAGGAAATACTGGAAAATCATATTGGAAAATAGCCATTTTAATACCACAGAAATACTAAAAAATATTACATTTGCCATCGTAATCACTTGACACATCACTATCGGGGAGGGGGGGGGGTTAAGGGGTTGGGGGTTTTGCGAATGGGGGAGGAGCTTGTCTGCTTGCCGATTTTTTGTTTAATTCGAGGCCCAGAATTGACATTTATTTACACGTTTGAATATCATCGTTTGAAAGAGTTATTTTAATTTTCGATTTTAAAAGGCAACAACGTTTCGCTTGACGTCGAGGCGCTGACACGCGCTTATGACGCGATTTAAAATGGCGGTGACGCGTTTTTCGTCGACGCCTTGCCGCGTTTTCTGATCGATATCGAATCGGCTTTCGCCGCCATTTTTATTTCCTGTCATGCTGCCTTCCGTCTCTTTCGCGCATACGGTATTAGAAAAAGATGAAACGAATGATGCGCCCTTTTTTTATTGACCGAAACCTATTCCAATCTGATGTGACCTTGATACATCATCCGATGATTGTATTCAGTTTTTACGTATTTTCTCGGGAATATCTAAAGGACTAACTGTTCCATAAATTTAACGTTACTATTGCCCTACGTAGCATAGACTACGATACGATAAAAATGCGATAGGGATGTCAGTGGAGTAGGTCAGCTCGCTAGTTGCAGCAGCGACCCAATTCGCGAGTGACCTTTCGCCCTAATTCTGAACTGAACAACCTCTTCACGAAACATTATAATCGTACAATATTTTTTTACAACCCATTGTTATACTTAACTGATTTCGAGGCTGGATCAAGGGCGATTTCTCAAAAATTAGAGTATAACTGTTAACATGTTCCTCTGAATGTCATCTATTGTACTGATACTTTTGTAAATCATGAGATAAACGGCGCATACGCAATTATTAATCAAGCATGCAGAGTACGCATAAAATATTATACTCTATTTAGTAACAATGTAAAAATATTAGCGATAACCATGTATTATTAGAGTATTGTTTGCGTACCTATTATCCTACTAATATTATAAATGCGAAAGTTTGTATGTATGTATGGATGTTTGTTACTCTTTCACGCAAAAACTACTGAATGGATTTTGATGAAACTTTACAATAATATAGCATCAGAATAACACATAGGCTATAATTTATAAAGATATAGTGTGAATTATCTAAAATATAACGATAACTGTCAAGTAAGTAGGAAAAAAAATCTAAGAAATTGACATTCGAAATTTAAATTCTATGCTACTATCCTACTAATATCTTACTAATATTATAAACGCAAAAGTTTGTATGTGTGTATGGATGTTTGTTACTCTTTCACGCAAAAACTACTGGATGGATTTTGATGAAACTTTATAATAATATAGCGTATACATCAGAATAACACATATGCTATAATTTCTAAAGATATATGGTTTTCTATTATCATTATCCCAATTTTCCATCACCACGCGGGTGAAACCGCTGGGCGCAGCTAGTACTAAATAAATAAATCTATGGAATGACGTAAAAATCTTCCATATCAGTGAAGCATTCATGCGTTCTTTGCGCCTTTATTATACACGATTGCGCTATTTTACCTATTTGCGGTTCTTATCAAATTCTTGGTCATCTATAATAACATTGATAATTAATGACTTTGATAATTAATGCGCCGTTTATCTCATGATTTACAGATTAATATCTGTCTGGACATAAACATGCGTAATTATTACATTTTAAAACCTGTGTACCAAATAAACAAGTAAATATGTAGGTATATTAAAAAGATTAAAAAAACACGACTGCCTTTACAGAAAGAAAACTATTGTATTTATACTTATTTTTATTTCGGTTTTTTATGACGTAATTGTGGTTTATTTATATATCCATATAGATACATGTATATTTCCGGAATGTACTCAATCAGACCTTTCATATGACACTAAACACGATATATTTATGTTAATTTATTGATATTTGGACATTTAGACATTTAAACAACTTGGTACTTACTTGATATTTGGAAAATCAACGTACCCTATAACATTGGGAGGACGTAACGATTCTAATCGGTTGAAACGTTTAGAAGTTATAGTGGAATAACAAAACGGAAAACATACACATGTAAACACTGAACACATTATACTCCTATTTTGTTGGGCAGTCATGTAAAAATTTTTTTTTTTTTTTTTATTTTTTTATTTATTAATTTACAATAACTTCATATAATATGTCATATAAACACCATTTACATAATATGGTTGAGTTGGGAGAGATTGAGCACATCCTATGGTGAAAATGTTTATCCGCATTCCTAACTAGGTCAGAGACCCGTATCTAGGGATGCTGATTTTTGTTTAATTGTATCGACGAGCTGACTCTTTTGATATTCTGAACTTAAGTTGTATTGCATGATACATAAGAATATATACATATATACATACGCATACATACACACATACATAAATATATATATATACATACCTACACATATATATACATAGCAAATAATACACGAGATTTGATATTAGTTAGTAATATATAATTTAATAAAACAACTTAAATTATTAGCGAGAGCAATTGAGACTCCGCATACATTGGACCCCTTTCAAGCAGGTACTTCTTTATAAGTATTTTGAATGAATTTAAGTTGTTTGCATTCTTATAACTCTCATTTAAATTATTATAAAATCTCGGCGCAAGGAAGTAAAAATGCCTTTGGGCAATTTATGTCTGACATCTTTTGTCTTTATGTCTGACATTTTTATGTAAATAGTATTGACATCTTTATGTCTGACATTTTTATGTAAATAGTATTGAAATAATAAGAGCTATGATTTGAAAATTCCTTTGTTATTATGTTATTATTGTATACGTTGTAGTCGTGTTTAGAGCGACATCTACAGTATGCTGCCTTACTATTATTCCAAGAAAGTAGCCATATTGAACATAGCAATAGTAGATTAATATTTTTTATTTATGTCATCTACACGTTGCGTTTCGTAGTAGAAATCTGGTTGTCAAATTGTAGTACGACGTTATATAATTAATGGTTCCCAGTGCGCTGCCTTACTATTTATTATACTGCGAAAGTAGTCATATTGAACATAATAATAGTAGTTTTTTATTGTGCTGTCTACACGTTGCGTGGATGTAAAGTGTCATCTACACTTTGGGTTTCGTAGTGGAATTCTGATTGTCAAATTATAGTACGACGTTGATCAATCTAATGCGCTATAATCAATGGTTCCTTACAGCTACGAATCCTTAAAGAGTGAAAGCAATGTAATATTTTATACGTATAAACAGAGGAGAGGCATGATTCCAAAAAGTTTAGGAAACCCTGCTTTACACGATCGTTCGATCAAAAAAGTAATGCATTCGGCGGTCCATTTGTATTCGCGGTATAGGTCGCTCGGGCGATGTTGGCACCAGGCACCCGGCCGCAACGGGGACTTTCCCGAAAGTAGGTCGCCGAACCGGCCGGCATGATTGGACTATATTTTAACCCCCTCTCCCCCCTTCCCCTTCCCACACCGCTTGTCTTCTTTCTCTTTCGAACCCGGTGAGTGTTGCCAAGGTTCTAGAGACGAACGTATCCTATATCGGATCTATTTTCGCTCGCTTGGCGACACTGGGAATGCTTTGGACGTATCTCCTACACTCGCACACTCGTTGTTGCGCAAAACTTACGTAAAAATGTGACGTCAGACGAATTATCTTTGGCGTTTAAAAGAGCTTAATCTCTGTAATATATGTAATACTTTATTAAATTTAATTGAAAGCAATTTTCATATGCTGTACATTTTTTTTTGTTTAATTATTCATAATAAAATAAAACATTGACATTACTTGCTAGTTAGACTAAGTTTACATTATATAATTTTATCAATGCTTCGATTATTCCGTTAATAATAATCACTCGAAAATCTGGTTTTAAAATATGATTTTTATAAACACACCTTTGCGCGACAAATAGTAACAAAATGGTTTAACCATTTCAATAATATAATCAATGGTTTAGCCAACGATATACCTATACAACAATCGTTAATATAACAAATATCTTGAGGGTTGCCTGAGCGGAATCAAAATGGCGTCGCATTCCTTCCGGGAATAGACAATAGAACGCACTTCCGGCTACGCAAGACTCGCTCGCGCGCGCGACCTTTAAACTCTTTACGCTATGGCTCCTATTTATGTATAAATAGGTACCCGATTACAATTCTGCCGAAGCTACGGCCCCGCATTGAGGCCGTTTCATTCTCTCTCACTCAACCAGGCGAACCAGTTGTTGCTCGCCTTGCCAAAACTCGCCATCTATCAATAATAGCGAGCCGCCCGACTTGTCACGATCGAGGCGGAATTACAAATACATAATTATTAAACGCTAGATCGTGATCTACGCTACGATCTACGTTTTCGATTTCGTTCGCGGCGCATGCGCGATCCGTCGATCACCCGCGGATCTTTTGTTACGAAATCGCATAGTTTAACAGGCAATTCAGTCATATTCTCATTTATTTTCTAAATTTGTAATATCCAAACTTTTCATATAAAAATAGTTTTTTATATATAAATCAACCTAAAAATGAAATAAGCAATAGTTTTGATAATGACACTCGCATAAATTAAATTATTTTATAAGAAATTAAATCAAAATATTTATATAGGATATTGGAAATTTATAAAATTAATGACAATATGACTTAATTGCCTGTTAAACTATGCGATTTCGTAACAAAAGATCCGCGGGTGATCGGCGGCTGCAACGTCGCTGAAACGTAGGGTGTTACAAAATTCACACGGTAAATTCGTTACTAAAGAAACAGCAAGAAATTAAACTCAACTATTAAATGATGTTTAGTGTCCGATGTCACCTAACTAATCAAAGCTTGTGCCCGGGAGGGCATTATATGAACACTGAACAGAGATTATATTATAGACAATTATAGTATACTAGCTGCGCCCCGCGAAAATTAAGATAATGACGATAGAAAACTATATATCTTTGTAAATTATAGCCTATGTGTTATTCTGATGTGTAAGCTATATTATTGTAAAGTTTCATCAAAATCCATTCAGTAGTTTTTGCGTGAAAGAGTAACAAACATCCTTACATACATTCTTACAAACTTTCGCGTTTATAATAGTAAGTAGGATTCGTTAGAAAGTCGCTTGTAATGAACCCCTGTAAAACGTCAATCGGTCGGTGCCCATTTCGGTTTGATGTGGATATGGAATGATTGGAATGGAACATTGGAATGGAACCTTCAATATACGGACAATAATACAATTATACTAGTAAAAACGAAGTTCGTATGAATGCAGCTCGACAGCCACCAATACGGCAAAAGGGTGGTATTGATTTGTATAATACGATCTGTGGTTAAAATATTCAGTTAAAATATATGATATATTTGTTTTTTTTTTCATTTATGACACAAAACCTAGAAGTGAGCTCGCTTTATCGCGGTTGCACTTTACTTGGCACATTAGAAAAAAAAACATTACGTTTAATTTATACGCTATTTAAACTGGACTTGGCCAGGTGTATACTTTAATTTAGAAGCATATACAGTCATTTCTGGATTATAGATTATTTTTCTTTTGTGCTCATGCATTTAAACTGTTAGAGTTGGCCACGAAGACCCATCCGTTCAGAGTCGGTCATATTCACGGGTCAACACCCATCCGGCGGCCTCCACGCAAAAGTCAGAGCCAGGGTAGAACGCTGGCCTGCGGGCCATTCTTCCCTAGGAGTCAACCTTCGGGCGCTCCTGGGCGGTTTGCGCATCGTGCGTTGTCAGCCAATCATTAGCGACCTCGATCCTGTAACCAGTCGGTAGGAGGTAGGAGATATCCTGAAGGTTAATTCCCGACGGAGATATTCCTTCCTTCCGTAAGGCGTTGGCCTCGACGGGCAGGTGGCGTAGCGACTGGATTGTTTTTCGTCCCAAGTCTTCTGCGCTCACCTCACGGGAGATAGAACGATCAATATCCTGAGGTGACTGGTTCGCCCGTTATAGTTGACAGCTCTAGTTGTATGTAACTAATAAAGACTTTTTTTTAATATTTTCAACTTCTTCTGGTTAATGTGTCGATCCGGTTTCCAATTCGATTGATTCGCACCTCAAAATCGGCGATATAGAAAATCGTCGACGGCTAACTTTCACTTTTACGTATTTCCGTCGTAATAATATTTTATCTCTCCGGCGCTTATGCGCAGTTTCGTCAAGAGATCGCTCGATCTGCGCAGAAATCGAGTGAGCGGGCGCGCGCGGCACTTTCAAATCTTGTCAAGGAAAAGACAATGGCGGACACGCCGTTTCGCAAGAGAATAGTGCCTCGCGGCGCTTGTGTTGTTACGGTACTAGGTTAAATAATTAAGGCACTTGTGCTTCATTCGCGTTTAAAAATTCAGAATTCTCTTACGTAGTAATCGAGGCTACTTGGGGGTACAGGCGCACTCCACTCACTCACAGTTTGTTTTTACAAATTTTCATTTATACCATCGGACGCCAACCTATAAGCACTTTGAGTCGTTTGACAGATCCGCGCGTAACCGTTTCGGCCGCCCCCCATATATCTATACTAATATTATAAAGAGGTAAAGTTTGTGACGTTGTAGAAAGTAATCTCTGGATCTACTGAACCGATTTTGAAAATTCTTTTACCAATAGAAAGCCACATTAATCCAAAAAATGAAAAGACTTTTTCGTGGCAGACAACTAACGCTGCCTTAACGATGAGAGATATATGATTAAGTTCTAGAGAAAAGTTCTAGAGCTTGATAATGCCTACAAAAAAGTCAGCGACAGCATATGTCTAACTTTTATATTTGTCACAAAAAGTAGTATTTTATATTTAAATCGTTAGGTCATGTTTATTGGTCATATTATCAACAATTATGAATTCTTATTAAAATAAGTAAATTAATCGTCTCAAGTATTTAAATTTCCCTTTTACTGCATAAATAGTTAGAGATAATACGCTCACAAATAAGACACTCACAAGAAGACACTCACAAATAACGGTATTATAGTCAAATTGGCATGCAAATACATACATACATATGCAGTAAAAATATAACCCTTCTTTTGGCAGTCAGGAAATAAATCATAGCACTCAGTACCTACTAACCGAACCACACTCATAATTTCATCACAGGTAAAAAGTTTTACCGCCCAACGAAGTGGGCACGGGTCTGCTAGTGTTATATAAATATATAATATACACGACTAACCACATTAATAACCAGGTAAGAAGAGGAAATTCATGAAAAAACAATATTGTATGTATTTAAAAATCGACCAAAAAGTTGCGGCGCAGTTTTTTTGCACGCGAAGGCTGGCTTTCGAGCGCTGTTTGTTAGTTGTTTGCGATGTTTGTTAGTTTGTTTAGGTCAAATCTTGCAAGCTAAATTAGAAGCGTCCGTAGCTAAGTTTGTAGCGTCCGTAGTCGCGTTGACATCGGTTCTCCTCGTTGATACCGAAGTTAAGCAGCGTCGGGCGCAATCAATACTGGGATGGGTGACCGCCTGAGTGTTTGACTGGGTGATGCTATAAATGCCCACCTGTAAGATGTTGTCGATAGGCAACAAGGCGGGTTCCACAAAAAGGCATCAGCCTTGTGGGTAAAAAAAAAGAACCACTTCCTCCTATCCTATGAAGTTGGTTCAGAACGGTTGGTTTGAAGCGGTAACTCCTTGAGACTATTGGCAACATCCTATCCGTACCCATGTCAGAGGAAAGACCCGAGAGGCATCCATCTATTGCAGTAGATGCATATCCAAGGTCACGTGACCGAATATCCAGGGTCAGGTGTGCCCTATGCAAAAACTTTATTTGTTTGAAGCACCACCAAAAAACGTGTCCTTCTTGCGGAAATAATACAGAAAAATTTTTATTATATTATATTATTGTAGCCTAAAAATATGTGCTTGTTTATTTTTTTTCCATAAATGTATTTTTGACACTAAATGGCATTTTTATTTTGAGGTACGACAGTACCCCGATGTAGAATAAAAAAACTCATGATAGCATTCCAGGGTTAAACTGTTCTGTAACGTGACATTAGAGCATCAATAGCATTTAATATTTAGTTTCTTCATGGATGCTTCCCATTATGGAAATAACTCGTAGGTTTTTTTTTTACACACTTAGAAGTTCTCTTTGACAGTTTTCATGATAAGACCAAATCTGTTATCTCATTTCGTCAAACGAAATCTAGATGTGTGTTCTCTTTTTCTTCCATTGAAGCTCCTCGCTTGTATCTTTGGGCGAAATGCGAGCCGGGCGACTAGCCCCGTCACCATATACACTCAAAGAATGTGTAGAATAAGTCAGTCGAGCACTTTATCGCTGAATTCGGTTCTTTTAGCTAAGCGGGTAGGTCTAATCAAAGATGGCGGCCCCGGCTAGAGTTGTGCAACGCTATCGCGCGCCAAATGCCGGGTGAAAGTAAACGACCATGCAGGTCGGCAACTTGACCGCTATTCGACGCCGGCCGGTGTACGACGACGGCGGTATTTTCGTAATTGGTATTTTGCACTTTCTAATTTTTTACGACTCTAATGGCGGCAGCCCGTGCGGATTGGAAAAGCCGTACAATTATGTCACCGCTATATTAATTAATGTGTATTAATAAAACGAGATGATGTTATTTGAATTAAAATATCAGAAATTTAGAAAGTCTGCGTTATTGATATCATCGATTATAAAATATGTAAGCTATAGAATCACTTGAAAGCGCGCGCACTACGGAAAAAATCGGTCCGGATGTCACCAGACGTGTTCCATGGACAGGCACGTATCCAGACATCAGTTTCGGGAGGGGGGGGGGGCATTCATTGAAACAACGCGCGCGGCACCCACCAAACTTGAATTTACCCATACATGAAAACGAAATACACCGGAATTCCGAGGGTTAAAACCCAACTACCCCCCCCCCCCCCCTCCTGGATACGTGCCTGTCACTAGGTACTTAAATCGCGGATTCTCCCTGAATCTCAATTTTTTCTCGATTTTTTTTTACTCGAAAAATTCGGGGGGGCGTCCCTTGCCCCTCTCCCCCCCCCCCCCCCCTCTTCCTGGATACATCGACGGCAGAGACTTGCATAGACAACGAATTACTAATAAGTCCTAAATTTCTACCGTGGTGCGCGGACTACAAAAATTCGATGTTTTTTCCGTCCGGTTTTAAAAACATACCGCAACGCACCGCAGTGCGCGCCTGGCCTAATACCAAACAAATTTTTAAATCATCCAGGATTTCACTACGAAACCCAACGTGTAGATGACATGCATAGTTCCAAAACTTTATTGAACGTGGCGTAACAGTATTGCGGCGCATTGTAGATGGTGCTCTTAACACGCCTATACGGTATAAAATAATAACATAATAACAAACGAATTTTGAAATCCTGGCTCTTATTATTTTAATATTTTTTACATAAAGATGCCACTTTGTAATCTGGTATACAGGTTCAATACGTAATTATTACGCACTATAAAGTTTATATTGACTAATAGATAGCGTTCTTTCTATCTTCGTATTATCATTAAATCTCCGTCATATTATGCGCATAATGCTATTATTGCTGTGACGTAATCAGCTTATACATATAAAATAGTGCGATATATGGCAATAATAATTGATTGTTATTATTGTTATCTTTGGGTTAATTATTGGGTTTTAGTAATCGATCGGTCCTTTTAAAAAAAACATTGTTGTTATAGATGGCCAAATAAATTACCTTCGAATTACCTTACTTGAGAGGGTATCCTTACTTGAGACAAAACTTCGATAAAATTTTGATTTTTTTCCACTTTTCAAAAACTTACCATCCCTGCTGTTAAAAAACCTTCAAGCGTCTAAGTTGCTTGTGCTTATTTTTTTTTTAAAGACATTATTGGTTATATCAGATTACGAAGTCGCGGCACGAAGGTAGGCTTTTTTTTATCGAAACAAACTTCGAAATATATCGTGATGTAGAAGAAGACATATTTAGTTAATGTACTACTAAATAAAAACTATATCAACAATATTTGCATTAATGCAGTAATAAAAATATATTTTTTTGTAAGTTTTTGGCTTTTTTTAGTGGTAAATTTTTTTTTTTCAGGTTTTCAAGGTAGAATTTAAGTTCTTCAACGTAAATTTTGTGAGAATTGAGAAGATTAACATGCATGCCATTGATTCGACACCACAAATTAACAATAATAAACGATTTCATTTGAATATTTCGATGATTTGATGTTTTCAAAATAAAAATATTACGAAAGCTTTTTTTTCTTTGTATTTTGTACTTAACGATTATTTATAAGTTTAAAAATGTCTCGAGGTAAAACATAAGGATCTAACATGGTTGTTTCATGTATTTTTCATGCCTGTCTCAAGTATGGCAACTTTGGCAGCTAACATGAGATAGTAGGTTTTTATTTTATTTTGTGTGTGATAATTTAATTTAATATTATATTTCCGTGTTATAGACAACTTATAGACTTTCACCTGAAAATTGGTTGAAAGTTTGTTGCCATAATTAAATCCATTGTACATTTATTTTTTGTGTAAAGTCAAAATCTGTCTCAAGTAAGGCGACTCGACGGTACTGATAATTTGGTCGTTAAATCTATTAGCGCCACCTGGATTTCGCCGTATGAGAAGAGTTGCCTAATCGTTCTATGGAGTTGCGCAATTTAATATCATTATAATATATCTAATACCATATATATTCAATGTTTATATCAAGGATGAGGCGACTCGTTCGTATTCAATTTATCTGTCGTCCTATTTTCTGATGTAACGAAAAAATGGGGGGGCGTCGACCCATACGCGCGGGCCGCCGCGCCGCGACCCAATTAAGAATACTGCGATACACAATTGCAAAAAAATACTATGATGTCATCTTCTTGGCATTTTTTTTTAAATTTTAGTCGATTCGGTTATGAAATCGCTTTATAATGGCGGGGGCGTCTATGTGTCTATGAGCGTCTATGGTTCCGTTCGCGTGACCACAGACAACAGACACGACAGGAAACGGCTCCAGCAACAATGGCCACTGCCGCGCAAACTAATTGCATCGTTTGACATTGGCTCACGTCATCTCTTGCATCAAGTTCATGGAGGAGGACGCCGCATTATTAAATAAATCCGTTGCGTCACCCTAACACTTTACCGGCAAGTAGCCAAGGATTGATTTGATCAGAATATTACTTTCATAAAATAAATCGATGAGCGGCGACGATCTTGATCGGCGGACGAACCCTAATAAAAAAAATATGACGGAATTTAAATATTAGTGTAGCTTCTAGTATATGGGATATTCTAAAACAAAATTTCACAATACGGTTTGAATGATTGATTATTTAGTGTAACTTGTATATGAGATATTCCAACTAATACATTTCACAATGTGATACCAACATTTCACAGTATTCCAACCAATATTTCTTAATATATGGCGGAATTTAAATATTATTAGTGTAGCTTGTTTGTATACGAGATATTCCAAACAATATTACACATCGCGATTTCGGCCTAACAAGGCATCTGTGTACTAAATTTCAAGTCTCTAAGTTCAATATTTCGAGATTGAAAAATGACTGTTACGCCACCTGGTGGAATTCTCGCCATGGCCAAATCATGCCTGCATGCCAAATTCCAGCTCAATCGGATAAAGCGTTTCGGTGCTATCGTAGACACACACACACAGACTCACACAGACAGATTTCAATCTAGAAATGGTCTTAATCGTCTCAGGGTGGATCGAAATTGATATATTCCGTCTTCACCTCGAAAAAAAAATGGCGCGTTCACAATACTTTCCCTTTCGTCGGTTGGTGGGCCGGGAAAGTAAAATACCTCCATTTTTAGGTCTATATTGTTGGGATGTTTTTCCTCTATGGATTGGAGTAGAGTTGATTGCCCGGCAGCGCAAGCGAAAGTGTCAAAGGCTGCCGGTGTCTTTTCTTTTCGTTATTTGCACAATTGTTTATTTTCAAAGATGCTTAGCGGCGTGCATTATTCGCTATTGAAATGAAATTGTTGACGACGTGTTAATGACCCGCGTGTCATTAACTCTTTTAACATTCATATTAATAAGGTTAAGAACTCGGTCAGTGACCCTGTTTTACTACAATAAAAGGGATATGCCTTGTTTTTTGTTATTGCATAAGTGTCGCTCCCCTTCTGCTTACATTAAAACCTGTAATTAACCGTTTGTTCCGTTTCCAATTCGTAATTAATTATAATTATTATAGGGGGAATCGAGAGAGTTACGTAAATATATTTTAAAGTTCCGGGTATTTTTATCCTTTCTTTGTCTATGGACATTATAAAACTCTATGAATGGTTACTGGGAAGAACGACCAATGTCATTTTTTTTGGTGAAAATGAGTTAATAATGCCATCTTGTGGCATATTTCCAAACGAATCGAAGCATGGGTCGATCTTCGAAAAAAAATATAGCCTCCCCTGAAGTATAGGAGTAGAAAACGTGTGACGGTAAAGAACATTCAAGGTCCACGCGGTGACGGTAAACATTGTCCTGTCAGATCCGGTGGTGGGGTTGACGCAGATCCTCGGTTGACGCTGTGCAGGATTTGTGATTGGAAATACTGATCAAGGCCAATGACTTTTCCACGTTTTCGCTTTTTCCCGGGGGTATGATTTGAGTATAAATTTATAGGTTTATCTTTTAGGTTTCTTATAGGTTTCTTTTTTCGGGTCTGGAATTTATGCAAAGTATATTTTTTTTACAAACTCAAATATGTTCGACAAAATATATTTTTTCTCAGCCAAACCCTTACTAAAATGTCATTTTTAACACGCTTTTATTAGGTCGACCTGTAACTATCTATGTAATGGAATTTAAGGTAACTAATTTAACCATCTTCCAAGGATCGTAGCGTCATGAAAATTGGCAGCTGTATGTAGTTCTGATGACAATGCAATAATATGGTACTGTCGAACTGATCTGATGATGGAGTCGGAAGATATGAACTGGAACTTCATAATGGAACATCGTATCGTAGCTGTGTTTGGACTTGTTAGAAAAGTCTTGGAATGAACTTTGACCACGATTAGGTTTCAAGGTCTGATGATGTGGTTTTTACGAGCATTTATAAAAGCGTGTTTTTAGTGTTTGTTTAACTATTAATTTATTTACAAGCTTTTATTTACTTTGCAATGTTTGTTAATTTGTTTAGAGCTGAATTATCATATGAAGTTGAAATTGTACATATTGGTTCAGTTCCGATGACAATGCATTTTAATAGCGAGCATGACCTGATTCTACATCTTGCGGTGTCGACTACAACGGGCGAGCCCGTCACCACAGGACGTTTTAACGATTAGTCGTTCTGTCGCCCTGCAGTGAACGTAGAAGACTTTGGACAGTACAATCCTACGTCCAGCTACGTCACAACCCGTGAGAGTCCAACGCCTTACCGCGAGTTAGCCAGGAATAAACCCGGCGGGCTCGAGATACTCGCGCCCTCACTTCCAATTGTGACCAGATTTCTCCGGTCTCTCGATTGGTCCCGAGTTCGAGGTCGCTTGCGCGGTCCTCTCCCTTATGAAGCGGTGAAACGGAGTGCACCGAATCTATCGCGGACCAAGGCGTCCTTTGCCCGCCTCTTACACGGGATCGGATGGCCAATGGTCAATTCAAGAGCAGTCGCCATAAGGTAGGTACGCAACCACCCCCGCTCTATAGGAAACAATACAGTTCCCAGACTCCCCCGACTGTTAGTCGGAGAGCACAATCGATTGGCTTGCGCCGCACGGTGTGCAGACCGTCCAGGATCCTGATTCTACACCCAGGATCGGCTCCTGACGAGGCTACTCTTTCACGGTTAACAGCACACACACACAATTTTGTATACGCATTCAATTATGATATCCCGTTCTAAACGTCACCATGATATGGCTGCTGCACCCAGGGTTGGTTCCCGAAGAGGGGACTCCTTAACGGTCGACAGCACAGAAACGAATCTTCGTATACGCATTCAATTATGATAGCCCGTTCTTAGTTTGACCGCGATAGGGCTGATGCAGCCAGGGTTGACTTCCAACGAGGGGACTCCTCAACGGCCAACAACACAAAGACGAAATTTTGTTAAGCATTAAATTATGATAGCCCGCTCTAAGTTCCACTATGTCATGGCTGCTGTACCCAGGTACACAGGTTGGTTTGGGACAGAGCATTTTAATAAAAGCAGGTTTTTTAAAATGTCTTTTTACTATTAACTATGATCTACACTTTTTGGCAGATTGTAGTAAGACGTTGATCAATTTAATACGCTATAGTAAGCAATGGTGTTACTTAAAAATATTGTGAAGTCCCGGGGATTTTTATCCTTTCTTTGTCTATGGGCAATATAAAACTATATACACTATAGATCGTGCCTATTCATGCACCGTTAGAAACACGTCATATTGTTTCTTTTTTGTGTGTATAATTTCCTCGATTTTCTATGCAAGCAGTACGCGGTAGAATGAACATAATTGCCCCGTATGGCTACGGCTACTTTGCATAATTACTGAGTAACGCCGTAGCGAACCCTGCCGATTACAATGCAATATAAACACAAGCCAAGCGAAATTCAACGTTTTTTTTTTCTTTCTCGACAGACCGCCCTCCAGCTACACAAGCGCCTGGACGAAGTGCGCTTGCTGGAGTCCAGAAAGTCGGCACGGCTTGCTGACGTGGATACCGACTTCGCCAGACTGGCGGATATGGCCGGTGACAGGAGAAGAGTCTCTACTACCATTGATGTGCCAAACGGACTTATTGGGTGAGTTTGTTTGAGAATAAGACCTGCGAAATCAACATTTGGAGCTGTCAACTACAACGGGCGAACCCGTCACCTCAAGATGTTTTAACGATATTAGATCGTTCTGTCTCCCGTGAGGTGATCGTAGAAGACTTGGGACGAAAACAGTCCACTGTCTAGCTACGCCACTCGCCTGTGAGAAGCCAACGCCTTAACGCGGGATAACCAGGTTAATCACGTGGTCCTCTCCTTACGTAGCGGTGATTCGGTGTCTACCGAACCTATCGCCACAGTATACCAACCAGTAGCTTTACTCTCGAGCTACAGGGCATTGCGGGAAGAGGGTGCGAGAAATGTCGGCAGAGGGGTACGTCCCGACGAACGCCTTTGGTTAGCATTACGCGCAGGTAAAGGCTGGCGAAATTTCGAACGTTGTATATCCGCGTGGGCTGAGTAGCGGGACATCTGGCAGCCATATCCGAACCCTTACGACTAGTGACGTATTCGCTTTGATTTCATTTTTTTATAAGAAAGCTACTTACTGGTATACTGTGCCTATGGTTAGCATTACGGGCAGGCAAAGATTGGCGACATATTCGAACGTGTGGATATCTTGCATGGACCGAGTAGCGGGACACTGGCGGCGATATCCGAGCCCTTACGACTCGTGACGTATTCGCTTTGATTTCAATTTTGTTTTAAGAGAAGCTACTGTCTGGTATACTGTGCTATCTCGGACCACGGCATCCTTTTCCCGGCTGTTCACCCGGTATCGGGTCGCCGATAGGTCGTTTCAAGAGCAGTTGCCGTAAGGTTAACAACTACCCCCGCTCTATAGGAAACAAGGCTGTTTCCAGAATCAGTCGGAATTCAGCTTAAATAGCAGTTCTTTCATCCACTGCAACTGGAACAGCTCCTCTCATCCTGCGTAATCGCTGTTAATCGCTGTTATCGTAATCGTAATCGCTGTTAATCGCTGCGTAAGACTAGATATCCAGGATGTATTTTTTTAATAAAAAAATGTGCAACATACACATACACACAACATGATGGGCCTATTGCCAAATAGCAATATTTTACAACATACCGTCAGGATTATGGTGACTAAATGTCTATGTGGGCAAATTAATATATGTACTGATTTTTGTAAATTAGTAGTGGTCATAATAAATTAGCACAGTTACATTATAAATACAAAAATGAAAATAAGGCAAGAAATAAATATCTCAACTCAATATCGACGGGCGGAATAGGATGAACGAAATCGGCGATCATCCACGCACAGCAAAGTCAAGTCACAACTCATGACGTCATCGCCGCTAATGATTGACAAGCCGTCATGCCGCAAGGTCACAGCTCATGCATTTAGTTCGCGGTATTTCCTCATGTGCGGCGACGCTGCGTCTAGCTAGGTGCGAGGTATTTCTGCAGTGCCATCGATTGCCTCACAGAAGAGATAAATAAACGCGACGCATTCAATTGTTCAAACCACTTTTTCTTTCCGCTGAATAACGGATGAAAGCGCTGCGTCGTTCCGCGAACTCGTTGCCGGCACGCGAGCAACTGAATATTCAGATTTTAGCATAAAAAATATATATTAAAATACAGCAAAAAGAACTATAAGTTATTTCAATCAAGATACCTATTCTTTAAGTGTCACGATCAGCAATTTAAATTAGAAACCACGCGGAAGAGCGGCTTAAATGGCAGACATGAGTCTTGCGTCATCATTTTTTTTTATTATGTAGAGTAATTTCTTATAACCTGAGCGGTAGATTTACTACTGGTGATGGTTATCTACCGACTATCGCTTGACAACTGGTTAATCCTAGTTCTGTCTTATGGTTCATCCTAGTCCATTATCGTCGCTTTATCCCGCAAGTCAACAACAAGTGAGCACGTGGCGAGTGGAGGGCGGGAGGGGGGGGAGGTTCATACCAGTTTTGGGAAAAATAAATTAAAAAATCCTTATAACTTAGTAAAGTGAATATTGGCAAATTTATGAAAATGTGAAAATTTTACTCCATCACATTTTTCGGCACTGACTACAAAACAAATTTCACAATTTTGCAGTGATTTTTTACTAGCGTCAAAAATCGAGAAAAAACGTTGTGAGTTTAGTTAAAATTAACGTAGTTTATATACAATCGAAGACTATCGCGGTTGTTTGACATTATAAATAGGATGCAACGGCACCGAAACGTCGGGTGCTACAAATTTCACGCGGTAAATTCGTTTTCTATCCTATTTAACGTAGTTTGTTTGAGTCATGATTTGAAAAATGATGTCCTCTAACTTCTTCATTAAAAATATCACTTTACTATGTGATAAGGATTTTTTATTTTATATTTCCCATAACTGGTATGACCCCTACCCTCCACTCGCCACGTGCCATCAAGACGTTGACTTACGGGACACTAGGTTTGTGCGACCCGTATTGGTCATTGCTGCACTCCCGCTCACCTCAACCGAATACATGTCCTCCTTTCTCCTCAGTGCGATTGCGGTCGTGCGATTTGCACTCTGGACCATCTTTTCTTTAACAGCTCCATTGCTAATATATAGATATATATCCTTATCCATATCCTAACTTCATTTCGGGCCTTTTCAATATCAAAATTCAGCTCCCTATTAGTATAGACTTTGCAATATCTCTCAACTCCTCCAACGTGTACAAAATCATCGGTAAATTTATTCAACTCAACCGTATATCCCATTATATATATATATAAATAATATTGTAATGTTCCTCCAAAGTTTTAGTGTTAAAAAAAATGTATGTATTTTACCCTTCTGTTCACTATATTTTAAATTATTATTCGATTTTGTGTTCCCGTCGACGTGATGTTTTACTTGTTTATTGCAACGGCACACCTAGCAGAAATCACCCTCTTTTGTGGAGCCATCAAAATAAAAAGAAGAAGAAGAAGAAGATATGTGCGATCTCGTACATGGCAACAAGCAAACTTTTCAGGGCATGGAAAAATGAGGTTTTTATATTCTAATATCCTTTATTATGTCTCATTTTGCAAGGTCAAATAGAGTGACCCTGCAATGGATTAAAGGGCACAGCGACTCGCTGGTCAACGATGCGGCAGACGAACTGGCCAAAGGGGGTTCAAAGGAAATACATGGACCGGAACCCTTGATGCCCATACCCCAGGTCCAAATAAAAACATGGCTACCGACGAAACCCACCTTAAAGAATGAAAAAAAAACGCAGGATGCAGGCAAACAAAGAATGCGGTTCCGGAAGCGTCTAAAAAACTTGCCCGCAACCTCACCAGATTAAAAAGGCACAAAATCCGTAAAGTCATAGGTACTATGACAGGCCACTGTCCCTTAAACAAACACCTGTTTACCATAGGTGTGACAGACAGCCCTCTATGCAGAGGATGCATGGAGGAAGAAGAAACGCCACAGCATGTGCTCATGGAATGCAGGAGCTTGGCAGCGCAACGGGCAAGAATACTACAATCTCCAGCATCTGTCCCGGAGGCCTGTAGCAACCCAAACAGACTGCTAACCTTCTGGGACAGCCTGGAATGGCTGGAGTAACATAAATAGAAACATGAGCCACAACGGCCCAATCAAGAGGCCAAGTGCGGGAAATAGCCCAGACAAACTAACTAACTAACTATGTCTCATTTACACAACTAAAAAAAGTCTTCTCGTTAATGAAGTTATTCAGTTTTTTCCATGCCTTGAAAAGTTTGCTTGTTGGCATGTAGGAGATCTCACAGTATATTAATATTAAGCTAAGTAAAGCTTCTACTGAACGACAAACCATATTTTTTATCATGACAGACATGCACAAACATAAATCAACAACAAATATTATTATGATTATCTAAAAATAATACTTGGCTAAACAAGGCGACGTTCGACCACATTGGCATTACATTATCTAATCATGCTTAAGGGTCTAGAAACCTCGCAATTCTGTCTGTATCCTGTATTATCATCGTATTTGAGTCACATTTCGACAGCTCTTAGTGTCGCGCGGCTCGTGGATACGATTTATCGGTAATATTACTATAATATAATAGAATGAGGATATCTAGCATTTACTGCAGGTGCGCGCATTTTATTTATATTTTATTTTACTCAAAACGAAGTCATAATTTGGCAACTTAACTTTCCATCGATGTTTTTTTAAATATGTTTTGCATACGAATGAAATAAGAAAAACTCGGCAATCCAATAGAAAATTTGTCACTTCGCGTGGTGTTGCCAATAGCATTATTAGTATAGTTCATTACAAAACCACAGACATTCAGTTGCTTGGAATGTCAGAATAACCCTCATTCTTTGTTTTTGTTGGGGTTTTCCACGGTATCGTCATTGACCCAGTTTCGAAAGATAAGGAGTGATCCGCACCGTCTCATCAATGATATATGACGAGATCTCATTGTTTGGATTGGGTGCGGGTGGCGGGTACTACCGCCCGCGAGACCTTCAGCGCGGGCCCACGCTCGATCGCGCGCATAGACACGCGGACGGACGTTTGAATGTTGAAACGAGCCGGCTTGTCTATGCCTCTATTGCATAGAGAGAGACGCCGGGGAATGGGCACAAGGACGGTGGCGTGAGCGAGGCGGGTAGGCACGCCGCGCCTCTCGCTCGCACGCCTCGGTTCCGTTCTGAAAAGCGCAATGTCAATTTTTGCGTGTTCGTCGTTGCTACATCCATCCGATCGGGTTCGAAGGACCATTGTTTTGAAGTATCTCCGGATTGACTTAGTCTTGCGCATGCGTGGTAGATAAATATGACGCGTGCGCTGCCAGCTCCACTTCCCGCTTGAGCACTTGCGGAAATAATATCACTTTAATGTTTTAATTATTCAATATTTTTTGTAAGAACCAGTTTAGAACGCATTTTTTTACCCACAAGGATGGTGCTTTTTCATGAAACCTTGTTGTAGCACCACGGACATTTGTAGCACATGTTTTACACGTCTGCCTAACAAAAAAGTAGTATAATGTGGTCAGGTTTCATTTATGTATGTATGTCTTCCGTTTCTTTATTCCACCATACCTTCTAAATGCTTCTACCGTTTTAGAAGTGTGTGTTATTGTTAGAATCGTTATGTCATCCCGATTGTCATAGGATACCTTAACTGTCCAAATATTAGGTAAGTAGTTGTCTTAATGTCCAAATATCAATAAATTAACATAAATGTATCGTGTTTAGTGTCTAATGAAAGGCCTGATTGAGTACATTCCGAAATATATACATGTGTCTATATGGATAAATACATAAACCACAAATATTTTATACAAAAAACCCTAATAAAAATTGTAAGGTATAAATACAATAGTATCTATAGTTTCTGTAGCGGCAGTCATGTGTTTTATTCTTTTTATTATATTTATCATTGTTTAATCATTAATTGTAAATGATGCATTAGGAGAGGCGCCAATGTGAAGTTTTCTCCCCGGCTTGGAAAAATCGTAGATCCGGTGGCTGCTCCAGATTTACCTTGCTTGCGCATGCGCGGTAGATATGAAGCGTGCGCTGCCGGCTCCACTTCCCGCTCGACCACTCGCAGAACATTCGGTTCGCTACAAGTGAAAGCTACTTTCGCGCTAGCATACATAAAAGAATTGTAATAGCTCATCCGTCACGGCACTCGGCTCTGTAATGTAACAACGAAACGTTGCGAAATCGCTCAGATCGGTGTCCCCCAAGGCTCCTCGAAGTCAGCCTATCGGAATTCTGCAACTTCCCGCAAAAAAAAAAGACGCAGTTTCGTCACCGCAGCCGTGATATAAAGGTGTAACACTTTTAGCTCCGTCTCAGCTTTCGTTAGGCTGGGCGGAATCACCTTGATTATTATTTATACTTGCCGAGGAGCCCCGCTCGACGGTAGCTAGTCTGTGAGGAATGTTTCGCAACGAACGCAGTAACCCACTTTGCCACCGATTTGAGTTCGCTTTTTCAACTACAGTACGACCCGCCAAGGCTGGCATTTTAAATAACTGTCGACTTGATTCGATGCGTAATTTCAAGAGCTATACAACACTGAAACCCGCGTCAGAATCGCGCGTATAGTTGTCAAGTTACAGCATTTTTTTTGAGTGCTCCTTTCACTCCGGATGTTGAAACTCGTAAGAAGGTTAGATTTCGTCAGTTCTCAAGCGTCGAGGCCAGCAGCACCATCCTCTCGCCTTATCCGTCTCTTGATCTGCTTCGCACGCAATGCGTAGGTAAAATACCTCGGTACCCAGAGGCTGTTTATGTCGAAATCTGTATCGCAATGCAGAAATTCAACTGTTGAAACCTTTCCCAGAGCACCCTTTCTCGAATGCCGTTTATATTTTCCAAATCGGTGCAGCGGTTCCCGCGATGCGTCCAGGTGGCTGGCGGGACTACCCGTCGGAATCGGTCCTCCCGCCATTTTCGTGACGCGCGCAAAACCAACATGGCGGCCGGGAAGAAGAAAAGCCGAGCGGCCGGCGTTCGTTTCTCAAACGCCGGCCGGCGTGTTCCAATTTCGAAAAGTGGGTCACCGTGTTAGGCGCGGCGCGCGCTGGTGTGAGTGCGCGTGACGTCACGGCCGCGCGCGCGAGCGAGGCGACGCTAGGCGGCCGCGCCGCCGCGCGAGCGAGACGGCGCGACGCGCGGTGACATTCGCCGATAGCGATCTGTTGCCGCGGCCGGAATTTCAAATTTGGAACGCAGATCGAACCCGTCCGCGCCCGCCATCTCTGCATTAGAGCAGTATCATAACATATTGAACCCCACCGCACAAGATCAAATCGAAAAATCGCAGAAAATACTAGACAGATAAGAATCTATACAAATGGCTTGTAGAGCAATTAAATGCTCGACATTCTGTACACAGTCAGCGCCGCGCGGCGGTTAAAATAGTTCTATTGCTTAATTTATGGGGATGCGTCAGCTCGCAGCGATCCCCCTATACTGAAAAATCAAAGACGTATCGATTCTTTGATTCTTCTCATACCTTCGGATTTATCGTGTCTCCTATTTATATCTACGTGCTTAGTGCAATTCTCGCAATGTGAAGGCGGTGTCCGGATGCGTGGATTACGCAAGGGCCAACTGAAGCCAACTAACGCTTCGTTACGGAATCGAGAGTAAAGCAACCTTCGGCCGGCTATTATAATATACACACGCCCCCGCTCGACTCATAGATAGCACATTCCTGTGCCGCGCAGGGCTTCGTAACCAATGTTGATCGACTGCGACATTATCCATCCAAGGAAATCACCAAACGCCGAGCTTGCTGACAATAAAGTTCGAACTAGGAATTGCAAAAGATAACAACATGATATAAAATCACCGCAGAGCTTGCTGCTAATAAAATTTGAATTTGGAACTGCAAAAAATAACAACATAATGTTAAAAAATCACCGAACCGAGAACTTGCCGACAATAAAGTTTGAATTTGGAACTGCAAAAAATGGCAACATAATATAAAATCACTGAATGCAGAGATTGCTGACAATAAAATTTGAATTTGGAACTGCAAAAAATAGCAACATAATATAAAATCACCGAACGCAGAGATTGCTGACAATAAAATTTGAATTTAGAACAGTAAAAACTAACAACATAATATTTTTAAAAATACCGAACGCCGAACTTGTTAAAAACACAATTTTAATTTGAAACTGCAAAAATAACAACACATTATAAAAAATCACCGAACGCAGAGCTTGCTGACAATAAAATTTGAATTTGGAACAGAAAAAAACACATGAAGGGTTACGGGGAATAACGATCAATATCAACTTTTTACAATTTTTGGTAATTTCGTTTTATAAAATATACTAACTTAAAAAATTACATTGTGCTATCCAAGGAACAATTCTACTTTCCTCGCATGATCCGGGAAGCCATTAAAATAAGAAGAACCCCGAACTTCATACCTATCTTTTAATGCCCCGGTTAAATCCATAAGACACACCATCCCAATTCGGCTACCTGTTGTTACATCTAATTACATGCAAAACACCTATATGTGGCGTGCGAGTAACAACCTCAATAAACTGATTTGCGGCGACGTTGATATCGATCTATTTAGCACTAGTGTTGTATCAGCGAGACGTATCCTCAGCAACAATTTCTTTTAGTACCTACTCTTCTGCTTTTCTTTATTGTTATTATTTTTTTGTATTCGATTTCTCGATATTGTTTTTTTGCCTTCTTGTCCCTTTTGTTTAATTTTTATTTGCGTTTTTTAAATTTATAGTACCGGACCCTGCCAAGCGTTTTTGCTGGCAATTCCATATTCTCTAAACTGTTTCTATATGTGAGAACCTGTTATTGGCTATCATTTATTATTTAAGTTGTTATTTAATATTTTATATGGCTGTTGGTTTTCCTTAAAAATAAATAAATAAAATAAATAAATAAATAAACTTCAATAGAGACGACGGTTACAAACTCTCTTCTACGTGGAATCCTCTTCTTAAAATGTTCCCGCCGCCGAACGCCGAACGCAAGGACGTAAGACAGGATACAGTGAGTGTTGTGTGCAAGCCGGATTTCCGAAATTCGCGCGCTCAGAGCTCGGCCCCCACAAACGTTATAACCTACGCAGTGGTGGCAGCGGTATGCGGCCTACCCGCAAAACAACGGATTGACAGCTCTTTCAGTCTACCCTGGACAACGGCGGCTGCAACGTCACCGAAACGTCGGGTGCTACAAATTTCACACGGTAAATTCGTTTATATCCTATTTATAATAATATAATCATAAAAATATGCAGTTTCTGAAAAAAAAAAATTACTCGAAAAAAAAGCGAGAATGTGGAAGTCATTGGCCTTGATCAGTATTTCCCATCACAGTTCCTCCTCAGCGTTAACCGGATGGTCATCGAGGTACCCCACCTCTGGACCCGACAGGAAAGATTGATCCACCGTCAAAGGTCTACCGTCACCGCGTGTACCTTGATCATTGTTTCCCGTCACAAGTTTTCTTCTCCCTTTATCTTTCTTTCGAAAATCGATTCGTTTAAGAACGACCCTGATGGAATTAGTATCTCATTATCGCAGAAAATGACATTGCTCGTTTTGCCCCGTAAACCTTCAAATGTTTATTGTTACAAATTTAAAATTTCTCGTCGGCGACATCTGCGTTCGGTGATTCTTGGCGAGGAATACGCGTTTAGAAGTTCTAATCGAAAAGACTAGTCATGCAAAGTAAATATCAACTTCCGCATGCTATAAATAAGTGTGTCAGCCCGCAGGTTGCAGCGCGCAGGTGCTGGTGAAGGGAGTGAAAGTCTCAGAAGGCAAAACAAGCGTTATACTGTTGCATAACTAACGCTCAACAATATACTAGCGCCAACGTATGATACACCAACATATTTAGATGATATTATTATATTAATACACTTTGAAGTAAAAACGTAGGTAGTTGCCGTGTGACCTCTGTCTACACAGCCATACAGCTTTTTGTCGCAGTTTTTTTCAATGTAATTAGACATTTTAAACCACCGCTATTGTGTTTTGCACTTTCAAGGTCGCTTTGATCTTTGCTTGCCAAAAATCACCGAACTCAGAGCTCGCCGACGAGAGGATAGAAATTTTCAATTTGGAACGTACGATGTTTTATAAGGTTTATTTGTTTGTCTGACCATACCGTCAGGATTATAATAGTGACTAAATGTTATGTGGGCAAATTAATATATAACAAGTGGGATTTTATGAAATCGAAGACTCGCGGTTGTTTGACATTTAAAATAATATAAAAACTAATTTGCCGCGTGAAGTTTGTAACACCTGACGTTTCGGTGAAGTTGAAACCGCCGTTGTCCTTAATGTAAAGTAGTGGACATAATAAATGAGTGCAGTTACATAATAAACATAATAATGAAAAGAAGTAAATATATTAAAAAGAATAAAAACACGACTGCCGTTACAGAAAGTGAACTATTGTATTTATAATTATTTTTTAAGGGTTTTTTACGAAATATTTGTGGTTGATGTATTTATCTATATAGATAGATGTATGTATTTGGAATTTACACAAGCAGACCTTTCATTTGACACTAAACACGATATATATGTTAATTTATTCTCATTTGGACATTTGGACATTTAGACAAGTACTTATAAATATTTTGTCAGTTAAAGTACCCTATGATACTCGGGATGACATAACGATTCTAACAATACCACATACTTCTAAATCGGTTTAAGTGTTTAGAAGCTATGATGGAATAAAGAAACGGAAAACATACATAGATTAATTAACCCTGAACTCGTTACACTCCTTTTTTGTTGGGCAGTCGTGTAATGAGGCAGAAAATGTGAACTCAATATCGAAGGGAGGAACAGGACAAGCTATGAGACGGGTGGAGAGGGGGGGGGGGGGATAAAATGTCTCCTAATAGATTTTTTGAACCCGACCAGGTTTTGAAATTGTCTCAGCGGCAAAGATTTTTCAATGGTCTAAATTCGAGTCCGGTTGTCGACAAGCTCCACATTCGGTGATTTAGTGACCTTCAACTTTCGGGGGAGCGTTCGCCCTGTCTGCTCGTGTTCCCAATCTTTTGCGAGGGGTTTACGCTGTGATATTTCCACGGTTACAGTTTGGGAACGCGTCGCCGCCCGCCGTCTAGACTGGGAAAGTCCAACGATCTGCCCGTTCTCCCAAAAAGTAGTAACCCCATCAGACGGGGTCAACACCGGGTCGTAGGCATAAAGAGGCAAGTGCCATTGACATTCATTATGTCACATTGTCGTATCAAAATGTTTAATTTTGGCGTTACGTCGACGTTCTGTCGAACTTCTGAAGGGCATTGTGTCATTAATTACAAAGTTCAAGTAGACCTGCCTCTATAGAGATGAAAAAGGAATCTTTTTATAAATAAGTACGCTAATATCCGTACAAATTGTACCGTGAAACCATATTAGACTATGAATACAGTATAGGTTAGTGTAGTCATTATAAGCCAATGTACTTTCTGTACTCGTCACTTGCCAATGTCAAGTTCTGGTAGGTCAGGGCAACGACCTGCTGGACGTTTGACGAATGTCAGTGCATCTACCGGTGCTCATCATCTCCTAATGACAGTAATGACACTTATTTGTATACGGTTTTACGATGCATGACGTCGCACAGTGTGTCTATTACACGCGTTTTTGTTTTATTGTTTGTTTGTTTGTTTGAAACTTTATTGTACACACAATATAATACAACATTGTGGGCCTATCGCCAAGTTGCAATATCGTACGACCATACCATCAGGGTTATGTTCAGTGACTAAATGTTTATGTGAACAAATATAATAATAAGAGTGATTTTTCTAAGGGGATCCCTAGACGATCAAGCATGCTTGTCAAGGTTCTCGTCGCGGGCTGGGAGGGGATCGTGAACCTCAGGAATTAGGCATATATATTTTTTAAATATTTACCAAAAATGCGTAATGTTGTAGTTTATACCAGGGAGTGACGTTAATTATACGTAATTGATTGATGAATGATGTGACTCCCTGGTATAAAACTACAAAATTAGGCATTTTTACTAAATATTACAAAAAATATTTGCATATTTCTGCCCAGCCCGCGACGCAATGCTTGACAAGCATGCTTGATCGCCTAGAGAGCCCATAAAACAGTGGTCATAATAAATGAGTAGGTACGTACTGTTACTCGTTTATTATGATCATTATTAGATAATAACATAATAATGAAAATAAGACAGAAATTATTATCTCCAATATCTAAGGTAGGAATAGGATATAAGGACAAGCTAGGAGACGGGTGTACGAAGGGGGGGGGGGGGGGAGACATTTATTTATACAATAAGAAAATATCTCTTAATAGATATTTTAAACCCGATCAGGTTTTCAAGTTGTCTCAGTGGCAAAGACTCAGTTGTGTTTAGTGGTCCTGCTACAGTGTAATTGTATCGTTGATTGTATAAGGCATAGCAGTGGTATAGTGGTTAGGTCACCTGGTCTTACATTGTAAATTCCGAGTTCGACTCCCGGCTAGGTCACTATTTACCGTTGGGATAAAATCAACGTAATCGCATTTGAATGCTGTCGATCGAATGCAATAACAAGGACACACATTTACACACATATTACACGCACACATACATATAAACACTTCATAGTAGTGTTGGTTGTACGAGATTGTCGTACTATAATAAACCCGCCCATCGTGAAATTTCACAATAAAGCGTAGAAACAAACAAACAAGTAAACTCTAAAACGCGGTGTATTTGCTTCTTATAATATCGAACGTGCGAGCTGAGTTTCTAAGCAGATTACATTAGTGTTTTTACACGATTTGTAAGCAAGTTTTGAGCAAGAACAAGTTTTGATGCAGACGCAGAAGAATGACTCGCTCTATTTATCTATTAGCGTCGATCAATCTAAAACTCATCGCGGTAATTAACAGTTTGTCAACATACGATAAAAACCTGAACTTCCCGGTTCATAAACTACATCCTCGAGTATATGAAAATCCTTTATTTATTTTTATTTATATATTTAAAGTAAGCATGGAATTATAATTAGCTACAGAATTCTTCAAAAAATAATTTCTTATGCCGAATATAATCGGCATAAGAATATATTTTTATTGTAGTTGTTACTTACCTACGCTATGACAAATAATTTGACAAAGACTTGATTAGGTTATAATGTTATTATTTAGGTTTATGTTATTACTTGAAACTATTATTACATATTATATATGATATAAGTAGAATATTGTAACGTCCATATCATAGAGACGAAGTATAAATACAAATTTATACATATTAAGATACAAGAATAGCGATATAAATATAACAAAACAAACACATTCCTAATTATTATTTTTTTTATTATAATAAGTTTAACAATTTTCAATAATATCTTTTTAAATATCGTGTCAATATTTTATAATAATATTATTATGGAAATAAATACACCAAAAATATAATTATTTAGAGACTCGCTTGCAATCAGTGTTTTCAAATTTAAAGTACCTAATAATAGTACTTTTTCGATCCGGCGGAGCTGACAGTGGAATGTAATTGTGATTTTCCAGAGAAAGTCATTTGATTTTTGAAAAAGAAAAAATCGTTGATAAGACTTGCCTAATAAAGAGGTAATTATTTCCTGTAAGTTCCTAGTATCGAGCATGGTTATACCTAGAAATTCTGCACCTATACTTTGAGGAACTACACATATTTAAAGATTATAAGTAGGTAACATGTTATTTATGTGAAATTAAGACTATCTCGGTTGTTTGACATTATAAAAAGGATTAAAACGAATTTACTGTTCGAAGCTTGTAGCACCCGACGTTTCGGCGATGTTTCAACCTCCGCTGACAAGGGTAGACTGAGATCTCGACCGAAGTCACAACATCGCCGAAACGCCAGGCGGTAAAATCGTTTTATATATTAAATGAAATATCTACGTATATACATATGTATAAGCACAGACACTTTAAAAATTGGTTTAGAGACCACAGTGCGACTGTAATATTAACGCGGGCCATGTCCATACGACACCGACCTTTTCATATCCAGATATAATGATAATATGCAAATCAATTACATTATGTATCGTAATTATTATTGCTGCTATTATATGAATGAATGAAGCTTCCAAAAATTAAACAAACTGATGACCTCATGAAACATTGTTTGGATAGCGCTATTTTTATATCAATTATCAGATACGATGACTACAGCGATGATAACTCTATTAATAGAAACAAGTAAAAATATATTAAATGTATTAAAAAACACGACTGCCGTTACAAAAAGTAAACTACTGTATTTATAACTATTTCTTTTACGTGTTTTATGTAATATTTATGGTGTATATATTTATATCAGAATGTGTAATTCCAATAAGAGATTGATTAATGACATTGATAACATTAACTAATCAATCACCCCCGTCCTCCCTTCCCTTCCCTTTTTTATTGTTGATTGGATAGTCCAATAAGTAATTTACTTTGTAATATTTATCATCTATACTTCTATACTAATATTATAAAAAGGTAAAGTTTGTGAGGTTGTACGAAGTAATCTCTGCATCTACTGAACCGATTTTGAAAATTATTTTACCAATAGAAAGCCACGTTATTTGTCAGTGTCATAGGCTATATATTAATCCGAAAAATGAAAAGTCTTTTTCGTGGTAGTCGGATTTGCAAAGTAAGTCAGAGAAAAAACGGTCGAACGAAAACGTTTCCAACTAACGCTGCCTTAACGATAAGAGATATATGATTAAGTTCTAGAGAAAAGTTGTAGAGATTGATAATGCCCACAAAAAAGTCAGCGACAGCATATGTCTAACTTTTATATTTAGGTCACAAAAAGTAGTTTTTTATATTATAATTTAAATCGTTAGGTCATGTTTATTGGTCATATTATAAACAATTATGAATTCTTATCAAAATAAGTAAATATATCGTCTCAATTATTTAAAACAAATAACTTTTTTCTCTTTTACTGCATATAATTTCCCTTTTACTGCATAAATGGTTAAAGAGATGAGACACTCACAAGAAGACACTCACAAATAACGGTAATATAGTCAAATTGGCATGCAAATAGGTACATACATACAGTAAAAATATAACCCTTCTTTTGGCAATCAGGAAATAAATCATAGCACTCAGTACTAACCGAACCACACTCATAATTTCAACACAAGTAAAAAGTTTTACCGCTCAACGAAGTGGGCACGGGTCAGCTAGTTTTATATAAGAAGGTATTATTATGTATCTGTAGTTCCTATATATCTCTTATTATGTCGCAGTCGTGTAATAAAATAAATAAATGAGATTTTGAGAGATTAAAGGGCATTTTTGCATGAAAGGTATACCCAGAGTGTAGCAACTAGGGACTTCAATCAATTGTGTTTGTGTAAAGAAGTAATAATATCAAAGTTCAACTCATTAATAGCAAAAATACCTTTATTGTACTAAAAATACATACATTGGTAAAGAAAACAAATTCTATTTTAACTTAGTACAAACGTGCGGGCTTATCGTTTTGCGAATAAAATTCTTACAGCCAACCGTTGTAATATTAAATAAAAGAAATAATTAAACAGCTCACATACATATATATATACACATATATACATATATAATACATTTAGTTATATACATATATAATACATGAAGTAAATAAAGTATTTTAATAAAACATGTGTAATTATTAAATAAAATATTTTGCAATTTCAACACTCTATAACTTTTTTGAACTTAGCTTGTATACATAGAGGGCCCGATTACGTTTATCCGTGAACTAAAATAGGAACTTAGTTCAACCGAACGAGACAGAGCAGCAATGCGTTAGAACGAAATATGAAATGAACTATCGATTTTCCTTCATCAAAACTACTAGTCGAATTTATAGACGCCCGAATAACTTTGAACACATTTCGTGCGGTGTTTGTTTTTTATGCGTTGGGTAGTTTTAATGCGGAATTGTGACAACCGTTTATTTCGAATTCCGCTCTGACGTACCTACTGCTCTGTCTCGTTCACATGAACTAATTTTAGTTCAAGAGAAACGCAATCGAGCCCAGAATGAAACGTTTTACTTGTAATAGGCTTTCGTTTGGGATATGTGACGAAGTGTGAGTAATTTCGACCCACTTTGCAAGTGGGTACGAAATTACCCATTCTCTTTTATTGACATTACTTTGCCGGCCCACCAGCCGACCAGGAGGGAAAGTATTGTAAACGGGCCAAAATTATTCTCGAGATTAAGACAGAAATATCCATTTTGAGCCCCCCCCCCCCCCCCCTGAGACGATTAAGGCCATTTCCAGAGTGCCTAAGCCTGTCTGAGTGCCTATGTGTCTTTGTGTGTCTGGTTGTGTGTGAGTAATCCTCTACGATAGCGCCCAAACGCTTAATCCGATCAAGTTGAAATTCGGTGTGTAGGCGTTATTTGGTCATGGGAAGAGTTGGAAAGATTGTGGCTGAAATCGGTCCACCTGGGGGCAAACTAGTCAATATCAGTTTCGAAACATTGGACTTGGAGACTTACAATTCGGTACATAGATGCGTCGTCGGGCCGAAATCACATTGTGAAATTTCGGTTGGAATATCTCTAATACAAGCGACACAAATAATTTTAAAATTCCGTCGTATTTAAGAAAATACTAGATTATTATTATTTTTATTAATATATATTTAACAGGCAGGCAGCTTAAGCTGATGCGCCTGAGTGCGTGCTTGCATTACAATTTCTGTGGAATAAATCCAGTTTATTTTTAAAGTCATTGCTACTATTGGCATTGATCACTTCACTTGGGAGAGCATTCCATTCGTTTACCACTCTACTGCTGAGGAAATGTTTCTTGGGATTTGAATGGAATGATTCACGCTAGAGTTTCAGATGATGCCCACGCAGATGTGTGTTAGTGTTCATGGTGTAGATAGTCTGCAACCCGGGAACGTCATACGATGCAGTCAGGATCTTAATGTCTCGATTATACATTGGATAATAGCCATTTTAATACCATCTCATACATCATATTGGATAATAGCCATTTTAATACCACGGAAATATAATTTGCTAGATTTGCCGTTACAATGACACTTTCACTATCGGGGGAAGGGAGGTCGGGTGGAAGGGGGGTCGGGTGGGGGGAAGGGGGCGCTTGTCTACCTGCCGGGAAAGTCTTAGTTTGACACAACCGTTTTTTTAAGAATCGTCAGTTAAACGGCACATGGGCAATTAATGCGGCACATAGGCAATGTAAACGTTGGATATTATGCTACAATGAGTAAATTGTGCATGAATAATGTACGAAATTAATATTCAGATAAATTAATCAGTCCTTGGCGACTTGCCGGGAAAATCTTGGGATGACACAACCGATTTTTTAATATCGCTTTTTAGGTAAATTGGTATCCGACTCCAGACATATTCGGTCTAGTAGAGAATCAATAGCTTTTCCGCGAAATTCATTTGCGTCAACCCCCGTTTCTCAGAACACAAAAAGGCAGACACGGCGTCTGCAATGCCTCATGTCTATATTTAAAATGGCCGTGGAGCCTCCGCTAGCGGGAGGCTCCTTCGATCAATCATAGTCGCGGGAGTCCCCGCGCCCGCAGGGGCGCCGCCCCCGTTCACAGACGCCGCCAAGGGCATCGCCCGCCCCTCGGAGGTTACCAGGCTTTGACCCTCTTTCTGGCGGGTCGTCACACTGAACAACTTTCAGCCCAATATTGGCTGCGACCTCACAAGCATGGCGGACATTATGCAAGGTTACGTACGTATATGTACATAATTACCCGCATCGCCATGTGACGCGATCATGACTGGCGATTCTTACCATTTAATAATAAATTACGAGCTGTCAAAGTTTGGCTTAAAAAAACGAAGCATTCGAGCAAGGGTACATTAATTACAGTAGTTTTTTTCGACAACTACGATTAAGATCATTTTCTTCACCGTCCCCGATTTAATAGCAACAACTGTAACAGTAGACATGTGAGCTTAGGGGCCCTTGCTGAGTTGGCCAGCAAGGGCCCCTAAGCTCACATGTCTACTGTTACCTTTAGGGAGCTAATGGGCCTCTGCTGAGTTGGCCACGAAGACCCATTCTGTTCAGGGATGGTCACGCTCACGGGTCAACACCCATCCGGCGGCCTCCACGCATGAAGTGCGAGCCCGGGCAGGACTCTGGCCTTAGGGCTATTTCCCCTAGGAAACAACCTTCTGGCGCTCCTGGACGGTCTGAGCACCGTGCGGCGTAAGCCAATCGATTGTGCACTCTGACTAACAGTCGGAGGAGTCTGGAAGCAGTACTATTTCCTATAGAGCGGGGGTGGCTGCGGACCTTACGGCGACTGCTCTTGAAACGACCATCGGCTACCCGATCCTGGGTGAACAGCCGGGCAAAGGATGCCGTGGTCCGCGATAGATTCGGTATACACCGTTTCACCGCTTCGTAAGGGAGAGGACCGCGCAAGCGACCTCGAACTCGTAACCAATCGAGAGACCGTAGTAATTTGATCGCAATAATAAGTAAGGGCGTGAGTGTAAGCCCGCTGGGTAGCACACCCGGTTATGGCCTCTTACGGTCATGTGGCGAAGCTTGACGGTGGACTGTTTCGTCCAAGTCTTCTGCGCTCACTTCACGGGAGATAGAACGACTAATCGTTAAAACTTCCTGAGGTGACGGGTTCGTCCGTTGTAGTTGACAACTCTAGCAGACATGTGAAACCACACTGAGAAAAATATAACGATGTAATACACGGAAATACGCATGTTTCAAGAGGGATTACGTATATGATGGTTCCGTCACCCCAATACTTTTCCGGCAAGTAGCCAGGGACTTATTTCATGCGAATATTTATTTCATAAATAGTTTCGATAAACAGTTGGCGAAAATTTCTATCAATATGCAACGCAACGCAATGAAAAGAATTTCGAACGCGTCATTTCATACAATTTATATATCGAATTGCTAAAGGCGGGTCGCCGTGAGCGTTCGAATTTGAATTTCAAACGAGTTACGTATCGCAAGCTCCGCCACGTTTAGGGGCCTTACTATTTAATTAATGTATGGCGGACTTTACATTTTATTTGTGTCGCTTGTATATGAGATACTTTAAGCAAAATTTCACAATGAGGCTGCGGACCAATTAGGCACCGAAGATTTCAATTCTTTCCTCCTTTTTTGTATTCGTCATACTCTTTATATAGGTTAAGTTATGTAGTCTACTCGCAAATAATGTTCATACAATATTATAGGTTAGCTCTAAAATATTGCCTGCAGGCAATAAGCTCGCCTTTTCTTAAGAATAAAGCATTTTATTATTATTATTATTGAAGCAGGCGCATGTCTGACAAAGTGTGGTAGTTGATTCCATAAACGAGCAGAATGGACCGAAAAAGAGTACGCGTACATAGGAATGATGTAACGGAATGGCGAGTGTGTTATCCTGGCTTGATCGATGTGGAAGACAGTGGAAGACCGTGGAAAACCAAAGCGTCTCTTCACCAAGACAAGTCTCTAACACAATGTCCCTTAGAGAGGTGGGTGCAGAATTGTTCCTTGTGGTTACCTTGATTTGCGGTTATAATTACACAATGAGAGTCGAACCGCACTGAATTGATTGCGATCTGGAGGAGTTCACATCTAATTTAGTGTTTCCGATTGCCGCAGGTCTCGCAAACGCCGGCCCAGCAGTTCTGGAGACTATGGCTACTCGGAAGGGCGCGACGACTTCATGGACGAATGCAACGCGGCCCTGGTGCTCATGTCCCTCAGCTGTTCCCCACATTCTCCAAGGGGTGGTGAGTATCTTTGTGTACATTCTGTTAGATGCTCCCCACATGCTCCAAAGTGTGGAGAGTATCTTTGTATACTTTTTGTTAGCTGCTGCCCATTCTCCAAGGGGTGGTTAGTATATTTGTACATTTTGTTAGCGTCTCTCCACATTCTCCGAGGGGTGGTGAGTGTAGCTTGTGGGGGTGAGGGGTATTTAACATTTTGTTAGATACCCCTCCCCCTCCCCTCCCCATATTTTCCAAGGATCGGGAGTATCTTTGTGCACATTTTGTTAGCTACCCCCGCTCCCCCACACATTTTCCAAGAGGTGGTGAGTATCTGTATACATTTTGTTAGCTGCCCCCCATATTCTCTAAGGGGTGGTCGAATATATTTGTATATTTTGTTAGCCGCTCCGCACATTCCCCAAGGGGTGTTGAGTATCTTTGTACATGTTGTTAACTGCTTCCCACATTCTCCAAGGAGTGGTGACTATCTTTGTGTACATTTTGTTAGTTGCTCCCCACATTCTCCAAGGGGTGTTGAGTATCTGTACATTTCTTTAGCCGCTCCCCACATTCTCCAAGGCGTGGTTAGTAATTTTGTACATTTTGTTACCTTTTCCCCACATTTTCCAAGGGGTGGTGAGTATCTTTGTACATTTTGTTAGCCGCTCCTTACATTCTCCAAGGCGTGTTGAGTATCTTTGTACATTTTGATAGCCGCTCCCCACATTCTCCAAGTGGTGGTGAGTAACTTTGTACATTTTGTTTTAACAGTCGAAACGAAGAATCTTAGCAGCTCCCCACATTCTCCAAGGGATGGTGAGTATCTTCGTACGTTTCGTTTCAACAATCGAAACGAGAAATCTTTCCGCGCGCGTGTCACACGGCACACGGAAGTGTCGAGATACGAGTATATTATGTATATTCTCAAGGTAAATCGAGTCGTTATCAAGAGCCGGCACTAGCCATATCAGCCGGCTTGACAGCCGGCGTTTGCGTGGACTCTGTACTCAAGGTCTTACCGATCTAAACGTCGTAACTGTATAACGCTGTTGTTGAACGCGCGCCCTTTTTCAAACGATCGAGGGTTTTTTTTCTACTCGTTCTTAGTCATTTTCCTTATAGATTTTTTGCGAGCCAGCTCCTATAGATTTTTTTGCCGAGTAGAGCCAAAGTCGAGGGCTTGGGCATTCCATTTCCAGAGGTTATATTTTTTCTTTTTTTGTCTGTTGTTTTATTATATTATTTGATCTACCTAATTTTAATAGGAATATTTTTTAGATTAATACTTTCCTGCTTTACCAGCCTACAGACCCTCGAGAAGGTGAAGTATTGTCCCTGACCTGGTATTTTTTATGCTTTCCTTCGTGACCCACTAACTTTTACTTTCCTGGCAGAGGGAGGTAGGAGTAAGGCAGAGGGAGGCAGAGGTAAAGTATTGTGAACGCGCAATTTTTTTTTCGTGATGAAGACGGATATACAAATTTTAACCCCCTCCTCCCCCCCCCCCCCCCCCCCTCCTTCCCCTCCCCGAGACGATTAAGGCTATTTCCAGATGAAGTCTGCCTGTCTGTCTGTATATCTGTCTGGCAGGCATCATTTGATCATGGTAAGAGTTGAAAAGTTGTGGTTGAAATCGGTCCACCAGTGGGCGCGGTAGTCATACTTTAATCTCAAAATATTGGAGACTTAGAGACTTAAAATTCGGTACACAAATGCGTCGTCGTCGGGTCGAAACCATATTGTGAAATATCTATTGGAATACCGACACAAATATTTTTTTTAATTCCGACGTATTTAAGAAAATACTACATCATATTGAAAAATAGCCATTTTAATACCATGGTAATTCTACAAATATATTATATTTGCGATCATAATCGACACTCACTATCGGGGGGATAGGGGGCGACATCGAGGCCGATACTACCTCCAGCCATTCTCGATTATTCTCGATTACCTAGGCCTTCGCATAATCTGTATTATGGGTTTGGAGGGAACTGTCAAAACCTCGCTGGCACTAGCCATTGAGAAGTTAATTACCTCGCAAATGACAGAAAGGACTTTGTCAAGGCGGTACGTGTACCGTACCGTACCGACCCTGATGTAAAACCGACTTGCATACAATTAAAATTTGTCTTCCATGTTGTCAGAAAGACGAAATAATTGTGCACACAGATATTTTAAACTACATATTACGCCGTGACGTCACGTCCCAATACCCTCGCTCTTTGGAGCTGTCGACTACTACGGGCGAACGCAGAGACTTCGGGACAACAAATACTAACTACGCTAACACGGCCGTGAAAATCAAACGCCTTACCGCTATGCACTGAAGTGAAAACAGCGGGCCGACCTCGCGCCCTCACCATCAGATTTGGCCAGATTTCTCCGTCCTCCGGTCTGGTCACGGTTTCGAGGTCGCGCGCGGTCTCTACTAGACGTAAGCGCGGTAATTGAGTTTGAATATATAGCGGACTGAGGCGCTCTTTGCCCGCCATGGTCACTCGGCATCTGGTGGCCAACGTATCGTTTCACGGATAGATGGCTTCAGGTCGTCAACTACCCCCTCTGTCATAGGAAACATACATCTCTAACCCCCCTGGTTATTAGTCGGTGTAAGAAAGTCAGTATAAGTCTCTGTGTAATCACCTACAGTTGAAAGAACGATCTATATCGTTATAACCGCCTGAGGTGTCGGGTTCGCCCATTGCAGATAACAGCTTCAAAGTGGTTACTATCCGGATTACGTAAGCGTGCCTTATATAGCCTGGTACCCAAATCGTCCAGTTCCGCCCGAGGTATTCTCTCGACTCCCGACTCCCGCCTCCGACTGCAGGATTACAGTCGTGGTAAAAACTCACAGCGGCCCTAACAGGTTAAGTCCCTCTTCGAGTAGGCTACTAGATAGGAGTTGAACCGTGAGATGGTCAAGCCAGATGAAGTAGAGTTTGGCCAACACCTTCCAAGCTGCACAGAACTATTAACCTCACTCTAACCACAGTATACCAGACAGTAGCTTCTCTTAAAACAAAATTTAAATCAAGGCGAGCTACGTCAAGAGTGGTAAAGGCTCGCATATGGCCACTAGATGTCCACTTTTCAAAAAACGTTCGAAAACGTTCGTAACGCCAACCAAAGGCGTTCCTCAAGACGTACCCCCCTCTGCTCACTTCCCTAGCACCCTATCCCCACATTGCCATGTCGCTCTACTGTTCTCTCGTTATACTGTGCTCTAACCGAGTCTAACGTTTAAACTCGCTAAATCAGAAGCTAAAGCTAAGTCTAACGTGGTATTTTTCACCAGGTGCATGGGGTGGTCGTTCGTCCGTCTCGCCAGGAGCCACCAGCTCGAGTTCTGGATCATCCTGGCGCAGCGGCACCCCCTCACCGCCACCACCGTCCAGCTCGTTAAGCGACGAAGGAATCGCCATGGACTACAGCGAGAGGGAAGACTCATTACCGCGTAAAAAGAAGGTAGGACTTTATTATTCTTCGATACGCTTCTATCACAATTGTCGTGAATTATGTGAAAAAATATTGCTCGCAGTACCTACCGAATAAGACCCCGTTCACACAGCGCAGCGATCCCTTTTACATGCCCATTTTATCAGATACGTTTTTTTCGTTGACGTAATTTTATAAGCTAGTTTACACACTCACAACAGTATTCCGGATCCAGTAAAAACTAACGATCCGACAAAATATGCCGTTCCGTTTTGTCATCAAAAACTGGATGCAGGAATAGTAAAATAAATTAATAGTTTAAAAAAACACTAAAAACACGCTTTTGGGCTATGATACGATATTCACATACACACGGCTATGATACGATATTCCATCATGGAATGCCAGTGCCTATCTTCCGGCTTCATCATCAAACCTTGAAACCTAATCGTGGTCAAAGTTCATTCCAAGACTTTTCTAACAAGTCCAAACAAAGCTATGATACGATGTTCCATCATGAAGTTCCAGTTCATATCTTCCGACTCCATCATCAGATCAGTTCGACAGTACCATATTATTGTATTGTCATCAGGACTACATACAGCTGCTAATTTTCAAGACGCTACGATCCTTGGAAGATGGTTAAATTAGTTACCTTAGATTCCATTACATAGTTAGTTACATACAGATCGACCTAATAAAAGCGTGTTAAAAACACTTTTGCAACAGTAAAAAAAAACTTTCTATTCTAAAATTAAATACAGTCACAGACAATAATTAAATACAGTAACAAAATCACGCCATTTGCAAGATGACAAAAAAATATCCGGTATCAAGCACTATCGGTTCTTTACCGAAGAACCTTTTTTGTTTTTCACTGCAGTAAGCCTAAGAACATGCCAATATTTGAACCCAGTTTTATGTCACCTATAGGTGACGCCAGTTCTAAGTAGGGATATATTAAAGGCATATTAATATATCCCTACTTAGACATATCTATATTAAAGGATATATTAAAGGCATATCCTCGACCTTGCAAGAAGATGACCCCTGCCGTATTCGGTTTACCGTCTCAGAAGCACTTCTATCTGAAGTGGAACGATTCCTCCTAGTCCAAGAGCCAGCGACAAAAAAGTGCAAGAGTTTTGTGTAAGCTGATATTTTCAGATCAGACAGTATTTTGGAACGCTGGGGCAGTTAGCAGGCCAGACACCAGGACACCTGAAGCTGGCGTACTAGGAAAGTTTTAATTTTCATTAGTAGCCCCAAAGTGTTTTGGAAAAGCTGAAAATTCATAAGTAGACAGTGGATGCAATACAGAACTCGAAACAAATGCTCAGAGTGCTTAACAATAAAATGCGTGGCGTCAGCATTACTCCATACATGTCACAAAGAATGAAGTGCATTATATTGCGCGGCACATTAGACCTAAGCGTAATAGTTACCGACATATATAGTCTACGAAATATTATTTGACAAAAGTGTCGTTAAAACGTCATAAAATAAACAGTGATTCCCAACAAGTTGTAACCGTTTATTTTACTATGGAGATAGATTCTACCTGCCTGGAACACTTTAACAAACGCTTTAAAGGCACAAACTGACCGCTGCACCGGGTTCGATCATAACATCTTGAACTTTACCGAACCTTGAATATTTACTCTGATCGAACCAACGATCAGAGTAAATATTGCAGTATAGGTACCTAACAATAATTGTAAAATGTGTATTTCAGACAGATATATTAAAATACGCACTAAATACTGATGATTTCGAAATCGAACTGTTACTGTTACACTAATTAATAGTCTTAATCAGTTAGCTACTTACCATGTTAAATTCATTACCGATTTCGATTTTACAATTATAACAATAATTGTAAAATGTGTACTTCATACAGATATATTAAAATACACACTAATTACGAATGATTTCGAAATCGAACTGTTAGGGTTTCACTAATTAGTAGTCCTAATCGTTTAGCCTTTTAGCCTAGCGTCCTAATAATTTTGTTACTTTTTACAACAATAAATATTTTTCCTAAATTAATTCTTATTCAGCTTATTCAGCTGTCATTGAAAGATTCGGAAGAAAATGTTAATATTAGTTTTTGCTTGAAAATTGATACGTAGCGATCAAGGCGATTTAGTCTAACCATATCAAGCCATTAGACATTCGACGATATGTGTGAAAAAGGTCTCGATCGTTGTGAAAAAGGTGCTAACGACACTTTTGTCAAATAGTGTTTCGTCGACTATACGCATCGGCGTATTTTCAGGGGCTTCATATTTGTGACACGTATAGAGTAACGCTGAAGTCTGTCTTATCATTTGTTTCGAGTTCTTTATTGTATCCACTGTCTACTGATGAATTTTCAGTTTTTGCAAAACGCTTTGGGGGTACTAACTAAAATCAGACCTCTTTTAGTACGTCAGCCAAGTGTCCCGGAATCTGTGTCAAAATACTGTCTGATCTAATAGTATCAGCTTTTACAAAACTCTTGCACTTCTTTGTCGCTGGCTCCCCGACTATCCGTTCCTTCATTCATTTTCTTCATAAGCCCAGACAGTGGCTCGTTAACTATATTTTCCGAGACGCAATCAACTCGCGGCGTAGCGATAAGCTATGCATTCGTGCAAGGCCATTTCATATGCAGTAAGACTAAATGTCATTGTCTATCAATTATATTATCGTCTTCAACACGTGTAACGCAGGCGACGATAAGGAATAATACAGTGTTTCGCTAAATACAATATTTTTTACCGGGTCGAATAAACTTAGGCCGGTTACCCGGTGGATTCGATGAATATTTTCGCATTGTAAATATGCAGTATAAATATTTTTTGCGATATCAATATTTTTAAAAAAATACAATGCAATATTTTCAGTTTTTATTTTGATTTAGGTATATATTCAAAATATTACATTTAAAAAAAAACCGACTCCATTTTTTTTAAAGCGCAGCAGCCATTTTATGGCGAAACTTATAACGGGATATCATAATTTAATGCGTAATACAAAATTTCGTGTATGTGCTGCTGGCCATTGAGGAGTTCCCTCGTTGGAAGCCAACCCTGGGTGCCGCAGTCCTGTCTTGGTGAAACTTAGAACGGGCTGTCGTAAATGAAAGCATATACAAAATTTCGTGTCTGTGCTGTTGACCGTTGAGGAGTCCCCTCGTAGGGAGCCAACCCTGGGTGTAAAATCAGGTCATGCTTACCATAAAAAATGCATTGTCATCGGAACTGAACCAAAATGTAAATTTTCAATTTCATATGGTAATATTTGTGGAGTTCCCTCAACTTCTCATGATAGATAGATAGATTTTAATTCGAAGTAGACTTACAGTACTTTCCGAACTTCTTATGTTTCTAGACATTTATGCCTTGCTTGTAGGCTTTACCATTGATTACTACACTATATAATCAATAGATTTACGTAATAGTTATAATAATAATAATAATAACACTTTACAAATGGTTTTCATAGCTATGTTACACAAAAACGACTTGACCAGACCAATGTATCGCTTAAAAAATCTTCAATTTTATAATAGCCTTTAGAGCACAAAGTATCTTTAACAATTTTTCTAAATTTAGTGTCTGGTAAAAGGGTTAGTTCCTCAGGCAAAGTGTCATAAAAGCGAACACCGTCTCCAATGAAAGATTTACTCACTTTTGTTAACCTAGAGCCCGTAATGGCTAGTTTATTTTTGAATTTTTGAACATGGAAACCATCATCAGAATAAGATTTTGATAAAAAATGGGTCCAATCTGGAAGTATATCCTTTTAAATAAAAAAAGAATTTTCTAAATCGCCTCATAAATGACGGAGTTCGGAGGTAACAAACATAAAAAAGATACAACCAAATTATTTATTTATTTATTTATTTGTTACAACTTGGTAGAGCGTTAACAATGAGATCGTACAGATATGATTTGTAACTATTTATATAAGCAATAAGAAAATGAACACAGCCCATACGATCATTCTAGACGAATGCCCAACTAGACCGAACAGCCTGTATCTGGGCATACGACAATATATAGCCTTTGTTTTTGAGTAGTACTGACGTTTGAGTAATACTGACTAATAGACTACTTTCAATACTAACACTAATATAATGGCATAAAATAGTACACATATTAATAAAAATATATATGATAAAGGGTTAGTTACATACATATATACACATATACACATACTAACTTACATACATACATATATAATAACACATATATACACATACAAACTTACATACATACATATATAATAATACACACACACACATACATCTACATACACACATATTTTAAATTATTGTATGAATCAATTCCCGTGCGACGTTTAGGGCACGTCATGGCAGCAACAACGCCGGTGGTGATACGTTTTAACGTACGTTTTCTAAGAAGCGGGGGTGATATACATTCAAGTTTTTTGAGGGAGTCCTTGGGAAATCGAGGGTTAACGACGTCACTATTGAATTTTAAAATAATAATAATAAACTCTTTATTTGCACTTAAAAATAGATAAAAAATACAACAAGTAAATATATTAAAAAGATTAAAAAACACAACTGCAGTAACAGAAAGAGGACTATTGTAGTTATAATTATTTTCAAATATTTTATAAAAAACCGTAATGAATATAATTATAAATTCAATAGTTCACTTTCTATAAATGCAGTCGTGTTTTTTATTCTTTTTATTTTAATTTGCTTGTTGAGATGTCTTCTTCAATGACTCTAAAGAAGGCGAGTTTCGCACTTTCGTCTGTTTTTACCTGATTTTAGCTACTCCGTGGTTTCTACCCCTCTAAATGCAGTTTTCCACGCAGAGCAAAAACCACCTCATTATTTTCACACACACAGCCACAAACACGCACACAAAGCCACAGTACACAGCCGACAATCCTTGAAAGCCGAAGCCGTATAAAATTAAGAGTTTTCCCGTTAGTGTGTTACTGGGACATGGGCGGCACGCGCGTGCAAACTCGGTTTTATTAGTTTAGGCATATTCAACGAAATACCTACAAATTTAAATTTATTTTAATAAGGCGCCACCGTGGCGTGTGGGCGCGTCCGCCATTACGTGAATCGGGGCCGAGAGTCGACGTTTCTATTCTGAATAAGAAGAGACTCGGCCTTGATGCACCATATATAAAATCAAAGCGATCCTTGGATTATTCTCTTTAGGGGCTCTCTAGACGATCAAGCATGCTTGTCAAGCATCGCGTCGCAGGCTGGGAGGGGATCGAAACCGCAGGAAATATGCAAATATATTTTAAATATTTACCAATAATGCCTAATTTTGTAGTTTTATACCTGGGAGTCATCAAACAATTACGTCTAATTAACGTGACTCCCTGGTATAAACTACAAAATTAGGCATTTTTGGTAAATATTTAAAAAATATATTTTGCGGTTTACGATCCCTTCCCAGCCCGCGACGCGATGCTTGACAAGCATGCTAGATCGTCTCGAGAGCCCCAACAATTGATGGGTTTCGGGGGAAAACGATCTATGTCATTTTTTTTGTTAAAATGAGATACTAATTTACAACGCTCCACGAAGTGTGCTATAAATGACGTGAACAAGCCAGCCTTCGCGCGTAAATACTGCGTCGCAAGTTTTTGGTCGATTTTGTAAATAAATACTATCAATATCGTTTTTACATGAATTCCCTTTTGTTACCTACTAATTAATCTATATAGGGGCTGGCCGAAAGGGTTACGCGCGGATTTGTCAAATGACGCAAAATGCCTATAGGCTTTGTTGGAGCCCGACCGGTTAAAAATCGGTCCAACGATTGCTGTAATAAGGCTAGATTACTGAATTATCATAGAGCAAGGAATATCCAAAATGGCGGATTCTGTGTGACATTTCTAGGTTCTAAATTGAGCGCTTTTCCAATGTCGATATAATGCAATCCTAGATGCAGTTTGGAAACCGACGCCGACGCCAAACACGTGCCGGTGTACATATCAATAGCTAATGCAGTGGCAACAACGAGACCTTGGCGTATGTATTATTATTATGCGTTTTCACAAGCGTTGGCTGCCAACAGCTGAATGCACTCAATATTATATCTATACGTTAGTTTTTGTATCGTGTCCATTTTGTTGGATAATCGATTAAAAGCCCTCCTTACTTAATGTTTACAGCCGATAAAAATATTTAAAAGTGCTCCTAAACGGGCCATATTTTCGCAGCAATATGTAGCTGCAATACAGTTACCGGCAACATTGCTAGCAATACCAGCCATACTTTGCAATATACGGCAAAATTTTTATTGTATCCCGGTCATATAACCACATATTTTTCGTATGGCCGAAAAATTTTTATGTGTGGCCGGCGTGTGGCTGGACGATCGCTTCGCAATCGAAAATACTGCAATATTGCCTTATATTGCCCGGCTACCTTTATTACTGTTTCGTTTTGCGCCATAAGTGCATCCCTTTCTGATGCGAGGCACGACGCACGACATCTTCAATTTGTGTTTATATCATCTGATGATTATGGGGATCATCAGATGATATAAATACAAATGCGGATCGTAAACCGCAGGAAATATGCATTTTTTTTTAAATATTTACGAAAGATGCGTAATTTTGTAGTTTTATACCAGGGAGTCACGTCATTCATCAATCAATTACGTCTAATCGACGTGACTCTCTGGTATAAACTACAAAATTAGGCAAATATTACAAAAAAATATTTGTATATTTTCTGCGGTATACGATCCCCTCCCTGCCCGCGACGCGAAGCTTGTCAAGCATGCTTGATCGTCTAGACTAGTCTAGAGAAGCCCCTTACAGTTTCGGAATTAGTATTATGAATGAGGTGACATTAAAAGACCGGATGAAAGGGATGTAGAAGAGTTTGCTAAACTTAAAACTGCATAAATACCTACCAAAGAAACGGAAAAAATCGTGTACATAAAGCCCTAAAAACATTACATTCCTCATACTTGCGCAGTCTTGTGAAAATACGATAAATCTACACTTTTTGTAATGAATCAGTCAAAAATAGAGTCGGAACGTGTTTCTAACGTGATGCGAACGCAAAAATCGCCATTATCACGATAAAACACAAACAAACGTTATCACGAAACCGGCGATTCTTCCGCGTGTTCACGACCAGATTTAGCGTCAGTCGTTTTATTTGCGTTTTCGCTTCCTAGTGGCCATGAAATGAATAATAGCCCGCGAGATTCACACGTTTAGGAAACGGGAAGACGCGTCGAGCGGCCATTTTGAACTGATCCGAATTTTCCCAGGCATCCCTCGAAGTCGAGCTGTGATTGGTTGATTTTGATCGGCCGAGTCACTTCCGGCCGGAAAAAAAATCAGGTGCATATTTTACCATATCTGCGATCCTTCATCCTTTGGCCAAAGTCTAAAAGGGCGCCATCAAACGCGGCGGAGTTATTTGCATTTTCGCTGTCTTTTTTTATTTTAATAATAATTGTCGATGCTGCCAGCGGATCGACTCTCAATGTCGATCCATGGCCACCAGGAAGACGCCATTTTGCGTTCATTGCGTCATCAAGCGCGACCGCTGCTGATTGCGAATACATCATTACCTAACAACTCACACACGTTTTATTAAAAGTAATTGTGGCGGCCATTTTATGTAAGTACTGCTGATGTCCTTGTGCGTGCCGGCCGGCGCGCGTAGGTATCTATCGATCGATAATACAAACATAATTATATTATTATTATGTGTAATAAATAGAGTTTCTAAATCTATGGCGATAGTCATCTATGGGAAAGTCGATTCGAGATGTGTCATGCCAATTTTCGCTAGGGTTTCAGGCGGGAGGATCAGGAGCTCATACGATGACAGGACTGATTCTTATCTATATTAAAAAATCAAAGGGCTTTTTCGGTGTTGCCGACTCGTCTCAAAATTATGATTTTGATTTCATCTGTTCTAAGGCATACTTTTAAATAATTTTATAAAATATTATTACTTTCCTGTCAAGGTGTCTGTCTGTGTGTATTCTCCGACGATAGCGCCGAAACGCTTCATCCGATTGAGCTGAAATTTGGCATGCAGGCATCATTTGGTCATGGGTTGAGCTGAAAAGATTGTGGTTGAAATCGGTCCACCCAGGGTTGGCTCCCGACCATGGAACTCCTCAACCGTCAACAGCAGAGACCGAAAAATTTTGTATACACATTCGTTGATAGCAACTTCCAAGTTTGACCATGACATGGCTGATGTACCCTGGGTTGGCTCCGGACGAGGGAACTCCTCAACTGTCAACAGCAGGGACCCAAAATTTTGTGTAAGCATTCAATTATGAGAGCAACTTTCAAGTTTCACCATGACATGGCTGATGTACCCTGGGTTGGCTCCCGATGAGGGGACTCCTCAACGGCCAACAGCAGACACAAAATTCAAAAAAGTCGAAAAAGTCGAAGTCGATTTCGATTTTGATTTTCGAGGGTTAGAGGGTGGCGCTAGGTTAGGGGTAGGGGGGTTGTGGTAGGATTCATGATATTAATATTAGGATGAATTAAGTTCCTGGCTCCTCCTTGTCAGGAAAGTCCTGGGGTAACACAACCGTATTTTTTATTGTCTAGATATCAGTCAGTCGTGTTTAAAATTCAATAATCTGTAGAGTAATCTATTATAACCTGGCCCAATAATACAAAACTGTAATAATACGTTATAACCTTAGTTAAATAATCAAAGAGCATGCATATATCGTCCCTCAGAAGCCAAAATATTACAAGCGACACTTTTTATGAAAATCAGTTTTTCGTCCAAACTGCTTGAATACGTGTTATCTATGTGGGCCAAATATTGCAACTGCTATTCATAATGTACTGCCTGTTAAATGGTATGTCAACCACCACAAATTGTTCTTTTGAATGACCAGGATATTGTAACGACAGGACAAACATTGCACGTACTTTGGTTGGTTAGTTCTTTTGTCGCAAGCACCACAGTTACATTATTGCACGTCTAGACAAAATATTGTAAGCGCCATAAGTTGCCCATAATCGTCGTTTTTATGGCTTCCTGTATTTTTTCTAAATGTCGCTTGCAATGCTAATAAATCTTAGGGATGATAATGTAGAAAGAGTAATAGAATTCAAATTGTCCTTAAATTACTACTAGAAGTCACATTTCATCAATACCGATAAAACATGTAATGTAGGAGTTACTGCAAGTTTTCAACCTTTCCAGGATATTGTAAACGACAGGACAAACATTGCACGTGCCTTAGTTCATTAATACTTTTGTTGCTAGCACCACAGTTACAGTATTGCAACTTGTAGTCATAATATTGTAGGTTTACCATAACTTGCAAATATTCGACATTTTTATGGCTTGCTGTACTGTTTTATTGAATATGTCTTGCAACTGTTGTAACTTTTTAGGGACGATAGGGACTAGAAAGAGTAATAACATTCAAATTATCTTTAAATTACTACTAGAAGTCACGTTTGAGCAATACTGGTAAAGAATGTTAAGGTAAAGTTTGTTTGTTTGTTTGTTCATTATTGGCGGGTTTATTGTCATATGACAATATACGTAAGTGTGGGTGTAACATGTGTGTATGCGTAAGTGTGTGTCTTGTTATTCCATTCGATCTACATAATTGAAAATTCAATACCGTTAATTTTATCCCAACGGAAAATGGTGACCCAGACGGGAACCGGATCCCGGGACCTTACAATGTAAGATCGGGCGACCTAACCACTATGCCACCGACATGCAAGTTGTTGAATTCAAGCTGTATTATCGCGCTTGCATACGTTTTATTGACTTCACATAGCATGACGCAAAAAAAACGACACGGCAATCTTTCGCACTATCGGTTGTTCCGGCCCTCGTGACACGTTTATGACGCAATAAACCGCGCGTCGATCCGCAGATTTACCGCCGGTTAACCGGCCGTTATGGTAAACGGTCGTTAATGAGCCGCGCTCGCGAACCCGACGAATACTTTCACTAGCCTAACGCCCGTTTTCACTAAAATCCAGATCGCGAGTGTGACGTCACGCGAGTCGAACGAGGAAGAGTCCCCACCGCGCGCATGGCTCGCCGCGAGGGCAACGTCCTGCATTTCTTTGTTTACGTTCAGTAAAGTCAGCGTGGGGTTCGGCCACGGAGCAGCGGCCGACTATGGCTATGATGCGTCTTTTACGAAACGGGACATTCGCTATGTTTTTTAACCGTAGAAGGCTGCCTGGGGTACAGCCGCACCCACTGTTTTTCCTACCCCACTCCCTACTACGCATCAAAGGCATTTATTCTACGATACTTTTAAGAGGCAGCTTTGCGCCGAATGTCCAGTGCTCATAAAAATAGTGGCGACTGCATCACCAGGATTTTATAAATTATAAATTCTTTTAATTATAGTTGAAAACCAATTATAAAATAAATTTTCCTATACGAATTAAAATTGTCTATATCGGGTGGGACTATCTGAGACCGATCTATGCAGATTCAGCCTCGAGGAAGCAGAGACATCAATCCACTTTTCGTGTGATTGTGGACTGCTAATGCAGTTAAGGAGCCGACAAGTTCTGGGCCCAAAAAGAAGCGGTCTCATCTTTTTGGGATGACGATCGGTCCTCTTTCGATGGTTATAATGGTTTGTTGAGGGCATTATGTCCTGTCATTAGTCCTGGAACTGTTCTTATTTGTAGTTTACCCAGTTTGAGTAGTGATTCCGATACAGGTTTAGATTGCCTCATTGCGGACGCGTCCCACAGTAGATTTTTTGTTTTTTTTTCAGCCACTTTCGGTGGCAAGTTTTAGGAGTCAGTCTGATATACCTATAGCCAGTTCTGAGCCCTTACTCATTTTCTTATACAATATATTACCGGGACGGTTACCATACATTACGTTACCTTCGTATCCAATTGGCGAATTTACCGCTCTTGAACGTGTCACATTATACTATAGGTAGTAATTATAAGCTATTGTAAGTAATAGGTAATTACACGCTTTTTGCATTATAATACTAGTTTTAGTATATTACCTATTTTAAAGACAAATAGCAAAATCTAATGGATTCAGTATCATAATTGAATAAAATAATTAAAAATAATCGTGATTTATTAGAATCAGATCATAAAAAAGTTAAAATATTAAAAAAATATATAATTAAAATAATAATTCAAAATCCAAATAATTATATCTTAAAATATCACAAAAAAAAACAATGTTATCAATATAGGTGGCTACTTTTATAGTTGCTGTTTTTCAGTTACTGTTGCTTTATGTAATATCAAAGCAATACAGACAATGAATCCATGAATACTTCTATAAAACTATTGGGTACAATGTTTTTAAATTTAATGGACATCGAATTCGGTCATATTATAGAAAGGGTGACCAAGCAGCATCCTCTTATGTTTTTTTTTATTTTACGTCCTTCAGCTGTATAATAGTAGTAGGAATTAGATTTTAGAATTTAATGCTAAGGTACAAGTAGATTGTCTGTATTGTTGCTAGTCCTTTTCGGGATGAGCATAAAAGGAATCTACCGCAGGTATGGTGAGGGTGAATGTCAGCATTATTCGCAGTTTCTGTTAGGTGCTATCTGGCATACATTAATAACTGATATATGATACACGCTGAATACATACATAGTCATTATAGTGAAATATTCTCTGCATGAGGTCCTGATCGTTACCTGATACATGTTGCTCAGTGCTCTCTTTTGCGAAAGAAAGATCCTTTTACTGGTCGTGGCATTTTCCCAAAATATAGTAAAGTAGGAATAAAACATAGTAAATATTACAATATGGTAGTAAATAAAATATAGTAAATACAGCAAAGTCCGTAATGAGTTGAAGTACGGATATTTGTGGAAGACAGTTCAGTCAGGATATTCCAGACTAGTTCGTATGTTACTGTCACACTTTTGATACCTTGTGCAACTGCTTTCAAGATTTGTTTGACTTTTTGTCATTCTTCGACTATTACGTCCCTACTCCCGATGCGAATATAGTCTAGTCAAATTTTTTGAAAAACGAACTTTTAGAAGCAAATCATGTAACTTTTGGACAACCGATATTTTCTCCATATTTCAACGTGCTCAAAAACATACATCTAGATATTTTGGACGCGACCTGGCGGCTCATGCTAATTGTAATAGAATACGCCCGCCCCGTTATGAGAATGGCTATAAAACCAACTTTTAATTACTTCAAATATTTCATAATCAATGTGTTCCGAGAACGATATTTTTGATTTATTGTACGTAAGGTTGAGTGACTTGTCAAAAGTGATGTCTTATTAGTGTTTTCAATGGGAGGAGGTCTTTGATTACAATCGGGAATTTCGGTGAATAGGATAAGATATCGGTTGAAGTTAATTATAATAGATAAATCATCATTAAAGGTCATGATGGTAGCTATATTCCATCTAGTACCCGCCCAAACGTCACAGGCATTCCTCAAGGAATAATACTTGCACCTACTACTTATGACCTTTTCTCTATACCTACTAATTCGCGTACTTCGGAACACCATATTTATGCAGATAATACCCAGGAGTCCCTCTTCGTCCATCCCAATGACCCCATTTCGGAAGTTTGTAAAATTAATGATGACATCAATAATATGTCTGATTGGTCTAACAGTTATGGGGTTTTTACCTAGTCATTGGTTCCGAATAGAATATGGCTGAAGGACATAGGTGAGATTGCGCCTAGATATCTGTCGTGTAAACAAAAATATATATTAAAAAAAAAGATATTTTTTTCTGAAATTATGAATTTACAGACAAAATACGTATCATTAATTTTTAAACTGTACCTACAGACATATAAAATAACAGATACAATGCCATCTATACGCAGTTATTACTGATATCCCTTTTTCCGTAGGATTTCTGCGACTTTTTATAAACAGGATTATGAAAGCATCAACACAACATGAAAAATACGAAAAAATCGAAATACTGAAAAAAATAACTTTTTAGCGCCATATTGGCGGTCATCTTGGAATCCGGTCGGTATTTGGCTTAGGCAACCGGCATTTTCACATTCAGCAGGATCGAAAGGGAGAAAAAAATTGTTGCCCAAAAGTTACATGATTTGCTTCTAAAAGTAAAAAGGAGAGCTCTTTTTCGATATTTTGACTAGACTAAGAAATAGCCTTTGAGCTTTACTCGGGTTGTGAATCATAATCCGGTCTCTCTCGCGAAAACTCGGCTGGATCGCGTCGATTTCACTTCACGACACGCGCCGTGACGAAAAGCATTGACCCAGATGCGTATGCCCCGGCAATTGCGTAGCTGACGAGGCGAATAGTAGTAATTACGTCATGCCAAAAATCATAACATGTTTTGATATAGCCGGTGAAACGCCGGTCCGGCATGGTATGCCGCTACGGAGATAAGCAGCTGAAAAAAAAACTGCGTTGTTTTCGTAGAATCGTACGCCAGCTAGCGTGAATTTTTATAGAGCCGATTATCAAACAATAAATATTCAATTCTAAACAACGCACGATTATGTATGCTTGGAGATATGTGCTTATTAGATGATTAATTATTTCGCAATAATAATAACAATAGATAATTGTTGGGGTCAGAAGATCGCGTATTCGGGGAAATACCTCGAGCGGAACTGGACAGTTGGTGCACCATCCGGTTTGCTAGGTGTTGAATGCCTAGCTGGCAAATAACCAGAGAGGTCTGGAGACGTATGTTTCCAATGACAGCGGAGGGTAGTTGTCGACCTGACGCCTTCAACCCTTGAATCGATCCGTCGGCTACCCGATCCTGAGTGACCATAGCGGGCAAAGGGCTCCGCGGTCCGCAAAATATTCAAACTGAATAACCGCTTATGTCAGGTAGACGCCGCGCAAGCGACCTTGAAACCGTGACCAGACCGGAGGACGGAGAAATCCGGCCAAATCTGGTAGTAAGGGGGTGGGGTTGGCCCGCTGTGTTAACATTCCAGTGCCTCGCGGTAAGGCGTAGGTTTTTTATGGGCATGTTGGCGGAGCTAGACTGTGTACCGTGTTGTTCCCGAGTCTGTGTAAGCTATATGATCTAAATCGTTATAACAACCTAAAGTGTCCGGTTCGCCCGTTGCAGATGGAAGCTCCAAAGATCGATGCCTGTTCTATCAAGCAAATCTAATCAAAATCTCCGGTGAATCGCGTGATCTGTTTTGAAACTGACTACAACAAACCCGCTTATACATAAAACATAATAGAATACGCAGTTTCTGTTGCCTTGTGCTTTGCGGCCTAGAGATAAATGAGAGCGTGTAAACAAAGAGGCGAGTGAGCTACGCAGCAAGATGGCGTTGAGAACGCCGTGGGGGACGTCATCACTGAAATACACATCACACCAAGATGTAGAAATAAGATGCCCTTCCGCTCGCACCTGTCGCTTTTGGCTTTGTATTGCTGGCGGCTGGGATGTACATCAGGGGCTGCTCTGCTCCCAAATCTCCCCTAAATTCTTGTTTTTAGCTACCTGTGGATCGTTTGCAGTCAGTAACATTCAGAGCGGTCGCTGCCTCAGCGATATTGCATAGGGTTGTGATATCCCGGTGACCGATTATCGAGCGTGTGCGCGCGCGAGCTTCATGCGTCGGCGTCGATAAAATACTCACAGGAAAGAGAATACATCGATCCATCCAGGGTGGATCATCGTGGGTATCGCTAACTTTGTGTCTAGAGATCTGTTTTTATATCCATTGTTCTTCCAAGGGCCGGTTCGCTTATCGGCGGATTAACTAATCGACACGGCGTCAACCCTACGACGTCGTGGGGTTGATCGCACCGCATGTCTTTCAGCCTTGGCACGGTCGACGACCTCATCATCTCGACACGCCGGTAGGTCTGTCCCCCTCGCACTCGCTTGTGCAGGTACACACTGCTTTTAAACTCCTAACTGTCCGTCTCTTTCGCGCATGGACTCCCATGGTTTGGGTCGCTAGGGTGCACACGTGCAGGGAAAACGAAAAGTGACCCTTACAAATCATACCACAGAAACCAGCTGACTTCGTCACGTATTCCCACTAGATAATGTTAGTTTTACTTTGACTTATAGAGCGATTCAATCTCTTCTTTGGAGGTTTTGAAGATTTCTAAACATATTATTTAAGAATTGAGCTTTTTCTGCAATCGGTTCTTCAGAATTTGAAGGTGATTCTATATTTGGTAAACTCTATATTTGCACTTATACAAAAAGGCGAGCTTATTTTCACATAGCAATATCTTGCAACTAACCTAAGAAATCAAGATTATTAAAAAAATAATGTTGTATGCATAAAATACAAACTACTACATTTAAAACTAAGAATTCCCGAGGAGAAAAGGGAAGAACTGGTAACTTCGCAGAAAAGTAGTACTTTTTGAGGTGAGTCTTAAATGATTCCAAACAAGGCAAGTTTCATATATTTGGTGGAAGATCGGCTCAGAAAACTTGCACCGTCGACACAGAAATAGTAGGAGTAGACATCAGTATTAAGACGAGGAACTTTGAGTAAATTGTCAAAGGCTGATATGAGATTATTGCCGATATCAGTCGTCATAGAACTTTATAGACAAGTTCTGGTCTGTATTGTTATTTCTTAGGACTTAGGTCTTAACTCTGCATCGTCCAAACGGCTTTATTTTCAAAGAAAATCTATTAAATCAGTGTCTTCGAGAATCTCACAGATTAGATACCAGCCGCAATGTCTGGAGATCGAAAAATCTGGGAATAATTCACAGGAGCAAGATATGGAATACAAAAAAGACACCATGGCAGGAGATGTTAATGAATTTTAGTTAACTTGATATATACAAGCAGACAACAACAATATATGAATTTATAGAATTTAAAGCCACTCAACCAACCTGGGTTGATTCAATCTAATGTAATATAAACAATATTGTTAATTGTATTATTATACTGCGCTTAAATAAACCGTAGATATATAAAAAAAGAAAATATAGGAATTTTCAGTTACCGTGGGTTAGTAAACAATGTTAGAAACAAAAATGTTCACTTGTTTTATTGTATGCTTTATGAAGGATTTATTTTTTTAAAAAAACAACAAAGAGCAGGGCCCTGATAAACCGAACCCAAACTAATCCGAATGCCTCTATAATCCGAACGCTCTGACTAAGACAAAGCATTTTTATGTCACAGAATATCTCCGGGCAAACCATAATTTTAGATTGTAATATAGTTACGTTTCTGATTTAATGCAGTTCTGTTATTTCTAAAATAGATCTGTACTTTTGCAATTCATTGTTTTTTTTATTTGCTTATTAAAGATCCCCTATACTGTAATCCGAACGCTTTATAAATCCGAAGAGGGTACACATTTTTGGTGTTCAAATTATCAACGCTTCACTTAGTCACCAAGGTTTTGATTATTGCATGCGCTACAAGTTTTCCGAATTAAAAATAATTTTATATTGTTTTTAATACATTAAATATATTCCTAGATCGGTTCTCAGTTGCTTGTCTACTGGTCGATTGATTCATCTTTCCCTCCCATCCAGACATGTGTTGCTAGATCTTAAAAAGGTTTCCCTGGTGAATTCGGTTTACCGTCTCAAAGGTACTCCTGACTGGAGTGGTATATTTAATTCATTAGATACTTGTTAGAACGCTTTTGGAAAATCATTTAATTGTTCGTAAACTAAGTTGCTGGGCAATAGGACAAAGCAAATGATAAAGAAGGCTAAATCTGTAGATACGCTAGCATTTGTAAAATCAGCTGCATTATTCACTATCTCACCCCAAACATTCCCTTCCCTGTCACACCCTGTTTTGAGCCAAAGGAATTTCTTTGTGCGTCACACAAAGGATTCAGTTGCAAATCACAACAGAAACACAGAGAGCGAGATGCGCGGCTGGCAACGCGGAAACCCAAATTACAAAGAAAACCCGCTGCCGGGCCCGCGAAAAAACCCACCTTGTTTACATTTTCGCGCCGCGGCCGCGGCCGTATGCCGTCATTACAAAATGGCCGCATTTTTCGAATCAAAACTGATAATGGGCCGCGAAAAAAACAACAATAAAAACAAGCCGGGTTGGCAGCACACGCGGGCCGGCCGCGCGCCGGTTTGTTTTCGTGCCGTCTCGCTCGCGCGTGACGATGCACTCATAGCGGCGTCCCGCTCTCACGTCCGCTATCGATTTGTTTTCGTTGCGTCTCTGTCGCACGCGCGCGCGAGGTCGGCGCTGCCGTCTCGCTCGCTCGCCGCGCGCGGCCTTCGACTGAGCGGTACATTGGGTCGTGGTAGGGCGCGTATGGGGGGACTTCGCTATAGCGCAACGGCGTTGCCAGATGCATACCAAAATTACACATTTATTTTCGCGAAGTGCCATCTCCTTCGAGTATGTCTAAGGAAAAAATAGGTGAGTAGTATCGCTAAGTACACCACCGTTTCTTTTGTGTGGAAAACTTTTCTGGGCAACTTTTCACTCGAGGACTTTTCTGCTCAGCTCTCTTGTTAGAATATGTACCTCGAAATCTACACGACGTCGCAAGAATACCTTTCCTATGTAAAGATTCTATCATGCACTGCCCGTGTAGAAAGATTGTAAAAACAAATTATTATATAAAAGAAAAGCTGCAAAAAAGAGATAAGAAAAATAGAGTGTATGCCAAAAATATTTGCGCGGCGGTTCTGAAGACAATTACTTACTAGAAAACGATTAAATCAATATTTAATACGCTTTAACAGATACATACAGGTGAGTTTTTAATTAGTGGCATCCTTGAAGTAGTGGGTTAACTAATCGATACGAGCAATAAAACAACTTTGTTTTTTTTTGTAACTTAAAATAAATTTTAATTTCTCGAAAAAAGATTGTTTTTTTTTATTTGAAAAATTGTATTTAAAAAAATGAGCACGTTGTGCCATATATCGGTAGGTAAAATATCGAGAATTTTGTTTATTCGGGATGTTTTACTTATTGCTACATGGCGCAGCGGGCTGAACTTTTATTTATCAGTAAAGTTTTTCAAATAAAAAAGTTTTAAAAAAAGTTGTATTTTTTCCATTTTTTTTTATCAAAAAATGATTTATTGCTTGTATATACTGATTCACTCACTTCAAGGATTTCAATAATTAAAAACTCGCCTGTATAATGGTACTATGTAACACATATGACTTTATGTCACGAGAAAAACGATTAAATTTATTTTTCTAATTCGTTTTTTTTCATTGATAAATATTTTAGTACCTACTTACCATAGAGACATTTCTGTTGGATATTCAGTTTGGAAACTGAATAGTTGTACTCTCGATAATAAGTATGTAGTAGTATTTGTTCTGAATATTTTATGTAGATTATTTGTCTCGGAATTCACAAAATTTAGTCGGCGACACCGAAATTGTCTGAGTAACAATATAATAGTTATAGGATTCTATATCTGTGTTCGCCGACCTCTAAATTAAACGGTTTAACCGATGGACTTGAAATTTGAAATATAGACCTCTGAGGAGCCAAGTATACGGTGTTTTTTATTCATATTAAGTGAACCTTTAGTCCCAGGAGGATTCTTACGGTGACTCGATCTTCCCTGCATATGAAACTGTATTTTTTTTTATTAAAAGCTCCCGGTACGAAAATTTGATGGGTAACATCGAGCGTTAACAAAAAGCGTCGTTTTTATAAATTAATTAATGTTAGCGGAATAGATCCAAACCATCTAAGCAGAATAGCTCAAAATTAAATAACCTTTCGTAACATAGTAATATACGTACCTGACAATAGATAGCAATATGTATTATATTCTGTTAACGCCATCTAAGCAGATTAGTTCAAAATTAAATAACTTTTCGTAAAGTAGTTATATGCGTACCGGGCAATAGATGGCAGCACATGTACGTACCTGACAATAGATAGCAATATGTATTATATTCTGTTAACGCCATCTAAGCAGATTAGTTCAAAATTAAATAACTTTTCGTAAAGTAGTTATATGCGTACCGGGCAATAGATGGCAGCACATGTATTATTGTTCAGAAACAATGTTAGTACAAGTAATATCAGTATTCAGTCCGCAATACAATTATGAACAATCAATTTGTGAAGCTGTGGAATTAAAGTTAAATTTGAATTTATATCTATTAATATTTATATTTTATATACAGTGAAGTGAATAAAGGTATAACATATTGTAAGATGTGGAAGAAACCAGTTCAAGCGATAATGAAAAAAAACGAAGAACACGTGAATGCGGTTGCTAGGTAGGCTTGCTTTCAGTATTATAAGAAATGCACTTATTTACCCCCCCCCCCCCCCTTTGCCTATTGTATATTCAATGACAACCTTACTTAGGGCCAGTTGTTTGACCCTTGGTAATATTCCCAATTTACAATAATAATTATTACTAGAGTAATTCAAAATACTACGGTAAATAGGCTAGCTCGATTGTTTCAACGTCAAACTACCATAGTAAAATTTTACGAAAGTAATTTGAGTTGCCAGCATGATAAAAAACAAGTGATAACGCATTTCGACCTTTGCATCTCGGGTGATTCGCTTGTATCCCGGCTTTTCCTAATTAAAATCTCGGAAATTTGTTTTTTTAGTTGGCATCCATGCTTCTAGTATAGCGATGGACCGGGTCAGGGTTACACGTGGTTGTGGTGGTACAATCTAATCTAATCAAATGGCATATTATTATCTTGTTTTTGATCGTTTTCTTGATGCAGTTGTTTTTGATTATCGTGTCGTCGTGTTTACCGGATCATTTTCAGTGTCATGTGGGCAACGCTACATTCCGCGTGCTGTATAGCTATCTCTTTCGCCCGCAGCAGGAAGTGTCCTCGATTTCAAAACACCGCGCGTATTGCGTGGTATGTGGCACCATAATAATATATTAACCGTATAACATCTTGCTATCTCGTTCGTTCGTTCAATTTATGGAATTACGCAACGAGCGCTGATGCCAATATCAAATCGGCCTGATAATGACACATGTTTGACATTAAACAAGCATAGGTGGTCGGCGAGGTCAGTATCGCTTCTATGCCTATGGCCGCTTCCTGGTTCTCGCAGGATGTTTCATTCACGCTACGACGCCCATAGTCATTACCGTGGATCATGATTTTTATATGGGCGATAAGTGGTTAAATAAACGAGGTATGCTTCGCTAATCGCACATTATTCAGAATACAAACATCACAATCATCGGCAAGAGCATAGGCTCTTCTGGCACAGTCAGTGGTAGTAATGATTGAATACCTCCACCATAGGCTACTATTACGGGGACTTCATGTGCACAACAAATTAAAAAAAAATACGTGGACAACGACGAGGCGAAGTCTTGAAAATTGTTCTGTTTTACCAAGATTGTAATGGATGCCATTCAATAGCTAGCTCTAAAATACTTGAACATCCTCCTTATTACGGTCCTAGCCGCCTAGGAGGAGTGATCTTAGACTCACAGTTGACATACAGACATCACATCTACATCCTAGTTGATAATTCTTATAAAATGCTAGGTTTTGTAATGAGGAACATGAGACAGCAGATTAGAAGTCAACGCGGAATATGGAGTCCTTATGAAAATAGTTATATATCCAGGTTGGAGAGTGTACCCTTTATGCGATTCCTGTACGTAAAACAGTATGGATACTAGCCTTTCCTTGTATCCTACGGTATTTATTCTAGGGATGGTTGGGTACAACTCACAAAGCAAAGGAATACTGATACAGAGGTATATTATAATATTAATGTACTCGTATATCACGACATTGAGGCAGTTTGCATCCTCGGCGTTTATTTCTGTAATAATTGCACGCAGTTCGGATTTGATATATTTATTTATTTATTTATTTTATTTATTTTTTATTTGTTACAACTTGGTATAGAGTTAACAGTGAGATCGTACAGATATGATTTGTAATTATTTATATAAGTAATAAGAAAATGAATACATCCCATACGATCATTCTAGACGAATGCCCAACTAGACCGAACAGCCTGTATCTGGGCATACGAAATATATAGCCTTTGTTTTTTGAGTAGTAGTGACGTTTGAGTAGTACTGACTAATAGACTACTTTCAATACTAACACTAAGATAATGAATAAAGAAATAAAATATAAGAAAATAACTGAAAAAAAGAAAATTAAAAAATAAAATGGCATAAAATAGTAAACATATAAATACAAATATATATGATAAAGGGTTAGTAACATACATATATACACATATACACATACAAACATATATACATACATATATAATAATACACACACACACACATATTTTAAATTATTGTATGAAGCAATTCATTTTCAGTCTTTGTACGACCTACTTCGTAAAGGAGCCATTTTTTTACTTTTATCTTAAATTGGTGTATATTTTGAACATTTTTTACTGACTCTATATATAACCACCCCGTCGTTTCGTAGCTTTACCAAGTTCAGTGTTGAAACTGTCGCAACCTTTTATTGGCCTCGGAGTATACAATTCAATAGCCCAGCATTCAGATAGAATTATAGAATTATAACGTCTAGGATATTATGAAACTTTTGCAATAATAATATAAAGAGTGATATATTTATATTATGTTTGATGTTGCGGATTTTCATAGCAAATATGTTGAAGCTTTTTATTTGAAAGCCGTAGTAGGTTAGCTGATAGACATTTTGAAATAGAGTTTTTTTTATTATTATTTATTAGTAGGTACGTAATAATAATAATAATAGTAAGTCCTTAGTTTCAATACAAAATGCGAGCTTATTGCCTTGTGGCAATGTCTATCAGCTAACCTATAGCTTAAGTTTATAATACAAGTATTACGTTATATGTAATGTACATGCAAGTAATGTATTGTTACCAATGACTGTTACCAATGAAAAAACGATGACTTCTATATAACTTGCCAGTGGGAATAAATGACACTATTTAATATCTTCATGTATTAAATAAATGTATTATGTATACAATATTTAGTTCCCCGTTAAGACCTTACCCCTAAATGCTTAGGCATTAAAGGAAGGCAGCAATTCAGGCTATTTAGTACGGTATAGCTCGATTTACGACTTCAAGTAGCCCACATTGAAAATATATGTCTGGAGCGAATGTTGTCGTGTTTTTAGTTTTATTCACATTTTGTAACTTCTGACTTCCTGGCGTTGCTTTTTTCGATTTCGAAAATTGAAGACTGTCGCGGTTGTTTGACAATATGTATAAATAGGATAAAACGAATTTACCGCATGAAGTTTGTAGTACCCGACGTTTCGGCGATGTTGCAATCGCTGTTGTCCAGGGTAGACTTCTACCCTAGTATTACATTGTAGTATTATACCTAAGTATTACCACAGTATACCAGGTTTGGTATACTATGGTATTACGTTGGCTACACAAAATGAATATAAAAAATAACTAATGAAAAACCCAACAGAAAACTATACAAAAAAGATAAAAAAGTAAAAAATATTATACAATTAAATAAAGACGCAGAGGAAAGGAACCTAGAAGGAGGGGTAGGAGAAGGGTTGGTTAATTTATGATTTTTGGTTTATGTGCTCCTTGAGCGTGCCTTTGGACGTGGTGGTGCTGGGGGCTGTTCTGACATTGTTTGGTAAAGTATTCCAGAGTGATGCAGCTTCCGCGGCGACGGAGTTGAAGAAAAACTATATTTCCCGGACTTGACCATGGCGGTCGCCTTGATGCTTCCAGCAAGACGAAGCGTCCTCCAGAGGCGGGCGGAAATGCGCAGCGCGTTCGTTACGTAATGGCGCGAAGGTTCCGAAGGTATTAACCTTCGCGCTGCCCTCGGTTGCTAGGCTACGGGCGGCGGCCTTCCCCTTTCCTTCCACGCCGCTTCCCCTGCCCCCCCCCCCCTCGCCCTTCGTCGCGCGGGAGAACCGAGAACCGAGGACCGGATCCGCGCGGGTTTATTGACATGAACGGCTCATGAATCGACCCGCCGCCACTTTAGCTTCTGGGCTTGGCACAAAGGCAGGATCGAGCGAGCGAGAAGCGCGTCGATACAACGCTTTTGCTCGATACTTTTGCACGATATCGAGTAGAGCGGATGCGATTATATATTGCTCGATTCATAGCTCGATACTCTATAATATCATTGATTACATACGGGTACAAGTGGTATTATTCGTCGTTTCCCGTCTTATATCCTTGCTCAAACACCTATGTATACCAATTTTCATAGCGATCGGTTGAACGGTATAGAAGTTGACATGCTGCAGCACCATCTAGTGGCGAGTTACAACAACTAGAGTGGTCAACGGGCGAACCCGTCACCTCAGGAAGTTTTAAGGATTAGTCGTTCTGTCTCCCTGAAGTGAGCGCAGAAGACATGGACAAAACAGTCCGCCGTCAAGCTCCACCACATGCCCGTAAGAGGCCAACGCCTTAACCGCGAGATAGCCAGGAGTGTTACCCAGCGGGCTTACACTCACGCCCTTACTTTCAATTGCGACCAGATTACTCCAGTCTCTCGATTGGTTCCGAGTTCGAGGTCGCTTGCGCGGTCCTCTCCCTTAACGAAGCGGTGAAACGGTGTGTAACGAATCTATCGCGTACCACGGCATCCTTTGCCCGGCTGTTCACCCAGGATCGGGTAGCCGATGGTCGTTTCAAGAGCAGTCGCCGTAAGGTCCACAACCACCCCCGCTCTATAGGAAACAGTACTGCTTCCAGACTCCCCCGACTGTTAGTCAGAGTGCACAGTCGATTGGCTTACGCCGCACGGTGCGCAGACCGTCCAGGAGCGCCAGAAGGCTTTCCTTGGGATGACATGACGATTCTAACAATACCACACACTTTTAAGTCCGTTCAAGCGTTTGGAAGTTATGGTGGAATAGAAAACGGAAAACACATAGATGAACCCTGAACACATTACACTCCTATTTTTGTTGGGAAGTCTTGTAAAAAAAGGAAAACTTACTTTATAGCTGATTGAAACCGGCAGCGAAAATGTGTATGCAATTATTTTGAATTCTCTCGTTTACAACTACAAATCTATAGTTAGTGTTACTATCAATTTAATGTATTATTATTATATATGTATCTATATATATATAAATGATTGTTTGTCTGTATGTTCGCTATGGACTACTAAACCGCTTGACCGATTTTGATGAAATTTTGAGGAAAACTTTAGATTTGGAGATAGTTCCTGTGAAGTTTGTTGCCGATCGGACCAAAGGAAATTTTTTAGTGTCCTCAATATAAACAAAATTCTTCTTTTTTTAAACCGGCGAATTTGAATTTCGAATGCGACCGCGAAGAAAGGAGTGACTTCTCCTTTTTTTTATAGTCGAATGAATTTTAAAGCGGCGAATTTAAATTTCGAATGCGACCGATTTGGCGTAGCAACGCGCGCAGGGTACTGCTAGTTACTAATAAATAGGTATGCATAAAATGCAATTTATTTATTTTTTATTTCAAACCAGTTGATAGGAGTTCCTACACTTGGTTAAGTCAAAAGTAATGAAAATAACAAGTATAATATTTAAATAAATACCTATTAAGGTATAACATATGAACGTCAGTATTGCAAGGTATGAACGTTGAACATCCAAGCGCAGATTTTCTAGGTTATATATGTAGAGGAAACAACATTTTCCAATATTTTCAACCAAAATTCTTAAGTAATTTCGTAAAATTTTCTATTTCATTTTCTATATAATCCTAAGTACTAAATAATCAAATAAATATTGGATAATTTCCCAAATTATCATACGGGAAGATATTTTAAAGAAAAAACACAAATACAAACAAATCAGTAATAATAATTATTGTCAATTGCCAATAGTTTGAAGAAGAAAAAAAAACGCAATTGTAAAATAGTCAATAATAGAAAGAATAAGGAATAATAATAGTCAAGTAGGTCAATAGAGTTGCGAAAAATTGATGTTGTCGAAATCCTCAATGCTATAAATGGGGTTTTCAGTCAAAATACCCTGTACCTTTTTCTTAAAGTGAACCTCCCCAAGACCCCTGATGTGTAATGGAAGTTTGTTGTAGAATAAGTAAGATTGGCAGAGAAAGCTATTCCGAACCTTACTGAGACGCACCTTAAAATGACGCAAGTCCTCTTTATTTCGCGTATTATGCGAATGAATATTTGAGTTAGTTGATTTAGTCTCGATATTTTTTCTCATATACATGATGTTTTGGTATATATACGCGGCGTACAAAGTCATGATACCTGATTCGATGAAGTACTGCTTGCAAGATGTTAGCGAAGATATTGAGAACAGATTTCTAATCGCTCGTTTTTGTAGGCGAAAGATCCTTATAACATTCGCCGCCATTCCCCAGAACATGAGGCCATAACTTAACAGGGAATGGAAATAGGCAAAGTAGACAGATTTGGAAGCTTCAAAGCCACATAACAATTTGATTTTTTTTATGGCAAATGTGGCGCTACTTAATTTTTTGCTCAGTTCTTCTAGGTGAGTCGACCGTTGCAGATTGCTATCAATATGAATGCCTAGAAATGTCGTATGATCAACATTTTCTAATACTTTATCACCATAGCTAATACTGAAGATATTATTTTGGGACGGCCGAAGAGAGAAATTGATGGAGTTTGATTTAGATGCATTAAGAGACAATTGATTTAATTGGAACCAAGTACCAAGTTTTTCCATGGTTACGTCAATTCGCTTAACTAATATTTAAATATTTATGTACTTACCTAAATATTACAAGTAGGTATGTATATAAATTTATTAGGTGGGGAAAATTATGTAGATGTGTAATATTTTCGAAGATTTTAATTTGAGTTTTAATTTACGTGCGCGCGCACTAAACAACTGAGAAAAGATTATAGGTACCCTAATACGGGCATTAGCCTAGTTGGGTAGTTTTTGTGTACATACCTTTTTTGATACTTTCTCTCCAAAAAAGTACTCATATTATTATTATTCAACTCGCTAATAAGTAGCGGCTGTAGATATTTCAAAAATTAGATACGGAAAATAATAAGAAAGGATATTTAAAAATAGTACTTCCCCTTTTTGCCTCCGGGGTTCCCCACAATCGAGAATTACAGCTGTTCCAAAATACCGACTCATAAAGTGACAAATGAAGCGTATACAAATTAGATCTACTCGCTCTGCTGGCTCACCGATGCGACAAAGGACACAACGCAGAATTAAGCAATTACGGGCGCGGCGCCTAATGCCCAACTATAAAAGGTCTGACCTCTCGCCGCCGCGGGGTCGATTGGGAAATGTGTCAGGCCAGCAACTGGCGAAATGGATTTAAGGCCTAGACACTGAAAGAGTGGAATTTACAGGTCACTCAATTGCTATAGTTTCCATCGTTTAATCGAAGATAGGTCTTCGTACACTGGCATGGGCGACTTTTAGGAAAGAGTCGACACGAGTCGACTTTTCAATTCGTTCGTTTAATCTGCCTGCGACCCAGGTGTCAGTCCACGAAGTCGAACGATTCAAGAGTCGATCTCGAGTCGACTTTATCATCCGAAGGATTTAAGAGTCGAGCTCGTGTCGACTGTTTTGTTCGAACGATTCAAAGTTCGAACTCACGTCGACTCTTTCCTTAGAACGATTCAAGAGCCAAACTTGTGTCGACACTTTCGTTCGATAGATTCAGGAGTCGAACTCGCGTCGACTCCTTCCCTTCGAACGATTCAAGGGTCTGAAGTCGTGAGGACTCTTTCGTTCAAATGATTCAAGAGTCGAACTTGGGTCGACTCATTTCTTCGAACGATTTAAGAGTCGAACTCGTGTCGAATGTTTCTAGAGTCGAACTCGTGTCGGCTCTTTCATTCGAACTATTCAAGAGACGGACTCGTGTCGACACTTTCGTTCGACCGATTCAAGAGTCGAACTCGCGTCGACTCTAGAAAGACGACTTTGAAAAGAAAATATTGGAAATGGCTTCATGTCGCCTTACCAAATCAATTAGTTGTTCATCTCCTATTTTGAATGCGTTAACAAACATGCATTGGTCCTTTTCTCTGCTAGTACCGACGTTCTATATGAGTCAGGCGTGTTAACCTACGTTCTAGAAACACACTGATGTTACACGTGAGATGGCGTACTGTTGTCCCCTTCACCTTCCCATGCCGACCTGGAGATCGCAGTCGACGTTTCGAGGGACACGTGTGACAGCGTTGCTTATGATATGTTCCTACGTCATATGTTATATGCAATTTCAAGGGTCCAGTTGTCATAATGCGTTGCATACGCTGCGTGCGTGATCTCAGTATATCTCTACCTTAAGCGGTCACCCGTCGTTAGGTTAGGCAAGTCGTGCACTGCGATGCGGTACGATTTTTACGCCGCAAGAGAAAAACACCGCATTTTTGCTGTACATTTTACTGCGCACTGCGTTTTTGTTCGGCACTGCGCCTGCAGCACTTATGAACATTTTCTCTTCAGTAAATAAACAATAACGTTCAATAATCCAAATATGTACCTATTTTATATATTTCTTAGTAAATCATTTCCAATATATCGTTTCATTTCATATCATTAAATGAACCATAAAGAGGAAGCAGTGACAGCAACGTCTAGTATTTTTCTCACTTTTTTCATTATTATAAAAGAAATTAAATTAAAAAATTAAAAAATAATTGAAATCAAAATATGTTTTTTTAAAGGAAATTACGTCTCATTTATTATAATATTTGATAATGAAGTAGGTACATTTCCTGTAGTGGCGATTTTGTAGTGGCAATCCTGCCACTGTCACTTTTTGTCCTCCCAACGCAAAAATTCTGAAACAATCTACAGAATTTCAATCCAGCCCGATTTTTTTACGTAGTGCGCTCGGTTCCATGTCCACAAATTCTTCGGAAATAAAACGCACCGCAGTTCGCGGGTTAGCCTTATCGTACAATAACATTTTAGACATTGACAAGCTTTTCCCTAATGGTTAAAAAGACCCGCGTAGCGCTGGACGCTCGACGTCACAGAAATCGGAGAAGCCGATTCGATTGGACAAACGACGCAGCCGCCCAACTCCCGTGACTAATATTTCGGCGACTTTTTCCTGTTTTCGGGTGACGAGTCTCGGCGTAGCGCGTGGTAGCGCGTAGGCGCTACGCATCGCCCTATTGCGTCACGGCGAAAGCGCGCAGTCGACGTCACGGTGACGTCACAAGCGCGAACAGGGTGGGTGGCGTAGGACGCGGGAGTAGAAACGTGGGTAGAAAAGGACACGCTCAACTATCCATAGGCGGAAAGTACTTACAGTAAAACGTACTTACATATAAACTATACCTAATACGCCACTTCACGATTCGTTCTTTTCGCCATTGATTATACAGCGTATTAGATTGATCAACGTCGTACTACAATTTCCCAACCAGAATTTTACTACGAAACGCAACGTGTAGATGTCACTCATAGTTAAAAAAATATATTAAGCTGCTATTATTATGTTTAATATGCAGACCTTCGTGGTATAACAGTATGAAGGCGCCCTAAACACGCCTATACATCTTAAGGGCTCTCTAGACGATCAAGCATGCTTGTCAAGCTTCGCGTCGCAGGCTGGGAGGGGATCGTAAACCCCAGGAAATATGCAAATATTAAAAAATATGTATAATAAATAACATAGGTGGCATCTTCACGTGACGTCACGTGCGTCACATGACATAAATCATCAATTAATCAATCATTAATCAATCAATCATCAATCAATTAATCACCAAACAATCAATCACCAATCAATCAATCACCAATCAATCAATCACCAATCAATCTATCATCAATCAATCAATCATCAACCAATCAATTACGTCTAATTAACGCTACTCCCTGGTATAAAATTACAAAATTAGGCATTTTTGGTAAATATGAAAAAAAATTATTTGCATATTTCCTGTGGTTTACGATCCCCTCCCAGCCCGCGACGCGAAGCTTGACCAGCATGCTTGATCTACTAGAGAGCCCTTAATATAATCCTGCATGTCAGTGAAAGTCAATTTTGTGTGTTGTTTTAATGGTAGGTACCCAAAATTGAGAAATGCGAAAAGAGGGTACTTTCATAGATGTATATATAGTATGATAGAATATATATGATGGATCATATAAACCGTACCCCCACATTTGTGTGGGTTAGGTTAGGAACTCGCGATCTCCCACACATTGTGTGTGGACAAGGTCTGAAAAGGTTATGTCACATACGTATACCTACCTAATCCGTAGATTATTTATACATATAATACTTAGAAGTGTTTATTTGTTAGTCGCTATTGCCAGGAAAAAAACATTTTTCTTAATCAAGAGCCTTGAGGAATTAAATACCTATTGAGAAATATGATAACTTTTGAAATCTTCGATAGGGCAGTAGGGGACTGCAATGACGTTAAACTGATTTGCAAAAATATTATTTTAGGTTAGAATACAAGCAAGACTCTCCTAGATTTTGAAACATGTGTCTGAAAGTATTGTATTGTCTTGTCCGTATTGTCAAGTATTGTCTGAGTAAACACAGTTTTTATCTGCTAACGTGACCATTCTCAGGTGCCTATTGTTAGAATCAGCCTTCCACTGCCCTTTCACGTGTTTTAATCAAGGAAATACTATACGCTGCTTAGGGAATTCCAGTTTCCTTATATTAAACGTAGCTAAAAAAGGATCGCGCAGCTGTTCTTATAATGTAACCAATAAAGACGCAAGTGTGCCTGCTTCGGAGACAGAATTACAATTTACAACACTAAGAAGAATGCGAATTAATCCCTAACCAATGCACTAACTAGTTACCGTTACTGCTGTTACAAGAACCGGTCCCGAGTCCCCCATTAGAGTCTATAGTCTACGGCACACATCAACCACAATAATTGCTATTTTCTCGGAATCGTCGCTATATAATTTGCCTTCGCGGTTTTCTAACTCATTAAATATGGAATACAGCCGTTCGATATTGACGGCGCAAGCGCCCGGGAAGGAAAGAAACGTCAACTTGCAACGCCGCCATTTTGTTTTTCATCTTTCACAAATATTCGGGGCGCATTGACTATAACGTGGCTTGACCCTGTTCTTTGTTTAAAAATGCAACCTTCGCCGTCTCTTTCTGGCGTAGGGGAAAATCGCCGCCGTGCGAGCGAGACGGAGCGTCAGTCCACGTGCGGCTCAATTCGGTTGCTACCTTGATTAGGTACTGTAACGCCGTTATGTCTCGGGCGCCGGGAATTGACGGTGTTGTAGACGTGACATTGACACGAATGTTGATTTCATCAATAAATGAATTAAAAATAATTACGCTAACGCGAGCATGATGTTTTCTGTTGCATTTCCCAATAACTTAAAAATAAAAATAAATCCTTCGAAAATGGCGGGAAAAGTTGTCTTCTAGCGACTTTTGTTTCTCACATTGCCTAAAGGCTGATTTACATAGTCAATTACTAACTTCAAATTCAAAACAATTATAGCGCTGTCGCGTCAATACTAACCAATATTCCCGCTATATATTTTGGTCAGTCCGCTCCTCCCGCCACCCGCGCCAGCGGTACTGACCCCGTCTAAACGCCGAAGTTAGTAGTTGCAGTCGCTGGCACTGAGTTGTAGAGTAACGTCGCGTCGCCTCGTGTCGAAAATTGTAACTAGCGAAAATGACGTTTCTTCTCGATACCTTCCGTCAACTCTTCTAACAGCAGATAGGGATTTTTTCTCAACAAATAATTTACTCGTATCAAATTCTGCCGTTTTCCAGCTGATTTTCTCCCGTTGACTATACTAATAACGTGCGTAGGTACACCGTGAAAAAATAACGACAACTGACTGACTATGTAAACAGTGTGTCAGTTCCCGGCGTCAGCACTGACGCCTGTAACTAACTCGAAGTATATCAGCCTTAACAATTAATTTGAAGACCATACCATCCCAAAAGTCGTGCTGTTTTATCCACTTCTTCTTTTGGAACTATGAGCGTGATCGAAATGCTTTTGTAACTCACCTCGAAAAGTTGTAAAATTAAAATACTTCAAAAACCGTACTACTTTGCAAGTAACATTAAGTAATCCTCGACATATTATAGTGATAGAATCAGGCTTTTGTGTTTTTTTTTTTTTTAATATTGTCGCAGCGGCCGACGTTTTTCGGCCGATCCGTACCGTAATACGTGTCGTACTTTGCGGAAACCGAGCGATGACGCGATGTTGATTTTTGGAACGGTGGCAAGGGGAATGCTGCACGTGTCAGGAGAGGGGGGGGGGGGGGGATGCATTTAAACTTGGTACCCGCTTTGTTTGAGTTTGGGCGGGAAATTGCGGCCGCCATTTTAGACGCTTCTTTGTTCGGAGAAAACTTGTGTTTATTTTGAGGAAAGGCTGGAAATGTGTTGTTTTGGAATAGATTCGATGATTTTTGCATCGTGTTCTTATTCCAGTGCGACGTTTTCTCCTAGACCCACGATAAGTGCAATTTTTTGCGGAAATGTGTTATAATTCAAAAGCTGGTCGAGCGATTTTTACTAAAGAACATCCGAACACAGGATTGTTTATGATGAGGAAAGGCTTGAATTGTGTGATTTTATAATAGATTAGATTCGTTGATTTTTGCGTTGATTAGTGCGTCGTTTTCTCGTAGACCCACGTTGGGTGCCATTTTTGCAATAATGTCTTATAGTTCGAAAGCGGCTCGACCGATTTCGACAAAACTTAGCATACGCACGCATTATCGACTGGCAGAAGATACGCGATAATGAAAATGTGGAAAATCGTCGGATTTTACGGCGTGGTCGCGCGGGAACGAAATCGTCCAAGGTTGCGGCGGAAATGTGGGGCGCACCCCTGAATCGAATATCTACTGTACCTTGAGCCCTCCCCCCTCCTCCACCCTTCCGAACCCCCACCACTCGTCCCTCCACCCCATCCATCCCACGCGCCGCTCACTGCATCCGTTTGCTTTTCTGCGACTGCGTGGACCAAACAGCGACCACTGCACGTGCCTGGCCTACATTCCGCTTCCTTGTAGTAATGGGAGCGTGGCGGAATCGATTCGAAGTCGACTCTTCGAAGTCGACTTAATGTATAATGCAGGCATCATTGGTGAAGGCAAGAGTCGAAGATCGTGCTTGAAATGCCCACCAAAGGGCAGTTAGAGAGCCCGCTAGTCACTTGAAGTCGACTTGAAATTTGGTACAAGGATACTTTGTTGGGTCGAAATCCAATTGTGAAATGTCGGGTAAAATATCTCTTACCCAAGCGACACAAATAATACTTAAAGTAGTATATAGTAAGGCCCTTTGAAGCGCCAACGCTTGCGAAGCGTTGCTCGTTTGAAATTCGAATTCGAAGGCTCACGGCGACCTGAGTTTGTAATTTTATTTTCAAATGGAATGAGATGACGCGCATTCGAAATTCTAATTTTCATTGCATTGCGTCGCATATTATTAGTTTTTTTGCTAACTGCTCATCGACTTTATTTAGGAAATAATTATTCAGACGAAATAAGTCCCTGGCTACTTGCAGGGAAAGTCTTGGGGTGATACAACCGTTTTTTTTCATTATGTACCTGCTCGTGTATTTCTATTTGATCTATGTATTTGATTTGTATCAATCAGTGAGTACAGAGAGACAGTTGTAGTTGCTTGTTATAATTTATGACGAATCGTTACTTGTTAAAGTCGAGTCGTTTCCCTACTCTATCGAACTAGCGTCTTTCATGAGTGAAATCCAAACCGTGACGTCATTCAGATGTACAGCTATTGCGCACTACCTAAGTAACGCTGTATATCTACACATATACAAAAACAAACATTAGAAAAGTGCATTTTCCTATGAAAAATAGCTAAGTCTCCATTATTATAGAACGTGTAGGATGTTATTATTGGCAATGGCGTCATGGTGATAAGACAAAATGGCGGCAAAACGGGTAGAAGGCAGTCGCCTACCGCCTTCCGCCTTTGGGGAGGGTTTGGGGAAGGAGGTTAGAAGTGCACGGATGACCCAGATTCCACCCTCAATGAGCGTGTGTGGGTGTGTGCTTGTGTTATATAGGTACATAATATATTCACGCTGGTAGTTGTGGGACATAAAATATAGCGACGTTAGTATGTTTCGCATTCACCTTGACCATTTCTATGCTGCTTTTAATGTAGAGTAAGTAGGTAAGATACTTTAAGGACCCCCTACCACACTTATGTATATCACATAATTAAAATAAAATGAATAAATATTTAGAAGTCGGCAAACAAAAAGACCTAAAAGCGTTGAACTCAATTTTACAGGAGAGGCAAAAAACTAAATAACATACTTCCATTTGTTTATTAGTATATTATGTTTTGTTTAGTTGATAGTTTTTTCTTGTATAAGATCTAGCGTTCGGAAGTAACTTTTCATTGCAAAAATGGGATTTAATAATTAAAAAAACACGTTTAGATCGTTTTGATCGTAACTGTATTCATAAATTATACCGTTTTGATTGCTACTGGTGTAATAAAAACAGGATATTAAAAATGAAAACATTTAGGCATTTTTTATATGTTTCTACATCGTTAATCCTAATCTATTAAATCCCTAATTAATGAATATGTCAAAATTTCCTTAAATAATTAATAGGTTTGTCTTCTTAGAACCGGCGTTGAGTGCCGCAACCGTACCAGATGTTTTTTTTCCACTATTTATACCAAACCAATTTGCACAGTGAGTCACTTAAGTTATGCTCAAATGTGAATGTTGCCATATATAAATTAGGGATACCACAACAAAAACAATAAAAGCTGCAAAAAATATATATATTTAAAGAAAACATTCTTACTTCTTCTTACATTCTAACATTCTTAATTTAATATGAGATTTAGATCATTTTCAAAGAAATTGATTTTAATTTCAAATAATCAGCTATTTTCAACTAGCGATAGATCATTTTGAACGAAATTTGTGATTTGTGCCTCATTTTTCTAAGGTTTCTAGATCGTTTTGTTAGTAAATAGTTTTACCAATCGATAGAACGGCCCAAGGGGTACCGGTTAAAAAAACATATTTGGGTCAAAACCGATTTAGATCGTTTATATATATCGATTTAGATATAATAATAGGATAAAATAGTTTCATTTAATAATCGTATATATCTTACAAGAAATGCGCTGAGAAATACCGATAAATCGAGCCAAAACGACTGTAATTTATTTATTTTGTGATTCACAATCATTCATTTGCAGTAAAATGGACATGTACAATATAAAAATCATAGACAAAAATTCAGTTGCAAAAAACTGATAACGCTGATTAACACAAAAACTGTTACCAGTGATGATATTTTAATATTCTATAGCGGAAATTTAAATTGTTGTAAATATATGTATGAGCCTATATAAAAACTAAGCAATAAAAAGAACTTAATAAAATTGACAGAATGTATACGCCAATAGCTACTATTAATTTTTATAAACTGGACAAAGTAAAATTATAAAAAAATTAAAGCGTTAACCATAATCATAATAAATAAAAATGATTTTCAGATTCCGATTATTAAAATATCGTAACTCAATTATCAATTTATTAAGTTAATAAATTTATGAATACTCTAACTAAAGAGATCGAAAATCTTTCATAATTCGTTAGTTTTTTTAGTAGGTAATAAGAACTGAGCGAAAAATCTACCGTGTTTTTTTTTTAAGTATTTTAGTAAAACACCTAAGCTTTCCTAATTGTTTAAAGTACCTATTAGTTTACCCTGTTTAATTTTATTTTTCTATAGCGATTATTATGCTTCTTGCTATGCACAGGAAAGGCCTTTTTGAACATTTTTACCGAATTTCGCCATATACGTAATTTACAGCGTCAATTGTAATAATGTTAATAACACCCTCACTGAAAGTGCCTTTTGCCTATCATTATAGCACGCCTAATATTGACATAATATATTACATAATTATTAATCAGTTAACTAGTAGCTTGCATCAATGCAAACAGTCAATCGTGTTTTTCTGTCTCGCTAAAAATATGGGATTACCGTTTTAGTAAATCCCGGAAATCCGAAACAGACAGGGCATCTTGACCGATCCGTCGCGCGATATCGCTGAAAATAACCTCTAAATTCCGCGCTCGGTAATTTCTAACCTCGTCCTCGCCATTGTGTACACTTTATTTAAATTTAGTCCCGCTGCGGCATTGACGCGAAGGTTGGCAACGCTACGCGCCGACGCGCGCGGCTCGAACACGACACTATCGGCGACTACCCTCGACAAAAGGTCGCGAAAACACGCCGTTTAAAAATACTATATAGTTAAACAATGGTTTGAAATAAACAAAAAAGCGTGGTCGCCTGGAACGGGGAATCCTAGTATCAGAGTTTCTGATCCTTTGTTCTGATCATTGTCTATGGTTTCGTTTGCGCGCGATGTAATGTGACGTCACAAGAACATTATGAATATTCCCCTTTTGAATTGCCCTGCGGAGAATGTTAAGGGTCCCCGAAACGATCATTTGCGATTGTCAATGTTTACGTGATTGGGGGTTTCAAATGAAGGGCAATCGAAGCTCCAATTAAAGATGTATTATTCGCGCACGCCTCAGTAGATTGTTGAACTGTGTTAAGATTCCATTCGCAGATGCGGCATTTCTTGCAATTATCTACTCTTGCGGTTTCTACTCTTGCTATTATCTACTCTTGCGGTTCCCGTTGAGTATGAGTCAACCAAATCTGGTCGCAAAACAATTTTCCGTTGAGTACGAGTCGACCAAATCTGGTCGCGCGTTTTTTTTCACTTCTTTGACGTTCTCATATTTATTCATAATTATCTAATTGTTTTACAAAATGATATTTCAATATTCTATATTCGAAATTTCAATGCAATCATTGTGCAGTTGTTCTTTTTATGATTGGTGTAGTAGTTTCGTAGTTATAGTACTTTAAGTCGATGTCGCCGAAAATCTTGCAAAAGAGACAGATGCATCCATGAAAATACCCATTTACTCCAAGGGTTAAAAAAAAAACAGACGTTGGTCCAAGGAATGATACAAATTGAGATATCGGTTTACTCATGAACATTTGCAAAGAACTTTTGCAAGATACATTTTTATCATTTGCATATTGGCAATCGCTTCAGTTTCCTGAAGTAAACGATCATTTTCCGCATCAATGAGTGTATCACGTAAACATTGACAATCGCAATTAACCCTCTAGGTACATACCTACCTTAATTTGCAAAGTAGCTGTCAAAAATGGTGCTGCCAGTATGACCCCATATTTATTATTAACTAATTAATTACCTGATTTTGAATCTTCAGATACTTGCCGAGTTACATGCCGAGTCGTTTTTTAATAGTTTCTTTTCCTTATTTAGAAAAAATAAAATAAAAACTGAAGTCTGTATTTATCCTTTAGGAAGATGTTACTCGAAAATGGCATTCCTTTACCTATAGAAACAATAGCTATTAGTTGTATAAAGTCTTATTAGGAATTAGATTTTAGATATTTTTAAATACCGTACCGTAAAAAAATAAAGACATGTATTACCGCAGAGAGCATGTTAGAGACAGGAACAGACGTAGAAAGTGTATTTGCCTCAAGTAAAAGACGTTGTGGGGGCAACACAGATGGATCAAGTGAGTTAACCAACTCTGGTGGGACCATTTTAGTTTTAATTTCCTCCATCTCTGTTGAGATTTTCAGGTTATGATTTAGACAGTTGTTTGTGACATACCATGGTGCATCAACTATAGTTCTCAGAATCTTGAAGGATCTCTACATTGGAATTGGTTTTTGTGCCCCATAGCTGTAATCAATAGGTTCAAATTTTAATGGGCTTCAGAATGCATTTGTACATGGCCATTTTATTTTCTAGTGAGAGTTGTGACTTGCGGCCTAGTAACAAGTATTTAATATTAATATAGATTTTTTCATCATTGTTTCAGATCCCTATTATGGTATATCAATGCATGTGGCCCCGATGTCTAACTACGGCTAATACGCGTGCTTCAATCGAGAGCCACGTGCGGAATCTACATTTGGGGTAAGATACTATACTACTTACTTACTAATGAGGCCTAATTGATTTTTCAATTATCACTTCGCTCAGCGAGGTAAAGGTGTCAAACGTAATTAACAATACCCGTGTCGATGATTAGCTTTTAAAAGTAAAAAGCAATCGGACCCTCAAGTTAAAATTTAATATAATAATATGTTATTCGATGATAGTATTCGTAATGGAAATTTCCGCACTGCAAATTTTGCATAACAACTGCAGCTAATTCATTATCAATGCACAATAAAATAGCAATAAAATATGTCGTTAGTACTGCGGTGACACGAGTTTCAGAATGTTGTTACATAATAATTTTAATCACTGATGTTACACTTACATAGGTCGAGCCAGTTTTCATCTTCTTCTTCTTCTGCTGCCATGTCTATGACACCAGATGACACATAACCATTTCAGGATGACGAATAACTTTTTGCGGATCTTTATCATCATTGATATTTAAAATTTGCATTCTTATCACAACGCTTGCGTCTTAATTCCTGACTCCGTCAATCCATAGATTCCGATACATCAACATCTTTAAATTTCTCTATAGATCTCAATAGATTAACCCTTGGAGTAAATGGGTATTTTCATGGATGCATCTGTCTCTTTTGCAGGATTTTCGGCGACATCGACCTTAAAGTACTATAACTACGAAACTACTGCACCAATCATAAAAAGAACAACTGCACAATGATTGCATTGAAATTTCGAATATAGAATATTGAAATATCATTTTGTAAAACAATTAGATAATTATGAATAAATATGAGAACGTCAAAGAAGTGAAAAAAACGCGCGACCAGATTTGGTCGACTCGTACTCAACGGATAATTGTTTCGCGACCAGATTTGGTTGACTCATACTCAACGGGTTAAAATCTTTTTTGTGAAATTTCACAATGAATGGGAAATTTCACATAATAATATGACAATATCTTACAATCAACCCACCCGGGTTACTATGAAGTGTTTATATGTATATGTGCGTTTAACATGTGTGTAAGCATAGTATACCAACCAGTAGCTTTACTCTCGAGCTACAGGGCATTGCGGGAAGAGGATGCGAGGAATGTGGGCAGAGCGGTACGTCCCGTTGAATACCTTCAGTTAGCATGACCCGCAGGTAAAGGCTGGCGACCATTTCGAGCGTTTGGATATCTGCGTGGGCCGAGTAGCGGGACATCTGACGACCATTAGTCCCTATGATTTCAATTTTGTTCTAAGAGAAGCTACTGTCTGGTATACTGTGGTGTAAGTGTGTATCTTGTTATTGCATTCGATCGACAGAATTGAAAATGCAGTTCCGTTAATTTTATCCCAACGGAAAATGGCGACCCAGCCGGGAATCGAACCTTGAACATTAAAATGTAAGGTCAGGTGACCTAGTCATTATGCCACCATGGCGTACTCATTTTCCAAAATGTAAATATAGACTGAAAAAGGTCTGCACAAGGTTTAATTGTCTATTTGGTTTACTCCGATGTCTGTTTAATCAGATTTTTAGAATAGTTTCTGATGACCATGACCGGGCTGTTAACAGTCTTCCCCAATCAAATTCAGTAAGGTAACTGACATTTTTCTTTGGTTTACAGGCCCGCAGCTGATCCGTCTACAGAAAAAGAAGAAGTGTTCTACTACACGGAACGGGAAGCGGTAACGGCAGCGCCGCCACCGCCAACTTTATCCCACCGCGACATGTGCAGACCTCCGCATGAGGACCCTGATTATCAGCGACAAATCATCGGAAACTTTAGGTCAGAAACTGTCCTTCAACTTTCTATTTCAAAATCAGTAAGAATGCCCGCATGGAGGATGTCAGACCACTGATAACCAACCCCAAATTCAGTCGTCATCTATGTCAGTTTGCAATGATGTTCACTGCTATTTTCTCCATGCGCAGTGCTGACTTCGTTCCTGAAAGGTATGAAGTTAGCGACGCACTGCGCGAGCGAGTATTGGGTAGAAGCCATTACCGTTGAACGAGACTGCCGCAGTGCCGAAATCTAAAAAAGCTATCCCAGTAACGTAAAATATCTAACACATTTAATGTTGCATCAAATCTCTACGATACTTAGAAAAGATCTGATAAATTGTCATTTTTCTATTTTTAACAGTATTATCTTTTTCAGACCCTGTTGTCCACACAATTGTGTGGTTGATCATGAGTTCCTAACCCACACAAATGTGGGAGTACAGTATAAACGATATTGCTTGAACAGTATTTTAGCAACATCGTCCTCTATCAAGCGATGTTTTATTTTTTCTCTCTCGGGTACATAATACAAATTTATCTATGTTTTTCCTCACTTCTGGCACATTGAGCTTCATACGGATGTTAGCTCAGACAGCGCTTTCAGGAACTATGTTAGCTCAGGCAGCGCTTTCGGGAACTGAGTCGCCGATGATGCCACCAACAAAAAAATGTTGCCCGCACATCTCCATACTTAATGTTTTGTTTTATTTCCACAGACAAGGCATACTCTCAACCATGAATCAACAAAATATGGGATTTTCACAAATGACTGCTGGACCTATGACAATCCCAAACGTCGTCAGTCACGGATGGTCTAATACGCATTCACCGGTATGTTGACGCTTTAATTAAATTCCGTTCAGGATACCGTCGCTCTAAATGTGAGACCTCCCTCGTACACGCCAACTAGCAAACTTTTCAGGGCGAGAAAAAAACGGAATAACTTCACTTGCAAGATGTGTTGTTCGGTTGTGTAATTGGGACAAAAAAAAATAGTTTACTATTCTTCTTCTTCTTCTTCATCAGCGCGCATTCACCCACCGTTGGGCATACGCCTCTCCAATCACTGTCCATCCGGATCGGTTGTCCGTTTCCCTCATCCAGACAGGTCCAGCTGTTTCCTTGATGTCATCGGACCATCCGGTGGTCTGCCCACACTTCTTCTGCCTAGTCGGGGTCTCCACTCCAAAACGCGCTTGCTCCACCGTTCGTCTATACTATACGATAAGTTTACTATACTAACAATTAAAACTGTTTGTGAGGAATCACTACTAAGGATGTAAGAGGTATCACCGGATAAAATCATCAACTCACGTTTCTACAATGAGAATTGCAAGAAAAGTATTCAATTTGAGCCCTCAGGGCATAGACAGAACGACCAAGAGCCAATGACAATAAAAAAATTACACCAATGACAATAAAAAAGGCAAATTCGATTTTTTGGCACGTGCGAGGTCTAACATATAGACAATACAGATCCTGACTTCAATAATCTATCTCTAGCTGTAACTATACAAAGGATAGAGTAATACCTTTAGCTAAGATATATTTTAGTTGGCTGCAAGACTGCAACTGACTGCAAGACAAGAAGCTCCGTGGTTTGTTCCAACAGAATTTGACAATACCCTCCAATACCCTTCAATTCTCCCCCTCAATAATCCAAAAAAGCTTCCAACTGGATTCTGGAGATCTATTCAGCTTCTTTCCTAGCTCTCAGATGCAAATTCAGAGCCCACCATTTACCGCCGGAATAGTAATAGCATTGATTATATAGCGTATTAGATTGCAATATACTACAATTTGGCAACCAGTAACTCATAGTTCCGAAAATTGATTAATTTTCTATTATTATGTTAAAAATGGCGACTTTTGTGGTATAACAGTATGGCAGCGCACTGTAGATGACGCCGATGATACGCCGATATGGAATACAATAATAATTTAATAACTAATGAATTTTTAAATAGTAGCTCTTATTGTTATAATATTATTTACATAATAATGTCAATTTTTAATTTGGTATGCAAGTTTCAATAACTAATAATTATGCACATTCAATTCAGATGGACTAATAGATGGCATTCTATCTCTCTATTATTTTTGTGATGTAATCACTTTATGTATATAAAAAATGCGATAAATTGCACTAATATTTGAATATCATTGGTTAAATTATTGTTTTTTTTAAATCAATTAGTTCTTTACAAAAAAAAACATTAATTATCAATGTTATTATAGATGGCCAAATAAATCGCTATTAGTTTAGCCGGATAATGCCATCGACGCTACCTGCATGTCGCAGGTGCAGAAGGGTTGCCAAAGTGTATTGACATTCAGCAATGTAATACCATATATTATAGTCTATAGTCTTACAAAGACCACCATTGATGTTGGTCTCTTAATGTCTCGTGCCAACGAGAGTTTGGCAATACCCTCCGAACCATTCTTCCCCCTCAATAGTCAAAAAAGCTTCTAACTAGATTCTGGAATTCTATTCTGCCCCTTCCCTAAAAATCTCAGATGTAAATTTAGAGTCCACGGTTCTTTCCCTAGAAGTGTAACAATATTAATCCCTCGGCCTACCATTTAAGATGCGACAGCATTGTCCTAAAACGTAAACAAAACTGCCGAGCTTTGGAGTCGTTCCACGAATCACCAAATCTGTCTTAGATTTGGCCCGGTTGACGTACCAGGTCTAATAGTCAGTTCTGGCTCAACTGTTGTACTCGATAAACAGTTGCACGCGATAAACAGTTTTGGCTCAAAAACCTGACCGCGAGCCTTACACGTGGTCGTAGTCATAGGGTCAATATTGTAATGGGCTGGAGTCCACGGCCGCTTTGGGTGCTTATTTCATTATTTGTTTTTTTATTGCAGAAACACATGAAGCTGTCCCCGAGCTACGGGTCGTACGGCGGCAGCCCCGCGTCGCACTCGCCCAGCGGCAGCCCGGGCCGCCGGCCGCGCTCCGACAACAAGAAGTGCCGCAAGGTGTACGGGATGGAGCACCGCGAGCTGTGGTGCACGCAGTGCAAGTGGAAGAAGGCCTGCTCGCGCTTCGGCGACTAGCGAACGCGCCCAATGCGCCGCCATCGCGACGCCGCGCACCGCACCTAATGAGATTAACCTTAACACGCAGCGGGCTCCAAAAACAGAGAAACCCGGAGCCCCGCGCCGATTGCCCCTCGTCGCCAAATCGAACGCTTCGTTTCGCTCGATCGGCGACGCGGGCCGAACCGCGTCGGGCTCCCGGTCTAAGAGTATTTTGAAATACCGAGTACAAAAGAATGCGAAAAGATCGTTATAAATTTTGCTATGTATAATGTATATATAGAACGGACGAAATTTAAAATAATATATTATTAAAGAAAGATTAGTTTTAAAAAGCGATATTATTATACAAATCGAGACTTGTACATTTTATTGATTATCGAGAAAATTTTATATTTATAAATTAAAATAGATTATATTTACGTATTTTAGATTGTATTTAAAAGACAGCGCTTCGTTCGGGCCGAGCGAAAACCGAGCGAAAACTTCACCGGATACTTAAAAAGACTAAGGTACGCGCGAGTGGCGAGTACGCGTCGTTGTTTTAGCGTATTTAAAATTTAACGAGCAATTCTAGAGTTTTAATACGACTGACGGACTCACCGTAGATCTATGCTCTCAATCATATCATTTGAATTGGCTAAACAAAGTATTAAGTAGAATAGAATCACGGAATATTCTTCGAGGCGCACTTGGGATTCCTCGAAGGCTCGAGGCGTAGCCAGCCGCTCGGAAGCAAAGAAGCGCACATTTTATAAACGAAAGATTGATACAATTATAATGTGCCTATTTTCAGCATGACAGTCACCTATACAGTACAACTCTTTAGCATCTTCTAAAAATATTAAAAAATCTATTAGGGTTGTGATTAAAACACGACAAATTCGATAAAAACCTGCAATAATTTTTAATTTAGTTAAAAAAGGGAATAATCACCCAGCTAGCCCTAGCGTTTACTGCCATAATTATTATTCGGTGTCATTATTTAAAAATAATAGATTTAAAAATGCTTCGAAATTCTGTATTTTATGTAGGTTTAAACGCCATAGGGTATGTTACGTAAAATGAATAAAACCTCAATTTTGCCTACAATTCGTTACGCTGTATAAAGCGCCGCGTTGTTCGTTAGAAATAGTCTTATTAACGTAACGTCGATATCATTTTTTTTAGGATCTCATTATCCAAATAAATAATCAAATAAGGCGTGTAAATATTCCGAGTGATTCGAATTTCTTTTCAGACTTAAAAAAAAAGCAAAGATAATACTATTTTTGGACGTATTCGTTTGTGTTGAAAAACAACGAAAATATTTTTAGAATCTCAGAAAAAAAAAAACAGTTTTTTTGCCGCGTTTTCCAATTTGATGTGATGTTGGTCGTTTTGCAAAAGCGATCCGTGTTGAAAAACGTTAAAATTTCCGCAGCCCGAGTTTTGAAAAAACTCCCTTCGCTCTTCTTATAATTCGTTTATGCGTAATTATTAGTTTAGTTTTTAAAACTTTTTGCTCAAACGAGTTTTAAATAAATAGAATCGCCAAAGTAACTTTTATTCTCATTATTAATTTTAGTTAGTTCAATTTTTCTGTTGTTATTTTTTAATTATTTAAAATAGAAGATTGTTTATTTATTTTATTTTTTTGAGTGTTGACGTGTGCGCGAGCCTGTATAATATGTCTGTATTAATGCATTCTTCAGTGCCTATTTCGCAAACTATCCCCGACCCCGATGTGCAATTCTTATATAAAAGACACTGTGATCAAGAGTAGATTTTCACTTTTTTGTTCATTCAACTCGCTTGTTTGAAGAATGTATGTGATTTAAGCATAATATTAAGAGAGTATATTAAAGAATAAGTATTTCATAAGATTTACTGAAGTTACCTTATCAATAATAATAACTTTTAAAAATGTACTTTTTAAGCGTTGTAAGGTGCGTTTTGTGTCGATACAAGTATTATAAAATTACAACCGAAAGCACCCATAATTTTACGTTATACGTAGCTACGTTGAAGAGAATAATATATTTAAAAAAGATAGCATAGCGTAGTTATTTTTATGTAGTGTATTGCTTTATCACTTCCGAAGATTTATTTACAGTTTTTAAAAAAAAGAAAAGAAAATTGCCTTATATTTACAATGTATCCACAAGAAAAGGAAAAAGATTATAATTATTGAATCGTTTGAAAATTTTGAGATTTTTAAAATACAATATTTTTATTTCTTGTAGTCGTTAGGAATCTATCGTGAACTCATTACCTCATTGTAGAGAAATTTTTCGTTTTAATTTGCGCTATCAGAGTTGCCAAAACGTTTTTAAAATATAATTGCCAATTTATAAAAACCGAAAAAATAAATAAAACAAATTTCGCGTCTATGGATCTCAAATCGATGAAAGTCACGTTGAATGCGGAGCTCCGCCGCGGCAGAACGAAATGCTAAACGCGAAAAGCGGCGGATCTCCGCATATTTATAATAAACTAATTTTAATAGATTTTATTATTTATTCTAATGCCAATTCTCATAATCCGCATTGTTTTTTATTTAATTATTGTTTATACGTTAGTTCAATCTTGTCTTGTTTCGCTTCGTCGCAACGGCTAGCCGCTTTTTCCGAATGTGTTTTGTTTTTCTTTTGTTTTTTGCAAACTTCAAAAGCGATGGAAAAGTTTTATTAAGCATCTATGTATTGTAGTTTATATAATTCTTATACTATACGAGAAATATATTCGTTTAGATTTCAATAAAGAACCTGTTTTTTATTTTGAAGAGCGTATTTTTGAAACATGAAAGGGATGTATTTAAACTGTGCTGTTAAATACTGTAAACCGAACTTGGGTCAAAATAAACCCCGAGTTGTCCGAAACGCATCTGAAAAAATGTGCCAATGTCAAACTGTGAATTCAGTTTTCTCAGAACTCGAGAAATATTACTCATCACCTACATCCAGTTAAATTGCGAGTATTGTTTTGTGTTTAACCCCCCCCCCCCTCCTTAAATAGTACCAGTCTAAGTGGCTCTCTTGACGATCAAGCATGCTTGACAATCTTTGCGTCGCGGGCAGCGAGTTGATCGTAAACCGCAGGAAATAGGCAAATATTTTTTTGTAATATTTACCAAAAATGCCTAATTTTGTAGTTTATACCAGGGAGTCACGTTAATTAAACGTAATTGATTGATGACTGATTGACTCCCTGGAATAAAACTACACAATTAGGCATTTTTCGTAAATATAAAAAAAAAAAGCATATTTCCTGCGGTTTACGAACCCCTTCCAGCCCGGAACGCGATGCTTGACAAGCATGCTTGATCGTCTAGAGAGCCCTTAAGTACGGCTATTTTTGACAACCATCCTGCAAGATAGTGACTTGCAAGACGAAAACGTAAATGAAGCGCTGAAGGCAGTAAATATGAAACATGTAGTTTATCGGCATTAATTATCCCAAGCAAGTGGAAGCAGAAACTCTTCAACGGTGTTGGAGAAAACTGTATGATGGTCTTGAAGGAGACGACTTGAAAGAAATGGTTAAAAGAATTCCCGGATGTGAAGACATGTTTATATGTGCGAGGTGGAAGAACGGGTTGAGTAATTCATATTCTACAAACTATTAAGTACGGTATACTGTATATATACTGTAACCCTACTAATGTAGTTTTATGTAATAAAGAACAAATAAGAACATAATGTAATAAAGAACATAAGTGTAGCCTATAAAGAGATTTTTTTAATTCCTCTAATGCGACGTTTCAAACTAAGCTTTAAAAAAAATCTTGTTTCGAGCAAAACCAAATTGTTTATGGTCAAACTCTGGAAATTTGCCTTTCCTTACCAGCAAAGATGTGTCTTTTCTTACCAAGATCGATTAACCTTAGTCGTGATCAACGATGAGAGATGATGGAGTCAACCCGTGGCCAGTGCACGGTCTTCTTGCAGCGAAAACGCATTGCGGTTTATTGGTAGGTAATTTAAAAATAGCATTTTCCTTAGGGACACTGAGCCATTATTGAATGTGCGGATATCAATCTCCATAAAACTATGCCAACCACCGTATCTATATCCACTCGGATAGCAAGGCAGCTCTTATGGCACTAGCCTCGAATACTATTAATTCAAAGCTAGTGCAAAACTGTGTATGACTACTGAATTCCCTGGGCGAAAAGAACAGGGTAATTCTAAGATGGGTTCCCGGCGATGCAAGAATCGAGGGAAATGAAAAAGCCGACGAACTTGCTAAGACAAAGGAAAGGGAACGTTATACGGCCCTGAACCTTGCTGTGGCGTACCAAAAAGCCTTGCAAACCTAATTCTCAAACAAATATGTTTAAAACAATCCGTCCACCACTGTAACAACACGCCAGGGTTGAATCAATCCAAAGCGCTAATTAAGGCTTACGACCCTAAGATGGCCCTTGAGGTCTTATCGCTAAATAGGAACAATCTACGCATACTGGTGAGGGCGCTCACGGGGCATTGTGGCCTGAACAAACACATGTTCAACCTCAAGCTCAGAGACACAAAAATGTGCAGGTTCTGCCAAGGGGCAGAGGAAACTCCCCAGCACCTCTTTTGCGAGTGTGGCCCGCTGATGCGTAAAAGATACACCCACTTGGGTGGTCATTACCTCCAATTTATAATTATTTATAATTAAATATAAAAATAATACTGGTGAGGGCGCTCACTGGGCATTGTGGCCTTAACAAACACATGTACAACCTAAAGCTCCGAGACACCTGCCCTGCACCTCATGTGCGAGTGTGGCCCGTTGGTGCGTAAAAGATACATCGCACGAGGAGGTAAAACAATCTGGCGTTAAAAGATTGTTGCAGTTCTTAAATGACACGAGGCTTAGTGCAGAACTATTATAGTAGGTGGCGAACACCTACTATAATAGTACACCTACAGCAATGGTCGCAGTGTTAGAAGGCTCATAAAGACCTTAGAAAAGCCCCACACAACAAATAAAAAAAATAGGGACACTGAGAACACTGCAACTATCTACACTTAGATAATTCTACATTGAATAGACAATCCCAACAGATAATCAAGATAACATTTTACGCGGTTCTAGGATTCTATTATTATTTTTTTTATTGAAATAATTTATTTTAATTTTAAAACAGTTAAATTTAGTTCAATGAAATTTAAGGATCACGGGAAAAAACGATCAATGTCATTTTTTTTGTGAAAATGACATCTAATGCCATCTTGTGGCTTGTTCAAAACGAATCGAAGCATGAATCGATTTTTGGAAAGAAAGATCATTGTCTGCCCTTAAATGAAGGGCGAAGAAAATGTGTCGCGGAAAAGACTGATCAAGGTCCACACGATGGTAGTGGACCTTGATTAGTCTTTCTAAGGTCCAGAGGTGGAATACCTCAATGAACCTCTGGTTGATGCTGAGGCGGAATTGTGATGGGAAATACCGATCAAGGCCGAAATACTGATCAAATACGTATAATTTAAGTAAAATGTTTTTTTTTAGAAATTCATAAATTCTTGTTATATGTTATTTTTATAGTTTTCTTTTTTAGAAACCTAAATATATTTGGTTTACAGACAAAATATATATTTTTTTGTCAGTCAAACTTGCTAACATGTAATTTTGTAAGATAGTAAATTAAAAAAAAATGGAATTAACAAAAAAAATATGAGAGGCTCTCTAGACGATCAAGCATGCTTGTCGAGCATCGCGTCGCGGGCTGGGAGGGGATCTACGAAAAATGCCTAATTATGTAGCTGTATACAAGGGAGTCAGGTTAATTAGAGGTAATTGATTGATGAATGACTCGATTCCCTGGTATAAACTACAAAATTAGGCATTTTTGGTAAATATAAAAAAAAAAGCATATTTCCTGCGGTTTAGGATCCCTTCCCAGCCCGCGATGCAATGCTTGACAACCATGCTTGATCGTCTAGAGAGCCCCTAAGTGATATTGATCGTTATTTCCTGTGACCCTTCAAATGGGTAATATATAGCAAAGGGCAATGGCAAAAAATGTATGGGCGCTGGGCCCACCTCTTCAACAACAATAACGTAGGTACTTACCATTGGAAAGATCTATTTATCTAGAACAGCGGTTCCCAATTAGTTTTTCCTGCGTACCACTTCGAGAAAGACATTAAACTCGCGTACCCCTTATTGCATGAATGTTAAATAAAAAATGAAATCAGTTTTTTTTAATATTTAGTACCATCAAAATACAGTTGATGACGGTAAAAATCAGTTTAATATGACAAATGTGCACGTTTTTCTTTGCACAACTCTGAAACAACTTGGTCGATTGCCACGCGTACCCCTTGAAGCAACTTCGCATACCCCTGGGGGTGCGCGTACCGCTAATTGGGAAACACTGATCTAGAATATTTATGAGTACTATAACTTACTTCAATTATGAAACTTTTTCGTTCGAAGTCTTCCAAATGCGATGCTTGAGGCAGATTCTCGGTGTCTCACTCCGCGACCGAATTCGAAACGAGACCATTAGAGAAAGATGCGATCTAGTAACAACGATCGAAGAAGAAGTACAAAAACGTCGACTACGATGGTTCGGCCATGTTTGCCGAATGAACGACAATCGCTTGCCACGTAAACTTCTTTGGCGAGACCGTCCGACAGAATGGAGAATTCAGCGATCGGCACCGAAGAAAACCTGGCTAAATACCATCAAAGGCGACCTTAAAAATCAACGATTATCGGCTAGGGATGCTCGAGACGTGGCAAAAAATCGTCAAGAATGGAAGCGAATCGTGAATGGAGTACGAGATCCAGCGGCACCGACAGCAGCGTATTGGCTGCGAGGGCGACCCCCTCCCCAATCGCCGGCTACGGAATAAATAAATAAAAATAAATGAAACTTTTTGGAGTGATGACGTTCGAAATCTTACTAAATATGGCTAATTACACGAAAACCCAATGTTACCTACTATGATGCCAATTATTTATTTAAAATATATTATTTTGCAGTGAATAGTAGGTATATTATGATATAACGACTACCACCACTGGAGCATATTACATACGTCAGTAGACAGAGCGGCAATGAATCATGAGACACATTACGGAGTTCAAGCAATATAACCCATTATTTACTCTCCATACACTGCTGACAAACTTGAGCATTCTTAGAAATATACAGTTTATACTCACACAGCGTATGCACTTTATCGTTTGGGGTATTCTGCGATGATTTTTGTTTAAACTAATAGTTATCTATACTAATATTATAAAGAGGTAAAGTTTGTGAGGTTGTAGGAAGTAATCTCTAGATCTACTGGACCGATTTTGAAAATTCTTTTACCAATAGAAAGCCACGTTATATCTGAGTGTCATAGGCTATATATTAATCCGAAAAATGAAGACTTTTTCGTGGTAGTCGGATTTGCAAAATAAGTCGGAGAAAAAACGGTCGAACGAAAATGTTTCGAACTAACGCTGCCTTAACGATGAGAGATATATGATTAAGTTCTAGGGAAAAGTTGTAGAGCTTGATAATGCCTACAAAAAAGTCAACGACAGCATATGTCTAACTTTTATATTTAAGTCACAAAAAGTAGTTTTTTATATATAAAAAAATAATTTAAATCGTTAGGTCATGTTTATTGGTCATATTATCAACAATTATGAATTCTTATCAAAATAAGTAAATTTATCATCTCAAGTGTTTAAAACAAAATACTTTTCCCTTTTACTGCATATAATTTCCCTTTTACTGCATGAATGGTTAAAGAGATAAGACACTCACAAATAAGACACTCACAAGAAGACACTCACAAATAACGGTAATATAGACAAATTGGCATGCAAATACATACATACATATGCAGTAAAAATATAACCCTTCTTTTGGCATTCAAGAAATAAATCATAGCACTCAGTACTAACCGAACCACACTCATAATTTCATCACAAGTAATAAGTTTTACCGCCCAACGAAGTGGGCACGGGTCAGCTAGTTAAAAATACAATGCTTGGATGTGTTAGGTGCCCTAGGGGATACAAGGTAAATAGCCATATTTAATAGGATATAACTCAGAAACGGCTCATTAATGAGATCAGTCGTTCTAGTAATAAATGTTCTAGGATTATAAAAAGATATTTCCATTGGATTTACAGCTATTGGAAAATAGTAGGTGTATCTGATTTTGTATAATCTAAATTTAGTATTATTTAGTATTTTTATACATATAGCCACATTATTACCAATGTTATAAAGTAACTCGGAAAAATTTAACACGCAAATGTAGCAAATGATCAGTGCCCACCTAGGACTGGACTGTCCTGTATCTAGGCGGGTCAATGCTATTCATAATAACATTCAAATTGCAATGCTAGTCATAATAACATTTTGATTTATATATTTAGGGGGGTATAATGACTACCTACTTTAACCACCCTACCTTGCCCTACCTTAGGGTTATTATTCAAAAAGTAGGTAGAAAATTGTTGCTTTTTTTAATTAGATTTCTTAACCTTTCGAGTAGCGGCATAATTTCATGGCAGACCGCGGCAATTTATTGGAATTTCTTGCAATATCGCCGCACTCGATAAAAAGTACTATAACTATGGAAATACTAAAGCAATCATAAAAAGAATAACTGTGCAATGATGGCATTGAAATTTCGTATATAGAATATTGAATTTTGTAAAACAATTAGATAATTATGAATAAACTAGCTGCGCCCAGCGGTTTCACCCGCGTGGTGATGGAAAATTGTGATAATGATGATAGAAAACCATATATCCTTATAAATTATAGTGTGTTATTCTGATGTGTAAGCTATATTATTGTAAAGTTTCATCAAAATCCATTCAGTAGTTTTTGCGTGAAAGAGTAACAAGCATCCATACATACATACAAACTTTCGCGTTTATAATATTAGTAGGATATGAGTCGAAAAAGTGAAATAAACTCGGCATTTCTAACTTGTACTTGTCTTACGGAAAACCAGGGAACCCTATTTAGAAATTGTAAATACTATCGTGATCTGTATTAGATTCTCTATCAAAGGTAATATTTCGTTTTGCTTATTTACATACAAAAATATTTAGATATTAGCTCATAAAAACCAATAAAAATTTTGATTTCTCAAAAAAAAAATGATGATGTTTGACAATGGAATTTTACCAGAAATATCCGCGAAATGACGCGCGAAATTATTCTAGCGGCCGTCTATGTATCTATGGTAATAATGAGATATTTGGTATGGATTTTAGAATGCGTTCGAATTAGAAAATAATATTACTGTGCGCTCCGGGAGCAAGCCACCAATATTGGTCGTTACGTAGTCAACGGTGTTCTGATGTGCAACCAAATTTGGTCGTTACGTAGCCGAAGGGTTAAAAACAATACTTGTTTACAATATACCAGAAAACTTGTTTATACAATAGACCCATTTATGACTCTTTTCTGTATTTAGAATCGTAGGAACAATTTGACGTATGACGCAAGTTTTACGGCTTTTTTTTTAATTGAACGTACAGGATACGTTTTCTTGCATTCGGGCGCTTCCAAAATCCTTCCGGATAGCTTCCAAAATCGCCAAAGGGCCAGAAAAACGTGAAGCGGTGATTACAAATGTAAAGAAGAAATGTTGGAAGGCAGCAGACGGGATGGTTCATGAGCCATCCCCAGTGACAATAGAGTGAAAATCCTTCTTTCTTTAAACAAAAAATAATTCATTTATTCTACATATATAATATATTGAAATAAAAAATAAATCAGGCTTACCAATGCAGCCATTTAACTTATACACATAAATAGTACGATTATAGACATATATCACAATTATGTTCTTTGTTTTTAATTTTTGTTGTTCAGCGCTTCGATGAGGGAGATTTCCTCCCTTTTACGTTTACGTTCGCACTTTGGACACGGCCTCGTCGCGTTTAAGCATTTCGTGTGGTAAACGCTCGAGCAGTCATCGCAACGGACCGCGCTGCTCGTATTGAACGGGTACAACACTTTTGGATCGTTACAAATTTCGCAGATGAAGCCTTTCTGGCTGCAGAGCCAACACTCTTTGACGTGGCCGCGCGCAAACAGCACGATCTTCTCCAACTGCTGCGACAATGCCCCGTTCGAGATCTCATTCAGATCCGTGATGGAGTATGTGTGGATGTACTCGTATAGGTACTCGCGCGGCCAAACGCGTTTTTGAAAATCCTCAATGATCGGCTCGCGACACGTGAATATGTAAGAACGCAGGAAATTTAGCTGAATCCGCAGCGTTCGCAGCTGGCACATTGTATCGATGCCGGTGTATATTAACGGATTCGTCTTCTTGACATCGATTAACGGATAGTGCTGGAACTCGAGTATGAATGTGGCGGATCTTTTCGATATCGGATAGCGGCGAAAATCCCAGTTGTGTATCACTTTTGCTGGGATTATATAAACGTTTGAATCCATGCAGTTTGGGCAGTAGTAATCGCCAGTGAATGAGCAGACTCGCACTTTTGATACCTGAAACAATGAGAAAAGAAAATATAATACCGCTATTGACCCAGTGCTGGATTTGTACATAGGCCATATAGGCTGCAGTCTAGGGGCTGCAGACTTCAGAAACGGCAGATTTCATAGGGCGCTCGCTTGCGTTTCTTTACGCATAAAATCCACAAAATATCATCCGTATTGTAAGGAGATGATACGCAACCATCTCGGAACTCGCATTTGTACATATTTCACATAGGAAAATCACATTATAAAAGTCCTTTGTTGATTAGCGAATTAGTTAAATGTGATCTTCATTCATACATATAGAGGTAGAGATAATGAACACCATAAACTAAGCCGATATTATAGATGATTTTGCCAATAAAAATACCACAAAAAAGTTTAATTCTTATTTCGACTAATTCATTCATTCATTTGACTTTTTAATACCTACCCACCCACTTAAATAAGTAAAATTGTTCATTGCCAAAAAAAAGGCCTAGGCCATATACAATTGATTAAGGGGTCCAGCACACTGGTCCGTCGTACGCAACGTGTACGCAACACATTATGACATCTGGCCCTATTTGAATCGCACACTTATACTATGCAACTTTGCGTGGGATAAGTGTGTCTGCTTCCATCTAAATTCAAGGGCCAGATGTCATCATGCGTCGCGTACATTGCGTATGTAGGCCCAGGGTGTCGGACCCCTTAGAAAGTTAGGAGGGAGGGGTCGCACAAAGTCAAGTGGCCTATACTTAAGAAAAGTATAAATCCGGCACTGTAGTGACAACTAGAGTTGACTATCCAAAAAGTACATCTTGCGGTGTCGACTACAACGGGCGAGCCCGTCACCTAACGATTAGTCGTTCTGTCGCCCTGCAGTGAACGTAGAAGACTTTGGACAGTACAATCCTACTTCCAGCTACGCCACAACCCGTGAGAGTCCAACGCCTTACCGCGAGTGAGCCAGGAATAAACCCGGCAGGCTCGAGATACTCGCGCCCTCACTTCCAATTGTGACCAGATTTCTCCGGTCTCTCGATTGGTTCCGAGTTCGAGGTCGCTTGCGCGGTCCTCTCCCTTACGAAGCGGTGAAACGGAGTGCACCGAATCTATCGCGGACCAAGGCGTCCTTTGTCCGACTCTGAACCGGGATCGGATGGCCAATGGTCATTTCAAGAGCAGTCGCCGTAAGGTAGACAACTACCCCCGCTCTATAGGAAACAATACAGTTCCCAGACTCCCCCGATTGTTAGTCGGAGAGCACAGTCGATTGGCTTGCACCGCTCGGTGCGCAGACCGTCCAGGAGCGCCAGAGGATTGATTCCCAGGGGAGACTGGTTGACCCAGTGTCCTACCCAGGCTCGCACCCCATGCGTGGAGGCCATCGGATGGGTGTTGACCCGTGAGTGTGACCGACCCTGAACACATGGGTCATCGTGGCCACCTCATCATGGGCCCATTAGCATCCAAAAAGTACAGTGGTAGTATAAAAGTAAAAGTAAACTATACAATAAAACTTTAAAATAAAGTAGAGCTTATGGGTATTTGTGGGTATCTGCTACGGCCGATACAATCTGTCCTATATGGCAGGAAATTCCAGGCCGGATGGGCGATGCACTCTCAAGGAATATGAGGTATTCAAGGCTCATTTTTGGGTCTGACCCTATTTAATTTATACATTGCTGATAGGGAGACCATCTTTCTCACAGGTTATTGATTTTTCGCTGATGAAACCAAGCTTTTTGCTGATCAAAGCGAAGACAACTGCTTTTCATTATTTTAAATATTTATTTTAATTTATGTTCGTTTTTTTTTGTTTTTACTTTTTATTGTCAAATTTCACAATGGGCAGGTTTATTAGCATATGCAATTTCTTACAACCAACCCTACTATGAAGTGTTTATACGTATGTGTGCGTGTAATTCGTATGTAAGTGGGTGTCTTATTATGGCATTCGATCCACAGAATTAAAATGCAATTCTGCTAAATTTATCCCAACGCAAAATGGTTACCCAGAGACGGTCTTATCAAGACCTTCAAGACAATGAATGGATACTATGATTGCCCATGCATTAGTTCCATCTTTACCCTTAACAATAATCAATATCTGCATTGTCACCGAATTAAATTGAACAAGACCAATTTTGCAAGCAATCTAAGAAAAGGGGAAAGTGGCGATTAGATTACACGATAATTAGGGCCCTAAATCAGGACCCTAAGTAAGGGCGTTGTGGTTAACACTGCACTAGATAGGTACCCTAATTCAGTCTGAGGCCGAACGTTGCCACGTTGCCCTGGCGCATGTGCTTTCAAAATATTAGAAAATTGCCCTTTCCATAACAGAAGCCATAAATGTGAACGAAATAAAGGTGTTGGGTAAAAATATATCTGCTACTAAGAAATAAATTGTCCAACATGAACATTCTCGACCATTTAGAACTGGAATATTTCAGGAGTTATTGAATTAATTCTATTTCACACACTCTCGTCAAACGCAGTATGTTTTTCAAAATATTGCAAAATACCTACATACATTTTGTGAAATACCTATTCACATTTTTATTGAAAAACATTCATCTACGTATACTTATATATTTTATTTTAAAATAAAAATTGCTCTAAAACCGCTTAACAAGTACCTACTGCGTAACTCGAGAGACATCTTTATAAAATTGTGCCATAATAATTTAATCAGTCGCAAAATAACGATGTAAATTTATTTATTTATTTATTTATTTAAGAATTAATTACTATGAAACATTGATTAGCATATAAAAATAACAGGAACCGAATGGCAAAACCTTAACCTTTTGCTTATTTGTTTCTGTCACCCAACTGGGACTAGCCCGTTCTAGGGTGGACAGGACTCCAATATTACAATCAAGTTTGCTTGATTGCTTGGTTGCTTACAAATATACAAGTTTTAGTAAAAAGCTAATGACACTAAATTGCCCTAAAATGTGGTCTTCAGAATAAAATAAAATAATAATAATAATAAAAAAATATTAAAAGATAATATAATAAATAAAATGCAATTCCATTATTTAATCGGTAATAAATATCATATAAAATTCGATTAAATAAAATAAATAAAGTTATATGTGAGAAAAGGAAGAAACGGTCATTAATATTTATTAATATAAAATTACCTAGTCTAAAAAGTATACTTCATTGTCAAAGTCAAATAATTTTTGGTAGTTAGTTCAATGTTAAAATATACTTAACATATATGTTTAAAAATATGTTAATAATTTGTGCACCTAAGTTTTATTATACTATTATTTTTAACATTTGATGTATGGTTAGTCTGTCATGATTCGATAACCATTTCTTTAGTTTATTTTTGAATTCCCTAAATGTCAAGTTCATTTTTATTTCCATATTGATCAGATTGTAAAATCTCGGCGCAATGAAAGAGTAATGTCTTTGTCCAAATGATGTTTTCCTTCTGGGTATTATTAAGCTATTTTCTAAAACTTGTCTCGTTGGTCGCCGGTTCTGAATTATTCCTAAATTTGAGTTACTGTCCAAAAATAGCCTTAAGAGGGAAGTTTTTAGAAAAAGTTGTCTACAGTCAAGAACTTTAGCTTCCTTATAAAGTTCATTAGTGGGATGGCGATATGTTCTACGTAGAATAATTTTTAATATAAATTTCTGCGCAACTTGCAATGGCTCTAGCAGGGTTTTACCACATCCACCCCATCCAATTATGCCGTAAGTAATAAGCGATTCACATAAAGCATAATAAACAGTTTTGTGTTTTGGAATCCAGAATATTCCCCAGTTCTTTGAAAACATATCCAAGGATTCGCACCTTCGTAGCCACGTTATGTATATGAGAATCCCAACGGAGAAAGCAATCTAGAGTGATGCCTAGATATTTCCAAGATATTTCTCTTTGTATAGGCTGACAGTTACAAGACTCTAAGCTATCGCACTCGTGTATTACAATAGTTTTAGTAGTAGTGGGTTGACCTCTGGTTGTTATACTAAATGGCATGTATTTGGTTTTGCCAACTATAATATGGAAATACACGTACCTACCTTTTTCGCCTCTTTCAAATATGTTATGTTCTCTATTTTTATTTATTTAATATTATTATAATATACCTATATATTTCTTTATTATTTTCTTTATTAACCGTTGCTTCTTGATCAAAAACTTTGTACATTTCCAAAAGCCCCCGAAACCATCGTATCTCAGCGTTTTATTTCTGTAATCTGCATGGTTTTTAATTCACATATGCGGCATGCTTTGTACATATACAGAATATTTATTAAAACCTTGTTTTCCTTGATGGGACATTTTTTACGCCAGTTATCGTCGACGCGCACACATCCGCCCGTGTCGAATGCCGTGCGCGACTGACTACTGAATGGTGCGCCATAACTTCCTAACTGCGATTACATTACCCTATTTAGTGCACTAGTTAGGGAGGTAGGGCGATGCGTGAGGGCATCCACTCTTTGGTCTCAAGAGCAGAGTGGATGAGTGGATGCCCTCATCGATAGGGATTCAAGGTCATCGCTATTTCAGTTGCTGCGTTTATAATATTTTTTTCTCTTATTCTGAAGAATCATTTTCCGCATTAGCAGCTACGACGACATAGTTGGTAAAATGTATACAATGTTTACAAACAAAATGCGAAATTTAGACAAAAGTGCGACTCTAAATCGCAGCGTGTGAAAACAAAACATTAGCGACCCAAATAAACAACAAGAATCAAGCATCACATCAACTTGATAAGATTATAGGACTAAGTAAACCAGGGTGTCGGTGTCACGGTTGCTCACAATCAGTCTGTCGATTTTTATCAAAACTATTGAGAATTTTTCTACTAAAAAACACGTATTTGACAAAGCGCTTCATATTTTTTATCCCCATTGTTTAAAACCATTTCTGAATTTGTCAAAGTTACCCATAGACATCAGCAGGAAAGATTTTCCAAAGCATTGATTATATATGGTACTAGATTGCTTAACTCCATAGTAAATTTTGGCAACCCCTCCGCGTAGGCGAAATGCAGGTGGCGCTGATAGCATTTTCCGGCGAAACTAAAAGCAATTCATTTGGCTATCTATAATAACACTGATAAGGGATGAAACCTAATAAAGGACTGATGGCTTACAAAAACCCAATTATTTAGCAAAGATAACAATAATAACATTCAATTATTAGTGCCATCTATTATAAAGTTTTTATCATATTTTTATAAAGGATGATTATATCACAGAAATAATAAAGAGAGATGGAATGCCATCTATTTGTCTATATGAAAATTAAAGCTTGTAATTATTATGTATAAACCTATAACCCTATAACCTTAACCTTTTATTTATTTGATTCTGTCACCCAAATTCAAAAATCAATTTCAATTTTTAATTTGGTTTAACCCGTTGAGTATGAGTCAACCAAATCTGGTCGCGAAACAATTATCCGTTGAGTACGAGTCGACCAAATCTGGTCGCGCGTTTTTTTCACTTCTTTGACGTTCTCATATTTATTCATAATTATCTAATTGTTTTACAAAATGATGTTTCAATATTCTATATTCGAAATTTCAATGCAATCATTGTGCAGTTGTTCTTTTAATGATTGGTTTAGTAGTTTCGTAGTTATAGTACTTTAAGGTCGATGTCGCCGAAAATCCTGCAAAAGAGACAGATGCATCCATGAAAATACCCATTTACTCCAAGGGTTAAAATATAAATGTAAATGTGCTAATTAACTTTTAAGTTAACTTTGAAAATCATTACCAGACCTAACTTTGTTATATTTATGTTAAAGCTAAATAATTTTCAAATATTATTAGGATGTAGACGCCACTGTTTTTCAAGTATTAGGTACATTTTAGGGCCTGTTTTATTTGTAATGTCTATTCCGTTTTAAAAATGGTTTAATACGTGGTGGTAAATGTCTCAAATATTCCAAATATATCTGTTCAGAAATAACAGCGCAGCGCCTTTTGTGGCCATGCATCGTGACTATTTTGTTGTTGAATGCCATTCCATGCCGCCGAATTCAACAACCTCGAGCCATTAACAAAGTCAAATAAAACAGCTGATCGGTTCCTAAACTGTTGTAAATCATTTGGAATCAAATGTAATTTTAAAATGATTTTATTATATTATTTGTTTCAACAATTTGTTGTCAAAAGTTGCTTGTTTGCTCGAACTGATTCACCCATTTCAAGGATGTCACTAATTAAAAACTCACTTTGTATAATAATACTGCGCACCACTGGTGCACACAATCATCAAAGGTCGCTGCGAAATAAATATTTTATCCGAAGTAGTTGCACATGTTTGGGATATTTTTTATAAACTCAAACGCAAATCCAAACTCTTTGTCTTTTGTCTGTCGAAAACATCTAGTTTAAAATTTCTTTATTATTATCCTGGGCTGAAATTCACTTCATTTTACCAACTAAAAACAGATGTTTTAGCATTAAGTTGAATCAAATATCACATCTAGCAATGGCTAGAAATGCCAATAAAGTGGGCCATTCAATAGAACCTACAATTGAAGGATTACAGAAAAAAAACGATCAATGCGATCAAAAACGAACGATCCTTTAAAATTTTTGGTACTGTTACCATCGGAATTACTGTTACTATCGGAAGGTTAAAAATATTTAAAATAAAAAATGGTAATTATACCGAAGTTCCCAAAACATCGTCGCAGCTCTTGCACTGATAGTTCTGCGAGTCGAGACCGCGTTCCCTGGCCAATTCGGTGAGCTGTTTGATCAACGCCTGAAGCTCGGAGACGTTGAACGAGGAGCTCATGGAGTTGGAGATTACTTCAAAGCCGAGACCCTCGAGCAGAGGATCGTCGGAAGTGGACGGGCGAGTGATAGGGGCGGCGCGGATTGCGTTGTCCGCATGGCTTGTGATGCGGAGCTCCTTGTGCAGTTCCTTCATCATTTCGTGGATGTTTGGGGTGTTGTCGTAGGAGCCACCGAGGAGGGATACTTCGTCGAGGGACGACGTTTCGGGGATGACGATTGGATCGGTGGAGTGCGATGACGTTGAGACGGTCGAGGCGATCAATTCGGGTTCGAGTTCTGGTTCCGGTTCGGCCGTTAGTGCAGTTGTGGTTTTAGGTTCTTCGGGCGCCTGCGCGGTCGTTTCCGACCAGCTGATTCGATTTGAGAGCGAATTGCCGATATTCGGAGCGGGTATGATCGGCTCATCGGGCGGTTTTTCAGGCGTTTTCGCGTCTGCGTTCGAATCCGATAATAAAAAATTAATCGCTTCGTCTTCGTTAAACGCGAGCATCTGCCCTAAACCGCTGATCGGCGGATGCAACGGCGCTGCACTCAGCGCTTGCTCTTCGCCCGCATCGCTCTCCTCCAATATACTAGCGATATCGACGCCGGTTGTAATCGGGCACGACTTCAAAGTCGGCATCCATATCCCCGTCAAAACCAACACTTGCTCCGGCCAATTATTCAAAACGCTCGAATTAATCGGTAAGTTGAATTGAGCGCACGATTCCAACCCTTCGATCAAACGCTGCGCGACATCCAATATCTCCACATCGCGTATAAAAGCAACCGGATTATAAAACGGCTTTATTGTGCGAATGTTTCGAATGAGCGTCGAAAAATACGACGATAGTAAACAATCGTTGAGAGCGATACGCAACCAAGCCCGGCACTGGCCGATATCCGTGGTGATCTGACTCAATTTCGATATCTGTTCAATGCTCTGCCGGTGCGACAGCACCAAAATCAACGGCCAGAAGTTCGGCTGCGGTCTCCCGTCCACGTCCGCACCGAGAGCAATTTTCGCCTTTCTGAACAGCCCATCTTTTAAACCGTGTAAAAATATCGCTTCCAACGCGTTGCACAGCGAATTCGTCGAATCATCGCTCTCCAAAACCTTATATACCCTATCCTCCGATTGATTGTTGAACTGGATCTCTTTCACGCACTCTGATAAATTGTTTATGAGAGATTCCTTTATGGCGTTGTCTCTAGAGCGATTGGCGTTTGAGATTACGTCGCGGAAAAACGACGCCATCGCTTAATTCACTGTAAAAACAGTAAAATCCAGAAAACACGGTCACTACAGATGAGCCACATTACGCCATTTGTTTTGACAAGTAAACTTTTTTTTAAAAATAAGGTTAACGGAAATTGGAGCAATCAGCTGCCTGCCCTAGTTTATTGGAACCACAGATAATAATAATTATAGAATGAGAATTGAATCGAAAGAAATATTATTTATCACATGACTGCCATTAACTGTCAAAATATCAAGTAAATAGTTATTAAGGTGGTTGCTACCTGTCTTTTTTCATACAAAAAATTCCTGCAGAATACTAGCGATTGAAGAAAGTTACGTTATTAAAACTATGATAATCCAGTAAATAAAAAAAATGGTGTACGCGTTTCGAATTTCAACCAGTTTGAACAGTTATTTTATATAGAAACTTAGAAATGAAAATCTTGATATTCTAGTAGGATCTATGATTGGATTAGTGACTGTTATACACGCGATGACATTTTTAACACTATCCGTGACAGTCGGTGTGATAATCGAATTGCAATGCCAAAACATTTTATTTCTTCCTACAAAAGTCATATATCAGAGGGAGATGAATGATCGCCTGTCTGTCTTTCTCATCTTCATTCTTTTTATTTTTCCTATATGGCAAGGGTCTTATTGTTCGTGAAATCAATGGTTTGGGATAATGTCGATAATACCGGTATCGATAAAAATCGAATTCTGACGGATAATGTTCTACTTTCATTATAATTTATAAAATAAAAGAAAAACAATAATAATAAATTGTTATAGTGACAATATTTCAATGGCAATGCGATTCCTAACCGATTTTATACAACGGCAATATAATAAAAGAAACCACAAAAATAATCAATCACCGATTACACCGATATATCGATGAACGGTCACTCAATCGATGACTCCCTCACTCTGTCTAGAAACCGAATTTTGACGTGCGGTGAGCGTGTGCGCAGTGGTGTTTGTTCGCTGCTGTATCAATAAATACGACGCGCTTCGCTGTGTTTTGTTTCGAATTGTGTGTAATTGTTTATTGTGCGTTGTTCAAATTCTCGACCGGCCGAAAATGAGACGAAATACCTTTGCTAAGGACTGCCATGTCAAGCATAAATATGCCGGTCCTGTCAATCGACGTCGTTCTAAAGCAGCTTTCAAAAGAAAACATAATGACGCTGAAAGGTAAATTATTATGTATCTGAAAAACGCACATGTTGGCGATAACATTTCAAAAGAATATACGGTATGCGATTTCGGCACCTCTACAAGATGTCTCGCTGACGACCAATCTGATTCCGAATCTGTAAAAATCGCGCGGACTCCAGATATAGGCGAGATAAAGCAAGACAAAATTGTCCGCATAAAGATTTTTACAGATGCGAAATCAACAACGTCGATATAATATAGTCGGGTGACGTTTAAAACACCTTAAATTTAGAGGAGATGCTGAAACTGCATACCTACCTATATTTTAATAAAACAACCATCAAAATCGACTTTTAGAAGGTTGATTTTGAGATGAATTAAGAATTATGTTAGTTTATTTTTTGCAGCCGCATGTATTGGCGTTTACCGGAAGTATCGTCGTCAACACCTTCCATAAAAACATACCAACGGAGTGATAAGAGGCCCCGAGTGGATGCAAATTGGTCGGTGCAATCTGATGAACCTTCGACGTCGGCTGGTGTGGCTGATGTTGCAGATGAGGTGAATGTAAACTGGCCATCAATAGACCCGGAATTAGAAAGTCACCAACTTCAGTATGATGCAGCAGATGTGGATCACCTGAAGGGCCTCGATGGCTATCGAATCGTTGACGTTCACCACTTTCTACAAAAGTCCATGAATTTGCAATATGATCACTCGAAAAAATGTACCGGAGGCAGAATTGCTTTTCGCAGCGAGAGTTTCAAAGGCATCGTCTCCTGGATGACTTTTGGGTGCACAGGATGTGACCAAACTTGGATTTTGTCGACTGAACCAAGTAATAAGCCGGCTTTGAATAAGGCATTCGTTTGGGGAACCTTGACCTCTGGAAGCTATTATGCTCAAACGTCGCACTTATTGAGCGTAATGGACGTACATATCATGTCATCGAAGCTCTTCCGAACAACCGAGCGAATGTTAGGAAACGTTTGGGAAGATCATCTCTGGAAAGAAATGCGCTTAGCAGGAGCTCAAGAGAGAGACGAAGCTATAAGAAAAGGAAATGTGTCTGATGATGGAGTCGCATTTATAACCGTTTACGTTGATGGAGGCTGGTCGAAACGATCTTACGGCCATAATTTTAATGCTGCTTCAGGAGCTGTATGTCAATATTTTTATTTATACATGAAAGTTCCGCCATTCCAATTACTAATTCACCTATTTTTTTACAGGCTTGTATTATTGGGAAACATACAAAAAAATGTCTATTTCTTGGTATTAAAAATAAATACTGTTATGGTTGCCAATATTACGAGAGAAATAACATGCCAACAAAGGATCATAATTGCTTCAAAAATTATGAGGGAAGCTCAACTGCAATGGAAGCAGAAATTATTGTGGAAGGATTTTCAAGAAGCATGGATATACATGGATTACGCTTTTTGGAATTTATAGGAGATGGAGATTCGTCAGTATATGCCAGGTTACGGGAACGCGTTTCGTATGGCCGAAAAATAAAAAAGCTGGAATGTAAAAACCACGCTATTAAAAATTATACCAGTGCCCTATATAAGGTAAAACTTTTTCTTCTATTTTTAAAACTGAAAATTTTCCAGTGCCTAAAAAGTTTATTTCACTTACAGATTGTGAATAACAGTAAGTTACCACTTCTTGGCAGAAAATTGTTGAAAAGCAAAATGCAAAACCTAACAGTTTTGGCACGCAAGAGTATAATACATAATTGTATTAATGGTAATGCTGCCAATTTGCGACGTGATTTTAAAAACAGCCTATTGCATGTGTTCGGTGAACATTCGACATGTTTGCCTTATTACTGTAAGTGGCAATTGGCAGATTCGGGGGAGCCGGATGAAAATGTTCTAGACGACATAAAAAAATTTGAAAATGTATGGAGCTTCATGATGGCAGCTTTGGACTTGTTACAAAGAAAGGCTGACAGGCTTCTCCACAACGAGACAAATAATTGTGCAGAAAATTTTATGAGCCTTATAGCCAAGTTCAACTGTGGTAAAAGACTCAATCTGACGAAGAGTGGATCATTCCAGAGAAGAACGCATATCGCCGCACTCAATCAATTGTCCGGTGGAAAATGGCACTCAACAGCTTGGAAGTCAGCTACAACTATGAGCCCTGGAGCGTCGTTCAAGAAGTATTTTAGTAGACTGGAGAAGTATAAGGAAGTGAGAAAAAAACACATTAGAGTTCGAAAACTCTTCAAAGGAAAAAAACAGGAAGCTGATAAAGACTATGGTCCTTCACCTGATAATCCTCCACCAAATTATACGGAATCAGAGTTAAAAGAATTATGCGATGAGAAGATCACTGAATTCCAGGTTAGTATATTTTACCACTAATCACTTTATATTTTGATTGGGCCGGCCTAATGTAATGTTTTTTTACTTTAGGTAACGGGACAAGATGCAGTCAGGATCGAGAGAGAAACTGTTGGTCAACATTCGAATGATTTGTACAACACTTACAGGGAAAATCGGCTAACAGCATCATTATTTGGAATGGTTGGTAAAAAAAACATCTGAAGAATATGTTTATATATATATTTTTTTTAAAAATTTTATTTAAGCGGATTGTAAGATTAGTAAAGGTTGCACCTTTGCCGGACGTTTCGGAGCGGCATTTTCTGACCACTACGGGTGTATCCTCATCATCAAAGACCAAAACTTTGTTTCAAACCTTGGTCGGCAAATCCAAATAGTACAGCCAAGTCTCGTCATCTATCACGATGTTGTTCACATGCCGAGATTTTCTCTTATCAAACTTTTTGTAGCATCTCCCGGCACCATGTTACACGTCGTGTCATCTGCTCTTCAGTCAGTCGATGCGGCTGTCAGTCAGTCAGTCGATGTATATTAGTTAGTTGTAAGGCGCCTGCTGAAATAATTTGTTTTTGTATTTATTTTAGATTTGTAAAAGGAGGCTGAGTACACCTTGCCACAATCATGTCAAACAAGTGCTATACAAAACTGCGTTTTCCTCATCAGATATGGCATACATGAAATATGGCAGAATACATGAAATATGGCATACATCAGATATGGCAGAATACATGAAAATGTAGCAATCCAAAGATTCGAAAATGAACATGGCAAAAAAGTGAGTCCCTCGGGACTCTTTGTTGATGTAAAATATGGATTTCTCGGCGCTAGCCCTGACGGTAATTTTTTATTTTTTGCTTTTTTGTGTTCTGCCTAGTCTCATTATTTTTTTTTTTAAAAGTGGCACATTTTACCAAAGAAAATAATGAAATGGTGTTATGTACATGTACCTTTTTTGTACATGTACCTTTTTTGTACATGATTATTATATTTCAGGGAAAGTGGTTGATGAAAACGCAATAGTGGAGGTAAAATGTTTTCCATCAATTGCAAGGTTAGAGGAGAAGAATTTAGTTAAAATTGCGGAAACTAAAAAAAATTTTCCATTGAAAAATGAAAATGGGGTACTGGTTATCAATAAACGACATAATTACTATTATCAGGTGTGTATTTTTTTCAACATTTTAAACCCTTAGCTTATTTTAGATACAATAATACTTAATATTAAAGATATTAATTTTTACAGATTCAAGGACAACTTTGCATAACTGGGTCGTTAAAATGCTATTTTATCTGCTTTGTGGATGCCTTCACACCGATAGTAGTATTAGAAGTGGTGCCCGATCAAGCCTTTATTAACGACATGATACCAAAATTGGTAAATTTCTATAAAAAGTGTATCCTACCGGAGATTATCTTACGGAGAATACCCTCGAAAATGAAGTGCCTTGATCCTGCTGAAATGAAGATACTCAGTACACAATCCAGAGGAGTCAATGTAGCTTCTTCTGGTCCTATAGTTTCTGGACTTTCAAAAGAAGTGTCTGAATAGCCTTATATGAATAGAATTATTATTATTATTAATATATATATATATATATATATATATATATATATATATATATATATATATATATATATATATATATATATATATATATATATATATATATATATATATATATATATATTCTTTTTAGAATTGATCAATAAGATGATTATAAAGTAAATAATTATAAAAGCCACTTACATCGTGACGAAGGATTCCCTTCGTCACGATGTAAGTGTGGCTTTTATAATTATTTACTTTATAATCATCTTATTGATCAATTCTAAAAAGAATATATACACAAAACTATCAAATATTTCTATATATATATATATATATATATATATATATATATATATATATATATATATATATATATATATATATATATATATATATATATATATATATATATATATATATATATATATATATATATATATATATATATATATATATATATATATATATATATATTTGATATGGTTTGTAAAGAAATCCTTTTATAGGAATCCTTTTATAGGATTCGATGAAAAATAAAATTCGTAAAAGCTACATAAAAAGCAGCGAAATAATACGACAATGTTATTTATTATAGTACAATTTATTAAAATAACAAAATGAAATTTTAAAAAATGGTACGGATCATATCTTACAGCGGGCCGGATCCGGCCCGCGGGCCGGTTGTTGTCCATACATGATTTAGGTTATATAACAAAAACATCCTCTTAGCCAAATAATTAATAATTTAACATTTCCTTTTGTTACCTAGATTGGAAAGAGTCAGATCTGATAGTTTATTTATTTATTTTAGTAATGCAAATATAATATTTTAGTTTACAATTTCAGATAGGCCGTCGGAACTATGCACAATAATATTAAACATTTAATTTTGTAGTTTGTATAGTGGTAAAATGAATGGTTTACCACCTCACTAGGAATACCTGTATCAAGGTGGTTTTATATTGCCTGTTGAGAAGGCATATTATCTCCGCTATTAGGTTTTTTTTAATAACAACTTAAAATCTTGAAGACAGAAAGAAAGGAAAAACTATTTTACTTTAAATATTCTTACATTCTATGCATACAATATACGTTAAATACATTTATATAATAAAAACATATTATAAATAGGTTTTTACATTGTAACATTCATTTTATATTACATTGGTTTAAAAAACATCCATAAAAATTGCAGACGTAGTCGACAGTATAAATGAACAGTAGTAAAAATTGACAGATAAAATATTATAAAATGTACAATATAACAGTATTATAATTACATACAATTGTGAATTAAATGAATTGTAAATTAAAAATGTTTCTTTTTGATGATCTATCCTTTTCACACATTTTTCCTGTCTTGTGGATTAGTATGTAATGTTCTGATGTCAGTGCTCAAATACGTCAGTGATGATGTGCAAGATTAGTAAGTAATGTACTCCAGAGCTCGGCGTCCAATTAGAGCGTGGAATCGCCCTGGTCCATCGTTTACGCAGATTATCTTCCTTCTGGAATGACTGAAACTGGAAGCTCTAGAGAACAGTCGATTTGATTTGCATCAACACAGCATTGTCTCGGCATCTAAAAAATAAAATCTGGTATTAGCAGTGATATTACACCCTAGCTGGTTCGAATTTGTTTGTTATGTTCAACTACATATCATTGATTCCAGTCAGTCGATAATAGCATCGATGATGATCGTCTTCATTGAGTGTCGCTTGGTTGATCATCATCGCCGTCTATCGTCTCGGGAAAAGCCACTTACAGATAGCATGCAAGCATATGCTTCAATTTGCTCAATTTTAAATTCCAATTTGCATATATTTGAAACTTTGTTATTTATTAGTTATTGCTACCAGTTATACATTTTTGATTTTTAACATCACCTGACTATTCACCATGCTGATTCTGAAATTATTTTTTGTCGGACTCAATAAATAAGAGAGATATAAGTCAAACACCTACATTTCGGTAGGTTAGGTTAGTTATTTTTAAACAATACAAAAAACTTATACCTACTTCGAACCTTTTGTGTTCGAACTAACCTAAAAAAAACTAACCTACCGAATGTACCTATATAAAGCAACCTACCGAAATGTATAGGTGTTTGACACCATATCTCTCTTATTTATTGAGTCCGACAAAAGATAATTGCAGTTTCGGAATCAGCGCGGTGAATATAGTCAGATGATGTAAAAAAACAAAAATGCATAAATTGCAGCGAGCAGCATCAGCGAGAATAACGATTTTTTCGCGGAAAAGGATTTGTTTATGTATGTAGGTACGTAAAACAACATTTTTGTGGAGAAAAAGATCTATATTTACCTTAAATAGTTGTTTTGCAGATAGGCAGGTGAGTATTTTACATTTTGATCACAATTGTACATAAAAACCACAAAAACGAAATAATTGTACAAAAAAACAAGCCGTCACGAAATATGTAGGCCGGTTTACTGACCCACTAATCATATAAATGGTTGCCACATCTAACTTGCGCGCGCCGTTGCCACATTTCACTTGTGACCTTGGCGAAATTTTGACTGACACACGCACACTACCTTTGACATCACTAACACTCTGATACGGATTGGCGGAGCTGGGAAATCGAAACTTATCCTGTATATTACTAAATATTTACAGTATATACAATTCTCGCAATATTTTTAAAAAATGCTTTATTCTCTTAGGTACTCGCGTTTCAAAATACGTAATTTTATTCATAAAGGAGACAAGCTAGTGATTTATTTTCATACGAAAATAATTAAAACTTCACATCAGCGCCATCTATTATAGTGTAAGATTGACACAGCTAGGTAGCAACGCCCTTAATGTCCAGATCTCCAAATGTCAATAAATTAACATAAACATACGGTCAGTGGACCGGTCGGTCGACCGGTCGGTCGGTCGGTCGGTCGGTCAGTCGGCCGGTTGGACGTTCGGCCGATCGGTCGGTCGGTCGGTTGGGTGATCGGTCGTTGGCTCAGTCAGTCGGTCGGCCTGCCGGTGACCGGTCGATCGGACCGACCGACTGGCCGTCCGACTGACCGATCGACCGGCCGACCGGCTGGATTAACGACCGACTGACTGGCGGATCGACCGACCGGCTGACCAACCGACCAGCCGACCGTCGGACCGACTAACCGGCCGACTGGCCGATCGACCGACTGGCCAACTGACTGACCGGGAGCTAATGAGCCCTTGCTGAGTTGGATACGAAGACTCATTTGTTCAGGGTCGGTCACACTCACGGGTCAACACCCATCCGGCGGCCTCCACGCAACTACAAGTGGCACGGTGTGAGTGCAAACACTCACACAATGTGAAGAAATGATCATCTAGATGATCGATCGCAAGAAGCGATACAGGAATGTTCTGTTTTATGATATTCCGGAGTCAACGTCAGAAAACGCCAGCCAACGTATCCAACACGACACAAAAGTTCAACAAGTATTCAGGAAGGCTGTGGATAAAGATTGCGACATTACATCTGTCTTCCGGCTCGGTAAATCTCAAAGGACAAACGGTAAGCCACGCCCAATTAAAGTTGTATTAAAAACAAGGATGACGCCAAAAATATTATCAAAAATCGGAAGAAAACCAAAACAATGATTAAAACCGATGATAAACCGAAGCAGAGAGAATTTTTAGCATCCCTCAGAGAAGAACTGGTCGAGAGAAAAAACAACGCGGAATCTGAAATCACCATAAAATACATTAAAGGTGTACCGAGAATAACGAAGGAGCAAAAAACCGTAGCTTCACAGCCCATCATCAGCTTCCCCTTATTATACACGAACTTGGCTTCTCTAATGGCAAAATTCGACTGCCTACTTTTGGAAATAAATAAATACAACCCTGCACTGATAATTATCACCAAAACGCGCTTTAATTACTCAATTTCAAACTCCTTTATTGAAATTAGTTGTTACACAATATATTGGAAAGACCGCACAGGCAGCTATGGTGGAGGAGTAGCGATCCTATACTTGACAGACCTACGAGCTAGTATATCATCAAGCATGAGTCTTTACGCAGACAATAAGAAGATATATGCAAATCCACTACTCCGTAGCTACAGCTTCCAGAATGACCGCAACAAACTCAGCGCGTAACTCTTAATGCTGAAAAATGTGTTCTTCATCTCGGTAAAAAGAACCCTAAGCCGCCGTACTTTCTGGAAAATATCTGTCTTAGTGTCGTGAAATCGCAAAGGGAACTTGGCGTAATAGTAGCCAAAGACCTAAAATGCGAAGAATATGTGACTGCATTGTTAAAGAAAGCAAACTCCCTATTGTTCTCCATTCAGAAAGCTTTCACCATATAACAGAGGAACTGATGCTGAAAATCTAGCTGAAAGTCATTTGTAAGACCCATTTTGAAACACGCCTATCAGATCTGAAATCAATATATATCGATCTTCTAGAGAAGGTCCAGCGAAGAGTGACTAAATTGCCTTTTAACTTGAAGCATGTAACATACAAGAAAAGATTGGCGGCTCTCGGTTTGACCACCCTGGAGCAACGCAGGGCACGGGGTGACTTAATCGAGACATATAAGATCCTGACTGCATCGTATGCCGTTCCTGGGCTGCAGACTATCTACACCAATAACACTAACACACATCTGAGTGGGAATCATCTGAAACTCCAGCGTGAATCATTCTATTGAAATCCCAAGAATCATTTCCTCAGCAGTATAGTGGTAAACGAATGAAATGCTCTCCCAAGTGAAGTGTTCAGTGCCAAAAGTGTCAATGGCTTTAAAAATAAACTGGACTTATTCAACAAAAAATGTAATGCAAGCACTGAATCAGGCGCATCAGTTTAAGCTGCCTGCCTATTAAATATATATTTAAAAAAAACAACAAGACTATAAATATTTGCAATACATGCAAAAAAAAGTGTATGCGGAAAGTGTACTCACAGCAAAATCTACATATGTAGAAATTGTCACCTACAAACTGTAAACACAAAAGCGTTTTGTTATTTGACAGTGTCTATAAATCCATTTATCCATTACAATTAATATTTTTCAACTTTTTTGACATTTTTTGAGAGTGATTAAAGACTGGAAGCCTCAATAAGCATGTTTTCTTATACACTAGTCATTCTGACTGGTTTTGGAAGAAATAGATATATTTAAATAGCTGACAAATCTAGTGTTAAATAGGCGATTTTAGACGGAACCGTATTGGTTTCGCGAAAAAGAAATCCGGCGGAGGTTAGACGGAGGGACCGTCTCCGTCTCTTCTTCTTCTTCTTTTTTGTTTGATGGCTCCACCCAAAGAGGGTGATTTCTGCCAAGTGTGCCGTTGAAATAGCAGGAAACTTTTTTGTGTTAGTGGACGTCACTGAAACAATTAAGACATCACTCCGTCGGGAACACAAAATCGAATAATAATAAATATAGTGAAATACATATATACGTTTAACACACAAACACTCTATGGAGGAACATTTATTAATTATTATTAAAGGGACATACTCTTGAGTTTGATAAATTTACAGATGATTTTGTAGACATTGGGGGTGTTGAGAGATAATAAAAAGTCTATACTAATAGGGAGCTGAATTTTGAGATTTAAGAGGTCCGGAATGAAGTTAGGGTAGTTATTAACAATGGGACAATTAAAGAAGAGATGGTCCAGAGTGCAAAACGCATGACCGCAGTCGCACTGAGGAGAAGGGAGTACATGTATTCGGTTGAGGTGAGCGGGAGTGCAGCAATGACCGATGCGCATCCTGCAGAGGGTGGAGATTTCCTTACGGGTGAAAGGTAGGTGGTGGAACCAGGGTTTGGTCCTTATTTCTGTTTGGATTTGAGAGTATCTCTTACCTTTGACCAATGAGGACTCTTGCCACCTCCGAGCCCATTTGTTAGTGAGCTTTTTATCTATAACAGGGAAGAGGTCCGAGAGTGGTAGGCGGCACTCGGCAGCACCACCGAAAGTTCTGGCGGTGTTCGCAAGCTCGTCCGCCCTCTCGTTACCTCTTATCCCCGTGTGACCAGGTATCCAGCAGAGAATCACACGAAAACCAGCCGTCTCCAAACTACAATATCTCTGTCGAATTTCGTTCTCAATGTGGGATGGCTTGTTGTTGAGAGAAGGGAATCCAAGTTTTTGGATAAGGCTTAACGAGTCGGTGAAGATTATAGTAAATTTTAAATCAGACGACTCGATAAGTTGTAGCGCCTTCAGTATGGCGATACTCTCTGCCGTGTAGATCGAGGCTATGCTTGGAAGTCGTATGAGAATGTGGTTATCGCTGTTCATATGGAAGATTGCGGCGCCAACATAGCAGCCATCGTCTGCTTTAGAGCCGTCTGTGAATATATAATTCCACCCTGGCCAATTCCTATCAATGAGCTCGTTGAAGAGAGGACCATTATCAGGCTGATATTCACCGGGTTTCTTTTTCATTAGAACGGATTGGTGGAATATTCGAGGAACAGCAAGCCTTTCCTCTAGTGACAGACAGAAGTTGAGCGGGATCGTGTACCGGTGTATGATGTCGGACTGACGGTTTAGCCACCGATGGCTCTTGCATAGGAGGGGGAGTTTGGCTGCTGGAGTGGAGGCGGTGCTCAATAACGATGACAGAATCGTAAGTTTGGGCACCAGCGGATGTGAGATCATTGCCAGGCGCTTAAGGTAAAACCTATCGGCGAGGCTCTGGCACCTCACATCTACTGGGGCCTCTGAAGCCTCGACCTGAAGGGCATTGGTAGGAGAGCTCTTCATAGCTCCAAGAATCAGGCGCAGTCCTTTATATTGTAGGGTATTCAATTTCGACTGACACGCTTTGGAGAGAGGATATGTGACAAAAGTAGCATAATCGATTTGAGACCTTACAAGTGCGTTATAGAGGAGTCTAAGGGTAGTAGGGTGGGATCCCCACCAAACCCCGCACGTTGCTTTTATGATATTAAGGTTTTTTTCTCCTCGGGTGGACACTCTATCGATGTAAGGAGCCCAAAGTAACTTACTATCGATGGTAACACCCAGGAAGGTCGCTTGAGATCTGAGCGGGATAGATATGTTATTATACCCAATACGTAAGTTAGGAGGAATTCTACGCCTTGAGAAAATCACCGCCGTACTTTTCGATGGGGAGATCTCCAGCCCCGAATCGGTGAGGTATGAGTCCAAGGACTCAAGGGCCTTTGATACCCTAACTATTGCCGTCTCGAGCGAGGGCGACGATTGGTACAGCACCACATCATCAGCATATTGCAGAATTCGGCAATACTGCACAACCGTCCTTTCGAGATCGTTTGTGTAAACGTTGTATAGCAACGGAGACAAGACGCTACCTTGAGGGAGGCCCTTGAATACTGTGCGGTTGAGCGATATATAGGGCGATTGAATAGTCAACCGCCTTTCTCTGAGTATATTGCAGATAAATCGCACCACATTAGCAGGCACCCCCATCTTGGTGAGCCTGCATTGAAGAATGGGAACTTGGACATTATCGTAAGCAGACTTAATATCCAGGAATACAGCAACCAGATACTCCTTTCTCATCTGCGCCAGGCGGATATCCGTAGTAAGGATGCCTATATTGTCCAAAGTCCCCCGGCCACTGCGGAACCCGAATTGGGACTTGGACATTTTCCGGGACGACTCGAGGTACCATTCCAGGCGATTCTTCAGTAAATGCTCACAAATTTTACAGAGCGTCGAGGACAGTGCGATAGGCCGATATGATCGTGCAGAAGCTGGGGTCGACGGATCGGTAGAAGGCTTAGGAATAGGAATAATGATCTGGCTCCTCCATGCTGGAGGAGGTCTTCCCATATTAAAAAATACGTTGAGCAGCTGCACAAGATAATCGGTGACAGGCTGCGGGGCACTGGATAGAAACGAGTATGGGATTAGATCCTCTCCGGGCGAGCTGTCCTTTAGCTGGCGAAAAGTTGCCTGAAGTTCCTCGGGTATGAACTGACCTTCCAAAGAGAGAGTGTCGAAAAGAGGGCACCTATCTTCACTCAGCGGAGGAGAAAGAATCTCATTACTGTTGGGGCAATGGGGCGGGGCTAGATTGTCAGAAAAGTCTTCCAGTACATGGTCCGGAATGGCGTTATTATGTTGTTGATTTAGTCCCTTTCTGAATCGCTTCACCATTGCCCATACAGAGGAGGCGGGTGTATTGGAAGAGAGACTAGTACAGAAGCGACTCCAGCCTTCTCTCTTCTTGCGTTTTAGGAGCCGCTTGCATTCGGTGGCTGCCTTCTTGTACTCATTCCACGTTACAGAAGATAGGTTACGCCGATACGTCTGGAAGGAAAATTTCCGGGATGCGACCGCCTGCGTACACTCCTTATCCCACCACGGAGGTGAAGCTGGAGTCGACGTGCGTCCCGTCGTCGAGGGAATGTGTCTCCGAGCGCACTCCGAAATGCATTCAACAAATGCGTCGTAGCATTCATCCTCATGTCCCTGTATAATAGGAGGAAGCGTTGTAGCAGCAACCTCAAGGTCTCTCAGGAAAAAGCCAAATTTGTCAGATGACCGATCCACTCTGAAAAGGGACCGTCGGCAGAGGAGGTTACGTCGAGAGAGTTCCTGATCAAATTCTATACAAATAGGAAAGTGGTCGCTACCCAGTGGGTCGGGGAGGGTGCGCCAGGAGGATATCAGAGCAAGCGAAGCGACGGCGAGCAAAATGAAAGGTCAACGGCAGAGGGCCTCTCATTGGGTCCGGTCACTAAGGTGGGCGATCCATCGTTGATTATGCAAAGGCGATGAGCATCCATCATCTCCAAGAGGGCAGAACCACGTCGGTCCGAAACCGCGCAAACCCACACTCCTGAGTGAGCATTAAAATCTCCCAGGATGAAAACTGGACATTTAAAGGATGAGAGCAATGAATCCCACCAGCTGTTTCTGACGACTATACAAGGTGGGATGTATATAGAGATAAACACTATCCCGTTGGCTTTCACCGCCGTAACCTGTGCATTAGGGCCCGGTGAGGGCACAGGAACTACTGTGAATTGAACAGAGTTCTTTATGGCGATGAGACAGCCTCCGTGACCATCTCTTCGATCCGAGCGCACGCAGGAAAAGCCAGGAATATTGAACACGACGGATGTACTAAGCCAAGTTTCGCTTAGTGCTGCGATATCCACATTGAGAACGTCAAGGAGATTCATGAATTCGGCTTTCTTTCCGAGGATTGATCTGCAGTTCCATTGGATTATTACACCCATATTATTACAGGTATATTAATATGTTATAATACAAAGTATTAGGAAAGGTAAAAAAACAAATTAAATGAGATATAGGTAAAATTAAGACAGATAGATTTTTTTAGAGGAATTAAAGAGAAGTAACTATCAAGTGATAGTTACTCGCATACAATGACGGAGGCGGCGGGAGACCCGGCGCTTCGCACTTCAAATGCTTCGAGAGCGTCGTCTAGAACGGTGACAAGTGTAGAAACCGTGCTTGTAGCTGAGGAGAACTCGGGCCCGGAGGCGGACTGCAGTGCCTGCAGTTGTTGTTGGGTCGCTCGAATAATAGATGCGATGCTAGCGGCGGGGCTTCGGTGCGGGTTATCCAAACACACGCCATTTCCGCTGGGGGAGGAGAAATTATCCCAGGCATACCTGGGGCTGCTAATGCTCGCTAAAGGGGGAGAGCGAATTTTTCTTTTTTTTGTGCCTCTGGATTGTTGAGACCGAGGAGGGTCCACAACGACAATCCGAGGGCGGTAAGGAGGCCTTTCGATAACGGGTTTCGGGGCAGGTTGGTAGGAAGATGCTATAGTGGAGAAAAGGGGCTTTCTATTGACCCTAGAAGCGGCATCGAAGTAGGATACATTTTCCGTCGACATCAGATGTTTAATTTTCTTTTGTCTTAGGAATTCTTCGCAGCCGATATTATTTGCAGAATGTGAGGGAGATTTACAATTTGCGCATTCCACGGTCTCTGACTTGCAGTCCGCTACGGAATGCCCGCCAGCACAGCGGAAGCAACGTGGAGTTCTCGCTCGGCAAGTATTTCGGCTATGCCCGAATCGGCAACAATTCAGGCACTGAAGAACTGGTAAGGCGTACGGCTCAACTACTAAGGAGTTATAAAAAAGAAAAACCTTTTCGGGGAGTATTTGGCCTTCAAAGGTAACAACAACCGTGCGGGAGGGTTTCCAAACGGACTCGCCGTTCGACTTATCCCTATAGTTTAGGCGTCGAATTTTACGAACTTTGATCGAGTTGCTTGCATTAAAGCCCTCGATCAACTCGTCATCAGTAAGGGAGGTTTCGATACCTTTGATCAAACCAGCGCGGAATGTGGTATACGCTGGAATGAAGGCGTTGTAATTGTGTTGGGCTAAAAGAGTAAGAGAGGTGAAAGCGTTTGCATCTTTTCCTGTCCTAAAAGCAACCTCTATGCGGTTGCGTCCAATTTTTTTAATATTTAAAATACCTGCTACTTTAAAGTCAAATAAAAGTTTTCCAATGGCAATTGGATTAATATTGCCTCTAGCAGCACCGTGCTCCTCCTCGGTGTTTGCTGGCGGGGAATATTGAAGGTATGCTATATATGGGCCTTTGGCACCATCAAGGTATCTATTGGGCGGAGGTGGCGGAGAGGGAGAGGGTTTAGGAAGAGGAATGGTATTTACTTCCACTACCGATGCGACGCTTAACGACGCATCCATAGCGTCAGAGGACATGGGAGAACAGGGATTAGTTTCTGGAATGAAACCCAGGAATGGGACCGGTGTGCCGGGGCGCACCGGTCCCCCAGATCCTAATTCCATTGCGCCGACTAAACCGGCTTTTTATTACGCATACTTGTCACGAGAGAATAAAATTAAAAGCAAAAACTAACAGGGGGTAGACACAAAAAAAAGGAACAAAAAGCCGCTCACTCTGTGAAATTAGAGTTTCACCGTAATGGCGTTTACAAATAATATATAAGTTACTCACAAATATCGCAACCCACAATTTCACAGACGGCACAAACACATACACCACGAGAACGAGGACGATCACGACAAACGCGTCCGACCCGCACCAAAGTGTTAGTAGAAGTCGTCTCCGTCTCTACTCCAAAGAAATGACAAAAAATATTTTGTAAACTGTAACGTAACGTAATAAAACGTAAGCTGAATGCCAATAGACAATAATAACTTGTTTTATTTTTCCGTCGCATTCTTTGACTTTCTTCCCTGGAAAGAACCACCGAAGAAAACCAGAAGCCATTTTTTTGGTATTGTCTAGTAGGTTTTTAATACGATTTTACAAAGGTGTTTTCTATTTTATATAATTTTCTTCTTTTGAACACATACGAAGATTTGGAACAGATACGACCAAAAGTTAGAAAATTATACATTATTTATTACTCAATCATTCATACCAGTATACTGGCAGCGGTTGGTATAGTCACGAAGTCAGGAGAAAGAGAATCATCGGGGATGTTATTATGAAATAACAAAATAAATATAAAAAACTAGTTAGAGTACGTTACGGTTAGTTACAGTTAGTTACGATTTTAAACACATTCGACCAAAGACTACGAATTATACATCACTGATCATATCTATCATATTATACATTCACACACAATCATATCGTAACCACTCCTACACATCGCAATCTCTGTATCCAACAAAATGTACATAGAACGAATGCTTGCCAGCCGTATATTTACAAGGATAAAACAGCCTCGACATGGCATTTGTTTGACAGTTGTTTTTCCACAAGATAGGAAGATTTTTCCACCAATAAAAGGATGTCACGCTGATAGATAAACAGCTGTTCGACGACACAGGATGATTTTGCGGTGTATTGTTTCACTGGCGACGCTTTTATTATATATTAAGGCTGCTGCGCCGGATGAGAGCGAAGTGAAAGGTGAGAGGTTTGAAGTTTCGACTCTCGTCAGTAGTTCAAAATGTGTACTTTTACAGATTTTGTGTTGTGCCGCCTCTGTGGCGCCGATCTCGTCGATCCGCACTATTTCGTGGACAGGATAAGCCCGACGTCGCCCGCGCATGCAAATAGGACATTATTCGGAAGGAAACACGTTTATATACAGAGACTTGTGAATCCTTACGGCGCAAAATTTGAAATCGTCACGGCTAAAAAGGCGCGATGTGTCGGTATTGGTGACGTAAGTAGCTACAATCGTATAGGTTAACGACAGCCCATCCCTACAAAGCTATTTCACTGTAGGGTTGGTCAATATACTGTCATAGTGAATATGCACTAATAATTATTATTTGCACGTTTGATGGAGCCTGTTGTCCGAGCCCATATTTCTCATAATGCCACACGTTGGCGAATGTTCATGTCCCAAGTGGGTGTAAACAACTATTAGGGAAAATATATAGAAAACTCCTATAGCAGATATGTCAACGTCACCGTAGCATAATGAGCAGTGGTTGTCGGCATGCGAGCCGCGCTTGCACACTCTGCACCCTTCTAATTTTGACGTGATTTTCACAGCTCCGAGCTGTCAGCTGGCTGTCTTATTTTCTTTGAAAATCCGCATCTTATAACCTAATGGCCCCTCCACACGTTGGCGAATGTTCGTGTCCAAGTGGGTGTAAACAACTATTATGAAACATATTATATGGAAAACTCTTATGGCAGATATGCCAACGTCACCGTACCACAAAATATATGCGGTGGTTGTCGTGGTTCCTAATACTTGTTTACACCCACTTGGACACGAACATTCGCAAACGTGTGGAGTGGGCATTAGATTGAGTACATACTTATTCATTCTTACGCACGATGAGTACGACGAAAGTACGATGAAATACATAAGCGATGATCACAGCCATCGATGGCTGTGCTACGACAGCATGATGATATTGAAACGAGTATTGAAGTAACGTATGCGAGAAACTTTGCTCGGCAACTAAGGGTTGAACATACTGAGTCCACGTACGCAACGCATACGATCTAACGCTCCCACGTTGGTGTGCATACTTCCCACGTATGCGATGTCAGAAGATGCACTAGTATTGAGTACAACCGCTGTACAATATGTTTTTCTGATTCTGGGGGCGAGTGAGAATGATTTACTCGGTTTGTTATTTTAAATTAATACGTCCGCACGACAAAAACAAAAAAGTTAAGAAAAGAAGATATTGGTAAATGACTTCATATCGCCTTACCAAATCAACCAGTTGTTCATCTCCCATTTGAAAAGCGTAAACAAACACATATAAACGCATGCACCGGTCTCTTTCTCTACGCATGAAATGTTCTATGTGCGTCTAACGAGATGCGAACTAACCTAGAAGCACTGGTCTTCGCGTGGGACGGCATACTGTCACCACCTCCACCTTCTCATTCCGATCTGAAGATCGCAGAACGACATTGCGTGGACGCGTGGCACAGCGTAGCGTGTGATGTGTTTCTGTCATCTGTGAGATGTCATAATGCATGTCGCGCACGTTGCCCGTTGCGTACGCTGTCTAGTGTGTCACTACATTACTGATATTGCAACGAGTATTGAAGTAACGTATGCGAATGACGTTGCTTGACACTAACTCTGTCACGCACGCGCACGCCTCCTGACGTTTCGTTTGTTTGGGGTCGGCGGACGCTCAATTTTCGTTACCTATTTCATAAAAAATCTAACCTTATTTCATAAAAAAAGTTTATTTTTCAGTGGCACGATTCGCATAGTTGGTTTCCTGGTTTTGCGTGGCGCTATTGCATCTGCGCTCAGTGCGGCGCGCATATGGGCTGGATATTCGAGCCACTATCGGCGGATTTAAACGAAAAGACGAAACCGAGCGACAGAGGATTCTACGGGTTGATTTTGGAGAATACGCTCAGTGAATCATGTGAGTAGGATTGTATGGGATGTTGAAACTATAGGGATTTTGATTTTTTTCATGCGTTACGCATTTAAAACAAAAGGATAGGTATTATTGCAGTATAGGAACCTCTTCTAGATTGTTCATTTTTTAACGTCACCAGACTATATTTTACCACGCTGATTCCAAATCTACAATAATATTTATTCGGTCTCAATAAATAAGCGAGATATAGGCATTCAAAAAAGCGCCAAGCCCATACATTTCTGTAGGTTTTTTTAATTTAATACATAAATCTTCAATGTGGCAAGACATCTGTCCTAAAGCCCAGGAGTTTATCACTCACCCCTCCAGAAGTATAATAATAATATAATGACCCGATTGTATCTATAAGATAATAACAAAAAAAATAAATCATAGCTCTTACTATTTTATTATTAATCTCATAAAGATGTCAATTTTTGATTTGGTACGCAGGTTTCAGTGCGTAATAATTACGTGATTTAACCGTTGGAGTAAATGGGTATTTTCATGGATGCATCTGTCTCTTTTGCAGGATTTTCGGCGACATCGACTTAAAGTACTATAACTACGAAACTACTACACCAATCATAAAAAGAACAGCTGCACAATGATTGCATTGAAATTTCGAATATAGAATATTGAAATATCATTTTGTAAAACAATTAGATAATTATGAATAAATATGAGAACGTCAAAGAAGTGAAAAAAACGCGGAACCAGATCTGGTCGTATCATACTCAACGGATAATTGTTTCACAACCAGATTTGGTCGTATCATACTCAACGGGTTAAGTTCAAATAGACTAATAGATGGCATTCTAATGTCTGTTATTTCTGTTATGTAGTCAGCCTACATATTATTATATAAAAATGCAATAGATGGCTAATTGAATATTATTATTGTTATCATTGGTTCATTAATAAGTTTTTATAATCAATCAGTCGTTTATAAATAAATCAATTTATTATCTATCAGTGTTATTATACATGGCCAAATAAATTGCCGGACATTAGTTTCGCCGGACAATGCTATCAGTGCCACATTCATGTCGCCGGCGCAGAAGGGTTTCCAAAAAATGTCATTGAGCGGGAGTAATGGGCCCTGTTGCAGTTGGGCCACTAAGACCCATGTGTTTAGGGTCTCCCAAACGCACGGGTCAACACCCATCCGGCGGCCTCCACGCAGAAGTGCGAGCCCCGGTAGGACTGGTCTGCGGCCCAGTTTCAACAGAGTCAACCTTCGGGCGCTCCTGGATGTTTGTGCACCGTGCGGAGTCAGCCAATCGATTGTGCATTCCGACTGACAGCCGGGGGAGTCTGGAAACAGTATTGTTTCCTATAGAGCGGGGGTAGTTGTTAACCTTACGGCAACTGCTCTTGAAACGACCATTCGGCTACCCGATTCGAGGTGGAGTCGGGCAAAGGATGCGGTGGTCCGCGATAGATTCGGTAGACACCGTATCACCACTACTTAAGGGAGAGGACCACGCAAGCGACCTCAAACCTGTAACCAGTCGGGAGACCGGAGTAATTTGGTTGCAGCTGGTAGTAAGGGTGCAAGTGTCAGCCCGCTGGGTGATAAACCTAGTTATCTCGCGGTAAGGCGTTGGTCTCTTACAGGCGAGTGGCGTAACTAGACAGTGGACTGTTTTCGTCCCAAGTCTTCTACGCTCACCTCACGAGTGACCTATATCGATAAATCTTCCTGAGGCGATGTGTTCGCTAATTGTAGTGGACAGCTCTAGTTAAGTCATTGAGAAATGTCATATTCTATATTATTAATAACTGCTCGGTGTTTGGGTTTTTGCCGCATTAGATTACTACATGATGGTAGTTACAAACAAATTCACTGCAATATTCACCAATAACATATGAAATTCGCAGCAATATCCTCCACGTACAATAATTATACATTTTCATTCCAGTTTCCGCCTTTCACTGCTTAATTTCATATGCTCCTAAGACATTCATTTTTTCCTCGCTATTGCGTAGCTCTGGTATTACTGCACCCACTTGTGAGAGAATAGTAACGTTTCATTGTATGCATTTAGAAAACGCAAGAAAACTCGCATATCAAGATATTTCTTGTTTTTTATGTTACAGTTTTGTCTTCATTTATGGTAACGACTAAATTCCGAAGCTAACGTTCGGCCAGACTGTATAAATATCCTCATACGTATTATAAGAGTGTAATAATGACTACGACGTCGTCGAAATTGTCTGAATCGCAAAAGAAATTCCTCGAACGCTGCGAAGATTTATTCAAACAAAGGTATACGGAGGAGGATGAAGAGTTCATGGCGGTGTACAACGAAACAGCGAGGAATCCGCCGATAGTTCCGTTTTGCTCCGCTCGCGCCAACGACAGAAGGATGCGCTTCGACAATAGGAGTAGTAATCGACACGACGACCGGTCGGAGAGTAGACGATATGACCGCAACGACCATAACGACCGTATACGGCCGCACGAGTCCGGCAGTCGTGACTATGACAGATACGAAAAGCGACCCCGGCCGCGGTACGACGATTACCGCGATCAACGACGATACTAAATTGTTTTACCTACATGTATTTTGTTGCTATAAATATATGTTTTCAATAAAGATTTTCCATTGTTGAAATTGTTGTTTTTATTCAGAGATTCATCGCAGCTTTAGAAACTTTAATCAAAATAGATAGAGAGGAGAGTTTTTTATTATTATTACTATTATTATTATTATTATTATTTGTTGATGAACTAGCAGCTTAACGCTGATGTGTTCATTTCTATGAACTGTGTTGCTGTTTCCTTTTTTTTCTTTTATACATCATTTTTTAAATATATATCAAGCTTATTTTTGAATGCGTTTATGGTTGGTTCTTCGATAACTTCCTCGGGCAGTTTATTCCAGCTGTTCACGATTCTGTTTGTCAGGAAGTGCTTTCTTGCTTCAGTTGAAAAGCTTGTAATGTTGAGTTTCAGGCTGTGACCTCTTAAGTGATGGTTTGAATTGAACACAAACATGCTTTCCAACTCTGGGCAGTCGTAGTGTTGCCTCAGTATTTTGTATGTCTCTGAGATCTCCTTTTTGTCTCCGTTGCTCCAGAGTTGTCAGTTTGAGGATTTTTAATCTATGTTCATAGGGTGTTTTTCTTAGGGTTCTTGGCAGTTTTGTCGCTTTACGTTGTATACTTTCAAGCAGGCTGATGTCCTTGGCAAAATAAGGATTCCAGATTTGAAAACCATACTCGATCAGAGGACGAATGTAGGTTTTGTAAATTTTTAGAAATGTCGGTATTGTCAATACTTGAAAAGCTTTCTTTACCAAATACCTTTAGTAAAAAAGTTTGATGAAATATCAGGGGCAAAAAATCTATGGAAAAGTAATTCTATGCAAACAGCACTTATGGACAGATAGCACTTATGCTTGTTTTCCATGGCACATATTTTAACCGAACGGCGCGTTAGCCGTGTCAAATAAAAAACGAGAGCTCTTGTCCACTGCACGGTTTTCTCGCCGTACGATGCGTTACAAGCTCTCGTACGCCGTACAAGCTCTCATGCTGCCACACAACACTGATACAAATTTCGCCGTAAATAAACTTGGCTCGCCAAGGGATAAATGCAGTGCATACGGCGGCGGCATGCTATTCATAGTGATCCATACCCCACCCACTGCCTCCAACAGTGCCTCCGTGCTACAAGCGCTAGCAAAAAATACTATAACCTCTGTCCTTGTACTGGAATGCCACAATGCGCTTCAATCCATTGCAAGGTCAAATAGAGTGACCCTGCAATGGATTAAAGGGCAGAGCGACTCACTGGGTAACGACGCAGCAGACGAACTGGCCAAAAGGGGATCAAAGGAAATAGTATATGGACTGGAACCCTTGATGCCCATACCCCACAGGCCCAAATAAAAACATAGCTACGCAGGAACACCGACGAAACCCACCTTAAAGAATGGAAAAAAATGCAGGATGCAGGCAAACAAAGAACGCGGTTCCGGAAACGTCTAAAAAACTTGCCTGCAACCTCACCAGATTAAAAAGGGACAAAATCCGTAAAGTCATAGGTACTATGACAGGCCACTGTCCTCTAACTAAACAAACACCTGTTTACCATAGGTGTGACAGACAGCCCTCTATGCAGAGGATGCATGGAGGAAGAAGAAACGCCACAGCTCATGTGCTCATGGAATGCAGGAGCGTGGCAGAGCAACGGGCAAGAATACTACAATCTCCAGCATCTGTCCCGGAGGCCTGTAGCAACCCAAACAGGCTGCTAACCTTCTGGGACAGCCTGGGTTGGCTGGAGTAACATAAATAGAAACATGAGCCACGCACAACGGCCCAATCAAGAGGCCAAGTGCGGGAAATAGCCCTCGAAAACTAACTAACTAACTAACCCCACCCACTGAAGACCGCTCCTAGACATGGCGAATGAACCGTGAATTTTCACGGCGAATTAACCGTGGATTTTCACAGCGAAAAAAACGTGTGTCGACAAGAGGTCTTACTCCTCTTCATGTAAAAGAGGAAGTTGCTTAACATATAGTTCCAAAGGTCTGGCAAAAAACCAACGCTCAAAAGAACTAAAATATTTGAAACAGACCCTCGATAGCAAAATTAACTAAAGGTATTCTATTATTTAGTGGCCAAGAAGTGAGAATGGCCTACGGAATATTTTTGAAAAAACATGGATTGATAGAAATTCTTCATTTCACATTTTAAGCCTCGTATTGATACGCGAGTACAGTGCGCTGTGAGCGGCTCAGCTTGTAGGTCGATACCGGTTTGCTCGAAAAGAGCGGCTTGTTCTGCGCCGCTCAACCTTGAACCGCGCAGTCGGTTTTTTGGCGTTGCTCAAAGGACGCTCAGTCTGAGCCGCTCGGATTGTGGAGACGGTGTGCGCGCAGTTTGTGAGCGAAAATGGATGACCGTGAAAAAACGTTGCTTCTTATAATGTTTTATAAGGAGTAAACAGGGTGAGTTTTTAATTAGTGACCTCCTTATAGTCGATGAATCAGTACGACAAACTAAGCAACTTTTAATAAAAAAACTGAAAACAAAAAAAAATATGGGGTGTTATTACTGCACGGGCATTTTTTTATGGGTGAATCAGTACAACGAAGTAAGCAACTTTTAATAAATATTTTTGGAAAAAAATTAAAAATAAAAAAAAGTTTTTTTATATTTTATTTTTAAATAGTATGAAAAGCTATGATCACGACGCGCTATCTAGCGGTTGGTAAAATGTCGCTGATATTGCTTATTTACGACTTATTACCTACCGCTAGATGACGCAACGCGCTCAAATGCTTCTCAAATTTTGGTGTGGTACAAAATGTGCCACACTAACATAATCTAACACCTATAAGGACGCTAAGGTTTAAAAAGGAGGAGAATGGGAAGGAAAGGGAATTTATGTGGAAGATTTCAAATGATCTTTTAGTCTGTTTAGACAAAATTAATAAATGGTTATTTGAATTAGGGAGGTCTAAATCTGAAAACTTGGTTTGTAAAGCGTATGTATAACGGTTAATTTAATTTAAAAATAATATTGTATATTTATATAAATTATTATGCATATATTAATAGTATCATATTTTTATTTGTATTATTTCATATATTTTTAAGCACTGCTTTTAAAATTGTATTTATATATTTTAATTAATTATAAATATGTTTATACCATATAGCATTTATTATTTATTAAAATCGTATTTACGTATATGTGTATTTGCCATATTGTATTACCTACATTGTATTATTCTTACAAATTTCGTATTTTGATTTGTATTATAGTGTTATTTATTTATTCTGATATATTATTCAATCTTAATTAAGTACATTCATTGAATATAAAAATAAAAAGTTTTTTTTTACTTTAATTAGGCTAATTGTTACGTAAGTTGTTTTACTTATTTCAGTTATTTACTCTGACCCGCCTAGATACGGGACATTTAAGTCCTAGTTAGGTGGGCACTGAGCATTAGCTGCATTTCGGTGTTCAATTTTTCCGACTTACTTATAACATTGATAACAATGGGGCTAAATGTACAAACAAATAAATGAATGAAGTATTTAATCTAGAAAAAAAAAAATGGAAAAAAATAAGTAAATAGATTTTTTTTAAAAATATGTTTTTTTACCAGTTTGACCTGTAAAGACGTATTTTCAAATCTTTATTTTGGTGCGGTCGACGTGTAAAATAAAACACACCCGACGTGTAAAATACACATCTTGTAAAATAGTGTGATATTACTTGCTGCTGCTGCTGCTGCTGCTGCTGCTGCTGAAGCGGCGGCGAAAGCGGCGGTGGCGACAGTTGCAGCGTTGGCGACAGCAGCAGCAGCAACAACAACAGATTTTATATCGAATTGTAATTTTCTAGTAGGTACCTTGCTTTGAAAAATACCTCAATGACCTACTAAACTAAACGAAACCTACTAAACTTTATTTCTTTCTGTGTATGAATTTTATTATTTTTGGCATTTTTTAAAGTTTTCCATAACGAATTGTTCGTTTTTTATTCAATAGAAATGTAATCCTTAACATTTTACTTTGATTTTTTCTTAAATTATCATTGCATTGCGTTTGACTTGCATAGGTAGGTACTAGTCATTGTTTCACTTTAATTACGCACCTGTGAACATTGAGTTAACTAAATGCCTGTGAAGGACTTTTAAAAACAAATTCCGCAGTTAACTGGCTAATTTCTATTTTATATTCAATATTGAAATTATTTTATATAAATTTTCAGATATTTTATATACAATATTGTATATTGTATACAATATACGTACGTATATTATATACAATATTATATACAATTTCTATTTTATATTCAATATTGAAATTATTTTATATAACTTTTCAGATATTTTATATATGTACCTATTGTTTGGTTATTTTAAAAATGAAAGAAAGTGGTATTTAAAATGTTATATTTACATTTCTGTATAGGTCATTATTTTGTCTATAAGCATTGATTTTATAGTAAAATCAATGCTATAAGTGACTATTTTGAAATTCTAAGTTATATTGAATGCTTTTTTAAAAATTGTTACTGTTATGTATATTGTACTCAGTCGCTATTTGAGTATAAGAACGGTATGGTTATAGTGAATTGCCTCATTCTAGGCAAGAAATATTCTATAATATAATATAATAATAACATAGTTATTCATATCACCTAATTTTAAGCAATGAAGAATTTAATTTAATCATTATGGCCACTTTGCCTCTATTGTGGAATAAAAGAGATGGTGGAGCATGTCATCTGTGCGTGCCCAGCAGTTTCCACTAGGAGGATCACTAGAAATTACTCGGTTGACTTACCTACCTGAGACTTCGGGGATCACAGGTATAGAAACCGGCTGGTGTTAGCTGGTTTCAAGGTAAGTTTCTTAGCTGTTTTAAAGAGTGTGTAAGAGACCACGTACAACATCCCCATGCGTAGCGCAATGTCCTGTTAGCAAGCAGCTAGAAAACAAACTACTTCATCATTTACAAATGTCATAAATGAAAATAATACATATAATTTCATGAACGTTTATGGCGCCCTTTTTAAACTGTTGGTTCCAATTTCTTCCACCATGGGCGCTAAAACCGATATCTAGTCACGCATATTAACATAATATTTCGTAGTTTACAAATTAAACAAAAATTTTAATATTTTATTTCATAAAGGAAATTCATTAAAAAAAGATCTATTTGTTTTTATTCCTGGTACCAAAGAGACGCTAGACGTCTCAAAGTTCTATCCTCTCTGGATAATGCAGTTTTCTTTCTCGTATGTCAAAATCGGGAGATTTCGGGAATATTTTGTTATTTTGCGCAAAGTTGTGTGACTATTTTGGGGATATTTCCTAGGTACAACCTTTAATATAAACCGCCAGTTGAATTATACCTTTGTTTCCGCGCCGCAGCCGCGATTCCGTCCGCTATAACGCTAAATTTAGCGTGATACTCCCTTTTTCATATGTGTGTTGTCGCCATTTTGTCTGGCCGGCTGATTTTGAAAAAGTTTATTTACAGTCTCTTTCGCTTGTATTTCGACGCGATTGGGTCATTTCGTTTAGCGCTTTCGTTTAAATCGTGAAGCGTAATCGAACGGGCAATGTCTTTACGCGATTTCCCGTGTAAATAATGTGCGGTTCCAATGCGGTATGCGGTGATTTTTGACACATTTTTATACGCGAATCTAGTAAGAATTATGCGAATCTATGAAACATCACCTTAGTTTACTCTGTCGCATCCCTGTTTATCAGCCCTTCAGAAAAATCGTGATTTTCTTTGCGATTTGTCAGAGGGGAATTACCTTCGGTTCAATATAGATAAAGAGTGAAGTATTCAATGTGTTGTTTGTTTCCGTAGTAATTGAAATGTGAATCGTGGTGGGAGTCTGCTCCATTAAAAAGAAACGAAGATGACGATGAGGGACGATTTGGAGCCAGAGGTAAGTGTCTTATTGTTTTTGTCGTAGTCGGTTTGCTCCGCACCTTGCCCTTCATTCACGAGCCTTTAAGCGATAAGCTTCTGCATCCTCCGCTAATTTCCGCAACAAAAAAGTCTGAAATTTTTCCAATTTATGCAGTTTAGCTAACTCTTCCATATATTTTTTGGAATTTATGTATTATTGAAACATTTTTCATTTATCAGAAAAAAACTACGATTCAATCATTTTAATGCCGAATCTGACGGAAAATAGCCTCAAACATGCAATATTTCGAGACGAAAGAAAATAATTGCACACCATCTGTGGGAAGTTTTTAAGAGTTAAGAAAAACAAATTTAACCTACATACAGGGTATTTATTAGGTATCGCTATCAGTTCTACATTGTTGATTTTTGAACGTCACCTGACTATATTCACCACGCTGATTCCAAGTCTGCAATAATCTTTTGTCGGACTCAATAAATAAGAGAGATGGAGGCATTTAAAGAAATGTCAAACACCTAAATTTCGGTAGGTTTAGTTAGTTTTTTTAAAAAATAAATTATAAACGTGGTTATGAAATGTATGTTAAAAAAACTAAATTAACCTACCGTAATGTAGGTGTTCAACGCTGTTTTAAATGCTTATACAGTACGACGCACGTAAAAAGAGCTCTGGCGGCCGACCTGCGCAGTAACCGAATTTAGGCCAAATTGGCGGTATGAGGTGCGGCGCTACGGAGGGGGTGCTCTTAAGTACAGTAGCACGCAAAAATTTCTTTGTATGTAGAAATATGGTGTTAGTATGTTATGATGTTAGATGATGTAAAATTATTGGTGAAGTACTAAAATTTCGATTTCGAAAATTACGAAACAACAATTATTATTTTTTTACATAATTAAACAAAACCATAGTGTTTTTGTTCGTGACTATACCCCATGTGCAGACATATCCCCTCCACTGTCGCCCAGAGCTCTTTTTACATGCGTCGTACTGTATCTGGCTTATTTATTGGGGCCGAATAAAGATTATTGCAGTTTCGGAATCAGCATGGTGAATATAGGTGAGTCAGGTGACATTAAAACATCAATAATGTAGAATAGGTCCCAATTATACATTATTACCAAAAAAAATACGCACCGCCACAAGATAAAAAAATATGCGGTATCAAGCGCCATCTGTCCTTTACCGATATCCGATATAACTTTTTTGTTTTGTACTACAGTAAGCCACAACACAAGAGCATGCCAATATTTGAACCCAGTTTTATGGTGTCGCCAGGTTTGAGGAGTTTAAGCTTGTAGTTGTAAGTCCCTGTAGTTGCTAATATCCGCAACCCAAAAATGAATATTGTCTAATTTACTGTCTACGAGATAACTAATTTTTGCTAAGGTATACCTACAGTAGGATTGAAGGAGAAGCATGACTTTGCACCCCGCCGAGTGCAAGCTCCGAGTTCGCGCTGCCGGTCTCGCACCCTGGTCGGTCGTCACTCTGCCGAGTTTGCACTCTGCGCGAATAGACTGAGCTCCCGCGCACTAGGCAGCCAGTCTGCGGCAGCTGAAATATTGAGCAGCTTATTTAAACAGCCATCTCACTCCTTTCTGATGAGTCGAATGTGATGGCCGCCTATGGAAAATACGTCTACATGTGCGCGGGGACTGAGCGCATCCACATATAATCGCCTTGTCGCATTCTGGCGTTGCGCAGCCAGCTGGCTGCTGTGCACGAGCGCACGTTAAGCCGGGTACACTGAGCCGTGTTACGAAAATAACATTGTTTTGCTCACATGTGTTAGTAAAACATGTTTAGCAAACAGGCCGTCCACTGTGAATTTCGAGTATAAATTATTTTTGTTAGTAACTTCTTTATTTAAAATGAGTTCCGACAGGGAAGACGTGTCCACGGTTTGGCAATGGCGGATTTAGTTCTTAACAGAAGAAATAGAAATAGATTCCGTGTTAGACCCTACCTACAGCCACGCTTTTTCGACAAGAATTGCAAATTAAAGACAGATTTGGTTTAAAAATATTTTGTCGTTGTTCAGCGAGCGATTATAAAAAGCTTTTAACATTAATATCGGCAGATGGACAAAAACAAACAACACGGCGTTATTCCACCTGACATGAGATTGACATGAGAAAAGCATTTAGCTTTTTAGATTTATTTTTATTTTCATTTGATGTAGTGTCCCAAATAAAGGGTCTTTCTCGTATCAATTTCTAAAATACAAAGTATTTTATTTATTCCACTCCATTAAAACGATACACTACAGCAACAATACACAATATCAAAAAGATTTGACGAGATGTGTCTCTGGCGAATGCAAATACGAAATGAATGATATTGTCCCCCCGGCCCCCTGCAGGCGAACGCGGGGATGTTATCCATTCGACTCGGCAAACACAAACATCGAACCAAAAAGTTAGGCCACGCCCCAAAATAACATGACCTTGGTTATTATGATAGCAAAACACGATAACACGGCGCTGCGAACCCGGCTTTAGACAGCGAATTCTCGGCTGTCTAGTGTGCGCACTCCGATGAGTCGTCAATATGTCGGATTGGCTATCGCAGCCTTGCTGCCTAATGCGTAGGTAGGTAAATTGGGCTGAGATTTCTTCTTTGGCTGCAGTATTCACTGCTGACAATATAGGCTGTTTGGAGTTGTTAGCTACTACGGTTGAACCCGTCACCCCAGAAAGGTATAATGAGAAATAATCATTCTTTCAACCGTAGGGTGAATGCAAATACTTAGGGACAAAACAGTCCACTGCCTAATTATGCCAACAAGCCCGTGATAGTCCAAGGAGTGGCACTGGAAAGTCAACCCAGCGAGAATTTTTGTTTTGTAATGCAGTAATCCACAACACAAGAACATGTCAATATTTGAACCCAGTTTTATATCGCCTAGGTGACGCCAGGTCTGAGGAGTTTAAACTTTAGGCTCCTGTATCTGCTAAAACGAGTATGCAAGCTCCGAGTTCATGTTGGATTGGCTGCCTAGTGCGCGGGTAGCCTAAATTAAGCTGAGATTTCTCCTTTGGCTGCAGTACTGGCTGCTGACATTATAGGCTGTTTGGAGTTTTCAGCTACTACGGGCAAACTCGTCACCCCAGGAAGGTGTAACGATATATAATCATTCTTTCAATCGTGGGGTGAATGCAGAGACTTAGGTACGAGACAATCCACCGTTTAACGTGAGAGTCCAACGCCTTACCGCTTGGTACTAGGAAGTAAACCCAGCGAACAGTCTCGCACCCTCACTAATTGATTTGACCGGATTTCTCCTGGTCACAGGTCCGAAGTCGCTTGCGCGAGCTCTACCTGATGTTAGCATTAATTAGTTCGAATTTATTGCAGTCCGTGGCGTCCTTTGCCCGTCTTTCTTACTGTAACAGGTGGCGAACAGGTCGTTTCAAGAGTAGCTGACATCAGGTTATCAACCACCCCCGCTGTTAGGAAAAGTATACAATACAATACAATACAATACAATCAACTACTCCAGTAGATAGGCATTCCTACACTTGGATGCGTCACAAAATTAAATGCTAAAAATTTAATTATTAAAAACATAACTATCGTGATAGTTGTCATCGCTGTAATATTATATTCAATATTACCTATATACAAATAATCAAAATATACTAATGTGATTTAAGAGTCAAGGAGAATAATATATTAAAATAGAAATGCAAATTCTATGTAGAATAATCAAAAAATATATATTTTATTGTCAATCCAGCAATAATGCTTTCGTAGTTTTTTTTAAAATGAATAGATGTTTAATAAATTATATGAGAATTAGAATGTCAGCTATCATAATACCGTTATGTTTAAAACTTTACGCATTTCATTAATCATCAACATGGAAAATAGACTCAGAATTTTCAAACTCCCTTATACCATAAATTGGGTTTCTTACCAAATTATTTATGATTATCTTTTTAAATTGGACCTCTCCGAGGCTTTTCATTTGCTCTGGAATCTTATTATAGAACGACAAATTTTGATGAATAAAACTGTATCGCACTTTGCTAAGTCGCTGTCGGTTTATGTGGAGATTGGATTTATTTCTCGTATCGTGATGATGAAAATCACTATTCACCGGAGCTTCTGTTAGGTGTCTACGAGCGTACATAATATTTTGGTAGATGTAAGAAGAAAATAGAGTCATTATTCCTGATTTTACAAATAGCGGCTTACAAGAACTTCTCGGTGAGACTCTATATAAACTGCGTACCGCTCTTTTCTGGAGGAGAAAAATTCTTTTTGAGTTTGGTGCCATTCCCCAAAACAGTAGGCCATACGTTATTAGAGAGTGGAAATATGCAAAATAGACGGATTTAGCTGCTTCAAAACCGCATAAACTTCTTATCTTTCTAATGGCGAATATGGCACTGCACAATTTTTTACTGAGATCATTTAAGTGATCAGACCATTGTAATTTTTGATCAATTTCTAAACCGAGAAATTTCGTGGAGGAGACATTTTCTAGTTGGTCAGACCCAAAGTATACGTCTATTTCATTATAATCAGACGGCCGCAAAGAGAAGCATATTGATTTTGATTTATTTACGTTAAGTGACAATTTATTAACTTGGAACCATATACTAAGCCTATCTATTGTTTCTTTTATTCTTTGGGCCAAAGTGTCTTTATTTTTATCGCTAAAAAGAAGTGAAGTATCATCGGCGAATAAAATGATTTCATCATCCACGGATTTCAGGCACTCTGGGATGTCATTAATATAGACGAGGAAGAGAAAAGGTCCAAGTATCGATCCTTGAGGAACACCTTTGCGGATATTCTGTGGCGCGCTCTTGCTATTTTCGACTTGCGTAATCTGAGTGCGTTCTTGCAAATAAGATTCCATGAGTTGCAGTTCCTTATTCCTAATGCCGTAGTGTTCCAATTTTTCAAGTAGAATTGAGTGGTCTACGCAATCAAAAGCCTTAGAGAGGTCACAGAAAATGCCTACGGTTTTTTTCATATTGTCTAACCCAAGTAGTGTTTTTTTAATTAGACTGGCGATTGCATCTTGCGTAGAGAGATTTTTTTGAAATCCAAATTGTTTTTTAGACAGGATTTGGTTTTCAGCAAAGAAATTAACAAGTCGGATAAGAAGTAATTTTTCAAAAATTTTGCTGAAAACTGGTAAAAGAGATATGGGTCGATAATTATCTCTGTTTTCTGGGCAACCTTTTTTAAATATCGGCACTACTTTGGCCATCTTCATTTCGGTGGGAAAGAATCCATGTTCCATGCATCGATTAAAGATAAAAGATAGATTGTGCGAGATTACGGTTACAGAACTCTTTAGGATTTTGGTGGATATATTCCATAGGTCTGTTGAATTTTTCATTTTAAGTGATTTAGCAACTTTAATTATTTCGGAAGAATTGGTGGGGGAGAATAACAATGAATTTGGATTTTTTTTACGATAGTCCTCAAGCAGGCCTAAAGCTGAGTGATTTCCCTTATTCTGGCAGCTGGTATTTAAGGGTATAGAGCTGAAATAGTCATTAAAAAGTTCTGCAACCGTTGTCGCATCATCTATACTACTGCCATTGACGTTGAGGCGTACGCAATGATTACCTGTTTGGTTCCGTGTACATTCTTTTTTAATAATATTCCAGGCAGCCTTGACTTTATTATCGGAATTATCTATAGTGTATTTTAAGTATTTCTGCTTAGCAAACCATACTACTTTTTTGTATGTCTTTTTGTATGTTTTGATGTATTCGAGAACTATGGTATCATTACTATTTTTCTGTATTTCATTCAGATGCAGCATCCGCTGTTTGGATATCTTGATTCCCGGTGTTGCCCAGTCATTAAAAGTTTTTGAAAGTTTCTGAGTTGATTGCCTCACGGGAATTGAGCTATCCAATGCAGCGAGATACCATCTGAAGAACTCATTATACAGATGATCAGGATCATTCGTGGAAGCGATAAAATCATTTTCTGTCAAGGCTGTCTGGAAAATATCAAGGTTTTTTGCTGTTACTTTTCTTCTGCTAATATTCTGTGCCAGTTTCTTGACTACATTGCTATACTTAATGGCAATCATTTGTCCGCCATGATCTGATAGTCCGCAACTGACTGGCTGAACGGAAAAATTATCAGAGTTAGTAAATATATTATCTATGCATTTACTGCTGCTAGCTGTCGTTCGCGTAGGGAAGTCTATAGTTCTGATTAAATTATAAGACAAGCAAAGATCCATTAAAGTATCGCCATTATTAGATTTTTCTAAAAAATTGACGTTAAAATCGGCACACAGTATTATTTTGGATGAATCCCTAGCTAACTTGTCAAGTACTATTTCTAGGGTATTTAAGAAGATGTGAAAATCTGACTCCGGACTTCTATATAAGCAAAGAACATATGCAGATAGCTCCGATAGATATATACAGCTAATTTCGATTACCATCTCAATGGAAAGTTTGCAAATATCTTCACGATTTTTAAATAATACACCCGATTTTACAAAAATAGCAGATCCACCCCTAATATGATGGTCTCTTGTGAAGCAGCTAGCTAGTATGAATCCAGAGATAGTTACAGTATTTTTTTCACTTTCATGGAACCACGATTCGCTGACACAAAATATGCTTGCATTCAGGTTTTCGAGTTCTAAACTGGCATCTAGTGTTTTATTTTTCAAGCCTTGCATATTTTGGTGGACGATCTTGAGGAGAAAGACGTCAGAGTTGGTTATCCTCTTCCTTCGAGCGTCGGTTGTCTTAATCCGTTTTTTGACGTTTGGTTCTTCATTATTTTTATTATTGCATTATTTATAAGTGCTGTGAATTTCCTCTTTCCTCTTATATTTAGGTGAGATCCTCTCGCAACATAGTCTTCTTCCTCCAGATGGTCTGCTAGTTCTACGTATGTTGCATGTTTTCTCGTTAAAGAGATGTTCTTTATATTTTTATTAATATTGTAGATATCTAAATTATGACGGTTGATATCCAGTCTATAGGGTATACTGCAGATAATCAAATTTGTATTTTCCGTGTGGTCTAATAATTCTTTCATACTGTTTTCAATGATATGTGTGGTGCGTACTTTCTCGTATCGATTTTTGAGGTAGCTATAATGGAGACCACCCATTACTATAACGTAGTCGTTTTTGTCAAAGCATGATACCATATTGTTCGTATTGCTGCATACCCCAAATAATTGTGCATCGGTTTTAGTAATACTTGTCACTTGATAGGTTTTAGGTAAAATGTCATTCAGAAGCCCTGCACTCATCTTTCCGTTCTCATCCGTTAGAATTAACACCTTCCCCTGTTTGACTTGGTTTCTTGACCGTGATGTGTGGTCTTTGTTGTCTGTTTTACTTATAATTTTATTTTTATTTTTATTAATTTTTTTTGTGGGTTGAGCGGAAAAGTTTAAAACCTTTGATTTTTTTCCTGTGGGAGCTATGGTTTTCAAAGGTTCCACTGGAATATTCGCTGTAGTGATGTTCGTTGCTTCTGTGATATTGGGATTCGGGCTAAAAGGGTTTTTTCCAATATAGTTAGCCCTATTAGAAGACAAATTATTTTTCTTGTTTTGTTTGACAGAATTTTTTACATCATTTCCAACAGTCTTTTTACTTTTTAGATCACTGGAACGCGTTAACAAGAGTGTTTTTTTCTTTATTTGTTTGTTCAATAGGTCAATGATTTGGTCCTTTTCTATTACAGCATGATTTAATTTTTCACACTCATCTTCTTTGTCTATTAATTTTTGTCTTAAGATGAGTAGGTCGTTGACTAGTGATGTTTCCAATGCAAAGTTTTCTAAAATTAATTCGTCATTTTTCAGCGAATAATCTTTCCTTTCATAATCAGCAACTTTTTTTTCTAAAAATAAGACGTGGCCAGACAAATACCGTGATTCCATCAATTCTTCTTCAAAATCGGATAGTTTTGTTGCCATTTCCATTATTTTCGCTTTCGCTTCAAGATCGCTATAAGATCGTTTCCAACCCCTCCAGTTATTCACCGGAGCCCACAGTCGATACGCTGACGCCGCATTATCCTCCTCCCCCAGAAGATCTGATCCATCTGCCGAGACAAGGGAAACAGAGTCCTTTCCAGGTTAGACCCTCTTCGAGGGGGGGTACTGGATGGGAGTTGAACCTTGAGGTGAGCTTACCGAAGATAACTAGCAGGTCTTAATGGCCTAGCTGCACAGGGAACGTTAGCTACCACTATAGGCTGGGTTAGGTTTTCTATGAATGCGGCTAAAGAAGAAACCCAACCCTTAGGTTTTCCGATTGGGTGAGGATTCGGCAAATGCATGGTGGGCAGGGTGCGCCTTCGGTGGGTGCACACTAGTGATGGGTCTTTCTGGATCTTTCTGGATGCACCCGGGTTCTGAACTCCGCTCCTCTACCCGTAAGAAATGCGTTTCCTCCTCTAAAATTATCCTGACCACTCCGGGTACTTTTACTTTCCAGGCCTACCAATCAGCAAGGAGGGAAACTATTGTGAATGCGGTTTTTTTTTTTCAAGAAAACAATTAAGACCATGTTCAGATGGTAGTCTGTCTATGTGTCTGTCTGTCTGTGTCTTCCATGATATTCCTCCACGTATATTCCTCCACGATAGCGCCCAAACGCTTGATCCGATTGAGCTGAAATTCGGCATAAAGGCATCATTTGGTCATAACAAGGTTTGAATAGGTTGTGGTTGAAATCAATCACCAATAAGTATCTCCATTGTTATACCAGCTCTCTCTCCTAAATATAATCAACGAAAAGAGAAAGGTGCAAAATAAATAAAGAAAGTCAGGTGATTTTACGATCAATTTTCTCTCCTAAGACCTCATGAGAAAAGACATTGCCAGAATATAATTTGCCATAACCCTCAAAACTAGCCAATGACATTTTTACGGATCTGTTATTGCTGACAATCTGATTTCAAAGAAATCACAGAAGTAGGTTTTTATAGAAAAACAGTCAAGGTACTTTAACCCCTCGCGTACCAGACGGCCCGAAACGTCCAGAATTGATATTTACCGTCGAACCCCAGACGGCCCGAAATGGCCAGGCGAGGCCGACCGCTAATTATGTTAGTACAACTTTGACTAATAATTATGAATAATCTTTATTGCTTTACATAACGACGTTACAAATATCTAATAGCAAATTTCAATAGGAACATAAAACAGGTCTTTTTTAGACGATCGGTGTGACAGTTTCGGAGTAATCGTTTTTTTTCTGAAACGCCATCTTTTTTTTGAGACTCGCGAATTTCTTACGGGCCGTAAGGCACACATTAAAATTTAAACCGCGGGCCTCGAGGGGTTAAGTAAGGCGAAAAATCGTGTCGTTAACTTGGGCTATTAAGCCTCGTATCCACTCGAGGACACTAAGGCGAATGAGCTACTCATTCATCTGAGCTTGCTCAGAGGGATAAAATGAAAGTTTAGGTCGAACGAGCATTAACATTGAAATAGCTGTGCTCAGTATAGGCTCGGCTCTGTTGTGTTTTCACCTTTCATGAAAAAACCGTCCACACTGAGTGCCGAGCAAATACTGAGCTCCTTAGGTGCGGGCTCGCCCTGAGCGCGCTCGGAATTGTTCGGGGCGAGCGTGCTCAGGCGTCCGCACTTGAGCGGCTCAGCCAAATGAGCCGCTCATTCGCCTGAGCGTGCTTAAGTGGATAAAAGGCTTAAGAGTGCGCTTCGCCTCTGGATTAACTGATCTCCAAGTCACAGATTTACCCGAAACGATGACCGACCGTCTCATACGAGGCGACTCACCATTCTCCCACGTGTATCACATCAGAATGAATGGCGGCCAATTTGCGTTATTCATATGTTATTCTGCTCTGAAGCTCGCCCACGTGGAATGTGGAAATAGATTTACTAGAATCACAACGGCGGCCCGTTTCATGATTTGCATCCACTACTATGCAGTGTTACCGGGATGGCGCCTTGCCAACAAATGCTCGTTTGGACTGATTTTATGATTTGTGGAGAAGGTGCTCCCACTCAACCACACTTAACCTATAAAATTAACAGGAATTTCGTATGAAAATGGCAGGAATTTAGAAAATTTGCAGAATCCGCTTAACACTTTCACACTCAATGGTATTCTCATGATTATTTGGATAGGATTATTGGTTATTTGGACAGATTCTTGGCATTTCAAATAAAACTACAGTGCAGTCAGTTCATCTATGGCTTTCACAAAACAATAAGCAACAAGTAAAAATATTAAAAGGAATAAAAACACAACTGCCCCTACAAAAAGTAAACTACTGCATTTTATTAGTTTCATTTGAATTATTTTTATCAGTTTCTTTATAAAATATTTTTGGCCTATGTATTTATCCGTATATGTATAACATATATTTTCGGAATGTACTAAATCAGACCTTTCATTTGATACTAAACACAATATATTTATTGAAATTTGGAGATTTGGACATTTAGATAACTATGAAATCGAAGACTATCGCGGTTGTTTGACATTATAAATAGGATAGAAAACGAATTTACCGCGTGAAATTTGTAGGACCCGACGTTTCGGTGACGTTGCAGCCGCCGTTGTCAAGGGTAAACTGAAGAGCTGTCAGTCCGTTGTTTTGCGGGTAGGCCGCAAACCGCTGCCGCCACTGCGTAGGTTATAACGGTGGTGGGGGGCCGGGCTCGGAGCGAGGGAATTTTTAAAATCCGTCTTGCACACAACACTCACTGTATCCTGTTTTACGTCTTTGCGTTCGGTCCTCGGCGGCGGGAACATTTTAAGAAGAGGGTTCCACGTAGAAGAGAGTTTGTAGCCGTCATCTCTATTGAAGTTCGGAGTTCTTCTTATTTCAATGGCTTCCCGGATCATGCGAGGAAAGTAGAATTGTTCCTTCGATAGAACAATGGGATTTTGAAACTGCATCCAGTGGTTACTTCCGCTATCCAATATATGTTCGCAGATCGCCGATTTTTCTCGCTGAACGTTTTTAACAGCTTTGATGTGTTCTGTCAGTCGCGTGGCTATGGGCCGTTTCGTTTGTCCAACGTAGGCTAGACCGCAGCTGCATTCGACTTTATACACACCCGGGGTTTGCAGTGGTATTACATCCTTTACAGGCCTCAAAAATCGAGCTATATTTTGGGTCGGTTTGAAGATCGTTTTTATATCGAATCTGTTTAGCATCTTACTTATTCGATCTGTCACGCCCTTGACGTATGGTAAGAATGCTCTTGATCTGCTCGGTTTTTGAGTTTCGTCCGTATTAGATCGTGTGCGTGTCTCGTGATATTTTCCGTATCCATTTTTCCTAAGGACATCATTGACATGTTCCATCTCCTTCGGAAAATGCTCAGTGTCGCATAGATCGCGTGCTCGATTCACGAGCGACGTTTGCACTGAACGTAGATGGTAGGGATGATGGTGTGAGCTTGCATGCAAATATCTGTCCGTATGTGTGGGCTTCCGATATATCGTATGTCCGAGAGTATTGTCACTTCTCCTCGTCACTTTGACATCCAAAAATGGTAAGGAGCCGTCCTTCTCTACTTCATAGGTGAAACTGATTTTTGGGTGTATGGAGTTTAGATGACCCAGGAATTCTTTCACCGTTTGAATGTTGCCTTTCAGGATGCAGAAGGTATCATCCACGTAGCGAAGCCAGAGAATGGGTTTAATTTTGGAGGTTTTTATGGCTAATTCCTCAAAATATTCCATATATAGGTCACTAACTATCGGCGATACGGGGCATCCCATTGCTACTCCGTCGATTTGTTTGTAATAATCGCCGTTCCATAGAAAGTAGCAGGATGTCAGGCAATGTTGAAGCATGTCGGCGTAGCTAATAGGGAGGTCCTCAGACCTTAGTTTATCTCTCACCACCGTAAGACACTCCGAAATGGGCAAATTCGTAAATAAAGATTCGACGTCAAAGCTCACCATTATTTCGTCTTCGGCCAGTTTTAAGCTTCTAATAATGCTTACGAAATGTCGCGAGTCTTTCACGTAAGACGTCGTTTTGCCCGTAAGCGGTTGGAGGACACCAGCCAAGTGTTTTGACAGAGGATATGTGGGGCTGTCGATTTGGCTCACAATCGGTCTCAATGGTGCATTATCCTTATGGATTTTAGGTAAGCCATATAATTTCGGTGGCTGTACGTTACGTGGTTTAGTGAGATAAGCTATTTCTGGGAGGGAAGTGACAGATTTATCGATTAAAACTCTCGTTTGCCTGGTAATTCTGCTCGTGGGATTGTAATTCACCTTCTCGTAAGTGTTGGCGTCTTCTAAGAGCGTCCCAATTTTCCGCTCGTAGTCCACAGTATCGAGTATCACGGTTGCGTTGCCTTTATCGGCCCGCAACACAACTACGTCCTTATTATCCCGCAGAGATTTTAAGCTTTTTCTCTGGGCGGCTGTGGTGTTCGACTGTGGGAGCTTGGCCTTGCGTACAAAGACAGCCACATCCTGTCGCAGTAAGTCGGCCTCTGGCGCAGGGATCTTGTTACGAGAGATGACTTCTTCAATGCCACCGATAATACTTTCCACAGGCAAACGGTTCGGTGTCGGTACATAATTTAATCCCCTGCTAAGAATTTCTGTCGTCGGCTGGTCAATGTCAATTTTCGAAACCGCAAGGAGGTACCGCAAGGAGGTACCGAAATACGCTGTAAGTACTGTCATTAATCTTTCGAAAATTGACATTGACCAGCCGACGACAGAAATTCTTAGCAGGGGATTAAATTATGTACCGACACCGAACCGTTTGCCTGTGGAAAGTGTTATCGGTGGCATTGAAGAAGTCATCTCTCGTAACAAGATCCCTGCGCCAGAGGCCGACTTACTGCGACAGGATGTGGCTGTCTTTGTACGCAAGGCCAAGCTCCCACAGTCGAACACCACAGCCGCCCAGAGAAAAAGCTTAAAATCTCTGCGGGATAATAAGGACGTAGTTGTGTTGCGGGCCGATAAAGGCAACGCAACCGTGATACTCGATACTGTGGACTACGAGCGGAAAATTGGGACGCTCTTAGAAGACGCCAACACTTACGAGAAGGTGAATTACAATCCCACGAGCAGAATTACCAGGCAAACGAGAGTTTTAATCGATAAATCTGTCACTTCCCTCCCAGAAATAGCTTATCTCACTAAACCACGTAACGTACAGCCACCGAAATTATATGGCTTACCTAAAATCCATAAGGATAATGCACCATTGAGACCGATTGTGAGCTAAATCGACAGCCCCACATATCCTCTGTCAAAACACTTGGCTGGTGTCCTCCAACCGCTTACGGGCAAAACGACGTCTTACGTGAAAGACTCGCGACATTTCGTAAGCATTATTAGAAGCTTAAAACTGGCCGAAGACGAAATAATGGTGAGCTTTGACGTCGAATCTTTATTTACGAATTTGCCCATTTCGGAGTGTCTTACGGTGGTGAGAGATAAACTAAGGTCTGAGGACCTCCCTATTAGCTACGCCGACATGCTTCAACATTGCCTGACATCCTGCTACTTTCTATGGAACGGCGATTATTACAAACAAATCGACGGAGTAGCAATGGGATGCCCCGTATCGCCGATAGTTAGTGACCTATATATGGAATATTTTGAGGAATTAGCCATAAAAACCTCCAAAATTAAACCCATTCTCTGGCTTCGCTACGTGGATGATACCTTCTGCATCCTGAAAGGCAACATTCAAACGGTGAAAGAATTCCTGGGTCATCTAAACTCCATACACCCAAAAATCAGTTTCACCTATGAAGTAGAGAAGGACGGCTCCTTATCATTTTTGGATGTCAAAGTGACGAGGAGAAGTGACAATACTCTCGGACATACGGTATATCGGAAGCCCACACATACGGACAGATATTTGCATGCAAGCTCACACCATCATCCCTACCATCTACGTTCAGTGCAAACGTCGCTCGTGAATCGAGCACGCGATCTATGCGACACTGAGCATTTTCCGAAGGAGATGGAACATGTCAATGATGTCCTTAGGAAAAATGGATACGGAAAATATCACGAGACACGCACACGATCTAATACGGACGAAACTAAAAAACCGAGCAGATCAAGAGCATTCTTACCATACGTCAAGGGCGTGACAGATCGAATAAGTAAGATGCTAAACAGATTCGATATAAAAACGATCTTCAAACCGACCCAAAATATAGCTCGATTTTTGAGGCCTGTAAAGGATGTAATACCACTGCAAACCCCGGGTGTGTATAAAGTCGAATGCAGCTGCGGTCTAGCCTACGTTGGACAAACGAAACGGCCCATAGCCACGCGACTGACAGAACACATCAAAGCTGTTAAAAACGTTCAGCGAGAAAAATCGGCGATCTGCGAACATATATTGGATAGCGGAAGTAACCACTGGATGCAGTTTCAAAATCCCATTGTTCTATCGAAGGAACAATTCTACTTTCCTCGCATGATCCGGGAAGCCATTGAAATAAGAAGAACTCCGAACTTCAATAGAGATGACGGCTACAAACTCTCTTCTACGTGGAACCCTCTTCTTAAAATGTTCCCGCCGCCGAGGACCGAACGCAAAGACGTAAAACAGGATACAGTGAGTGTTGTGTGCAAGACGGATTTTAAAAATTCCCGCGCTCCGAGCCCGGCCCCCCACCACCGTTATAACCTACGCAGTGGCGGCAGCGGTTTGCGGCCTACCCGCAAAACAACGGACTGACAGCTCTTCAGTTTACCCTTGACAACGGCGGCTGCAACATCACCGAAACGTCGGGTCCTACAAATTTCACGCGGTAAATTCGTTTTCTATCCTATTTATAATTTAGATAACTATTTATTTGATATTTAGAAAGTTCGTTAGTGCGGAATAAAGAGAAGTTATGACGGAATAAAGAAATAAAAAACATAAATAGATGCAACCCTACATTACGCTACTTTTTTGGTGGGCAGTCGTGTAAGAAGTGAGGTAGAGTTGATATATGAGGGCGATCCGATAAGTACTTAGCCTCGCCGCCCGATAGCACCACTATCGCAAGAGAAATTTACTATCGTGTAGTACATTCTCGTAGGCGGCTACTGTCAAAAATTCAGCCGAATCGGACCCGTAGTTTTGTTTTGACCGCGTGTGGAAGCGGGTGTTGTGTCTGCGGATTTTATAAAAATGGAAAAAGAGCAATATCGGTCGGTGATTCGATTCTTGTTTTTGGAAGAGAAATTGCACAGCGAAATCAAAGAGCGCTTGGATGCTGTGTAGGGTGACTCTTCTTCAATGGCGACCGTCAAAAATTGGTTTCAACGTGGTCGCACGTCGATTTTTGATGAGCCTCGCTCAGGTGCCCCGAAAACGGCGAGGCACCTGAGCGAAAAACCGAGGAGGATAAAGTGACAAAAAACCACAATCTCGTATTGGCAGACCGCCGATTGAAAGTGCGCGAGATAGCTGAGACAGTAGGCATCTCAAAAGACCGCGTGGGTCATATCCTGCATGAAATTTTGGGCATGAGAAAGCTGTCAGTGCGATGGGTGCCGCGTTTGCTCACACCGGACAACAAACGCAACCGTAAGACCACTTCAGAGCAGTGTTTGACTCTGTGTAAGCGCAATCCGAAGGAGTTTCTGCATCGTTTCGAGACTGTCGACGAAACATGGATCCACTGGTACACACCAGAGACCAAGGAACAGTCGAAACTGGATTTCACCCAGCGAACGTTCTTCGAAGAAGGCTAAGACTGTCCTATCGGCCGGAAAGGTGATGGCCACCGTTTTCTGGGATTCACAAGGTGTGATCTACATCGACTACCTGGAGATGGGCAAAACAGTCACAGGGCTGTACTATGCCGAATTATTGGGCCGATTTGATGCCGCATTGCAGAAAAAATGGCCCCATTTGGCGAAGAAAAAAGTACTCTTCCACCATGACAACGCACCGGGCTCACACCTCCGCCCTCGCCACGGCCAAATTGGTCAAATTCAGCTACGAACTGCTGCCCATCCACCGTATTCTCTAGATTTGGCCCGTGCGACTTTATGTTTCCAAACTTGAAAAAGTTACTCGCCGGGCAGAAATTTGAGTTAAATGAGGAGGTCATCGCCGCCACGGAGACCTACTTTGCAGACCTCCAGAAAATGTATTTTTTTCAGACGGGCTAAAGAAGTTGGAGCATCGCTGGGTCAAGTGTATCGAACTAAAAGTGGATTATATAGAAAAATAAATCACCACTTTTCCAAAATTTCGTTTTTTCTTTGTAGGCTATGTATTTATCGGACCACCCTTGTATTTTTATTGACATCATGTATAGGGTTTTCCAATAAGGGCGGGTCGGCGTTGACAGTCTGTGCAATGAAACAAGCTGTGGGTAAGGTATTAACATTAACAAAATTCTTTTTTTAGTTAAAGGCCCATGTTTGCCACTATGTATATCAGGGTTTCCCAACCTTTTTTGCATGGTGCCCCCCCCCCCCCCCCGGATTATAAAAAAAAAAAACATGCCCCCCTATATTTTATGCTTCAATAAAAACACAAATTATTTTTACGATATTTATTTCACACGATTTATTTTTTGAACCAGTTGGTCGATATCAGGTTCTGTTTTTGACAGAGCTATCATCAAATCATTATCGACTGCAAGACGATTTCGCTGCTAAACTTAATTTACACTAATGCTGAAAATCCGGTTTCACATAAGTAAGTCGAAGAAAATGGCAAAAGTATTCGCAAGGCAAGAGTGGCAACTTTTGGATTAAGGAGAAAGCATTTTATCCTAAATTTCTCCAAAGTCAAGAGGTGAAAGTCATCTTTCATTGTCGAATCTGCCTTCATTTCCAGAAATTCTTCTTTGACATCTTCTGGTAATTGCAGAACATTGACCATTGGAACTAGGTGGTGCGGCTAAATCTGGGTTTTAAATAATAAACGTAATTAGATTAAAATATCCGAACACTTCATGCCCCCCTAAGATCTCTCTACGCCCCCCCAGGGGGGGGTGGCACGCCCCACCGGTTGGGAACTCCTGATGTATATAATATGACATCGTTCAAATGCCCGTCGCGCCTTCGCATGGTGGCATAGAACCGATAGGTCCAATTTTCAATGACTCTGCATAGATCTGGCTGAATTTGAGCGATGGCCTGGGTTATGTTGACTTTGAGGGCATCGGTCCATTGCGGCTTATTTTCATAGACCTGCGACTTCAGAGAACACCATAAGAAAAAGTCTAGCGGGGTCAAATCACACGATCTTGGTGGCCAATTCACGTCACCCGCGAGAGATAACCACGCACTAAGAAACACTGATTTCGATAATAAAGTTTTATTGTGCTGTTCATTCGGATAACTTGCCATGGAGATTTGGCATCAGTGACTGAATAATAAACACCAGATTTGATAGACGCCTCCAAAACAATATGGCCGCCACAGACTGTCAACATCGACCCACCCTTGTTGTATAACCCTATATAATCAACTAAGGGTTTTCCATAAAAATTGTAATGCTTCAGATTGGATTCAGGAGGTCGATTCGGTCTCTAAGCAATATTAATTCCCTGAAAGTCTCGGATGCACAGCTCTCCATTCAGATATAACTCTTTACTCCCTATATCGGAAGATGGCCCTTATTGTAGAATGAACTGTTCCATGGGAATCAAATATCCCAAAAGACCATGAGTACAAACTAAATAAATAACATGATCTCGCAAATGCCGTCACCTGGAATGTCTTCACTGTTCACCTTCACGCGGTGGAAGTTGGCGCTCGTGGCCTGCCAGCCAAATGGTCCCTTGGTCTTTCCTGGAAAATAATCAAATCTTTCTTAGAAAAACATATCTAAAACCACAATTTCCGCATCTCAAATTCTATGACTACAAAAGGGGTATTTTGTAAACGAATTAGGCAGACATTTTGCATTTTTAGAGTTATTTATTGCAAAAAACTCAATAATTAGTAATTATGCCATAGGCGCTATGTGCAGTGAAAAATTGGCAGTGAAAAATTGGCATAGGCAGTGAAAAATTGGGTGCGGCGCGCACCCAATTTTTTAACTCAAAAAAACAGGTCAAATGGGAATAAAATGTACATAAAATCACTGAATTTTGTTGGTAATGTGTTTTAGAATCAAATTTACTTACATTTCTATTCATATTCCAACTGAAAACACTAAAAAACACACAAAAAACTGTTCACGAGCCGATGTTTGACCGACCGAATAGATCGCTGTTCGGTTTGACAATGGAATTTTACCAGAAATATCCCGCAAAATTATTTTAGCGGCCGTCTATGTATTAATGTAATAATGACATATTTGGTATGGATTTTAGGATGCGTTCGAATTAGAAAATAATATTACTGTGCGCTCCGGGAGCAAGCCGCCAAAATTGGTTGTTACATAGTCAATGGTGTTCTGATGTGTCGAAGGGTTAATAACATTAAATGCCTTTCAGCATACATTTAATGCATACATTTAAATGCCTTTCAGCATACACTTCCAGACCCCAGTAACCTCGCTCGTTGGAGCTATGCCGAGGATAGTTCATGTCCCCTTTGTAGCAACACCCCTTGCACAGCTAGACATATTCTAGCTGGCTGCTAGGTGGCCTTGGATCAAGGACGGTACACTTACCGCCACGACAAAGTCCTTGCTGTTATTCGCGAGGTACTTAGCCTCTCAGTGGCTCGTGCCAACAAGGGTTTGACAGTATCCTCCAAACCCCCAATACAGTTTGTGCGGGTTGGCTCTAAAGGCAAAAAACATCTTACTGCAAAACCTTTCTCAATAATCGAGAAAGCTTCAGATTGGATTATGGAGGTCGATTCGGTCTCTAAGCAGTACAAATTCCCTGAAAGTCTCGGATGCACAGCCCTGCGTCCAGATATAACTCTTTACTCTCTATCTCGGAAGATAGTCCTTATCGTAGAGTTAACTGTTCCATGGGAATCAAATATCCCAAAAGACCACGAGTACAAATTAAATAAATACCATGACCTCGCAAATGCCGTCACCCGGAACGGCTTCACTGTTCACCTTCACGCGGTGGAAGTAGGCGCTCGTGGCCTGCCAGCTAAATCTTTGTTTCACCTTTTTAAAGATCTTGGTCTCTCCAGGAAAATAATCAACTCCTTTCTAGAAAAATTATCTAAAATCGCGATTTTTGAATCTCAAATTCTATGGCTTCGAAGGGGGAGTGAATGGGTGGTAAGGTGAACGCTCACATGTGGCAAGACAGCTGTCCTAAACCTACCACCGCCGGTCGTAAGTCCGGAATCCACCCTTCACCTCCCAGAAGTGTAATAATTATTTATGATGGACCCGATTTTTGGTCGGTGAATTCCATGGCAGCTCCGTTTGTATTTTATTTACTTGTTTACAATATACCAGAAAACTTTTTTATACAATAGACCCATTTATGACTCTTTTTTGTATTTAGAATCTTAGGAACAATTTGACGTATCACGCAAGCTTTACAGCTTTTTTTTTTTAATTGAAAGTACGGGATACGTTTTCTTGTGCTCGGGTCCTTCCAAAATCCTCCCGGATAGCTTCCAAAATCGCCAAAGGGCAGAAGAATCGTGAAGCGGTGATTACAAATGTAAAGAAGAAATGTTGGAAGGCAGCAGACGGGATGGTTAATGAGCCATCCCGTGAGTGACAATAGAGTGAAAATCCTTCTTTCTTTAAACAAAAAATATTTCAAAAATATATATACAGTAGAGCCTTGATAATCCGAACTAGCAAAAACTAACCCCTGTTCGGACTCACGAAGCGTTCGGATTATAGTATGTAAGGAGAAAAAAAAAACATTTTTATTCTTAAAATAGTGTTTAATTATATACATAGTTTAAGAGGTACAGTAAGCAACGAGCTGGGCTTTACATATTGACCTTGGGAACGCTCTTATTACAAGCAGCGTAAGGACTACAGTCGTAATGCAAATAAAAAGCCCGGCTCGTTGCTTACCGTACATTTACATAATAATTAGGTACCATAAAATACGTAAGGTGTAAATTGTCTATTTAGTCATAAACTGATCTATTTTAGTTTGGCGAGTCCTGTTGATGGATCAGAAAAAAGCTTTGTCCCTCAAGTTACGTAGCATCATCTTTTCCGATAAGGACAGGTCATTTTCTTCAGCCCACTCCAAGCAAGTGTTCAAAGATGATATGGCTTGTGAATGAGTAATTTTCTTGACATTTGAAGCAAAATAATCTTCAGCTAAAGACTCGTCATTCTCTTGCGTTATTTGGGTTATGATCTCATCATCAGTTATAGGATCTGTGCAATTCTCCTCTTCACTCATGGACAAGAAAGTGGAAATGGTTTCTTCTGTATAACCACGATTACGTAAAAGACTGAGCGGGAGATCGTCTTCTACGTCGAAGTCATCATTTTCTTCTGATCTATCTTCTGTTGAATTTATTTTTTCAGGCCAAAGAGGCTTCCAAGATTTTTCGATAAGAGACGATGATACATGATCCCAACATTGCGCTAGCGTAAAAATGGCGTCTTTAATTGTGACGCTTTTTATAACATCATGCAAGGTTAAAGCCTCATCGGCTTCTTGCTGCACGAACATTTGAATCAGGAGTTTCTTTTTGTAATTTATCTTGACATTTTGGATTACGTTTTGATCCATAGGTTGGATCAAAGGCGTACAATTTGGAGGCATGTACAGTACAGAGAAGTTGCCGTCTTCTGTTGTCAAATCTTCAGCATTTGGATGTCCAGGGGCATTGTCTAAGAGTAGCAATGCTTTTTGTGGCAGTCCCATTTTTTTTAAATGGCGTTTGACTTCAGGAACAAAATGGCCTCTAAACCACTCGAGAAAAATATCTCTGGTTACCCAAGCACGCCTCTGCCCTTCATAATGCACTGGTAATTTTACAGATCCAAAAGATCTTGGCTTTTTTGCCTTCCCCACAACTAGCAATGGTAATTTGTGATTCCCTGTAGAGTTTGCGCAAGGCATAAAAGGTAGTGATGGTGTGTTCTCTTTCTATTTACAGGCAAACTTCCCAGTGCACAAGCTGTTAGCCCTCGAGGAGAAGCTCTCGCATCCGCGATGGGTGGTGCCGGTATTGCCCGAACAGGAGCTAGAGGCGCTACTCATCGCAGCCACAAATCTTGCCCAGACCGGTAAGTGCGTTTGCGTTCTTGTGGGGGATGCCAGTAGTGGCTTAGTTCCTGAAAGGTGTGTAGTGAATCATGTTAGCAACTTCAGAGGAACTTTAAGAATTTCATTATTCCATTCAGTAAGATCAGTTTCTTATAATTATCGCAGTAACAACAATAACAATAATTATTTATATAAGTAAACAACTATACACATTAATGGTCGGTTAGAGGCTTACTAAAAGTAGTCAGCCCATATTTGCAAAAACTATTCAGAGACGTCTATCATGCCGTTACTAAGCTAATCATGGAATTGTAACGATATTTAGGTCCCAAACATTCTTTTAACCCATATACTGATCACTTGGAGGTGTCAACTACAACGGGCGAACCCGTCATCCCAGGAAGTTTTAACTATTGGAATGCTAATGGATCAATGGTATTAACCACCGATCGGTGGTTTTTCCATTGCGACAACTTGCGGGCTGCCGATCTCCGTATTTATGCAATAATGTAATTATATCGAAAAAATTCGGCTTCATCGAATAAGCCACCATTATACATTAGTATGCGTGCACTAACACCCCCTAACACCTACAAAGAAATTTTCAAGGGTTGAAAACATGCCGTCCTGAGTTTCATTCCCATGGCTTGCTTTATAAGAGTTTTATAACTATAGTGGTCGTTCTGCCTACCGTGGAGCGAGCGTAGAAGCTTAGGGACGATACAAATTTACCGTCAAGCAAAGCCAACAACCTGCCTGAGTCCAGCGCCGTACGGCGAGGCACTAGGAAGGTAACCCAGCTGGCCACCTCACCCCCTGGCTACCAGTTTTAGCAGGATATCTCCGTTTGGAATGAACCATCAGGATACCTTCGACCTTCCGACTGGTCACGGGTTCTAAGTCGCTTTCACAGACCTCTACCTGCCGTATATCAGCGCTTATTCAGTTTGAATCTATCGCGGACCATGGCATTTTCTGCCCGGCTCTGAACTTAGATCAGGTAGCCGGCTGGTCGTTTTAAGAGCGGGTGACAACAGGTCAACATCCATCCCCGCTGCTTAGGAATCAGTATATTTATAGTGTCGACTCCTTCAGGAATGCACATACCGATTGACTGTCGCCCCACGGTCCACAAACCGTCCAGTAGCGCCGGCAGCTAATCCCACAGGGAAAACCGATCCAGCAGCCATAAGGTCTGGGGTGCGAGAGTCCTTCTCAGCGTGAGGAGGCTACTGAATAGGAGCTGAATTATGAGTCAGACCGACCCGAAAACACAGTGGATCTTATGACCCAAGCTGCACAAAACCGTTTGCTACCTTACACTAGTCAGATAATGTATAGACGCTGCTAAGAGAATCGCAGGGCCTGATCAGCGGGTAGGCAATAAACTGTCAACATTGGCATTCAGTTCTCTGGCTATTTTTTTCCAAAATTTAATATTTACCAGCTATTTCGGGTCTAATTTTGCCATTGAATCGACAAAAAGTGGTTTAGTTTTCATTTTAAATAATTCGTTCTATGTTTAAACGTGAATAATGTGTTATTTCGGACACTTGTGAACATGACAGTGAACAACACAATGAACAGTCAGTAAATGAAGACACAATAATAATAATATATCTGTCGGTCATTCCCACTGCTAACATCATAATATATGTGTTTTATCCAGGATTTATAAGGATAAACATATATAATTATCATTTGCAATACCAGTGACATTTATGAGAATGACAGAATCAAGTGTCAACTCTCAAATTGGTGATCGCTTGGCTGAGTTTGAGAAACGCTTGCAGGAGGCTTTAGCTGAAAAGTGCGAAAAAAATTCCCCTAGCCTGGAGGCCCTCAGCAGAGATTTTGCCTCCTTCAAAAGGGATACACTGTCCATGCTTGATTCTCTCCGCAATGTAATCGCTAGGCAAACGGACCATATTGACGAAATGGACTGCAGAGCGAGAAGAAATCAGCTCCTTATCCACGGCGTCAAGGAGGAAGCAAAGGAAGATATCGTCGCAACAGTTGCATCGCTAGTTACGAGCAAGCTCCAACTTCCTAATTTTACCATCAACTCCATCGATGAAGCATGTCGGATAGGAAAACGCAAGGCTGACAACGGCAAGGAGCGGCCCATCCTGATAAAATTTCTGAGAACGGTGGAGCGAGACCAGGTATGGACAAGCAAGTCGCAGCTGAAAGGTACCAGACTTCTTATTTCGGAATTTCTCACGCCTCCGAGACAGAAATTATTCTCCGAAGCCAGACAGCATTTTCAAAGTAACAAGGTGTGGAGCCGCAATGGCTCGATAATGGTGACTTTTCCCGATGACTCCCGCAGAACCATTACCACAAAAAGAGATTTAAATGAAGCTGTGGCTCATTTGGGCAACTTTGCTAGTTACCGTGACCGCACAAGCCCAAAGACACATGCCTTGAGATCGCGAAACCTGAAAAAATCCACGGCACAATAGAACAGAACATTAGTATCATTGACCTTTGTAAACCGTAAAATCGATTCTCTTTAGTGTTTATAAAACCAATATTGATAAGCAATTTTTCTACATTCTCCAATAGATATATTATTATTGTAATGTAAATTAACTTTATTTCATTTAGAAGCTCTCTTGTTTGCAACTATTGTTGTTTTTATGTGTTTTTAATTTTTCTTAATTTAGTTTTTTCTTCGATTTTATTATATTGCTTTAATACATTTTTACTTAAATTATGTCCGCTCCTATAAGACGCAAAATGAGCAGCCCTAATCCTTCCTTTCCACAGTCCCCCAACTCTTCGTCTTCGGAGTTTCTCAACTGTTCTTTGAGTCCTGACAGGTATATTTATCACAGTGCTCACCTCGACCCTGGTAGTTCCCCAATTGTATCTGAATGCAGCCTAGATTGCGATAATTTGGAATCTCTCCCATCAATGCTCGAGGCATTGCACTGCAGATACCCTTCGAACTTCCTAGCCTGCCACATTAACGCGGAAAGCATTCCAGCTCACTACGACAACCTCCAGGTCTCATTTTCTGAAGGTCATATGCATGCAATACTTGTAAGCGAATCGTGGCTGAAACCAACATTAACATCCGACGCTTACTCTTTGCCTGGTTATAACCTCATCCGCAACGACCGCCTTAATGCTCGGGGCGGCGGCGTAGCTATTTACCTAAGGGAAGATATTCCATTTAAAGTGATTTCTACCTCTCATCAACTGTATCACGCGGGTGCAGAATACATTATATTGGAGACTTATCTGAAAAATACGAAACTTCTCATAATAGCGATGTACTGCCCCCCGACTATTAACTACTTTAATGAATTGGAGGAAATTTTGGACACTTTTATCCTATCACATGACAATGTCATATTGATGGGTGATCTGAACACATGTCTAAATGAAAATGACTCTCGATCTAACAAGCTTGTTAATCTATGTACCTCATCTTGTTTAGCGCTCCTACCATTACAGGATACCCATCATCTCCTTAACTCGAGCTCGCGGATAGATGTCATAATCACATCAAAAGAATCTAATGTAAAGACGCATGGGCAATTAACTGCAAGTGGCTTCTCCCACCATGACCTACTTTATATTGCTTATAATGTTAAGGCCCCTAAACTACTTCCTAGATGCATTCAATATCGTGACTTTAAAAATGTGTCTCTTCCAGCTCTCAGGGCAGATGCGTCAGCCTTAGACTGGTCGCCCCTTTATAATATGACCAATGTTGATGCTATGACCCAGGAATTCAATAATAAAGTAATTAATCTTTATGAACTACATGCACCTTTGAAAACTCGCCGGGTCAAACATCTGCCTGCTCCCTGGATAAACGACACCATCCGTGCATTTATGAAGAAGCGAGATAATGCAAAAACCAAGTTTAAGCGCGATCACCATCCAGACACTTGGAATGCATATAGAATACTTCGCAATCGATGCAGTCAGCTCTGCCGAAATGCCAAGAGGGTTCATATAAAATCCTTGCTCCAGTCGGCCTCCCCAGCTCAAATGTGGAAGCTCTTCCGTTCTTTCGGCATCTGTAAGTCGCACCCTAACACTGACCCTAGCATAGATAGTGACATTCTAAATGCCTATTTCACGACTCCACCTGTAATTGTAGATAATGCTATTAAGGATATCACTTTGGAAACGATTCACAGTCACCGTTTACCTGACTATCCATCTTTTGACTTCTCTCTCGTGTCGGCCTTCGAGGTGAAAAAAGTACTGCTAAGCATTAAGTCAAAAGCTGTAGGCTGTGATGACATAAGTTTACCGCTCCTTATCCCTTTGCTCGATGAACTGGCTGAAGTGATTGCCTTCATTTTCAACTATTCACTCTCATCTGGCGACTTGCCCTCTGTCTGGAAGAATGCTTGCATTATTCCCATTCCAAAATCTTCCAATGCAAATACACCGGAAAAATTCAGGCCAATTTCCATTCTCCCTGTACTGGCTAAGGCAATTGAGCGTTTAGTATACAATCAGCTACTCACTTATGTCTCTGACTATAACCTCTTAAACCCATTTCAGTCAGGATTTCGGCCCAACCACAGCACAACTACTGCCCTGGTACAGGTAACCGATGACATTCGACTAGCCATGGATAATCGCCAACTTACTCTTCTCGTCCTTCTGGACTTCAGCTCTGCTTTTAATTCTGTCGACTATGACATTCTCCTTGCCCGTTTAAAATCTTGTAGTTTCGCCGAACCCGTCATCAAATGGTTTCGGTCATTTTTGAATAACCGCAGTCAGTGTGTTAAATATAAAGACAAGCTCTCTAATTTTCTACCACAAGTCGCCGGCGTTCCCCAAGGTAGTGTCTTATCCCCGCTTCTTTTCTCACTATTTATTAACTCAATATCTAACGTGATTAATGCAAAATATCATCTCTATGCCGACGATGTCCAAATCTATTCCCACTGTCGCCCAGAAGACATTGACGAGGCTATAACTTCTGTTAACGCTGATCTTGCGATGATATCTGACTGGTCGAAATCTCATGGCTTGCTCCTAAATCCATCCAAGACTCAAGCTATCATAATCGGAAGCAGCTATTTCACCTCGAGGATCGACATAAATTCTTTACCAAGGATTGGCATAGGTGCGGATGAGGTCCCAATCAGCTCTCAGGTTAAAAATCTTGGTGTATACCTCGACCAAAATCTTTCGTGGCAGTCACACATTGAGGAGATGAGACGTAAACTCTTTGGTCGCTTTCATGCAATAAAGAAACTCAAGAATTTTCTCCCCGAGGAAAGCAAAATCACAATCTGCCAATCTATTCTCCTCCCTCTCCTTGATTATTCAGATGTTGCCTTTCTCGACATCAAGGAAGATCTAGCCACCAGGGTAGAAAGGCTGCAAAATGTCTGCATTCGATTCATTTATGACCTACGAAAGTTTGACCATATTACGGAGTACAGAAGGAGACTTCACTGGCTGACGACCCGAGAAAGGAGAGATACGAGAGTCCTAGGTTTGCTCTTCAGAATCCTGAAGGGGGCCGCTCCGAAATATCTTATAAGTAGGTTCAAACCTCTATCTTCTCACGGGCGCCCTCTGAGATCTGAAGACAACCTACTGCTCTCGATCCCTAGTCACAGTAGTGATTTCTTCTCGCACTCTTTCTCTGTACGTGGAGCCCGTCTCTGGAATGCTTTACCCTCGCGTATAAGGATAGCACCTAGTTTGTATTGCTTCAAACGCAGGCTCAAAGAACACTTGAACCCACGCTCATAAACTTTTCCTTATTTTTCCCTATTTTTTCCTCCCTATTGCGTCCCTTGCGTCATTATAGGTTTATTTTTTGTTTTTTTTTTTTCTTAAATTTATTGTTGTTTCCCTGCTGAATTTAAATGATTAAAATTTAATTTATTAGTTTATTTTTACCGCATAACATGTTATTCCACTAGGTTAAGGTTAGCTGTAAGATATTGCTTTTAGGCAATAAGCTCGCCGTTTTGTTAAAGCAAATAAAGCGTTTAATTATTATTATTATTATTATTATTATCAGCCCCTGTCGGTGAAACGTGATTTAAATACTGGCCGAAATCACCATTCTCAGACCGTCATCAGTACTCCTATATTTTCTGTGAGTAACATTCGCACCGCTCATTCTCCCTGTAGGTTGATGTTACTGTCGCTCGCTATCCACTCCCAAGACCTGGAATCACCGCTGGTATCTTTTTCCGGATGTTTAAATGTCCAGATTTACCGGAATCGCTGCTTAGTGGATTTTCCCTCAAACGTCTTGTTGTTTCTTTCGCCTGATATGGTGACGTCTCGCTCGCACCGCACTGATTTTATTTGCGGTCTGCCAGTCGCACTGTGAAAAGGAAGTCTCACGCAGAAGCCAGATGGCAAGATTGGCCATGAGCAAGCTAGAAAGGCTGTGGAAGAATTGGGGTATAAGCAAGCGGACTAAGGTCAGGCTGGTTCGAGCTCTGGTTTTCTCGATCTTTCTCTATGCATCGGAGACATGGACCCTGAAGGCTCTTATACGCACCAAAATCCGATGCACTGGAGATGTGGTGTTGGCGTAAAATGCTAGGAATCCCATGGACAGCACGCCGCACCGACAAATCTGTCCTGGAAGAACTCGGCATCCAAGTGAGGCTCTCCACCGTATGCATGAGAAGGGTCCTGCAGTTCTTCGGTCATGTTGCCAGGAGAAACCCAGAGAATCTGGAGAAAATGCTTTCCGGGGGTCAAGTGGAGGGAAGAAGAAGCATATGCAGATCACCGGCCAGATGGAACGACCTCATCAAAGAAGTTACAAAAGGGTCAATACAATCTGCGACCCGCCATGCAGAAGACAGGTCGAAGTGGAGGAGCCTCGTAGGCAAACTGTTGTCTAGTGGTCACGATCCTCAGTATTGAGGGAACGACGGAGAAGAGAAGTCGCTCGCTAGTCTTTGTGAGACGCGCCCCTGCGGTTTGTCTGCTCGCCTCCAGTTTATGATATTGATTTGGTGAAACGATACACGCATTCGTAGCACCGCTACAGTAGTATTGCTAAGGCAGTAAAGCCTTCATTGTGTAACGTTTATAATAAAAAGTATTATATGGATAGATAGATGAAATTCGCAAATAACCTGTTTTATTCGTTTCAAATTACAGGAGAAGATATCCACTCGAAGGCATGTCAGCGTTTCTACGAAGACGCGCTGAGCGTGTCTTTTGTGAAGATCCTTACGGACGAGGCGGTGTCGTCGTGGAAGGGCAACATCCAGTACTGTGTCCGCTCCAACTGCGAGAGGCTCATCCGCCTCTGCGCCATCAAGATGGACGACCCCCGGCTGCTGCAACTGCTGGCCGTGGTCTTCAATCCGCAGAATAAGTAAGACTGCCGCCTCTACCCACCAAACACAGTATGGCAACGTTAGCAGTAGTGACACATGTAGGTGTCTTATTACGACGGGCGAACCTGTCGTCTCGGGAAGAGTTAACGATATTAAATCGTTCTGCCTCCCGTAATAACGGGATAAAAATAGGATGGAAAAATAATACCATTAAATGATTTTAAAATAAAATGAACGCCACAACGTTTTGTAGACAAACTATAAATAAATTAAGAAAAAAAAAACAACAAAAAAACGTTACTTACAAATATTGATGAATAGGGTAGGTTATCGGAAAAAAATGATAGCTACTCGCTGACCTTTGACAAAGCTGTTGATTACCACAAAAAAAAAACACAAAATCCATTTCTTCAATCCGTGTATTCTTCCTCTGGTCGATCCAATACAAAAAGACAGTTAACACCACTGAGCCGAAATACGATTACAAAAAATCTGAATTCTTGACGATTGAGCTCAAACGGCAGACTGAGGTCACGTCATGTTCATCTGGTGTTTTGCTTGCAAGCCAGGCAACTATATGTAGAATTCAAAGTGCCTGAAATTGCGGATTTAAGAAAACAAAAAAAAACACATGGGAACGTCCGCGATATGTCAATTTGCTGCATTAAAAACGACAGCAACACTTACCAGAGGAAGTGATAACATTATTTAGTTCTTTATGCATTTACAATTTTATTTAATAAAACCAAAGGGAGCATGTCCCTTCTGTCAAGTTTTGTCCCATTTGACAACTCGTTTTTCAGTCACTGACTTTAGCAATAAAATGTTGTTGAAATATACTGAAATTTGGACAAAAAAATGGCTGAAGTCAGCAGTGACAACAAAATTATGATTAACGAAATGAAATCTTTATAATTTATTCAAGCGAATCAAAATAAAATTAAACAATTTTTATTACACTCTTTTATTGATTATTTACATTTTAACAACATGGTGATTTTATTAGGTTTTTAAATTTTACAACTCTGACACATCCAATGTCACTTTCGACTGTTGGATGTTTTTCTAAATGGTAAATGTTTCGTTTGGAAGAAAGCATTATTATTAGGACAAAAACCCTTAAAATTATCATGCCCATATGCACAAAATGCAATTTCTGTTACACCGTGAGGACTTAGAACGAAAATAGTCCACTGTCTAGTTACGCCACTCGCTCATCAGAGGCAAACGCCTTACGGCAAGGCACCGGTAAAGGTACACAGCGGGCAGCCTCGCTCCCTGACTACCAGTTTGGAAGGATATCTCCATCTGGAATTAACTATAAGGATACCTCGTACCTACTGACTGGTTACAGGATCGAGGTCGCTTGCGCGGTCTTCTCCCTTAGATAGTGGTGATACGGTGTCTACCGAATCTATCGTGGACCGCAGCATCCTTTTCCCGGCTCTTCACCTGGAATCGGATAGCCGAATGGTCGTTTTAAGAGCAGTTGCCATAAGGTTAACATTCACCCCTGCTCTATAGGAATCAATTCTGTTTCCAGACTCCCCCGGCTGTTAGTCGAAATGCGCAATCAATTGGCTGACGCCGCATGGTGCGCATAAAGAAGCGCCCGAAGGTTGACTCCTAGGGGAGACTGGCCCGCAGGCCAGAGTCCTACTCGGGCTCGCACTTCTACGCGGAGGCCGCCGGATGGGTGTTGAACCGTGCGTTTGACCGACCCTACACACATGGGTCTTAGTGGCCAAACTGCAACAGGGCCCATTAGCTCCCCGAGCAGTAGAGAAAGTGTATATTTTGTTTGACCATAAAATGTAAAAATGCTGTATTTTGACGCCCGCTTCTAGAAACTTTTACCTTCTTGCTCCTGCTGCCATGTTCCACGTCAAATTTAACGCCTCTTTGTTGAATCTAGTATGCATGACATTGCACAAAGTGAAGCGTTCCGTTTTCTAAGATTTCTAGGAACCAAAGGTTTGGTCGTTTTTGAAAGTTCATGATTTTCAGATTCGAAAATACTGACTTCTCCCTTCCGTCTAATGTGCAATTTAGTGCGAGCGAGTCACATCTCGAAGCAGCTGAGCATCTCCAATTCCACTAGGATTTCTAAGATTGGCTTCTCGCTTTCAGGTTTCACTCGGTGAATGTGAACCGTCCGAGCGAATCGAGCGCGGGCGGCCCGTCGCGCGGCGGCTCGTCGTCGGAGCCCCCGGCGGAGGCTCCGAGCGAGGGCTCCGGCCCGGCCGAGGCGCCTGCGGAGCCCCCGGTCGAGCCGCCCGAGCCCTTCGCCAGGTCCCACCATCACAGAAGTCTCAAGGGCTGGCTCGTCGATTTTATCAATTTGTAAGTGACCCTAGTCTAACTTTATAAGTATGAGGTGGAGTGAAAATCAAGTACCCTATAGCCCGAGGATCTGTCCATCGCCAAACTGGTCTGACGACAATCGTAGATACTTAAATTCATTTCATCGATGAAAAACCCCCTTTAGGTGGGTGTATTCTGTTTAGTTTTTTTTATGGGTTTATCTGGAGAAAATCATAAGTTAACAAAAATAACCTATAACTTGCAATTTAAAGCATTATTAAAAAAACAAAAAATATGTTTTCGAAGCAAAGAACTGTCCAATTGCAGGAGAACAGGGGGGATTTGTGAAGGGCAAGGATGTGAAAAATTATCCACCAGATCACTTAAAGCTTCTCTAACCGGTCGGAAGCCAGCCTTTGTGCGCAGAAAATTGCACTGCAACTTATTGCTCAATTTCATAAATAAATACTATCAACAATAACAATATCATTTATTCATTAATTCCCACTTGTTATGCTAATTAATCTTGTTAGTTAAGTATATTATATATTTATATAGGTAATATACAGGATGAGATTTAATTAACTGGCAACCCTACAAGGAGGTGTATCAGTACGACCTAAAAAGAACTCAAGATAAAATTTGTGGTTTTTTTTTTTTAATTCGAAAAAATGACGATTATAATTACAATGTTATACAAATAGACCCAATCAGCTGACGCTGACATTGACCTATTTAATCAACCTTCGAGCATACCTTTGCTGCCTACGTAGACAACAGTGTTACCAGTTTGACAGAAAAAATAAATTCTTATAACGGGATTTATTCTTCAACTTAATTGGAACAATGGATTAAATTTCGATATTATAACTACGATAAAAATATCGTACTTGTCAAAAATATAGCGCTTTCATTAAATGTCGTATGTTCGAAAATATCCAAATTATAAAAATGTGGTACCTTTGAGAAAAATGCCATTTTAAAAAAAAAACTTATTTTATAAATATTCTATTATTAACACGAAGACTATCGCGATTGTTTGACATTATATTATTAAGACAAAAATGAATTTACCGCTTGAAGTTTGTAGCACAGGACTAGACTAAAATGTCAGTTGTCATACGAGGGGGCTATCAAAAAAATGTTATAATGAGCTACAAACTCTTCGGAAACATATTTATTTATTTATTTAATTAATTAATTTAACAATTTATTTACAATGCATAGGTCTCACTAACAATCATATCAATAAAAAAATATAGTATTAAAATTAAACATGGCCGATATGAGCATTAGCAGGTATACACATGTACTGCTGCTGCCCAACTAAGTGCCAGGACTTGTTCCAGGGCAGCGAGCTCTCTAGTTTTTAGTTCACATATATTCGGCGATTTGAAAAAAAATAAAAAGGAAAAGAAATATATATATATATATTACCGTCACCATTACAAATTATAACTAATAATCACTAAATATAGATCACAATAGGAAATATTTAAAATAAAACAAAGAAAATAAATAATCGATAAAATAAAAATAAAATAAAATGAATTGTCAAATAATATCAAACAATAATCACCAAAATTAATGAATAAATAATAGTAATAAAAAAAAAGTCAGCGAAAATAATAATAAGAATTGTCAAGGATAGGATTTAATAATGGGAACTCTCTCGGTATATTAATTTGTGAATGTTTTGCCGGGCGTCATGTTTTAGCCAGGAATCGATCTTGGCTTTAAAAGAAGAAGACTTAGGCACATACATTTTAGTTGTCTCTATTGCCCTCCCCCCCCCCCCCACCACCGTTATAATCTGCGCAGCGGCGACAGCAGTATGGGGCCTACCCGCAGAACAATGGATTGACAGCTCTTTCAGTCTACCCTAGACAATGGCGGCTGCTAAGTCGCGGAAATGTCGGGTGTTACACGCAGTAAATTCGTTTTTTATTTTATTTATAATGTCAAAAAACCGCGATAGTCTCCGATTTCATAGGTAGGGCGTTTTTGGCCATCCTGTATTTGTAGGCACAGCAAGAGGTAACGTATATATTTTTTAATGCAGATTTGGACAGTGCCAGGGATTTCAAAAATTGCTAGACCGCTTCCAAATGCTAGCGAACGCCAGCACAGCAGTACCTAGAGAGGCTGGCAGGCCGCCGGATGAAGCGAAACCGACCAATCAGTCGCCCCTTCCTGATACCAACGGTCCTGATGATGTACCAATGCCTAGTGTCGAGGTAATCCACATTTTTATTCCTCTTTCAGTGTTTGTATTTTTCCTTCCTAGCCCACCAACCAACGAGAGAAAGTATTGTGAACGTGCAATTTTTTATTTTATTTTGAGCCCCCCTGAGACGATTAGGACCATTTCCAGATGGTCCAAGTCTTTTTGTGTTTCTGTATGTATTCCTCCACAATAGCGCCCAAACGATTAATCCGATTGAGCTAAAATTTGGCATGCAGGCATCATTTAGTCATGGCAAGAGTTGAAATGATTGCCACGTCCCGGTGGTTAGGTTGCCTGATCTTACATTGTAAGGTCCCAGGTTCGATTCCCGGCTGGGTCACCATTTTCCGTTGGGATCAAATTAACGGAATTGCATTTTCAATTCTGTCAATCGAATGTAATAACAAGACACAAACTTATACACATGATATGTGCACACATACTTATAAACACATCCTAGTAGGGTTGGTTGTAAGAGATTGTCATTTGACAATAAACCCGTTCCTTGGGAAAACGGTTCACCAGGGAGCGCACTAGTCATACTTCAATCTTGAAATATTGGACTGAAAGACTTGAAATTTGGTACCCAGATGCCTTTATGGGCCGAAATGACATTGTGATTTAGGTTAGAATATCAGAATATCGATGTTTAGAGCTGCAGGAAGGTTTACAGCGTGTATCAACGGGTTCTTTTCAAATTTACGCGTCGATGCCCGGATATCTGACTGAAGTTGGTTTGCTGCAGTTCTGTTTTCTCAGTATGATGTTGGGCTTCGGTTTGGTTTGTATTTGTCCCATACCTTTTATTTCTCATTACCCTTTTTATCCATGGTTTGTGATTAAAGTATGCTTTTCTATTGTTAGTGGGTGTATTACTAGCCAAAATGGTTGTTAAATTATCTTTAACCGCTTTATATGTATCCTGCAGCATTTGCAGACTAGTATTCTGCGGGATATTGCAAATGCACTGGGGTTTACAAGAAATGATGAAACCCATGACTACCTGAAAGTCTCCACTATTGCTACAGAAATTAAGCAATACAAAACCCAACATGCTGAACGATTGGCATCCCATCCATTTCCCCTTGCAGCTGAGCTGCTTAATGAATCCAATGTAGTTTACAGGTTAAAGAAAAACTAAGTTCTGTAGATAGGGGATACGAGGCATTGGACGCGTATCTTAACGTTATTAATCATTCGGAAGACAATCATTCCATGCAAAATTTTCGAAACCCTCGATAATTTGTTTGTAGAAGGTGTGTGCAAGCATACTTATATGTATCGGTGTCTTATTCAATGGCAGGCGTCAATGTCAGGCTTTTACCGCAGTGGAGGAAGAAATAGAATCGATACTTGCATAAATACAGATATAATATGGATAATACGAAAAGAACCGATCGGCGAGCGTGGCCACCCAGGGGTTAAACATCACACATCAAATTCGACCAATCTCAACTCTACCAAAAAAAAGAAGAAACAAATGTATCAAGGTGTATCCAGTTTGTAAACAGGTGTATCCAGTTTGTGTTAACATCAACATTTTATGATCTTTAAATACTCCATAAACTTTGCATTTGGGTATTTTTTTCTGCCATTTCTATAGTGGTTACTTTATCTTGATTTCTGTTTATTACCAATTGGATGTTAACCCTTCAGGCCTCGGCCCCTCAGCCGATTAACAAGTTGATGTCCCAAAAAATTTTAGTAAAAATTTGTAAAAAAATTGAATTATGACACTGTCTCACCAAAACATTAATTACTGCCAAACCACTGTACCCATAATTAAAATAAACCATATTAACATAATAAAACATAATAAAATAAAACAAATTCAATTAAAATTAAAACGGGACCGTCACGCTGAATCGTGTTTTGGCCGATATCGGCCAATCGGGGCTCTAGGGGTTAATTAGTAGTGCTGTGAGATCGAATTAATCAATCTTGGATATCACACCATCGTCATTGCTTATTATTAAGTCTAAGATAGATATTTGGTTATTTCAATATCTGTAGGTTGGTTGACAACATCAGAAATATTGTTGTCGGGGTATATTTCAAGAAAGAGTATTTCTATCTATTTATTTTTTACGGTATTGAAAACTGAAACATCTCACTTCTTGTGAGGAATATTGATGCCTTTGAAATGTGGATTTTTAAATATAATTATTCATTTTATTATTTTAATTTCGCAGTCCCGTTCGGAATCACCTGCCGTACCGCAACCTCCTCCGTTACAAACGACACCTGTGAGCTATGCGTGGGATCTGCTGCGTTCGTTTGGACTATGTACACCGCTACTCACTCAAAACACAATCAACACATACTTTAAGCCTATTCTGGTAAGAACTCATTTGTTTGTGACGCGTGAGGTCATAATGCTGCATACAGACTTACGCATACAGACTTACAACATGAAATGAAAGAATTTGCCGTCCACATTAGTGCAATGTATCATGCACTGTAACATACTTTGTAACAATTCCTCATAGTCTGGACGCCTTGCGCGCGCGAACTGTGTATTTCATGCGTACGCTTTGAGCATTTCAAGTCGCACGCGGAGCGATCCGTGATTTGTCGGTTTTTCGAACAAACTCAAAGGGGCGCGCAGTGTGCTCGGAGCGCCAGTGTGGACGGGTTGTGTTGAGACGCGCTCGAACACGAACTAAACCAGGTATGGACACAGCGTACGCGCGCTCGCCGGAAACAGATGCGAGTAGGTACATGTTTGGTTCGTGCGCGCATTGCGTCCACACTGTTGGAATGCTCCTTTCATGATACATTGCATGTTACCTTTCATCAGTCTGTACGCAGCATAACATAGCGGTCATTGACGCCGCGACAAGCAGTCGCTTGACTCCAATTCAAGCTCAAAATTACCGAGCTTGGCCGGGCAGGATTACTGGCAGGGCTGGATTATAAAAGAAGTGCTGCATATCATTTTAAAATTGTTGTAATTTCCTTCTTGCAGCATATAATTCCAACGGTGTTGGAGCAGCTATCGGATGAGGAATTAAAGAAGGAAGCCTGCGGAATCGAAGGTCGAACCGACACTGTTTCATCCCTTGTTAAAACTGCTAAAACTCTTGCTTCACGGTTGCCGGATGATGAACTTCGAGTTGTCATTAAGAGTTGAGTTCTTTTATTGGTGCAATCTTCAAGAGGTATCAATTTCAACCACAGAATAAAATCTCAGGTTGTCCGTTATTTCATCTGTTTGCAGATTTGGAATTGTTTCGTTTGAAAATGATACTCCGCCTCATGAGGATGCCTTCCTTCAACACTAAAATGTCTGCACTGAATGAAGTTAATCAGATAATTGGTACTATAACACAGCAAGCAAAGCCTGACTGGTTTACGGCGATGTTTATTGCGGTAAGATTATTATTTTTATCTCTACATGGTAACACCGGATAGTATTATAATATTATAATAATACTATCTAATACTCAATCCAAATGGAAACTTTTAACAAAGACTTAAAATCGTACAATAAAAGTATATAATGCAATTGTACTCAAACAAATTTAATCTAAAAGAAAAGAAATAATGAAATTACCAAAAAATACAAATTAAAGAAATATAAAACAATAATCACATAGTCAAACTATTAAAATAATCAAAGTCAAATTAATAATAATAATAAAGTATAAATATTATAAATAAAATTAATTATGTATACAAAGATAGTACAGTAGAATTCCAATTAACCGAATCAATTAGGACCGGACCCCATTCGGATGATCAAAAATTCGGATAATTGGATTTTTACTTCTGCAGCTTTGGAGTCTGCTGCTAACTTCTTGACACTCAAATCTAATTCACGGATACCCTGTCTGGGCTTAAAATTCCTTAGCCAGCCGTTACTTGCTTTAAAGAATGAACAACCAAGCTTCTGAGTTAAGATGTTAGCTTTTTCACATTGAATCGGACCCGAAATTGGGTTTCCCATAAAACGTTGCTGCATAAACCACTTGAAAACGTATCTTCTAAATCTTTGTTTGTTGCTGTCTTCATTGATTTTCTTGAAGAACTTCCATCTTCGTTTTCAAGCACTAACACGAAGTTAAAAGTGTAGGTTTGCTTCTTTTAATGTCGGAAATCGTTGATTGTCTAATACGTACATCTCAGTCAACTGTTTATCCGTAACTCCTTTATCTGATTGCTTTATAATTACAATCATCCCTAAGGACAATAGCGCGCGTAGGTAGAATCATTCGGATAATTGGCAATTTCGATAGTCGAAGTTAAGACACTTAGTTCTACTATATTATAGATATATTAAAGATAGTATATAGTATCATTGATTTTATAGTGTAATAGATTAGTCCATCCCATACAACCAAATGGCAACAATTTCTGTACGTCACTACGCAGGTGGCGCTGGTAGGGATGACGTCGAAACTTATAGCAATTTATTTGGACATCTATAATAACATTGATAATTAGGTTTTATTTATAAAGGATTCTAAAAACCCAATAATTCAAGCAGTTACAACGAAATTAGCATTCAATTATTAGCGCTAGCTATTGCATTTCCTTCTACGCACAAATCACATGTTCAATAAAGAAAATAATAGATGGCGTGCTATTTTCGGCTCTAACATTGCCTTCTCTATCGATGGCAGTGGTATCGCGCTGCCGGCGTTCATTCGATTATTCTCTGCATTTTTCGCTTCTCTACGAATCCACCTGATTGGACAGCGCGTAAAATGTGGCAATCCACAGTAAATTTCCCGATGGAGCGATACATTGGGAGAGTTATTCTGTGAAAGCTAGTAGCCAGCTGTCAGTTTTATAGTTTCGTTGATATTCACTCCAAATAATTATATTACCTCGGCTAGATATTCGTTGTATAATTCATATACACTATTTATATTTAGCTATTTACAAAAGTCATTTATCATGACATTTATTATTATACTAGCTGCGCCCAGCGGTTTCACCCGCGTGGTGATGGAAAATTGTGATAATGATAATAGAAAACCATATATCTTTATAAATTATATCCTATGTATTATTCTGATGTGTAAGCTATATTATTGTAAAGTTTCATAAAAATCCATTCAGTAGTTTTTGCGTGAAAGAGTAACAAACATCCATACATACATATAAACTTTCGCGTTTATAATATTAGTAGGATAGTAGGATAGAATTTAAATTTCGAATGTCAATTTCTTAGATTTTTTTCCTACTTACTTGACAGTTATCGTTATATTTTAGATATAATTCACGCTAAATCTTTATAAATTCACTTCACTTTTATACAGCCTGACCAGTCACAGAACAGATCCACTTTCTGTAATAGCAAGGAAAGCTGCTTGGGGCTCCTGGTGATAAAAGTTAGGTTGTCGGCAAAAGCGAGGCACGACGATGTGTATTGGCCGTCTGTTTTAAAACGGTAACCCCACTTCTTGTCGAACTGGGTCAGGCTTTCCAGCAGTATATTGAAAACGATATTAAATATCGTCGGAGAGAGGCAACAGCCCTGAAACAGTCCAATTGAATATGATATAGAGCGGGTAGTCCATTCTTGCGTTTTGACATGGAACGTCAGACAGTTGTAGTAGGAGGCTACAATGTCACGCACCACAGGTGGGAAGTTGTACCAGCGGAGCGCAAAGTGGAGGAGACTGTGCCGAACTGACCCAAAGGCATTCTCTAGGTCGAGCCAGCATACATAGATTTGGCGTTCGTGCTGTCTCGCATCCTTGATGGCAGCAGCCAGGAGAGAATTGTGCTCGAGGCAGCCTGAGACGCCACGCATGAAGCCGTTCCGGTGCATGAATTCGCTCATCCTCATGTGGACTATGCCAAAAAAGATTTTGGTCACAGTATCTGTCAGAGCAATGGGCCGTGCGTCCTTTGGTCCGGTGCAAACTGGGACCTTCGGAATTAAGATGACTGTCGCTCGGCCGAAATTCTGTAGGACTACACCGCTATTCCATATATGTCGGAAGATGGATCCTAAATATTGCAGAAGGCAGGGGCACTTTTTATACACTAAATAGGGAATACCATCGGGACCTGGAGTAGAGCCCGACGGCTTCCTTTTTATTTGATTTAAAATCTCATCTAGAGATGGGGGGGTTGAGAGGCGAAAGCTACTGTAGGCAGGTGCGGAGGTTTAATGCCCGGAGGAGGGCTGTACGTATGGAGCTGCATTGGATCCTCAAGTGGTTGAAAAGTATTCCGTGGCCATTTCTTCCGGGATTTGGATTGTGCCCTTAGCGGCAGACAAAACCTTTTTACTGTAGTTAAAACGGTTTTTGTCAAACCGGGATTCCTCTTTGGACTTGAGAAATGCTTGTAGAGGGCCTTATCTCCGGCTTTCTTGGCTTCACGTAGCTGGTGACGAAGTAGCCGCTTCTGCCTACGGAGCTTTGCTTTGAAAAACCTACCTCTTGCCTAACAAAACCTACCTCTAACCGTAAATAAAAATATTTAGAATTTTTATGTTTAATATCGGTGACTATATTTGGTTTACGTTAAACTATGTCAGACGAGAGTTTCAACTTGGAGGGTCTCCAGTCGATTTGGTACCAGTACCATTTGGTAAAACATCTACCACAGAAGGTATACCGTTTTAGAACAGTAGGTGCACTCTTGAGTGGCAATGCGTCGCGGGGATGGAGTGCGAGGGAAGCGAGCAGACGGCTGTAGTTAGCGTCTCGCGCGGGTTGGGTTGTCAAATTTATCGAACGTTTGAATATCTACGTCGGCGGAGTGGCGGCTATATGGCGACCATATGTGCATTTCGTTCAATGGCAACCTGATTTGTGATAGCTCTTAGGGCTCGAGTTGTCATTCGCTTCGATTTCAATGTTGTTCTAAGAGAGCTACTTCTTGTGTACTGTTCATCTACACTCCTTCCAGCAAATAAACATTCTCAATTTGTTTTCAGAACTGGATCAGAGAAAACCAAGTCCTAGAGATTGTCCTGAGTGGCTCCCTTCATCAGCCGCAGTACGTGGACCGACTGGAGAAAATGCTGAGGTTCATGATCAAAGAGGGTGCTCTCACGCTGGAAGACCTGGATCTGATTTGGCGAGCCCAGCAGGGCAAGCACGAGGCCATCGTCAAGAACCTACACGATTTACTCGCCAAGCTCGCCTGGGACTTCACACCCGAACAGCTGGATCATCTCTTTGACTGTTTTAAGGTAATATTATGTGATATTATTATGGTAGGTCATGCCCCCCCCCTAAGTGCCAGATTCAGGCAACTGAATAAAAATAATGGGACATTAGACATTATGTCAAAATGGCAAAGTTGGCTGCCCCTATTATGTATCTGTATTTACCGACCTAAGGAACTAGTCCGTAGTTCGTTTATTGGTCATTTTATATATATCTATGAAATATCTATGAAAACTCTCCGAAGAGTCGTTCGCCCATAACACTTTTTTCTAAATTCTCTAAAGAGTCGTCCGCCTGTGAGTGGTTAAATTTCCTTTGTAGAATTGCCTCTTCATAGGTAAGGACTTAATAGTATAACTGAATAAATCTGTGGTAATTAGGCAAAACTACATAAGTCCCTTTTTGTCCAAAATGACTTATAATGATTTTTTACTCTTTCATTGGGCAAAACTACATAACTCGAAGCACAATATAAAAGAAGTTATAGTACCTATTTTCTCACTGGTTCTATATTGTTGAGATGAGCAAAACTACGTATATGTAACTTATATACTTTTTCTCAACTATTGATAGGTGGTCATAGTAGCATATGTTAATTATCTTTTTATTGATACATATTATTTTAAAATTACACATATATTTTAAGAGAGCACGTATCTTTTACTTCATGTGCCAATTTTAGTCAGGTTATATAAAAAAATAACATAGATTAACAGATTTGAAGTTGTAATTAATTTCAAAATGCTCTCCTGAGAAAATGGTATTTCTGACTTATGTAGTTTTGCCTAATTGCCACAGAAATTTCCTCCGGATCCATGTTCGTTCGCTAACGTGTGTGGTGGTTTTCATCTTGCAGCGTTCTACAGTCGCATCTTGCAGCGATTAGCTCGACATCTTGTCACACCCACCCTTAGTCTGTTGAGACTATACGAGGTAGTATAGGGGAGGTGGGACCCTAGTGAATCTCTTCCTTTACGTCCTCGCCAAGTGAAAACCTCCATTGAGTGATACGGTTCGAAGATTGACTGCCTTGGAGCGGTTGTGTGTGGCTCAAGAATGACTTTTGCGATTTGAGGCGATCGTGGTGTGGTTCTTGCCCATGCAGTGGGTGTCTTGGGTCGTCCATCGCTTTTTGGCATTCAGCATCAGCCAGGACATCACTACGTATTGCATGTGAAGCGATGTCGATGAGCGGATAAAGCTTTCATGTATTAAGGTGTATCGCTGTAAAAAACTACCTTTTTCTTTTTGAAATAAGTCTCTGAAACTGCACTGTGAGAGCAACTGGCGGCTTTATTCACATATATTCGAAGCGAATGATGCACCACAATAATATGACATGATTTCTATGTGCAACAAAGTTTTGTTTTTGGAGAGGTAAACTTTCAGTCTGACTGAAACATCTTCTTTTTCTTTCAAAATCTAATTTAATTCTTTAGCAGTATAAGAAAAATACCATCTTCTTGTCTTTAAAATTTATTCACCTCTTTTTTTAAATTTTCAGGCTAGTTGGTCAACATCAAACAAAAAACAAAGTGATAAACTATTAGAAGTTATAAGACGAATAGCTGAGGATGATAAGGATGGACTAATGGCACATAAGGTAAGTTAATTCTTGAGTTTATTGGTGTTATTTTCCATTACTTTGACTGTGTGATTTAAATTTTTGACTATTTTTATATATTTTTATTTTTACTATTTTAAGAAAAAATATATGATTATTTGCATATTTTTAATGTAAAATCTCATATAATAGCTATTTATAGTTCTTATATGTATTTATGTTAGACTGGGTCATTTTATATTTAATTTTAGTAAAACAATTTTAGAAATTTAAGCCATAATTACAAATTAAAATATCGCAAGGTGGAATCGTAAGTGGTGTAACCCTTATGTAGATCCAGATAGGTTACAAAAAAACGCAAAACTAAATTTAAAAACGCAAGTTTTTATGGACACCACCGTTTTTTAAAGCAGAAAACAAAAAAAATACAAAAAAAAACCTAAAAAAAAACCACTGCACACTAAGCAACCAATTATCTCGGGTCGTGGAGTTGTTATACGGGTTGTTATTACTGCACGGGCATTTTTTTATGGGTGACTCAGTATAACAAAGTAAGCAACTTTTTAGGTTTTTTTAAAAAAAAAGTGAAAAATAAAAATGTAAAAAAAATGCATTTTTAAATAAAAAAAAAAAAAAATGTATGAAAAGCTATGATTGCGATGCGCTATCTAGCGGTTGGTAAAATATCGCTGATATCGTTTATTTACGACTTATTACCTACCCCTAGATGGCGCAGCGCGCTCAAACGCTTCTCAAACCTTTATTTAACAGTCAACTTCTTCAAATTTTGAATTTTTTTTTAAAATCAAAAGTGGCTTACCACGTTGTACTGATTCACCCACAGAAAAAAAATGCCTGTGCAGTAATAACACCTATATCACTGGGTTTGGCCTTTGGTCCTTCAGTTGTCCTTCATATGTTATATTTCTGAGCGATACAACCATCTTTCTTGTTATATTCTGAAAAATATCATGTATTTTTGCAGGTATTAGTTTTATTTTGGAATTTAGCACACTCGCCAGATGTCTGCAATGACTCTATGGACATGGCGTTGGCGAATCACTTGAAGATACTCGAATACAGCTGCGCAGCCGACAAGCACGGTCAGAAGATGCTCTGGCTTGACAAGTGAGTTTAAATGATTATTATTATAATTGCTGCCTGGTACCTGTAGCTAGTCACAGTTTACCAGACAGTAGCTTCTCTTAGAACAAAATTGAAATCGAAGTGAGCTACGTCACGAGTCCTACAGGCTTGTGTATGGCCGCCATATGTCTGCTACTCCGCCGACATAGATGTTTAAACGTTCGAGAAATTCGCTAACCTTCGCCCGCCCGTAACGCTAACCAAAGGCATTCACTGAGACGTATCCCTCTTCACTTCCCTCACATCCCATCCCCGCATCGCCCTGATGCTCGAGAGTGCGTCTACTGTTCTCTCGGTATACTGTGAGCTAGTGGTCGATCAGCGATTATTTTGGAGACAACGCCCAGTGTTTGTGATTCATTTGGAGACAACATCTTGCAAAGCTACTGTAGCGCGAAGTTCCTCTTCAGCTTGCACTCTGAAGACGGTCTTGAGTTCGTCGCCCACCTTAGCAATTCTTTAATTTTGCTGGATCGTTGCTACGCGACCGTGGCGGCACTTTCGGGTCTGCAGTGTCTCTCTTCCGTACATTAAAACCAAGAACTTTTCTTTTCAAAGGTTTATTCTAAAACTGCGAGCGTACGCTGGTAAAACGCCGCCAAATGCAATGTACCTAACACGTGCCCTTCGCTCGGGCCTTCAAAATGCAGACTGAAAAATATTTTACAGAGCGCCCTCCGCGTCCACAGCGTCTATAGAGACGCTCTGTGTTACATTGTACATATCGTATGCTATCCTACATTATTTTAGCATATCGCAAATCTAATTTTAACAATATAGCCATATTCTAACTTAATTAACGCTCGTGAAATAAACATACGGTTTATTTCCTCTTATTAATCTACTCAGCGTTTACATACATACTCTAAATAAACAAGTACACAATTACATAATACTCGCAAAAGGACGATCGCCAGCATCTCATGCCAACACACATCCCTGCATAGGCACGCAACAGCCGTGTAATCCGATATTATGAGGGGTGCCGAAATTCGTAGAACTGCCCTCGCCCCAGTAGCCATCGCATATCTTTATTCGGTGGTACATTAACCTTTCAGCCGCCGGCCCTCCAGAAAGCTATTATACGCCCCGCGCCAGCCTGTTTTGAAAAGAAGGGCGAGCGCCGCGCTGTGTTTATACTAAGTATTTTCCATATTACCATAATATCGATCAAAACTACTAAATATCTATCAATGAATTGCCTAACTTATTTACTTGTTAACCTATTTATCAAAATTTCACAGTGATAGCCAAGGTCGTTTGATCAGAATAATGATTTATTCAAACGAGTGTCATTTTCTCCCGAACGTAAATAAAACACCCACAATTAATTGTTTGAGCATATTTTTTATTTTTTTTTTAAATTATCAGAAAGCTAAATAAATTCTCTTTAGAATAAAAATAAAATCGTATAACATTATAGTACTAATAAGTAGTGTAATATTAATTTCAATTTGTCAATATTCTTGGTTTTACTTTTTCCGGCGGAGTTTACGTGACTCAAAACATAGGGTGTTTGTAAACGATCGATATATTATTTTAGTTAGACTCTCTGTAATGCCTCTGAAATCTTGAAACTAAACATAACGGCTACCAAGACAAAGTTTTACTAGGTAATCTACCTAGTAAAATCCCTTTTTATCCCCAACTATATACCCATTTATTTCGTATTTTTAATACCAATTTCGTTGAATAGCTAGGTAGCTACAAAACACTACCCAGAAACAGTTTTCTCAAAGTAATTAGTAAGGATGTGTTATGATTATCCATAAAAATATAATTTTCGAAAAATTTCATCAATATCATTATAGCTATTTTTGAAAAAAAAATACCTAGGTATTTTCCAATAAAATTAAAGTATAGTAAAAATATAAGTGTAATTATTAATAATAACATTAATAAGGGAATATAGTATAAAATATATAATTAATTAAAAAATTTGTACCTAGGTACTTCCTGGGTACCTTGTACCTAGGTACTTTTTTACTTATAGATTGCAACTATCCCACATTTTGTGTAAAACCATCATTCGTAAATAAATAAAACAGGTGTAAAAGAATCACATCGTTCATATTTTAGCGCCTAATTTATTAGTAGCCATGCTTCTAGTAACTGACTATAATATACCTGCAAAAGGCGATTCAAAAGGCCACTCCTTTTTTTAGGTTACTCAAGTCGAATCGTAATGTCTAACATCTGTTTGTCACTTCCCACGCGACCGACCGATACAATGACGAAGCCCTATGAAGGTCGAAGCATCGATATCCCTGCGTTGGGACCAAGGGTCTGTACTCTGTTTCCAAAACTTTAATCTGCAACAACTCTTACTTCGTCAATCATTTCTTTTAAATTTGTCCTTTTTAGACACCGTGTCACATTTGGACTTGCGTTAACGTATTAGAATCATTGTCAACGTTTTAAGAAATAAATTTTCATTAGGGTTACTTATTGTACTCATCTATATTTACGAACACTAGCGTATTATTAGTCTACTGATTATTATTTTTCATCATTGTAAACAAAATATTTTACCAGTAATTATTGTCGTGATATTTTGAGATTTAGTTATTTCATAGTTTTATAATAATTCTTATCTTGATTAACTAGATAACAAAAATACAACTTACTGTTACGGTTTTAGATTTATTTTACTATACGAATATAAGACAGGTACTCAATGACGATTGTTTGATAGTGATAGTTAAGTACCAATAATAAAGATAAAGTTTACATTCAAAAATGTCAACATACCTTACAATTATAACCCACCAGGTTGACTTTCTGAGATGACACGAAATATTCGGCAACTCAGAAAAATAATGTCCATATAAAATTTAGCTTAAAAGTCTGAAAGAGATCAAGAGCAACAAATAACATCGTGATTTATGTCATGTAAAATTTATTAAAGAAAACATTTATTCCCAAATAATTCCACTGACCGCTGGCAAATGAAAGTCCTAGAAATTGCATGGATACTATAAACATTACTTTTTACTTATGGTTAGTAGTTTTAGAATTATAAATAAAGTTATTTTAAAATATTCATATTTTAATTTAAAACTATTATCTCAAGTATATTATCGAGTTCATTATTTGATTTGGTGTAAAAACAATTATTTATTCGTTATTGTCCGTAGCAAAAACAATAATATTAATGTACAAAAATGTTGTATTTACTATTTATGGCTTTAATTGAACTTCATTTGTTTCTCAGTACGATGACAGAAGGTAGGTCTACTTTTGTAACTCGATTTTGACGAACTTTTACATAACCAATTATTTTTAAATTTTACATTTAAAAATAAAATTTTAAATTTTAAAAATAAAAAAAAAATAAAATTTTAAAAATAAAATGTAAAATTTAAAAATAATTGGTTATGTAAAAGTTCGTCAAAATCGAGTTACAAAAGTAGACCTACCTTCTGTCATCGTACTGAGAAACAAATGAAGTTCAATTAAAGCCATAAATAGTAAATACAACATTTTTGTACATTAATATTATTGTTTTTGCTACGGACAATAACGAATAAATAATTGTTTTTACACCAAATGAAATAAGTTTTTACACCAAATATAAAAGTTCCGATGACAATACAATATTCTATAGTTAAAATAATAAAATACATGTCGGGTGTTTGAATACCTACAACATTTTAAGGGGGTTATTATTTATGAAACATTGACAAGTAGGACTGCTAGTATTAGGATTATAGAATTATAAAGCACCATTGATAATGAAAATATAAAAATTACCCACAAAAAGCAGTAACTTATACTTACATATATATTTAAAGCGACCTGATTGTAGACGAAAATAGACAATACCTTCTAACTAATAGAATATATTCGTAACCAAAATTCTTTTATACCCTTCCGAGACTCATTGACATGGTTATCTAGGCGACTATTTTGACTATGGTTATCTAGGCGACTTGATTGCGTTGGACGTGATATTTTACTAAACAAACTAAATCATTATGGAGTTAGAGAGGACTGCTTAAAATGGTTTGATTCATATTTGAAAAATAGAACTTTAATCGTGGAAATTACACATTGTCAAAATCAAAACATTACGAAACACTGTTCGATTGCTTTAATTAATAAATTTGGTGTCCCGCAGGGTTCAATTTTAAGCCCTATTCTATTTTTAGTTTATGTAAATGATTTACCAATGTATTTCAAAGATATATTTCCAGCACAGCCAGATACGGACCTTATAGGTCTAGTTGGTTGTGCGACTTCGCCTCATTTCGGATATGCTAGCACATTTATATGCATAGAGCTATGTTTTTTCCTCTATACTAATGTTTATTTTTAAAGATTCTGCATATAAGATAGTATGTATGTCCATGTCTCTTTTTTTGTACATTACTTTAACAGTTTGGAAACGCGTGGTCTGGTGGTTAACGCTAGCGATACCGTTACATGTCAAAATCATAAATACGGACTTTACGAATTGCCGCAGATCCTTGCTCGCCGAAATTGCCTATACAATACTGTACCTCTAATCTCTCTTTGGAATTCTCAAATCAAAAATCTATGACATCAAGGAATTTTAAGACTCAAAAATGAAGATACAAGTTTAGTATTTATTGGAGAGTAAAAGACGTAAGCTTGATTCTATACATAAAACTATAGTTAAAAACTTTAAAAAATGTATACTCCATTTTTTAAATATTTTATCAAATACTTTTTGTTTATGTACTTAAAAAAACTGTTAAAAATCGTGTGCAGGTTATTTTTCGTAGACTTTTGCTACGAAGAAAAGGAAATAAAAAATAAATATATATCCTCGGAAATTGAATATCCTGGGAAACAAAGTCTGAATTAAAAAAAAATATAGCGATATAAACTCACTTTTTTATGTTAAAAAATCTTTCGTTAAAAAAATAAATTAAAAAAAACTTTCTTGTAATCATTATGTAACAAATATAAAACATCCTCTATAGTCGCGATGTGTTTGGGCGTTGCTACAGTAAGTTAAAGTTTTCCAGGAAATTACTTGTGAAACGTCAGATTAATTTAAGTATATGTAATCTAGACTAAATTTCTAATAACATGATATATAATTTATTATAAATTATTTGAAAAAATACGAGATTTTACTCAATAAACGGCTTGCTCGTGTTAACTGTTCCAAGGAACCGGCATTGAATCGCGAATAATACCTATTGTTACTTCCTATTTCGGAGAATTGAAGGTTTATATATGATAATAATATATTTAAATAATATTTAAACAACATCTACTTACATTATTTCTGGTATGCACAACACAAATCACTTATACAGATACTCTAGGAACGTCTTTAAACGTTGCCGTCCGAAGAAATTATGATGTACGCATTTCAGGGTCGGTTTAGGCATCTCAAAAATGATATTTTGTAAACTGCGATATTTCTTTCGGTTGCTAGTTTTATTGGCAAGCGGCTGTACTTAAATTAATACGCTGGTAGTAAACCATTAGGTAGAAAAAAAATAAAAATCAGCGCTGCATCTGCTGTCACAGACGGTGTGACGCCGGCGCCGAGGGACAAAAATCGTCTGGCACAGCGTATGTGACGGCGGCGCTCTAGGAGTTAACCCCCTCAGTGCCAAATCAAATTTGCACTCATGCCTACTGTGCCACCGATGCCCCCGGCTCCTTTACGTCTAATTTCGCTAGTCGGGCAGCAGATCTCTTATAAAACCTTCCCCCTGATGGCTGTGCTCGTAAACGGCCTTGTGTGGTGATCTAAACGCTCGAATGGCAAATCTCCCATTCGCGGCGGTCGCGGCTTCGCCATTCTGTTTCTACAATACTGACACCGCGCCAGTTCCTTCCTAACTGCTTGACGCCCATTGACTATCCAGTATCTCTCGCGGGTACAACTAAGCACCTGTTCCACCCCAGCGTGGTTCATTGCTCTGTGCACCTTGGCTATTATTAGCCCGGTGATGCGCATTTTGTGGTGTAAAATAACCGGATACACTTGACTCAATGGGACGCCCCTCGTTGCCACGATCCGACTACCTACGCAAACAAGTTTCGCCTGATTTAAAATGGGTGTCAGTTTTACTAAGCTGCTCGACTTGTGTACGACCCCGTCCTTAGTAAGATTCCTTATGTCGTCCTCGTAGTACCTTAGTTGGGCATTCTTTATCAGCGCGACTTCAGCCTCATCCAGATCGACAGCCGTGAGTTCCGGCGGCGTCGAACGCTTACGACATTTAGCGATGAATTTCAGCGCGTAGCCCACTGCTCTCAACATACGATTATAGTTGGAGAATCTTTCCTCCCTAACGATTCCACGGTCGCGTATCACTGAAACTAACACCGGCTCCTGTTTCCGTTCTAAATCGCAGTCGCGCGCCGTCTCGCATAAACCAGCGAGTTTCGGCCAGCTCGACGGGTCTTGTCTCAAAAAGTCAGGCCCCTCCAACCAGCGACCGCCTGCGGACAGGTCTATCGTGGTTGTACTTCTCGTAGCTTCGTCCGCGGGATTCATCTTTCCTGGAACCCATCTCCATTCCGATGGAGCTGATAGCTTCATGAGAGCCTCCACTCTATGCGCTACGTAAGCCTTGTAGTGCTGCTTGCCTGTCGTGGCCCAATATATTACATTTGAGCTATCCGCCCATAGGAACTTTTGGTCGAATGTTATGCTGTGCTCGTCGCTCAGCTTCTTGGCTAATTTAACAGACATAAGAGCTGCGTTCAGCTCCAACCTCGGGATAGTTTGCATTTTAAGCGGGCTTACTCTGCATCTACTAGCTACGAAACTTACTTTCACCTGCCCCGCCGTGTCTACTTGACGCAGGTAGGCCACCGCGCATATGCCCTCTGCACTAGCATCTGAGAACATGTGTAGTTGCCGCGAGACTATCTGCATTAAACCATCACTATAATATCGTGGAACACGTATCTTGTCCATATCTTTCAGCCAACCTAACCAGTTAACCCAACGCTTGTATAAGGGCTCCCCGATCAAAACGTCCCAGCCAGAGCGACCCTCCCATACCGCCTGCAGTAGCGTCTTCGCTTTAGCAAGGAGAGGACCCAAATATCCTATCGGATCGAAAATGGACATGACTAGTCTTAAAATCTCTCTTTTCGTGGGCCACTTTCTCCCCGATACTAGCTCTTCGTCTAAGCCGATGAGGTCCAACTTAAAATAGAAAGCATCTTCTATCGGCCGCCATTGTAACCCCAAAACCCTATTCACAATCTCGTCTCTCGATTCTAAACGAGCGAACACGCATGTTCGCTAGACTTACTTTCAGAAGGTACGTCTATCAGCGCCTCGGCGATATTCGCCGCCCACCGCGTTAGCTGAAAATTTCCGCTCTTACAGATAGTGAACGCCTCCTTCACCATGCGTCTCGCGTCATCTACGCTGTCGACACATTGGATCCAATCGTCCATATAACATTGCTTTTTCAACGCTTCCACGGTGAGCGGATAAGACTCTTTAAAACGTTCTGCGTTGCGATCCTTCACGTATATAGCGCTCGCCGCTGAACTGCGCGAGCCAAAATTTAGAGTACGCATGCGCATTATGTTAGGCGGCTTGTCACGGTTCATACCTCTCCACAAAAACAGCTGACTGTACACTTCTTCGTCGTTCATTGCCACTCGCAAGTACATGTCTTTTATATCACTGACGAAAGCAATACTTTTTTCTCTGAATCTGAGTAGGATGCCTACTAAATCGGCGTACAAGTCGGGACCTGAGAGTAGGAAATGATTCAAAGAGACCCCGCGAGACACGGCGCGCCCGTCGAAAACCACCCTTATTTTACCTGGCTTGTGTGGGTGTGTGACAGCAAAATGGGGCAGAAACCAGGCTCTAGGTTTGCCCTCTAACTCTTTGCGGTCCACTATAGACGCGTAACCGGCATCTATATAATCCTTTATTTTGGCGCAATAGGCAGCGGCGAAATCTGGATTACTGTCCAACTTTCTCTCTAATGACATAAGTCGCCGATAAGCCATCGCCTCGCTCTCAGGCAAACATATTTCAGGGGAACGCCAAAGCAGGCCTGTCTCCCATTTATCGCCCTTGAGAATCGTCGTACTAGATAAGAGCGCCATAGCTCTTTCTACTTCCGGAGATGCGCCGTCACTGTCTCCGCCCACCCCCACGCTATCCAAAACTATACTTTTCTGAACTAATTCCCCCAGAGCGTCGTCACTGTCGCACTCTCGTATGTGACAGATAGGCTCCAACGCCGCGCTGTCGCTTTCAGGAACCTTTCCCAGCGGTACGAAACCTAACTTCGTTCTAGAAAGCGAGACACTACATCCTTTCTTGGTTATTATAGACCTTGAAATAATTAAAGCCCAATTATCTTGACCGATGATAATTCTTGGGGCTATAGACGTTCCGTTACATGACAATTGCGCTAAATGGGGGTACTCATTCACGTAATCTCTTGGAACTGACGGTAGCGGAGGCAGGTTCAAATGCTTTACTGTCCGCGCAGTCATTGCAAATGCTCTCTTCATGCCCAAACCTTTAATTTTGAGCGACACGGTCTGAGAAGCAGCTTCCTCTATTGAGGCGTTTCCTATACCTACTAAATGCAAACCGTCCTCGGGGCCCGCTAGACCTATTTCTAAAGCTAGGTCTCTTTCTATCAGCGTTACCGCGCTGCCGTCGTCCAATAAACAGCAAACCTAACACTTTCCCTTTTGGGCCCGTTACAATGACCTGTACCGTTTTCAAAAGCGTACGGTTCGCACCAGCTGTGCAAAAAACAACATTACCCTCGGGACGCGTGCCGGCGCCGCTTGACCCACATTCTGTTTTTTGCTCGGAAGAAGCGGCGACCGTCCTTTCCCTTTTTTCGCTGCCCGATAACAATGGATGATATCGGCGCTTAGGAAATTTCTTTCTACTCGCTCAACGGAAGCGTCCGTGGCCGGTTCCTAAGCACAAATAACAGGTATTGTTTTCTTTAGCAAAGGCCCATCTGGCTTCCAAATCCTTAGCCCTGAAGGACTCGCATAATTGTAGGCTATGTTCGCCTTTGCACAGTACACAATTGCGCGTAACCGCCGCAAATACGTGCTTTCGCCTGTCTCCCTTCGCCAAGCTACTGCCCCGCTTGGCCTCGAAAACAGCTTCCATCTGAGTAGCTCCTGAATGTTTCAAGTCTGACAGTATGACGCCCAGCCAGTCATTAAAATGATGAACCAATTTAGCCCGGTCTTTCGGCTTACCTGTCGCCACCACCCAAGATGCTATCAGCGTACGGGGTAATTTATTTACCAGAACAGCTAATAGCTCTTGATTAGTGAGCCACTCAGATCGATCTAGAGACGCAAGCGTGGCGATTAAATTTCTAATTTTGCAGGCGTACTTCACTAACTCTTTGTAGTTTAAGTCTTCAGCTAGCTTCGGGTAAGCACGCGCTTCTCTAATTGCATTATATGCAACTTCGTCACAGTCACCAAATAAACTCTCCAGCGTGTCCATTATAATACCCACGTTTCGCGGCGAAAACAACAACGAGACTACCGCATCGCGCGCCCTACCTTGCAGACTCTTCTGCAATCTGAGTAAATTGACGTTATCTGAAATTCTCCCTACTTCAGTCGAATGCCGATAAATTCCTTGAAAAGCTACCCATTCTATCGTCTCCCCAGAAAAATGCGGCAATTCTCTCAGGTGTGTGTTAGCATGAAATGATTCAAAGGACTGGCGTACCTCATCTAACACAGCCGTAGTCGCGGAGTCGTTGCCGGGCGTCGTGGTTTTCTCGGCGACAGCGCCGCGCGGCTGAGCGAGTTCGTTCGCCGAGCCCGCAGCTGCCAAGTCACCGAGGCCACCGCGCCCTCGCTCCGCGGGCGGTCCTACGCGCGCGGCGTCCGTCCGCACCGTCGTCAGCTGCGATTCCCGTTCGGCCGCTTCCGGTCGGGACGCAGCGGCAACGCACGCGACCCCCGTCGCGTGCATCGCCCATGCTCTCTCGCTGGCCATCAAAGGCGGCTCCTGAGGTCGCTGCGTCTTCTAGTGGCGCTGTTCGCGCGCTCGTCGGTATCGCACGGAGAGTCTCATCTTCGTCAAAGCCTTCCGCAGACTCCTCGGCGCAGCGCAGCTCGGAGGCCCAGGTCCTCACTCTTTCGCTCGTCGAGAGAGCCTGCGAGCCACCAGATAGTTGGTAGGCTCGCTGCGCATGCTCGATCTCCGCCGTGGCTTCTTCTTCTTCGGCTTCGATGTCCGCCTGCTGCGCAATCATCTCCGCTTGAAGGGCGGCTTGTTGCGCTGCCTGCCTCGCCAATAGCTTTCTCTTCTCGGCAGCAATCCTCGCTCGCTGCCTCGTGACGCGAAGCACCTGGTCTGACGCTTGCGCCTGCGCACTGCTCTGGCTGAAGTGGCTGCTCGCTGATGCTCTCGACCCAGGTCGAGGTTCTTCTCCAGACGTCCTGATGTCCATGTTTCTTCTTCTTGACTGCCGCGTCGCGTGCTGATCCGGCTCGATAGGACCAGCTGATGTAGCGCGAAGTTCCTCTTCAGCTTGCACTCTGAAGACGGTCTTGAGTTCGTCGCCCACCTTAGCAATTCTTTAATTTTGCTGGATCGTTGCTACGCGACCGTGGCGGCACTTTCGGGTCTGCAGTGTCTCTCTTCCGTACATTAAAACCGAGAACTTTTCTTTTCAAAGGTTTATTCTAAAACTGCGAGCGTACGCTGGTAAAACGCCGCCAAATGCAATGTACCTAACACGTGCCCTTCGCTCGGGCCTTCAAAATGCACACTGAAAAATATTTTACAGAGCGCCCTCCGCGTCCACAGCGTCTATAGAGACGCTCTGTGTTACATTGTACATATCGTATGCTATCCTACATTATTTTAGCATATCGCAAATCTAATTTTAACAATATAGCCATATTCTAACTTAATTAACGCTCGTGAAATAAACATACGGTTTATTTCCTCTTATTAATCTACTCAGCGTTTACATACATACTCTAAATAAACAATTACACAATTACATAATACTCGCAAAAGGACGATCACCAGCATCTCATGCCAACACACATCCCTGCATAGGCACGCATGAGGGGTGCCGAAATTCCTAGAACTGCCCTCGCCCCAGTAGCCATCGCATATCTTTATTCAGTGGTACAGCTACCTAAATAACATTCTTGATAGAAATGTTTATAGGGTATTAGATTGCTCAATGCCATAGTACCTTTTCATAACCCTTTGTGCTGGCGACATACAGGTGGCACTGATAGCAATTTATTGCACCATCTATAATCACATTGATAATGAGTGTGTTTTTATAAAGGACTGATTGATTCTTTAGGTGGTGAATGGTTTCGTGCAGCTTGGTCCACAAGATCCATTTTGTTCTCGGATCGGCTCAACTCACAATTCAGCTCGTACTCAAAAGCCACCTCGAGTGAAAGGCTACCCTTGGTAAGACTCCCGTGTCTCAGGCCTCAGAGCTGGTGGACCGGTTTTTCCCGGCGGCATTGTATCCCGGTGCCACTGGACGGTTCGTCCACCGGTCGGCGATGCCAATCGGTTGTGCATTCTGACTAATTGCCGAAGGGGTCTGGAGACGATGGAAATACTCTGTTTCCTAACCGGCGGGGGTGGACGTTCACCTGTTGTCGTACCATTCTCGAAATGACCTCGGGCCACTCGATCCCGCGTGGCACTACAGGCAAAGAACGCCCAGGTCCGCGATAAATTCAAACTGAATTACCTCCGGTGGACCATTTCATAGAGAATCTTTTCAACTCTCGCAGCGACTAAATGATGCCTGCATGCCAATTTCAGCTCAATCAACTGAAGCGTTTAGGTGCTATCGTGGCGGAATAAACAGTCACAGACGGACACGCAGAAGTGCGTTCACAATACTTTCCCTCCGTCGAGAGAGTAATAGATTATACATTCTTTTAAAAACATCCGTAAAAAACTTCAGACGTATCAGTGTTAAATTCAGAAATATCAGCAATTATGCTGGCTGTCTGCAAAACATAACAAGAATAACAATAATAAAGTAAAAGGTCTGCGGTGAAAAGGTCTCTATTCTGATGTGTATTTTGGACGTGTTTAGATGCGTGGAAGAGCTGAAGCGGTGGGAGCGCTGGGCGCTGCCGGCGCTGCGCCACATGCGCGCCATCTGCTGCCTGTCGGGCGCGGCGGGCGGCCCGGGCGCCGCGGGCGGCCTGGGCGCCGGCGGGGCCGCGGGCTCCGGCCAGCGGCGGCGCGTCATCGAGCGCCTGCAGACGCACCACTCGCTCGTCATCCTGCTCACGGACTCGCTCACCGATTACATGGATAGAGTACGCGCCCTGCGAGCAGGTTAGTTTCATCATTACCACCCCCGCCCCTCGATTCGCTCCGCTTTGAGCCCTCTTTTCGTGTCCTGGGGCTGGCGGTCGATCGGAGACAATGTATCGATCTTGAATTTTGCCTTCGGGGCAATTTTTTCCACCTGCGAAACCATCTAGACCGGCGGTTCCCAAAGTGTGGGTCGCGACCCACCGGTGGGTCGCGAACGCAACGTACGAACGTAGGGTATAATATGGCAGATAGACGACGAGATAGAACGACGAGTCTAAGTGCATTAATTTAGGATACCTACAGACAAAGAATTAAATAAAATAAAGATAGCACTTAAAATGAATAGAATAGCATTCATGAGAAAACTTGTGTTGTGTAAGAATAACACTGAACGGCGAAAGTTCAACTGCTTTCCAGCTTTAGATACATTCATAAACATAAATCAACTGCAACCATCCAGTAACTTGATAAAAGTAATTTCCAATCATTTGAATTTGTTAAAATGCGATTTCGAATCGATGCGATTTCGAATTGAACTAATGCCGATGAAGAGTTAATTGACTTGTCAGAAGATACCTACTCGAAGAGTACATTCAATCACCGACGCTTGACACAATTCTGACTATCTCTACGTGCTACACATCCGCACATTAATGCTGAGGCAGTAAAAGTTCTACTCCCATTCACAACGTCGTATTTGTGTGAAGTAGGTTAACTGCTATGACAAGTATACAGACAAAGTACGGGAAAAAGCTAGATTTGTCAAATTCTCTGCGCTTAAAAATATCTCGCATTAAAGTTGACGTAGAAGCTGTAATTTTGAAAAATAGAAAGCAAGCTCATCCGTCCCACTGAATTATTTCGCCGTACCTACCCTATGATTTTTCAAAATAGGTAGGTAGGTAGGTAGGTATATAAACGTAGTTCTTAGGTTCTATTTTTTATGTTGTCGCACATTACAATTTCTTATAAAAATAAAGATTTACTTATGATACTTACAAATGAATTATTTATTTTTTACATCAAACTACTCACTAACTTATCTGAAAAAGTTCTCTCTGGGTCGCAAAATAATGTGATTTTAAAAAGTGGGTCGCGGGGTCAATAAGTTTGGGAACCCCTGATCTAGACGAGAAGCATCCTATATAAAGCTCTAGTGGAATCGTCGTTCGTGTACTCGCTGACGGTGTATCGCAGGGGCTGTAAGATGGATCTAAATAAACATTTTCAGCAGCAGCATCGAACTTTAAAATTAATTGTATCGGATAACCAAACTGTGACAATAATCGTGACAATAATAGACTCGATTTGTACTTAAAAACTTGGTAATATTGTTTATAATATATTGTTAATATTGTTTAGCTTTACAAGATCTGATCTGGACGTATCAGCAAAGCTGCCTGTCCAGAATAAATAATAATAATAATAATAATAATAATCGGAATTAAAAATGTAATCAACGACTATTTTTCAAAATAATCAGAATCGTAATTGTAGTCAGTCAACACTTTATTAATCAATGCATCCCTAATTGTAATCTATCAGCTATAAAGTTCTTCATTGGGAAGAAGAGACATCAATCGATGAATACAACTCGGATAGGCTACCTTCAGCAAAGTAAAACATTTGCTGAAATCCATGATCCTAGCTATGAAGTGTCTCAGTCAGATTGAGCCCCTTAACTTGAACTGGACAATGTCAGAATATTGACATGCATCAATTTCGCCACTTGCTGAGCATTACGAGTCATGCCACGGTACAAGAGGAAAGCATCAGAAATCTCCATACAAACAGGCAAAAACAGCTTCACACACACAAAAAGTCGCAGTTGTCTTCCGCTACGAAAAACAAAAAATCACTTATAACTCAGAAACGGTAAGATATATCTAGATTTTGACAGCACGAGCATAATTAATATGCATACTTATTGAAAATAACCACATCTGTCTACCCGTAATACTTTTTAATAAATTTATTGAAAAAAACAATACTTTCATCTACTTCACAATATTTTGAATACTCATCCCTGCATACGGTCTGTACGCCATGGCTATGATTTGAGCATTCCAGGTACTGCCTTCTAGGCTAGGACGGTGAGAATTACAGTTATCACCTACATTCAGTATCGGATAATGCACTCGAAGACGTTCTAGACTGCAAGTCTCTTAAAATCCTTCAGAATGAAGAGTTATGCATTTTCTTTTTTCTAGAAAATCCCAACACTGCATGGGACGCCTGGTTGCCGGATGGCAGATATCCGCATTCGCAACAAATACACGAGCGGCTAAGTTTTTTAAGGTTTCTCTTGAAAGACGGCCATCTATGGCTGTGTGCAGAACAAGTAAGTAATCGATTGCTCTATTTAAATTGTTTAATAAAAGTAATAAATACAAACGGAGCTGCCATGGAATTCAGCGATGGCCAGCTTATAAAAGCTTTCACCTTATATACCTTTCACCATGTATATAGCGTGGGAATCTTAAAAATAAGTAAGGTATTAATTAACACCAGGCATCTTTATCACTAAAATAGTTGTTAATCTTACAGTATATTGTTTTACAAAGTAGGTCTTGGTTTTTAGTATGCTGGTTGTTGTTTGGTAGTGTGCTGTTTTACACAGTAGGTCAGATTGGCTATGTAGAGCCGGAAAAGCACTGATTTCTGAACCACTACTTTTCACCGGCTTTAAATTGATTAATGAAGACCCAACCTTTAATTAAAATTGTGTCCTCTCTGAAACTAATTGAACAGGTTGTGTGGTCCTATCCATGTGAGGGATTAAAAAAAAATAATGATAAATATCAATTTTTAAAAAAAAATAGCGATTTCGTTTTTAAAATTTACTACTAAAACATACAAAATTACATTTTAGCAAGGGTTTTAGTAAGAGAAGAATATATTTGGTCTTTAAACCAAATATATTAGTTAAAAAAAAAAACATTTTACCTGAATTAGGCCTCAGAAAAAAAGAGAAAACTATAATATAAGAATAATATAATAATAATAGCATTTCAGTTTTTATAAAAAAAAATACATTTTACTTAAGTTATAACCTTGTAAAAAAAAAACCAAAAACAAGGTAAAGTCATTGGTCTTCATTAATATTTCCCATTACAGATACTCCTCAGCGTCAATCGGAGATCATTGAGGTACCTTACTTCTGGACCTGACGGGAAAAATCAAGGTGCACGTTCACCGCATGGGCCTTGATCTTCTTTCCCATGATTTGTTAAGGAACAAGCCACAAGATGGCATTAGTATCTCATTTTCACAAAAAAATTGACACTGATCATTTTTCCCTGTAACCCTTCATATGGCTCAATTCCCTTGGATTTTTAGTGCAACATTACCTGCAAGTCCTTGACAAAATCATATTAACGGTAATACTAGCTGAAACCCATTGAATTCGACGGTCACTTTATTGACCGTAATGTTCCAAAAATAAACGGGAACGTACTTATTATTTATGTACAAATAATATTTCTTTGGATTAATTCGATTACGTTGCGGTGCCTTGACCATTTGATCTGCAATCAGGAAAGTCACTAAGGTCTTCGAGAAAACGGACAGGAACAATCAAAGAGCGACGCGGACGTGACATGTCATGTGACAGAAAGTAAACAAAAAGTTTCGCACCAATTCAGCGTATTCAGTTATTTCCGAGTTGGCAAGCATGAGTTTCATCTCAATTCTGCCTTGAAGTTGAATTTTGAGGGCTGGATGTTTTGCGCCTCTGTTTGGTCGTAATTTTAAGTGGTTTTTGCCTTTCTCGTTGCGAGTATTCTTCACCGAGCCTTGTTACAGTTGTATTTTTGCGTTGACTAGCTCTTTCTCACCTTCCAGTAAGGCTTTTCCCGAGCGATTTTAACTTTTTCGGATTATGAGCAATTAAAATCGATGGTAAAGGTCCAACAGTTTAATATCACCGGTAGTTTTAAATATTTCCCAAAATGACAACTTTTTAACACAATGTCAATGCAGTTTAGCAGTCGTCCGTTAGAGGACCACCTGTTGACGGTACAAAAAGGTCACACTGTAATCCAGCAGATGGCGCATCATCCCGTTCATCTACCGTCCGTTATAGTGCCAGTACAAAATGATCGCGCGGTGATCCAGCAGATGGCGCTATAAATTTTAATTTTTCTTTTTTAATGACTTATAATGACACATCTACAGATGAGAGAGATTTTTTTAGACACATCAAACAAATGTTTACACCTAGCCGTTCTCTCAATATGGCGGTTAGGAAAAACACCTTTCAAATGAATATATAGATTAACATTTATTTACAGGCTAAACAAATTTGGATGTGCTTAGCGGAAAACCCGGCCACAGCTTCGGACCGCGAGGCCTGTTTTCGATGGTTCTCCAAATTGATGGGAGAAGACCCCGATCTGGACCCCGGTATAAACATGCAATTTTTTCGACAGAATGTTCTCACATTCGAACCCGAGTACCTTACACCCAGCGGCATCAAGTGCTTTGAAAGGTATTGAATATTTGCTATCATCTTCTTGTGTGTCGGAGATATACAGTATGAGGGCCAAACAAGAGGTCTCTGGAGCTTTTCGTATAGCAGTTTTAATGAAGTTGTTTGTTTTTTCTTTCAGATTTTATAAAACCGTTAATATGACAGAAGGCAAACTGAAAATAAAGCGTAGGCGATTTGTAATGGACGACGAAGACCTCATAGGGCTGGATTATCTTTGGAGGGTGAGTATGTTGGTATGTTTTAGGCAGGCTTTCAGAGCATTCTCGTAGGGATCTCGGGATGGATTCCAAAAACGATTCTGTGGTTTACAGGGGAAAGAAGGGTAACGTTTCTTACCTTTATTAGTGACTAGCTGTTGCCTGCGGCTTCGCTTAGCGTAATTTCAAGTTGATTTGTTAATTTAAGTATGGTGGCGTTTATTTGCCTTTTGAGACGCTGCCTTTAGATATATAGTGCAAGACGTCCCCCTCATATGCACGCTACCTATCTCGTAGACGTACGCGTCTTGTTCCTCGCCACCCCGCCGCTTTCCGTCGAACGCTGATCTTGCTGGGCCAGCAGCCACCGCCGCCAGTTAGGTATTTCGAGGTGCTTGCAGGCGTAATTTCATAATAATCCTAAAACTACTACCTAAAATGTTAACAGTAAATGGTTTTTTTTTTTCTATTCAACACCCTTGATGGTTCAATTTATGTTGAAAACAATGTTTATTTTATTGCTAATGTTTTCAACAAACACTGCCTACTTTTCTCTTATTCTTTTGAAACATAAAAGCAATTATTGTAGCTTAAATATAAAAGTTAGGTATATAATGTCGCTTACTTTTTTATAGATCTTTTTGTGGCCGATATTTTTGTCATATATTGTTTTTTCCATTTCGTCAGCGCACGCTAATAAAACAACTCACCAGCTCAGTTTTCTCCGACTTGATTTACAAATATCGTGATTTCATATTGAAAAGCAATATTTATCACTATAAAATATTGCCTATAGCACTCTTCGATAATGGAGCTTTTCATTAGTGAAAGAATTTTTGAAATCGGTTTAGTAGTTTTGGAGATTAACCCCCTACATACAACTGGACTGGACAGATTACCCCCTATATACAACTGGTTGTATGACGACGCCAGAGATGCTGAAATTTTATTTAAATGCCTTTCAGCATACGCTTCCAGACCCCAGTAACCTCGCTCGTTGGAGCTTTGCTGAGGATAGTTCATGCCCCCTTTGTAGCAATACCCCTTGCACAGCCAGGCATATTCTAGCTGGCTACAATTTTAATGGTGCAATTTTAATATACTATACATGATAGATGCTGGACACTGCTTACAACTTTTTATTTGTGTAATATGACCAATTGTAAAAATATCCATGCTCGAATCTGCCATTCTTTCTCTAGATATTAAAAAAATACCCAATAACCTATTTAAACTGTACAGACTTGCGAATTGGCGCTTAATATTATAAATTAACAATTTAATTATAAGCAATTTATATTATATATTAGCAATTTAATTATAAGCAATTTATATTATAAATTAGCAATGTAATTATGAGCAATTTATATTATAAATAATACAAAAGCGGATTTTACCACATTATTAACCCCTCAAATGTGAGGCGTCCCTTAAGGGATGCCTTGGCAAAATGTATACAAAATGTATATAAATTTATATAAATGTAAATATAAATGTAAATGTTCGCCGCTTTATAGTAATCCGCTCTATAGTAATGCTATAGCTCCATAGTAAACCCCGCTCTATGTAAATGTAAATATAAATTTATATACATTTTGCCGTAGGCAACCCGAGCTAATCGCCATTCATTTGAGGGGTTAAGTGTAGCAGCTGACGTTTCGGCGAGGCTACAATGATGCGGATATGGAAGAAATAGATTTTTTCTTTGGATAGCACAATATTTTGAAACTGCACCCAGTGTTTTGTTCCGCTATCCAAGATGTATTCGCAGATCACTGATTTTTCTCGCTAATTAGTTTTAATAGCCTTGATGTTTTCCATTTGCAGATGATTCACTTTGGGTCTCTTTGATTGTTCGACATAAGCCGACACGACACACCTATAATTTGTCTTTTACTCACCTGGGGTTTGAAAATTATTACATAATTTACAGGTTTCAGAGACCAAACTCTATTTTGGGTCGGTTTTAAGATAGTTTTTATATTGAATTTGTTCATCATCTTGCTTATATAAAGCAAAGTTCTCAGGGTAAAATCTGTTTTTGTATTATTTATAATGTTGAATAACCGCAATAGTCTTCGATTTCATGGGATTATATGTCATAAAAATGCTGATGTCTGCGCACTATAAACATGTTGCCTGTATCTAGTTGTAAGAAGCAGTATCAAATAATATATGTGAATGTATCTCTGAATAGATAATCATGGAATGTCCCGATGATTTGGCTGCGAGGGGAATAGAGCTTTTGCGGGAGTCCACTGCCAGCCCTGGTCCCGAAAGGATGCCTCCGACTCATCATCAGACCTTCCTCAGTGGCTGCTTTGAGCGTTTGCACACTCTTCAAGCCGGTCTGGACTCTCAAGATCAAAATGGTATTTTATATAATTGGTTATTTATTTTGTCACGAATGGTTTTGGCATATTTTTTTTCGTTTAGTCTGTGGAGCGAAAGCGAGGCCTTTTGTTTCACAAAACAACGCCTGCTATTGACGAGTAGGTTTAGCTGGTTCGGCTATTAACCCTTTGTAGCCCAAGATCTTCAAACAAAAAATATGTGTGGCACTCGGGGACTGCCACGGTAAAGCTATTGCATAGCATTTTTAACAACTTATGCAATTATAATTAAGCTATTGCATAGCTTTTATCGCGGGCCTAGGCCAGCGCGGCTACCGAATGAAGAAATTTCTTAACGAAAATTAATGATTTAATGATATAATTGCATAAGTTGTTAAAAATGCTATGCAATAGCTTTACCGCGGCAGTCCCCGAGTGCCACACGTATTTTATTTATTTATTTTATTTTTTCTGATATCAGATAACTGCGCTCTATCGGAAAACGTTGAAATTATTCCGAATCATTTGCGGCTGCGGAAGCAAATGATTCGGAATAATTTAAACGTCTTTCGATAGAGCGCCGCGCACGAATTTTTTATTCAATAAAGCAAAAAAAACGAATTATTCGAAAAAATTCGTAGATAAAAAGATAGATAATTAAATTATCTTTAAAATGGTGCAGGTTTCATAATAATACGCCAGATAGTATTTGCGTAGTAGTCGTTTTTGTGTTCGGTTAGACCTAATTTCACAAATTAATTACACTATGTAATATAAACAAAATCTAAAATATTCAAATCTAAGAATATTAGGAAAATGTTCTTGTTTAACATATTATATTTTTTTCGAATCGTAAGCAGTACTCGTTTAGACGTAATTATCAGTTTAAAATCATTAATTTTCGTTAAGAAATTTCTTCATTCGGTCGCCGCACTGGCCTAGGCTCGCGATAAAAGCTATGCAATAGCTTAAAAAACTATATAATTAAGATTACCTGCAGTATTGTTTTCAAAATACTTTCATGTTTACTGGCCGACATATTCAAGTCTCTTTTCCACCACAGTCTGTCGCAAATAATACAAGAATGACCAAATAAATTACTCGTAAAGTCTTTATAAAAATCAATGTGACTTGTACTGTGTTTATGATAATTTGTGTAAACTGGAATAGTACCATCAACAATGAAATCCATAATTTTTTCACCAATTCGATTTTCTCTATCAATCTCAATTTCATTTTCATGATTGTTATGGTTATCTTCGGTAGGATCTTCATTATAATTGTCACGCAATAGATGAATATTGGCATCAACATGGGCTTTATATTGGGTAGCGTCTTGTATTGTCTCCAATAAATCTGATACTTCATAAAAAGGTGTGAAATGTTGGTCACGAAGATGAAGATGAATCCAGTTTTGTGTATCATTCGCTTTACAATGACAAAAGATAGTGTCTTGATGCGTTGTAGTTATGTTGTAAAAACAATAATGTACACAAACATTTTGATTGTACATTTTTGAAAATAAGTACAAACAATCCAAATCTCCGTAATCATTCGTGCTTGATAGAATGTTATATAATATGCTTCTTGCGGATTGTGGCAGCAGTTTAAATAGGGTGAATCGCGTAACTGATTTCTCAATTCACAAGTCTCAATTTGAAGTTGCAAAACACTTATGAGCGAGTGGAATAGACAATTACCATCGCCAGGAATTCCTGTGTTCCTGTATAGAATAACTTCGGGAGTAATGCATTCATTACGCTGTTCATAAATTTGAAGTTGTTGGGTGTGAAATTGATTTTCTTGTAGCGTTACATTTTCTATATTTTCAACAGCTCTACATTGCACGACTTTCTCTTCATTACTGTCCAATTTTTGTCTTTTCCTGTGAAAAAGAAGTAGAATGTCAAGTTCGAAATTCAAAGCACAATACAAAATTTCGAAATTTTAATTCGAATTCCGATATTATCGAAATTTAATCGAAATTCCGAATTTCAAATGTCAAAATGTCAAGTTCGAAATTTGAAGTAGAATGAATATTAAGTTCGAAATTTGAAGTAGAATGTCAAGTTCGAAATTCGAAGTAAAATATCAAGTTCGAAATTCGACGTAGAATTTCAAGTTCGAAATTCGAAGTAAAATACCAAGTTCGAAATTCGAAGTAAAATGTCAAGTTCGAAATTCGACGTAGAATTTCAAGTTCGAAATTCGAAGTAGAATGTCAAGTTCGAAATTCGAAGTAAATATCAAGTTCGAAATTCGAAGTAAAATGTCAAGTTCAAAATTCGACGTAGAATTTCAAGTTCGAAATTCGAAGTAGAATATCAAGTTCGAAATTCGAAGTAGAATGTCAAGTTCAAAATTCGAAGGACAATTTGAAGTTTGAAATTCGAAGTACAATTTCAAGTTCGAAATAGCATTCCAAGTTCGAAATTAAAAGTAGTAGAAATTAGAAAAGAAAAGGTTTAAAAACTGACAAATTTAAAAAAAAGACTGTCTACCTACAGCGTTAGAGTCAGTCAGTGAGTCAGATATGCGCCTAACTATGTTATAAGTAGAATTATTATGATTACTACTAGATTTTTGGCTAAAAACCACAAAATGATCTTATTGCCACAAATAGGTACAACCCCCTCCAACCAAAGTATAATTTACGTCATACTACGAAAATCACGAATGAAATTTTGTCGCTTTATGAATGAATTTAGCAAATCGACGGTTCAACTTATACTTATGTGTAGGTACTTTTACCCGTAGGTTTCATATTGAAATCGACCCTAAATCGATTTTCAAAATCAATATTCAAGTTTGATCTGTAATCACGTCAGTTTATGAAATAAATGACGTATTTTATTTTATAACTGTTAATTAGTTAACTTGTTGCACGAAGCCTATTCGTCTAGTCACCCCAATGTGACGTCAGGCAAGGAACGTCAGAGCAGAGAAATGGTAATAATATACACATAATAATACACGTTACTTACCTTAATAATCTATTTTTCTCCAGTATACGGCGTTTATGTTGTAAAAATTTTGATTTCCTGGCCATTTTGTTTTTTAAAGAACGTAATTTATTTCGTCTTCTTTCGGAACACAATGTCAGAATCCTACCGTAACAGTGGCCGCGGTCAATGATCGCCGCGGTCATACTGTATTAATTCAATTTATTTCTGATATCAGATAACTGCGCTCTATCGGTAAACGTTGAAATTATTCCGAATCATATGGGGCTGGGGAATCAAATGATTCGGAATAATTCCGATAGAGCGCCGCGCACGAATGTTATTCAATAAAGCAACAAAACCGGATATTATTCTTTTATTCTTTGACTATTCGAAAAAAATCGTAGATAAAAAGATAGATAATTAAATTATCTTTAAAATGGTGCAGGTTTCATAATAATACGCCAGATAGTATTTGCGTAGTAGTCGTTTTTGTGTTCGGTTAGACCTAATTTCACAAATTAATTACACTATGTAATATAAACAAAATATAAAATATTCAAAGCTAAGAATATTAGTAAAATGTTCTTGTTTAAGATATATTTTTTTCGAATCGTAAGCAGTACTCGTTTAGACGTAATTATCAGTTTAAAATCATTAATTTTCGTTAAGAAATTTCTTCATTCGGTCGCCGCGCTGGGCTAGGCCCGCGATAAAAGCTATGCAATAGCTTAAAAATAATGTTGATAATGAGATAGGTATAGGCAAATAAAAAAAAAACACGTATTTCTCAGAAATTCAAAAATATTTATTATTAATCATTTATTTGACATATAAGGGAATGTGAAATTACTGTAACATTGAGTTGAATGTATAAAAAAACATTTTTGTTGTATGGAAAAATTTGAAACAATTATTTTGTTTATTATAGCATAATGCTACACTGCATTTTTTGCAAATTGTTTGTGAAACGCCAGTGCAATTGGGAATCTAGCAACGAATCCTTTTTTTAACCCAAATCGGCCAATGACCGACCTGGTCCTGCTTTACTGCCAATCGAGGAACATGTTGCGCAGGGCCCTTATGTTTTTTGGCTTGAATTTCGTCTTCTAAAGACCTTCGACTCTTGATGTTAGGCTTCAGGCCACGCTCGCATAAGGTCTCGCCTATCTCAAGTCTAAATTCTGCTGAAGACATTTGTTTGCCGTTGAGATATTTTGCCTTCCTTACTCTTCGGTATAATAACCAAGAATTTGCCATAGTCAGTTCCAGTAAATGTTAGAACATCCTAACTTGCCATCTTTTGCTTCGAAATTTTGAATGGATAAAATTATATTCTTACCTACAGGTTTCCACGAAAACCACACAATTGTATACACTTTTTATATTTTTTATCAGTCATTCAACACCTGCCTTAGTTCTAATTTATCACTGTCATCAACGCGCAACATTTAAACTCACATAAGTCGCTTAGTTACGCTATCTATGATTTGTACTCGATACTAAGTGGTAGGGTACAGTAGTTCTAGACGGATTCAAATGAACTAAATGAATTTAGTGCCTTATTTAGGGGGATTTTAAGGGGATTAGTAGTTTGTTACAGAAATGTCACATGAAGCTATAAAGGGTTAAGCAATGACTAAATCGGCGAGTAAATCAAGAAACAAAATTTGGACCAACAAGGGACCGAGCTCCTACCTCTTCGATGGTGGCTATAAGACGATAATATGGGGTTAGAGTTGGACTGTCAATGTTTGGTTAGATGACAGTGAAAGTGTTTGCAAATATTAAAGTTTTTTTTTACTATGAAATTGATTATCCGGATTATCAATTTATCGAACTATTCCAGTTTCAATTAGTCCAGATGATTAATTGCACTTTACAGCCTATTGCTTATTTTTTTAGTTTTTTTTCTATTTATAATTTTCCTTAATTTTCAGAAGTAAATGTGTCTCTGGTTCGTATGGTAAGGGTAGTGCGAGTCCTTCAGGAATATGTCCTCGAATGTGATCACAGGCACCAACTGGATCGTCAAATTTTTCCAACTTATAGGTGAGTCTCTTTCTATTCAAATCTAATTTTCATCTCCATTTAACTTTTATTATTCTAGTTTTTATAAAACGGCGAGCTTATTGCCGTTTTAAAACGGCAATAAGCTCGCCGTTTTGTTAAAGCAAATAAAGCGTTTAATTATTATTATTATTATTATTTTTGTTATTAAGCATCAGAGACGCCCAGGACTCGTATTTATCGATGTTTTTGTTTGTAGGGCAGCGAGGGGAAGACATTGTGGACTGCTAATTCGATTTCAAGCCGGACAGAGGCAGTTGGATGACATGGAGATATTCACCCATTCTAATGAAACTTTTCAAACTCTTAGGACTACTATACAAAAAAGGTAATGGCCGAGACAGTCGATATAATGAATATTAAAAAACTAGGCAATGGTCTGCGCCTTCGGCGCATCCTCCGCCTGAATTGAACTAGAAAAGGATAATATACTCCATTGATACTTTGGTGTACATTCTCTTATTCATTCATAGTACTCTCTCCCTATTATATGTACCATAGCACAACTAATAAAGAATGAAAAATGCCGCACCAACAAAGATACATCACTTACATGGTGTCTCGGGACAGTTTTAGAGAGACGTCGCCGAGATTGCCGTGACCGATTTCACTTAGCATCGATGGCACTTGGAGTAATGCCTTTCTAAGAGGTACTAGGCCTCTGTTTAGAGATCTCTGCATCATGTCGCTGCCGTCCATTTATATAATGGAAGTAGCGCTGTTCGTTCGCAGAAATCTAGCCGATTTTGAAGTGAATGGTTTTCGTCATCACTATCCAACAAGATCACGTAGCATGCTACTTTCGGTAAGTCATGCATTATCCAAGTCGGAGAGGCTAGCCTATATCGCCGGCCCAGCGGTTTTCAACAAACTCAGTGAGCACATTAGGCAGGCGCAATCTCTTGACGTGTTTAAGAGACGCCTTAAGAGATACCTTACAGATAAGGCATTTTACTCACTGGAGGAATATTACTCGAGTGAAGTCTAAAATGCTTTGGTGGCTAAAGTATTTAATGATCTCTTTGCATTTTGTCTTGTATTTCTTCTTTTTATATTATTTTTTTTTTTTTCTTGGTTTTGTTTTGTTTATTTTATCTTTTCTTTACGATAAAAAAATGTTTGTTTGCTAATATGTATGAATGTTTGCTAATCTGTATCTGACTTGTATACCAGTATACTAATAAAATGAATATGAATATGAATATGAATATACCTCTTAGAGGTATCATCTACAACAGGCGAACCCGTCACCTCAAACGTTTTAACGATATTGATTGTTCTATCTCCCAATAGGTGAGCGTAGAAGACAGACGAATACAAACCTACCGTCCAGCTGAACCAACATGCCGTCTTATCACCAAGAATGGTTACCCAGTGGCTAGCCTCGCCCCTTGACTACCAGTTTTGGAAGGATATCTCCGTTTGGAATTAACTATCAGGATACCTCCAACCTTCCAGACTGGTTATGAATTCGAAGTCGCTTGCGAGACCTCTACCTGCCGTATATTCAGCGGCGATTCAAATGAATCTGTCGCGGACCATTGGCACCTTTTGCCCGGATATAAATTCAGGATCAGGTAGCCAATTGGTCATTTCAAGAGTGGTTGACGAGAGGTCAACATCCACAGTATATTTTCATAGTCTCCACAATCCTTCAGTAATTAGTCGGAGTGCACAGCCAATTGGCTAACGCCGCACGGTAGCACCAGAGAGCAATCCCTCAGAGAAACCGATCCACTAGCCGTAAGGCCTGGGACGCGAGAGTCCTTCCCGGGGTAGTCCCTCACATGAGGAGGCTACTTAATATTAGCTGAATCGAGAGTTGGGTCGACCCGAAGACACAGTGGATGTTATGGCCCAAGCTGCACGAAATCATTCGCTACCAAGTAATGCCCTCTCTACTTGTTGGCCAATGCTTGGCCGCATCGCTAAGGTGGAAACAAGTCGCGCACGAAAGAGCGATAGCTGATGCGGCCAAGCATTGGTCAACGTGTAGGGGGGCATAACAAAAACTGTTCATTGCGATCAACACATTGCTAAAATGGACAGCACATATTAATAAAATGGACAATACAAATGTACATCTTTTTGTCAATTTCATCTACTTATATGATTGTTGCAAATACCTATCTTATTTGAAAAAATAGAAGTGGTTCTGAATATGTGGTATTCGGCAGTTGCCACAATGTTGTCATTGATGTAAAAATACTGCTGTCTTTGAATACCTTCCGGCATATACTTCCATGTCCTATTCCACAGATTAGCTATACATGTATAGGTGTTCAGTCAGATTTTTTAACTTTTCAAATATTAAATAACTCTGAACATATGTTAATAACTTAGTCAAAGGCTTTTTCATTGTTGACAAAGCGCCCAAATACTGTCAGGTTTATATCCTATAGGACTCACCATTTATCGAAAACAAAAAATGGCAACCAAATAGCGTCGTAAACTTTCCTTATTTTCTTTCTTTTCAGACTGAAGTGTAACTCTGGTAGTAGCATTAAGTTGGAGCTTTTTATCACTAATGATATTTTAGATGCGAATTTGGACAGGAAACTGCTGGCTCAAATTCCTATTCTGGATAAATTTGTCATCAGCGGAAAGGTAATAGGCACTTTATTTCTGTTAATTAATTTATTGATTTTTATGCTAATTGACAATGTGTGATTCTGGTAATGAGTCTGTGTGATTTGTACGTTTGGACCCAATGTGGAACTTCAAGCGTCAAACTGTACACAGCCCAGAGAGGTTATCTTGCTCTGAGATAAGAATGATGCATTTTCATCAGACTCTATGAAGTTCATTGAAGTACACTGGGAAGTCCGCTCTATGTCAACTTTAGGATAACCAAAACTTCGATTCTGTCCAATTCTAAGGATCCAGCAATATTGAAGTGAATCAAATGATTTGCAAGCCTGCGTAGACTTCCACAAAACGTTTTTTCCTGGAAACAGCCACAATGACTAGTCTGGGGTATGGCAGTACATCCGTAAGCAATGTATACCTGAAGAAGTCCCTCTTGCGAGGAGATTACGACAGCAACAGTCTGGCTCATGCTATTGGCCTTCAATGCCAGATAACTGGATTAGTTAAGGACTTAAGCGTTCCTCCTCCAATACACTGGAAGTTAATGTATGACTGGACGCCAGAGATGCTGAAATTTTAATTTAATGCCTTTCAGCATACACTTCCAGATCACAGTAACCTCTTTCGGTGGAGCTATTTAGAGGATAGTTCATGTCCCTTTTTCAGCAATACCCCTTGCAGAGCTAGACTAGCTGACTGCAAAGTGGCCTTAGGTCATGGAAGATACACTTACCGCCATGACAAAGTCCTTGCTGTTATGGTAATTGTCGTCTTAGTGACTCCACCCAACGAAGGTGTAACTACTCTCCAAACCCCCGATACAGTTTGTGCGGATGGCTGTAAATGCAATACACAACAAATTTTTAGAAGTCTTTGTAGCAACATTGAAGATCTTTTGAACTGAAATCAGCAATAAAGGCAGCTGGACGGAATGCTGCTTCATTCACCTGTGGCAATAAAATGTCAGTTATTCAAATGTTTTTTTTTTAGGTGACAATAGGATCAAACGGTGGTCAATCTTCAAATGAATCCTCCAGCGATTCATCGTCAGAATCTCCGCTGCCGCCCTTGATGCCCGAATGTTATCTGCCAGGAGTGGTGAGTAATATATTCCAATTTTTCTTCTTCTCAGTTGTAGGGGGAAACCAGTTATTTGTATGCGATTCCAAACATAAATAATGTATATCTGCTGTGAGGTCAATAAGAAAAAAACGGAATATCAATTGTAATCTCTATATTTATCACAGAATATCAATTGTAATCATCATCAAATAGATGCCTTGCTAATTTCTGGCCCTCGTAAGGCCTGGATCTATGACAATTATCTAACGTCACATTTGTCATGGCCCTTTCTTATTTACGATTTTACCAAAACCCAACTGTCCCGTCTAGATGCGCTGGTGACAGCTAGTTTAAAACCCTGGCTGTCCTTAGCCAAACCAGCTGACCCCTCGACTCTCTTCAGGTCCAAACAAAATTTTGGGCTAGCGCTTAAACTGCCCTCTCTGCTCTACGCCAACTCCAGAATAACCAAAAATTCGATTCTGTGCAATTCCAAAGATCCGGCAATATCGAAGCACGTAATAAGTGGCTGTAGTGATTCAAATGATCTACAAGCCCGCGTAGACTTCCACAAAAAGTTCCTTACTGGAATCAGCCAGAATGGCACTGGTCTGGGGTATGGCAGTACAACCACGAGCGACGTGGACTTGAAGAAGTCTCTTTTGCGGGGAGATTACGACAGCAAGAGTATGGCTCATGCTATTGGCCTTCAATGCCAGAATGATTGGACAACAATTGGGGACTTTTGCATTCCGCCTCCAATGCACTGGAAGGTAATGCTCTATGACTGGACGCCAGAGATGCTGAAATTTTATTTGAATGCCTTTCAGCATACCAGACCCCAGTAACCTCGCTCGTTGGAGCTTTGCCGAGGATAGTTCTTGTCCCCTCTGTAGCAATACCCCTTGCACAGCTAGACACATTCTAGCTGGCTGCAAGGTGGCCTTAGATCAAGGACGGTACACTTACCGCCATGACAAAGTTCTCGCTGTTATTCGCGAGGTAATTAGTATCTCAGTGGCTCGTGCCAACAAGGGTTTGAAAGTATCCTCCAAACCCCCAATACAGTTTGTGCGGGATGGCTCTAAAGGCAAAAAACATTTAACTACAAAACCTTTCTCAATAATCGAGAAAGCTACAGATTGGATTCTGGAGGTTGATTCGGTCTCTAAGCAGTATAAATTCCCTGAAAGTCTCGGATGCACAGCCCTCCGTCCAGATATAACTCTTTACTCTCTATCTCGGAAGGTGGCTCTTATTGTAGAATTAACTGTTCCATGGGAATCAAATATCCCAAAAGACCACGAGTACAAATTAAATAAATACCATGATCTTGCAAATGCCGTAACCCGGAACGGCTTCACTGTTCACCTTCACGCGGTGGAAGTTGGCGCTCGTGGCCTGCCAGCTAAATCTCTATTTCACCTCTTTAAAGATCTTGGCCTTTCCAGAAAAATAATCAACTCTTTCTTAGAAAAATTATCTAAAACTGCGATTTGCGCATCTCAAATTCTATGGCTTCGAAGGGGGAGTGAATGGGTGGGAAGGTGAACGCTCACATGTGGCAAGACAGCTGTCCTAAACCTACCACAGCCGGTTCGTAAGTCCGGAATCCACTGCTCACGATCGGAATCCCCAGAAGTGTAAACAATAGTATTATGATGGGCCAGACTCCGGTCGGTGAATTCCATGGCAGCTCCGTTTGTATTTATTATTTATATAATGTGCCGTGTACCGTATAGGGCAGTGATGTCAAACATACGGCCCGCGGCCCGCAGGAGGCCCGCGGCCAGAATTCAAACATTACTTATTTAAGGCCTTAGATTTTCGCACGCCAAAATCTAAGCTGTTTTTGAGTGCAGAATAAAAACCTGAATTTTGATTAACCTTTCCCCTTTAAAATATCCGTTTTCTTTTAATGATTTTCAATGATGTTAATATGTTTTATTTTAATTATGGGTACAGTGGTTTGGCAGTAATTAATGTTTTGGCGGGACAGTGTCATAAGTCAATTTTTTTACTAATTTTTAGTAAAAATTTTTGGGACATCAAATTGTCAATCGGCTGAGGGGCCGAGACCTGAAGGGCTAATAATATTGATTATATAGCGTAATAGATTGCTCAATGCAGTACTATGACTACAAACTTTGAGGTCGTATATCTCAGTAATTTAGAGACTTAAAAGCAAATAAAAATGCAGAAATTTAAGTTTGAGGTTACTTCTCCAAATACATTGACATATTTTTTGCTGGAATTCTTTATTGAGGTTCTTCTGTACCAAACTTATTTTATTATTTTTACAGTTAATATCGAGGGCGCCGGATTATATCCCGTACTTATTAGAATTAGTGGAAATGGGAGTCGCCAGGGGCTGGCTTGATCTTCGGGACGCTGCACACACCCTTCTTCAGCTGGTTCCACCGCACCTGCAAACGGTAAGCAACAGAAGCAACAATATAAGGCCCTCTACGAGAAGGAATCGCTCGCTAATATGTTAGTTTAATTTAAGCTATTGTAAAGCTCAGCCGAAGTTCTGTGGGACTACATAGCTATTCCAAGTATTGGAAGATGTATCCTAGATATACAGAAGTGGGGGGCATTGCAGGCTGTCTCCCGTTGAGTGAACGCAGAGACTTAGACGTAGGGTGGTGTCGACTACAATGGGCGAACCCGTCACCCCAGGCTGGTATAACGATATGTAATCGTTCTTTCAGCCGTGGGATGAGCGTAGAAGACTTAGAGACAAAGACAACTGTCTACTGTCTAGATCGCCAGCAGCCTGTTATAAACCGATGCCTTACGGCGAGGCACCGGGAAAGTTGATCAGCGGGCAGCCTCGCCCCCTAACTACTAGTTTTGGTAGGATATCTCCGTCTGGAATTAACCTTCAAGATACCTTCGCCCTCCCGACTGGTTACGGGTCCGATGTCGTTTACGCGACCTCTACCTGTTGTATTACAACGGTAATTCAATTAAAATTTATCGCGGACCTGGGCGATAGGCTTCGCCGCTCGGTGCGCAAACCGTACAGTGGCACCGGGAGAAACCAGTCCACCATTTAGGGACTAACACAGTCCACAGTCTAACTACGCCAACAGCCTGTAAGAGTCCAACGCCTTGCCGTGAGGCACTGTAGGAAGTGATCCTAGCCGGCCGAAACCTCACAGATTTGTACTGATTTTTATATCCGCCTGTCTAGTCACAAATTTGAAGTCTCTTGCGCGGCCTCTACCTGATGTTAGCGGTAGGAGCTAATGGGCCCTGTTGCAGTTTGGCCACTAAGACCTAGACCAATGACCTGGACACTAAGACCCATGTATAGGGTCCGTCAAACGCACGGGTCAACACATCCGGCGGCCTGCTCGCAGAATGCGAGCCCGGATAAAACTCTGGCCTGCGGGCCAGTTTCTCCTAGGAACTTTCGTGTGCTCCTGGATGGTTTGCGCACCTTGCGGCGTCAGCCTATCTATTGTGAATTCTGACCAACAGCCTGGGTGTCTGGAAATAGTATTTTTTCCTATAGAGCGGGGGTAGTTGTTAAACTTATGGCATTACCATTCGGCTACCCGATACCAGGTGAAGAGCAGGGCAAAGGATGCCGTGGTCCACGATAGATTCGGTAGATACCGTATCGCCGCTACGTAAGGGAGAAGACTGCGGAAGCGATCTTAAACCTGTAACCAGTCGGGAGACTAGAATAATCGAGTTGCAACTGGAACAAAGGGGCGAGTGTCGGCCCGCTGGGTGATTAACCTGGTTATTTCGCAGTAAGGCGTTGACTTCTTACAGGCGAGTGGCGTAACTAGTGGACTGTTTTCATCCCAAGTCTTCTACTCTCACCTCACGGGAGATATAACGATCTAATATCGTTAAAACTTCCTGAGGTGACGGGTTCGCCCGTTGTAGTTGACAGCTCTAGTTGATGGTAGCAGTAGTTCCAGTTCGATCTTTTTGCTGACTGAGATGCTCTTTGCCCGTTAAGTTCACTTGGGGTCGGGTGGCCAACGGATTGTTTCTCAGGATAGATCACACTTCTTAGGGAGTTAATATACAAAGCGCTGCAAGCGCGCGCCTGGGAAACGCTGCGGGCGCGCGGCCGCAGCGCTTTTCGGGGGCGGACACCGCAGCGCTTTGTATATCAACTCCCTTAGGAAACATAAGTTTCCAGTCACCCACCCCTGTCATTTGCCGTGGTGCGCAAACGATTGGCTGATGCCGCACTGAGCATAAACTGCCCAGTTCCGCCTGAAATGTTCCCTCTGATCGGTACCTCCGATCCCAACTGTCTACGACTGGAAGTAGATTTCACAGCGGCCCTTCCAGGTTAGTCCATCTTTGAGGAATCTGCCGGATGGGAGCTGAATTGTGTGACCTAAGAAAACACAGGCAGATCATCAGGTCAACTAATATCATTTCAGTAAGAGGAAGGTGTCGCATGGCAAACATCTTTTAATATATACAATTAGCTATAAATAAATGTTTGAATCAAAATTATCTGTTTAGGTAGAGCAAATAACCCGGGCGCTGACTTCTGAAGATGACTCCGAACTAAAAGGAATAATCAGCGGACGTCCGCATCCCGCCGTGGCATACCACTTGCAGGTGAGAGATGGTAACCGGCTCTCAATTTTTGTCAATAATCCTTTTATAGGGTTTTCGACTTCCAACAAAAATTTTTAATAGTTTGAATAGTAGGACGGCAATTGAAATTTTGTCAAAGTGGCAATTGTAATTAATTAGGAAGTTTCGTATTTTTTGTTAAATACTTAAAAAAAAGTACTACAAATATCATCTTACAAGGTAAATTATCATCCTAAATAAAGATATGCTGTAATTTTTAAGTACGTAACTAATAATATTGATTTAATAGGGTATTAGAGTGGTCTTTGCCAAAGTACGCTTTTCTAACCTGAAAAGTACGTTTGCCAAAGTACGTTGCAGGTGGCGTTGATAAGATTGTCCGGCGAAAGCAGTGGCAATATATATAGCCATCTATAATACAATTATTAATAATTGTTTTTTTTTTAATAAAGGACTGATTAAATAAAAAAAAAAAAAATAACCAATGATAATAATTATATTTAATTATTAGTGCCATCTGTTGCATTTTATATAGGCTGATTACATCACAGAAATAATACAGAGTGATTAAAATGCCATCTATTATTCTATTTCAACATTAACTTTTCGGAAGCCAGTCGTTCCATGCAAAATTTTCGAAGCCTTCAAAAATTTGTTTGTAGAAGGTGAGTGCAAGCATACTTATATATACCGGTGGCTTATTCAATGGCAGGCTTCAATGGCAGGTTTTTAGCGCAGTGGAGGGAGAAACATAGCCGATAATTGCATACAATACAATACGGATAATACGAGAATTGTCAATCGGCGGGCGTGCCCACTCAGGAATTAAAGTGCTTAATTATTAGGTATTAAAACATTTAAATTATATTAAAAACTGACATCCTTATGCAAATAATATTAAAATAATCAGGCTTAAGATTAACCTCTGGGTGGCCACGCACGCCGATCTGCATTTTTCGTATTATATTATTATATTCGTATTCATTCAATTATCGGTTCTATTTCTCCCTCCCTTAAAGTAAAAGCCTGTAATTGAAACCTGCCATTGAATAAGCCACCAATATATATTAGTTGGCTTGCACACACCTACAAACAAATTTTCGAGGGATTCGAAAATTTTACATGGAATGACTGGCTCGGAAGGTTAAGGATCACTCGTGGAATAGTTAAACTTTATCTGGCGCTCCCTTATTTTTAAGATATCGGTATAATTCTTTCATTGTTAATTTTTTAATGGGCCTAAGGGGTTAATGGGCCCTTGCTGAGGTAGCCACGAAGACCCATTCTGTTCAGGGTTGGTCACACTCACGGGTCAACACCTATCCGACGGCCTCCACGCATGAAGTGCGAGACTGGGTAGGACTCTGACCCTAAGGTTAGTTTCCCCTGGAAATCAACCTTCTGGCGCTCCTGGACGGGCTGCGCACCGTGCGGCATAAGCCAATCGATTGCGCACTCTGACTATCAGTCGGGGGAATTCGGAAGCAGTACTGTTTCCTATAGAGCGGGGGTGGTTGCGGACCTTACGGCGACTGCTCTCGAAACGACCATCGGCTACCCGATCCTGGGTGAACAGCCGGGCAAAGGATGCCGTTCGGTGTACACCGTTTCACCGCTTCGTAAGGGAGAGGACCGCACAAGCAACCTCGAACTCGTAACCAATCGAGAGACTTAAGTAATCCAGTCGCAATTGGAAGTAAGAGCGTGAGTGTAAGCCCGCCGGGTAACACTCCTGGCTATCTCGCGGTTAAGGCGTTGGCCTCTTACGGGTTTGTGGCGGAGCTAGACGGTGGACTGTTTTTGTCCTAAGTCTTCTGCGCTCACTCCAGGGAGATAGAACTACTAATCTTTAAAGGGACGGGCTACTTCCTGAGGTGACGGGCTCGCCCGCTGTAGTCGACAACTCTAGTTGTTAATTTGTTGAATGTCATGACGGACACCATGTGTCCGACAGCATACTTTCCCCCGGGGCCGCACCAATAAATTTAGAATCGTCCAAAAATCCGTGAGGTGCTTTTTTGCATAAAATTTCAGTACATAACTCAAATATAATGGGTGACTTACGGAAACAGCTATTTACTCATTATTTTCCGAGATGTCGAATGGCAGACACCAGTGTCCGTCTCGGCCTGTGAGAATGTCCAACCGTCTTTTCTTTTTTGTGCCAAGTGGTCAGGTTGTACTGTGGGGCAGCGCAGGTCACTTGCCTTATTAAAAACAGTCGAAATGCTGTCCGTTGGCCGCCTACAGGCTTTTGAAGTGATCAAGGGCATACAGACACATGGTGTCCGGCGCGGCCCCCTGGACCCGATATGCTGGCAGTCACAAGGTGTCCGCCGCAGCCCACTGGGCTAAACATGGTTTTTAGTTTAGCGTTCAACGTGTTAATTATATATTTTTTAGTACAATCCATTGAAATTTAAAATAATTATTTTCTCAATTAAGAAGACTTCCTGGCTGCATTTGTCGCTCAGTCGCTCGTTCGAAAGACCCTCTAAATAGGGTCTTTCGAACGAGATATACCGTAGAATTAGCTCTTCGCAACAGCAGTTATGGTGTTTATTCCACTTCAGTTCACTGGTTACTATGACTTCTAGATTTTTATGTGAGGATGTACGGCTTTCGGGTTACCATTTATATTAAATTAAAGTATTTTTCTAGGTGCTGTACACCATGATAATGCCAGCGGGAGATCCGCTGTTGAGCCAAATAAGACCTTTGCAGTTGGCGGTAGTCAGAAGTGCACCTCTATTTATCAACACACTCATCGATAAGACGTTTCTATTGGGTGCCAGCCCAGACACGCAAAGGTATTTGATAATTATGTATATTTTATAAAACGCAACATTTGTCTGTCTCTCGCTAAGCCGTGCTATTTTTTTTGCAATTTATCTATGCGCTCGAGTTTTCGAAACAGCCTATAAACTCTACAAGTAGTTTAAGTTGATTTCTTATAGAGAAAGAAATAATCTTTCTATCAAAATAATTGCTTTTACACTTTAACTAAAAATACATACTAATTTAATCGTAAATACAGTATGGTGGTATCGACTACAACGGGCGAACCTGTCACCCCATGTGATCATTCTTTCAGCCGTGGAATGAACGTAGAAAACTTAGAGACAAGACAATCTACTGTCCAGCTCCGCAAACAGTCCGTTAGAGCCAACGTCGTAACAACGCCTTACGGCGAGGCACCGGGAAAAGTACTTAACGGGCAGTCTCGCCCCTTAACTACCAGATTTTGCAGGATATCTCCGTCTGGAGTTAACCTTCAGGATACCTCCACCCTCCCGACTGGTTACAGGTCCGAAGTCGCTTGCGCGGCCTGTACCTGTTGTATTACAGCGGTAATTCAATTTGAATTTATCGCAGACCTGGGCGTTCTTTGCCCATAGTGCAACACGGGATCGAGTGGCCCAAGGTCATTTCAAGAGTGGCATGACAACAGGTCACAACCCCCGCTTCTTAGGAGACAGTATATTACCATAGTCTCCAGACTCTTTCAGCAATTAGTCAGTGTACACAACCGATTGGCATTGCTGAACGGTGCGCAAACTCTCCAGTAGCGCCGGGATGCAATCCTGCCAGGAGAAACCGATCCACCAGCTTTGAGGCCTGAGACGCGAGAGTCTTACCCGGGGTAGCCTTCCGCACAAGGAGGCTTCTGAATAGGAGCTGAATTGTGAGTTGAGCCGATCCGAGAACAAAATGGATCATGCTGCACAAAACTATTCGCTACAATAGAAGACATCTACAAATACACGTCTTTATTGTTTATTATAAAATTTTATAAAAACATAGTTACTATTCTGTGTGCTAACTTAGCTAGGCTATGCCTGTGCCAAGTTTAGCGCTTTGCATAACATATCACAAAAATATGAGTAAGTAATCCCATATATTTATTTCAGAGTTGGATTTCTGGCATTGTTGAGAATCAGTAAGCTGGCGCTCACCGCTTTGGGTCATGTCTTTGAACTTCTGTCGCAACAATCTAACAGAATAGCTGGTGCGGATAGCAGGTAAGATGTTTCACCTGATAATTCTTTATTATTAGTATTATTATATATCTAACAGGCAGGCAGCTTAAGCTGATGAGCCTAAGTCTCTGCTTGGATTACGGTTTTTGTAGAATAAGTCCAGTTTATTTTATTAACTCATTGACATTTTTGACACTGATCACCACTAAGGAGAGCATTCCATTCGTTTAGCACTCCACTGCTGAGGAAATGTTTCTTAGGATTCAAATGGAATGATTCACGCTGGTTTCATATGATGCCCACGCAGATGTGTGTTGGCTTTCATGGTGTAGATAGTCTGCAACCCAAGAACGTCATACGACGCAGCCAGGATCTCGATAAGTCGATTAAGTCGTGATATATATGTCTCGATTAAGTCGCCCCGTGCCCTGCATTGCTCCAAAGTAGTCAAACCGAGAGTCGCACATTTTTCCTCGTATGTTAGATTCTCCTAAATAAAAGGCAGTTTAGTTGCTCTTACCTGGATCTTCTCTAGAAGATTGATAGCCTTCCTAAATTATGGGTTCCAGATCTGATAGGCGTGTTCCAAAATGGGTCTTACAAATTACTTTTTAACACGTCCATTGCGTTATGCGGTCTAAAAAGCCGCATGTGTGACTTTTCGCAGATGCGGCAGTCATAATTGCGCTCTTTCACGGGGGCGACTATGTTCACATTTCTTTGGGTATGTGAGAGACGAATATATAATATTGCTGCCCTTACGAAGTTATTCCAATGGCGCAATTAAAAACCTATTTTGTGAAGCCGAGTAGGTCTCATACGCACTGTAAACAAGTTCAACCTTGCCCTGAAAAGACCTCCTACGCACTGGATGAAAGTCCATCACAAATGGCATCGCAGCCAGCGTGTTAACTGATTTTCAGCATCCGTTCCTTTGTAATACTGTGAAACAATAGAGAGTTTGCCTTTTTTACCATTGCAGACTCGTTTTCTTCCCCTTTTAAGTTTTAAGTGACTATTGTGCTAAGATCCTTTGTGATTTTACAGCACTAAGATGGGTCTTTTCCAGAAAGTGTAACTGCTTGACGTTCTTCTTTCCAAGATGAAGAACAACACATTTTTCAGGAATCAGAAGCCATTGCCACACATGGTAATTTTTGTCCGTTCTTTTGTTCTGACTCCTGAATAGCTCTTAGATATATTTCTAGAGGAGAGTCATTGGACACATATATTAGTCAAAATAATTAAAAGTATATTTTTTATTCTGAACCAAAAGATTTCTGAAAAATTGTGGAAGTTTGAGAGTAATCGACTTGGTTTATTTTTATAGATCAATTTTAGATCTACATTTACTTCCACTTTTTGTTTTGTTTTGTTGTTGTTTAGTTTCACATTCATGTTGGAGTTTCAGATGATGTTTTGGCAGTTAAGTGTTAGTGTTCATGAAGTAGATAGTTTGAAATCCAGTAACGTCATGCTTTTTTTTTTACCCACAAGGCATATGCCTTTTTGTAGAACCCACCTTCTTGCCTATTGGCACCATCTTCTAGATGGGCATTTTTACCATCATGGAGTCAAACACTCAGGCGGTCACTCATCGCTTTGACTCGCACTATTGACTGCGCCCAACGCTGCTTAACTTCGGTAACAACGAGGAGAACCGGTGTCAACGTGGCTACGGACGTTACGCCATATGTTAGATGCTTCAATTTAAAAGGAATTTCAGTCGTTCTTTGCTGGCCTTTCTATAGGAGATCGATATCCTTTCTAAACTATGGATTCCAGATTTCAGAAGCATATTTCGCAATATTTCGTGATATTTCATAAACATTACTAAACAAAAACGGCCATCTTTTCCCGGTGCGTAAGTTATCGCCGAAGCATTTTGCATAAAAACACGTGAAAAATAGCAAATGGACTATCTCAAATGAGTAATGCTCATTCATTAACTACTTTAGAATGTAAATTACTCACTGTTCTCCAGTAAATGGCACAGAAACACTGCACAAACACCGTTTTTATTACCCACTTCGCGCGAGTAAACACGACCGCGAAACTGACAGCCGATGATAGACGATGACGTCGCCGCCTCACTTTTTAAATCGGCCTTCGGTATTGCCAGATGTAAATCTTGAATTGGAGATATATTGGCCATATCGTAGCGCCCTCATATCGCACATAGAGCCACGTTTCGAATTGTAAATTGCATTTTTCGAAGCGGCGACCACTCCGTCTCGTAAGGGACGTTACGGATCTGGCGGGGGCCGACCGTTGGTCCCGTAAGGGACGTTACGAAGCGAGCGGGTTAACAAGTTTTTAGATTCAAATCGAGTCTGATTTTAAAACAGAGCTGACACTAATCACTTCAAATGATAGTTTATTCCGCATATCCACCATTCTATATTGCAGAACGTTCTTAAGAGGATTAGATTAAAATTTTACACAGTTTCTTTGAGACCTCGAAGATTCGTGTCGACGCTGAATTTGTAAATATTCTTTAGATCGAGTGCATCGTGATAATTTGTGAGAATTTTATATGTCTCAATCGGGTCCCCTCTTTGTCTTCTTCGTTTGAGACTAATCGGTCCGAGTAATTCCAAGCAATCTTCATAATTTCTATTCTTCCGGTGCGCTGGCATTTTGGTCGCCTTTCGTTGCACCTTTTCCGGGACGTCTACATCTATGCACGAGTGGGGATTCCGGAGCCAATGACCGCACTCAATAATAGGTCTCGCATACGCCTCGTAGATCTTTATAAACGCCTCTATTGACGGATGTCGGAAAGCCTTCGAAGCCTACGAAGGAAAATAAAGAGGTCGCCATCTCCACTATTGCAGTCCTAACTATATTATCGAAGCGACGATGCACAACGTAGGCGTCTAAGTTTTCCCCCCCTTTGCAGAAATAGTTGCGAAGTGCTGCGGCAGGCGCTGTCGTCGGTCTGCGCAGAGATGATGGTGAAGGCGGTGGCGGAAAAGCTGGCGCAGGCGCTGGGCGAGCGGCCGGCCACGCTGGCCCGCCTCAGCGCCTGGCGCGTGCCGGCCGCGGCCGTCGTGCGCGCGGCCGGCGACATGGCCTCGCTGGCCGCGGCCCCCGCGCTCAGCCGGAAGCCTCTCGCCGACGACGAAGCAGCCGACGCCAACTGCTACTATTTGCATTGGGACGATATCGCACGTGAGTCCTTCTTTATCGTACAATTAGTATTTGATCATTCCTTCCTATTCCTTATACCCGAGCCGCACTAACGGGAAATGCCGTTAATTATCGCTATGATAGGCGTTTTTGCTTCGGCCACCTCTAATTATCGCGATAATTAACGGCATTTCCCATTAGTGTGGCCCGGGCTGTATTGTGAAATTTCACAATGGGCATGTTTATAATCTTTAGACAATCTCTTACAACCGACTCTACTATGAACTGTTTATATTTATGCATGCATGTTACGTGCGTTTCAGTCTATATCTGTTATTGCATTCAATCGACAGATTTGAAATGCAATTCTATTAATTTTATCTCAACGAAAAATGGCGTAGTAATCGTTCATACCCATCCTCGAGCTTCTTGTCCGCAAATTTCAACGTAAATACACATCTCACCGAGATGGAAATACGACGCGTACTGCGGTGGCGCCGTTCCGTATTTCCGCAGTGTCCGCAAACAAGCTTCCATAGTGATCCATACTCCACTGACGACACGGTAAATTAGCAGTGGATTTCACGGCAAAAAAACGTGCGTGGACAAGAGGTCTCAGACTTACCCAAATATTTATACCTCCCTCGGATGTATACTCACAAGATCTACAACTAAAATTGAGTAAATCATTGGATCTACATGCCAAAATTTTCTGAGCAATTAAAGAGAGAAACCATAAACAGTAAGTTCTACACATTCTCACAGAGAACAGATCGCTGCTTATAGAACTCGAGAACCACAGGTAAAGATATAAACTAAAAGGGGAATACCATGAGACCCTCGAAAAGTTTCCACAGGATATCAGAATAAAGGCTGATTTACATTGAACCAGTTACTGACTTCAAACTTAATTCAATACTGTCATCGTGTAAATTGATTTCGAGTCAGTACAGCGCTGTCGCGTCAATGCTGACTAATCCCCACCAGCGCACGCGCCAGTGGTACTGACCGCGACATATAAACTCCGAAGTCAGTAGTTGGTCAGTCGCTGGCACTGTGTTGTACGTTGACGTCGCATCGTATGGAAAATTTTAACTAGCGAAAATGACGCATTTTTCACGACTAACTTCAATAACGTGCTTACACCCTATAGAAACACCTACAGCGGACAGACTGGCGAAACAGTATGAGTTAGTTCTCGGCGCCAGCCCTATCGCTCATAACTGACTCAATGTCAATCTACACTAAACCTTATGTGAATGAAGGGACATAGCGGAGTCATGAGTAATGAGGAGGTGGACAGACTTGCACGACAAGGACCATGTAACTCTCTAATTGGCCAGAGCCTATAATACCATTGGCAGAGGGATTCATGAGAACTGCAACACAAAAAAAACAAAGATTGGGTTAAAGAAAGGTGGGGCGCAACAAATCTAAGGCAAGCAAGGTGTGCTATCAGGGAACCCACATTTAGACTAGATACCGCTTGAGATTTTCCAGAAACAACTTACGGACAACTTACAGTTGTACTGCTAACACAACAAACACATTTACACTTTTGGATTAGAGGAAGGCACCACATGTGTAGCGGAAGAGGTGCCATAGGTCGACCGAGTCGAACTCGTTAGACAATAGAGGTTCAAGATGTCAGAGTTCCAGAGTTTAAACTAATCAAGGTTCCGGAGATTACCAGAAAGAAATTGATCATAGAGACGCCCAGGGCACCAGAGGCTACTGTAGACACAGTATACAGCAGACAGCTGTATACTATCGTCTCTTAGAACAAAATTTAAATCGAAACGTCCTACATCACGAGTCCAAGGGCTCGCATATGGCCGTCACATATTTACTACTCCGCCGACGCAGATGTTCAAACGTTTGAGAAACTTGCCAACCTTCTCACTCGCGTAACGCTAACTAAAGACGTTCGTCGATACTTACCCCTCTGCTCACTTCATCATACTCTATCCCCGCAATTCCCTATCGTTCGAGAGTGCATCTACTGTTCTCTTGGTATACTGTGCTATAGGCGAGCTAATCGAGGTCGCAGAGGCTGGCAAACTGTTTGAGAGGCGAGGCCTATAATGCCAAAGCAAAGGAAGTGTGAGGGAAATATGGAAGCACTCTGGAGGAAGGGAAGGGGATTTTAACCATAGAAAAACCCTCAGTGCAACTGTATAATAGTAGATATAGACCTTGGCTTTACGCGAATGAGACCACAACAATTCAAAGTATTTGATTCCCGAAACTTTCGTTGCACTCCTCGCAAATAATGATATGTGTCTCTCTAATAACATAGAAATGCTTCTTTTTATTAACCCCTCGCGGCCCGCGGTTTGAATTTTAATGTGTGCCTTACGGCCCGTAAGAAATTCGCGAGTCTCAAAAAAAAGATGGCGTTTCAGAAAAAAAACGATTACTCCGAAACTGTCACACCGATCGTCTAAAAAAGACCTGTTTTATGTTCCTATTGAAATTTGCTATTAGATATTTGTAACGTCGTTATGTAAAGCAATAAAGATTATTCATAATTATTAGTCAAAGTTGTACTAACATAATTAGCGGTCGGCCTCGCCTGGCCATTTCGGGCCGTCTGGGGTTCGACGGTAAATATCAATTCTGGACGTTTCGGGCCGTCTGGTACGCGAGGGGTTAACAAGAAACGGTTTGGTTGGAAAATCAACCTGAGTGATTATCCGAAAATATCGGTACTTCAAACACCCATGTCCAGATTGCATGGGTCCCACCCATTAGTTTGGATAATTGGTGTTCTACTTTATTTTGTTTTTTTGTCTCATATGCCATTTATTGTAGGGGTACAAGAATGTCTGGAAATAATCACAATCTGCGTAGCGCTCGGCGACAGCTGTGTAGAAACGCTGATGAAGGAAGCATGGTGGCAGCAGCTCATCGTACAGCTCATGATCGCCTGTCCCAGCACTCAGGTTAGTGTGTTTAAGGCCCAGTTAGAAGCAAAAGGCACTTCTCATGGGGGTGGTAATAGCTTTCTTAGAAATGATTAAATTATATATGGATTGGTAGTCAAATACTAAAAGTTTGATGTAAATAACAAATTTATAGTGCAATATCTTTTTTTTTTATTTTTAATTCACGACAATCCACAGTAAAATGGACAACATGTGCAATTGAACCGGTCATTTCGTAAAGGGCATTTGGGGCACTTTTTTGGAAATTACTCTTTTGATGGAAATCGATTCTTTACACCTTAACCCTTAGAGAGCCAGCCATGGGAATGAAACCCACGATGGGTGTTTTCAACCCCCAAATTTTGTTTGTAAGGGGTGTTAGTGCATGCACACTAATGTATAACAGTGGCTTATTCTATGAAGGCGACTTTTTCCGCATGTAATACACAGTTGCATAAATATAGAGATCGGCTGCCCACGAATTGTCACAACAGATAAACCACTGATCGGTGGGATTGGCATTCCAGCGGTTAAACCTAGTTTAGTTATGAAGATATACAAGAGTCAAGTTGGTACTTTTGTTTATTTATACCTGCTATCAAACTACTTAACCCTTAACTACTTAACAACTTAACCTAACTGTGACCTAACAATTTAACTTAGTAACCCAACTTAACTTAAGTAACATTATCTTAACCTAACTTAACCTAACTTAACTTACTAACTTAACTTAACTTTACTTAACTACTCAACTACTTAACTAACTAACTAACTTAACTACTGAACTACTAGAGTACTTAACCCGAGAGCCAGCCATGGCAATGAAACCCAACTTAACTTAGTAACCCAACTTAACTTAAGTAACCTTAACCTTACTTACTTTACTTACTAACTTACTACCTGCTTACTAACTTACTTACATTACTTAACCTAACTTAAGTAACCTAACTAACTTACTTAACCTAACCTACTTAACTTAAGTAACCTAACTTAACCTAACCTAACTTACTAACCTAACTTAACCTTACTTAACTACCTAACTACTTAACTAACTAACTAACTTTACTACTGAACTACTCAACTACGACGGCATGTTTTCGACCCTCGAAAATTTGTGTCATGTTTTCGACTTCGAAATTGATATTACAGCTCTTATTATTTACATAAAACTATCCATTTTAATTTGTTAAACAGGTTTTTTGTTTACATTTTAGTATACAACTTGGTATACATAATAATTATGCATTTTAATGTTCAAGTAGCAGGCATTCTAATCTCTGTGTATTATTTCTGTGATGTAATCAGCCTATATAAAAATGTGATAGATGGCACTCATAATTGAATGTTATTATTGCTATCAGTGGTTAAATAATTGATTTTTATAATCAATCAGTCCCTCTTAAAAAAAAAACTATAATTATTAGTATTATTATAGACGTCCTAATAAATTGCTGTTAGTGTTGCCGAACAATGCTATCAGTGCCACCTGCATGTTGCCGATGCAGAAGAGTTGCCGAATTGTACTATAATACCCTGTATAATCAATGATTTTAGGGACTCTCATATGCCTATTATTATTCTTCAGGGCTAACGCTACATCAGATTTACATCTGGTAAACATGATGAAATCGGAGACTATCGCGGTCGTTTGACATTATGAATAAGATAAAAAACAAATTTACCGTTGCAGCCGCATTTGTCTAGGGTAGACTTAGCCTACTCTAGAGAATGGCGGCAGCAACGTCGCCGAAACGTCGGGTGCTACAAAATTCACGCGGTAAATTCGTTTTTTATCTTATTTATAATGGTAAACATGACTAAATGTTGCGACTTATTTTCTTCGTTAAGCAAACTAATTATATTTTGATTTATGTGTATATATTTTACAGGTCAGAATGAGCTGTGCTGATTCCGTCATTGCAATGTGTTCGTGGGGTGGCACTTCTGTTACCACTGAATCTTTGTCACCTACTGAGGCAGTTTCTAGTACCATAACTCATAAAGGTATGTATGAAGACAGTTTTTTTTTTTATATATACCATCTGATGCTGATGTCCAGGTCTTATCAGCCAATCCAGAATACTTAGCAGTTGACCTATTTACATTTTTTACATTTTCGTTGTGTCCAATTGACGGCTAAAAACCGCTCTTGGACGTGTCAAAATAATTGGGTTAGGTAGTAAATATCGTTACTACTCTTCACTGAATATACATAGGTAGTCAAGAATTAACTACTAGATTGTCAAACTATAAATATAAATAATCAAAATAGAAACCTAATATTTGAATTAGTTAGTAATTCGAAAAGATACTTAGTAAAATTATTCATCGTAATATTCAAATAGTCAGTAAAATGTTAAATAATCAAATTAAATCTACATTATGCATTTCAAACTAAAAGTACAGATATAAGACCATATAAAATAATCAGACAATAAGGCTCTACTTTTTAAGTAATTTAAATGGGCACAATATTTGAAAAATCATGGCCCTCAAATTCGGCCAGATTATAGAAAGGGTGGCCTATCAGCATCTCCTTGATGTTTTTTTTTGAATTTTATGTCCTCCAGCTGTTTAAATTTTGTAAGGAGTAGATTATAGAATTTAATGATAAGGTACAAGCAGCTTTTCTGTACTTTTGCTAGTCGTATTCGGGGTACGCATAAAAGGGAGCTACCGCGGGTATGATGCGAGTGAATGCCTGCATTAATTGGTGTTTCTGCTAGGTGCTGTCTAGCATACATTAAACACTGATATATGAACGCCGATCTCCAGTGACATCAACTTGTGGGCTTTTAACGATTTCTCGTAGGAGCTGGGCTTAACGAATTATGTGAAATTTATTTGCTTCACAAATCTTTTTTTTATTGATTCGATTCGCGATATGTAAGTTAAATATTGGGGATTCCAGAACACTGATGCCACAAACTCCAACTGACTTCTTACATAGGAATTAAATAGTGTTTTAAGAGTGTCAGTGGATTTCAAGAGCGATGATACCCTTAGAATAAAACCTAGTAATTTATATGCTTTTCTATTAATATTATCGATGTGTTCGGCAAATAGCAATTAGGTACAAAATATCCAAATGTTAATGAATTTACATAAATAAATCATGTTTAGTGTCAAATGAAAGGTCTGATTGAGTATATTCCAGAAATATATGTATCTATCTGGATAAATACATAAACCACAAATATTTCATAAAAGAAAACAAAATAAAAATAATGTTTAGTACAATAGTTCACTTTCTATAACGGCAGACGTGTTTTTAATTCTTTTTAATATATCTACTGTATTAATTCATCATATGGTGGTGTCCACTTGATTATTAGAACAGTTATTAATAGGCTTATAACGGGGCTGCATTTTCAAGTGAGAGAACACTCGTAAATTCCGTATCTTTGAACATTTCAGATAAATACCCATGCGTTTGCGGTGCGGGCCGCATGCCGCGCACCGCACCGCAAACAAACCCCTTTTCCGAAAGAACCGCGCCGGAAAAATTAAAAGCATAACGGCAGAGAGATAGAGGTGGAAAAGAAGCGCCTACGCGCGGAAAATGGTGGAAATTCCGCACAAAATTGCCAATGGTCGAGTGCTAAGTGGATTTTTAAATAGCAATGGGAGGGAAAACGTCTTGAGAGTCGACCTATTGTCGAATATTATTAGGCGAGTCGACTTTAAGTGTAGTCAAGGGTTTGGCTGCTGTTGCCGATAATGTGTAAATCAGTGATTCCCAAAATGGTCTATATATTTCCCAAGGCGGTCTAAATTTTTAAACTAGCTGCCATCAGAAATTAAAATATAATTATAATAAAACCTTTTTAGGCTACTTAATTTATTGGTCAATTCAGTTGCTTATTTATTTGAAGATTTATTTATTTTACTTATCTATAAACTTAAATATTTTCTTTTTCATATTTATATATTATATTAACCAATTTTTTTTAGAATGAATGAGCGATCAGAATGAATGTATGAAAAAAAATCAGCATCTCCTTGATATTTTTTTCAAATATGTCCTCCAGCTGTTTAAATTTTGTAGGAAGTGACATAATGTCTATGACATATTAATTAAATAAACAAATATAAACAAAACTGTTATTAAACTCACTGACTGGTGAGGCCCTTCATAATATTATTTATTTATTTTATTGCCAATATTGTTAGTTGTACATTTTTGATATGCATGATAAACTACTGTCCAAACACAATTTCTATTTCCCTATGTATAATGTTCCTTAATTTAGTTAAAAATACCAATCAGGCATAACTTGAACCCGTTCAGCAAACAAGAACTATAATTTATGCGTAAATTAAAACAAAATAAATAAAAAATGTATTAAGCTATAAAAAAAATAAAACAAATTGCGACTAAAACAAGTTCTTCTTTGAATATTATAGTTTTAGATGGACTTTTAAGGGATTTGTTGTTGGACTGCAACAATGCGGTTGATGCAGCCGTTGCAGGGACGAACGAGTGGCCCTATTTAATTCACACTCGTCTGTATATGATGATTGTTCTGACTCCATTAATTTGTCCAATGTTCCAAGTGAAAGTCCACAACTCCGATCGAACTGAATTATTGTATAGTTTAGGGTATGAAAGAGTACAAAGGAAGTGCAAGCGTTGCACAATGCGCGCGAGTGATGCCAGCGGGAGAAATATAATATCGACTGTCGGCCGAGCTGAGTGACCAGACTGTGGGGGGAGAGACGTAAGGGCAGGCGGATGCGATGACTGAATTATTTATCATCATCTTGTTCATCCGAATGGTTCTTATATTGGGTGATATATATTTGTAAATAAGTAAAATTAATTTGTTAAAATATATTTTAAAAATATTATCTAATAATTATAAGCATCATTTTTATATATCGTCATCAAATCATAAATAAATAATATCTTTAAAATAATATCAAATAACACTAGTCAACAATGAAAATGTAACAAGAATGAAGTCAGTCTTTTTGTACTTAATCGATCACACTGATCACGAAAACGACCATGAACACAAAACGACCATGATTAATCCCTGACTAGCTGAGTTTGTTTAATTGTTCCTTAGAGAATTTTTCAAAATTTCAAAAATTTCCTTAGAGAACATAAAGCAGAAACAATTAGGATCTTGTGGAAAATCTTCTGAAGTGCTACGATAGACTGAGGTGTAAGATGTCTTGAACTACGCCAACCACTGTATCTATATCCACTCGGATAGGAAGGCAGCTCTCTATGGCACTAGCCTCGAATAACATTAATTTAAAGCTAGTGCAAAACTGCATATCACTACTGAATTCCCTGGGCGAAAAGAACAGGGTAATTCTAAGATGGGTTCCCGGTCATTCAGGAATAGAGAGAAATAAAAAAGCCGACGAACTTGCTAAGACGGGAGCAAAGGGAACGTTATACGGCCCTGAACCTTGCTGTGGCCTACTAAAAAGCCTTGCAAACATAATGCTCAAACAAATATGTTTAGAACAATCCATCAACCAATAGAACAACACGCCACGGTTAAATCATTCCAAAGCGCTAATTAAGGCAGGTTCTGCCAAAGGGCAGGGGAAACTCCCCTGCACCTCATATGCGAGTGTGACCCGCTGGTACATAAAGATACACCCACTCGGGTGGTCATTACCTCCAGCATGAGGAGGTTAAACAATCTGGCGCCAAAAGCCTGAATGAAAGCCAAAAGGATGAATGCATAAACCACACATATTTCATAAAAAACCCTAATAAAAATAATTATAAATACAATAGTTTACTTTTTGTAATTGTAGTCTTGTTTTCACTCGGGCGGGTTTAAAAAAAATTAAAATAAACAAATTTCCAATCCTCAAAAAACTATAAAATTCATCTCACTAATGAATCTCGCCTTATGGTGCATTTTTTCGTAAACAACTATTCAACAAACAACAATCTATAACTATAATATATTCCAAACATGCAAGGAAAGTATAAAAGTGAGTCGTTACGAACAGCCTTACAGATACCATTTTTCAATCTACATCTCACCTTTATAATGGAACATAGAAAGGTTGCCATTATTAATTTTGCCTTTCTACAGAATTAATTTAACGACATTTCATTTCATCAGATGACGTCGGCATATTCATATGCGCCGAGTTTCACGGCTGAGTAAGTCCGCAAATGTAAAAGTTGCTTTTCCTCACCTGACAAAAACCCTAGAGGCACACTAGGAGGATAGTCACGACGCACCGTCGCGCCGCAGCAAACCTGTCGAAAACTGTCCTGTACCATCAGCATCGTCCAAGTTGCCGATTATAATGTTTCATAAAATTTGTCAGACGGAAAAAGGGCAGCGGCGACGGCGCTTCCGATCCTCCTGGGCGTGGCGGAGAGCGCGGTCGGGACGGCGGGCGTGCGCAACCTGCACCAGATCCTGCAGCTGGTCTGCGGCCTCCTGGCCCTGGCCGGGCCCAGCGCCTCCCGCCCGCTGCTGCCCCGGCAGGTGGACAGACTGCGCATGGCCATCGCCGCACATAATCCAGCCAACGGGGTAATCTAACATTCATTTATTCATTTTTACATTTTTACTTTCCTGGCTAGGAAAGTATTGCGGACGCACATCCATAAAGACCATTTACAGATTGTCGTCTGTCTGTGGGTGTATTCCTTCTAGAAAGCGCCCAAACCTCTTATCCGATTGAGCTGAAATTTGGTAAGCGGGCATCCTGTGATTATGGCGAGAGTTGAAAAGATTGCGGTTCAAATTGGTCCACCTGGGGCGCGCTAGTAATACTTCAATCTCGATATTGAACTTAGAGACTTGAAATTCGGTACAAAGATGCGTCGCAGGTTCGAAACCACATTGTTAACTTTTGGGTGCAATATCTCTTATACAAGCGACATTTAGCAAAAAAAATCCAACATACATTTTAATTAAATAATATCATTGAACCGCTTGAGGCTAACCAAGAAACGAACCATATTGGAAAATAGCCATTTTAATACCACAGAGATACTACAAAAATGCTATAAATGTGCTTTCATAATCAATCACTATCGTGGGGGAAGGGGTTGGGGGAGCAGTTTGGGGTTAAGAGTTAGGCATGCGGAGTGGAGTTAGGAGGAGGGATTGGGAAGAGGAGGGGGGGGGGTTGGAAGGGGGATTGACATAATAAAATAATAAAATAATTTAACCCTTGGATTAAATGGGTATTTTCATGGATGCATCTGTCTCTTTTGCAGGATTTTCGGCGACATCGACGGCGCTCGACTTAAAGTACTATAACTACGAAACTACTACACCAATCATAAAAAGAACAACTGCACAATGATTGCATTGAAATTTCGAATATAGAATATTGAAATATCATTTTGTAAAACAATTAGATAATTATGAATAAATATGAGAACGTCAAAGAACTGAAAAAAACGCGCGACCAGATTTGGTCGACTCGTACTCAACGGATAATTGTTTCGCAACCAGATTTGGTTGACTCATACTCAACGGGTTAATATTGATCTCATAAAATAAAATCATTGAATGATTTCTCGAAATGAAGATGCTCAGGTGGGCGAGAGGTGTAACTAGAGTGGACAGAATCCGTAATGAGCACTAGATAGCTTCAAGGTTGCAATAATCGCGGATAGGATCACCGAAAACCAACTATGCTGGTATGGGCATGTCAAAAGATGAAGCGACGACCATGTCTTAAAAATTACTATGAAAGTACCTGTGGAAAAGTAAGGAAGAGGTCGCCTTTTGATGTTGGTACACCTGACCTGGTGTAGCCCAAATATCCGAACCGACAACCCAAGATCGTTTGACCTGGCGCAGAAAAGATCAGCAATGGTTGCAGTGTTACAAGGCTCATAAAGATTTTAGAAAAACCCCAAACAACAAAATAATAAAAAATAGGGAGCCTGCCAGCCTGCCGACTGAGCCCTGAACTTTGAGCTCAGGGATCAATACTCCATTCTCGGTGGTGGCTTTAAGATTGAAGTTTAGTGGAAGGGGGATAGAGTTGGCTTACAAAGGAAAATATAGGGATGGACAATGATCAGTGACTCAATCACGACTTGACAAATCGACAACATCGACACTGATCGATTGCCGAAATTTGAACCAATTAGCCGTTTAATTTGGTTATACTTATCCACGAGGGTCTTTCATTGGAAGAATGCACCTTTTAACCCTTCAGGCCTCGGTCCCTCAGCCGATTGACAAGTTGCTGTCCCAAATTTTTTTTAAAAAATTAGTAAAATAATTGAATTACGACACTGTCTCACTAAAACATTAATTACTGCCAAACCACTGTACCCATAAATAAAATGAAACATATTAACTTAATAAAACATAATAAAATAAAATAAAATAAAAATAAAATTAAAACGGGGCCGTCACGCTGAATTGTGTTGTGGCCGATATCGGCCAATCGGGGCCTGAGGGGTTAAGTATGGATTCGGGAAAAGTATATTTTATCGCTTGATTATCTCTACGCTTTCAATTTCAGATAGAAGATGCATTACTCGAAGGCCATCTCAACATTACAAGAGAAATTTTCACGCATTCGTCGAATGAGGTTAAATTAGAATACGGAGCGCAAGCCGAAAATGATGGAAATCTTATAAAGGTGCGTATCGTTCTGTCAACTATTACTTATTGCTCAAATGCCTGGGTGACTGATGCTAAATCAGACATATTGCGCTCACTGTGAATGTCCCTCAAGTATGCGAAGAGTATGCTCTTATCGGTTTAACCCAAAGGGGATTTTTGACATCTCTATTTGTATGAAATCGAAGACTTGCGGTTGTTTAATATTATAAATGAGATAAAAACGAATTTGCCGTGTGAATTTTGTAACACCCGAAGTTTCGGCGATGTTGCAACCGGCGTTGTCCAGGGTTGACAGTGTACCCTGGACAACGGCAGTTGGAACATCGCTGTAACGTCGGCTGTTATAAACTTTATGCGGTAAATTCATTTTTATCTTATAAATAAATACCATGATCTCGCAAATGCCGTCACCAGGAACGGCTTCACTGTTCACCTTCACGCGGTGGAAGTTGGCGCTCGTGGCCTGCCAGCTAAATCTCTGTTTCACCTTTTTAAAGATCTTGGTCTCTCCAGGAAAGTAATCAACTCCTTCTTAGAAAAATTATCTAAAACTGAAATTTCCGCATCTCAAATTCTATGGTTTCGAAGGGGGAGTGAATGGGTGGTAAGGTTAGATAGCTGTTAGACAGCTGTCCTAAACCTACTACAGTCGTCGTTAGTCCGGAATCCACTGCTCACCCCTCAGAAGTGTAATAACACTATACGATGGGCCCGACTTCGGTTGGTGAATTCCATGGCAGCTCTGTTTGTATTTTATTTATTTGATAATTCCTTAGTTGACTTTATTTCTCTGTAATGAAACATGCCAGAGTTGATTCCTCGATATCGGTTTCCAGATAGTAATAAATGTACTGGTTATATTATGAAATACAGTTCAACCTTCATATAACCAACCTCAATGAAACAAATTCCTTGATGTATTGATTTTTGTAAATCCTCTTGATTTTACTATACGATCCAATGTTAAATATACCTATATGTAGCAATATTTTGATTCTTTCGGATAAAATTAACACCTCTATGTAACAAAAACCTGAGTATAGCGAACGTCAGTATAAACCTCACTGTAGCGAATGTCAAACAGTGCTTTGGATCAATTAATCAAGTCTCGACACTAATCTGAAAGAATTAGTGCGAGTGATGTGATGCAACAAATGTAAACTGAACACAATTATATTTTTTTTCTGTAAAAATAATGATTAGGTTAGTACACTACTGTATTTCTCACCTAATGGTTTACTGTACAGAGTGTGTTCCAAAAGTCATAAAATATATATTTAAAAGATTTATGAAAATACCGGTACAAATTGCTAATATTCTTCAAAGTACTCTTCACGAGCATCTACACATTTTTTCCACCAACTCCTATGCCCGGTACGCCCTGTAATTGGAAATAAGTAATTAAAAAAATGCTTGTTTGTGTGTCTTGTTTGTTTCTACTCTTCATTATGAAATTTCACAATGGGCAGGCTTATTAACATATGACAATCTCTTACAACCAACCGTACTTTGAAGTGTTTATATTAAAATTTATGTTTGCAAGTGACATGTGTGTAAGTGTGTTTTAGTGGGGAGGGGGGAGGGGGTGCCCGTTCTGATTATTTAATCAAGTTTGGTCACTGCATCGCAATTTTTTTAGTCTAAACCTACACTAAAATAGCGCAGTGCCACTCCAGAGATGTGCGCGATGTGAAATGTGCGTTCCGCAATCCGCGCCATAGACACGCGAAGTGTGTAGATACTCCACGCGCCCGTCTGCGATTGAGTGGCCCGGGCCTGCTCCTGCACGCGCTGGCATTTGGCAAGCTGGTGGTCGCTCTGCGGCTGCAACTCTGGCCTAGCGCTCCGCTATACGCTCCAACTCTATCGTGGAGATCAACATGCTTGTGGCGAATCAACTATGGCGGATTTACAGATCGAGTTTCTCAGTACATACGCCAAAGCGGTTTCACTCCTCTCAGGACCGGAGGCTGAATGGCGGGCCGATGAAGAGTGGGGGCTGTTTTAAAAGAAATACAAAAAGTGCACGAAGGTTCCGAAGTTCTGCCTCATTGTGGAAGAGTCTTCAAATAAATAAATACAAACGGAGCTGCCATGGAATTCACCGACCGGAGTCGGGCCCATCATAATACAATTTTTTTTACACTTCTGGGGGGTGAGCAGTGGATTCCGGACTTACGAACCGGCTGTGGTAGGTTTAGGACAGCTGTCTTGCCACATGTGAGCGTTCACCTTACCACCCATTCACTCCCCCTTCGAAGCCATAGAATTTGAGATGCCCAAATCGCAGTTTTAGATAATTTTTCTAAGAAAGAGTTGGTTATTTTTCTGGAAAGGCCAAGATCTTTAAAGAGGTGAAATAGAGATTTAGCTGGCAGGCCAAGAGCGCCAATTTCCACCGCGTGAAGGTGAACAGTGAAGCCGTTCCGGGTTACGGCATTTGCAAGATCATGGTATTTATTTAATTTGTACTCGTGGTCTTTTGGGATATTTGATTCCCATGGAACAGCTAATTCTACAATAAGAGCCACCTTCCGAGATAGAGAGTAAAGAGTTATATCTGGACGGAGGGCTGTGCATCCGAGACTTTCAGGGAATTTATACTGCTTAGAGACCGAATCAACCTCCAGAATCCAATCTGTAGCTTTCTCGATTATTGAGAAAGGTTTTGTACTTTACATTTCACGATTCTTCACATTTTCCTCAAATGTAGTTGATTACGTAATCTTGGAGGAGGCCGCTGCTACTTCTGTTGACAGGAGGGGGGAGGGGGGGGGGGGGAGGGGTAAAAAATCCCAAAAACGTGATTACGTAATATGTCGATAGTCCCTTATTGTATTAGCTCGACAGAATTGAAATGTAATTCTGTTAATTTTATCTCAACGAAAATGGTGACCCAGCCGGTAATCAAACCTGAAACCTGTAAGATTAAGCAACCTAACCACTATGGTACCGGGCTGTGTTGTATGCCAAAATGCCTATATGACTGAATTTTCTTTTGAATTCCCATAAAGCTATCTATGTCTTGAATGGAATAAAATTACAAAAAATAACTCTTTCATTCCGACTTTAATATCTGTAATATCGTCTCGTGCTTCGGTCAGCCTTTGACAAAGTCCCTTTTTCATTCCATACTCATTTCTACTCCTACTCTTTATGTGTCCATGGTGCAATCCTGAAAAGATCTCACAGCAAATATACGAAACACTTTCATTAGAGTTCTTCCAGATTAACCTGAAAAAGTACTACTTTTCTAAACGGTAACCAGTTCTTCCCTCTCGCTCTCCTTCCTCTCCCAACTTCCCCTCCTCGGGCATTCTTACTTTTACATATGTAATTTATGCAGACAAACTTATTTGTTTAATAATTTTTATTTTCACATCGTGCGCATGTACCACTGCACTTTGATTAGGTTAGCTGCAAGACATTGCCATGTGGCAATAAGCTTGCCTTTTTGTTTTTTTTATTTTGTTATTGTTTATTATTTTTATAAAGAGTGTATTATTTTTATTATTATTAGGTGATATTTTTATTCTGCAGATGGTGTGCAAGTTCCTGTTTCCTTTTTCTTGGGCGTGGCGGTGTATAGCAAGGGTCAGCTACGCAGAAGGCGCTAAGGTCGAAGCTCCGGAACGAATGCACAACGGCAGACCTACGCCCGCTTCGAATGCCGCCATCGACCTTTTGGTGGCCTTAGCGCAGAAATGCGCCCCTAACATGCGCGCTCTGGCCGATCTGCTCTACGAAATCTTCTACGCAGGTACATACCACAAGCTCCAAGACTTGACCGCGTTGGCCGTAAAATTACAAAAAGATCTCGGCTTAACCTCTTATGTACTTACTTGTACCCTGTAGTGTGTAACAAACTACAAGTAATGCCAGCGCCATATACTGGCTGGCGAACTTTGCAGGATTTAAATCCTAATACCCGTTCTCTGCGAAGTAATACGGACTATAATCTTCACTTCACACTTTTAAAAACAGTGTCCACTGTGCCCTCTTAAGCAGGAGAAAATGGCATTGAACATCTCCACTAAAAATGGATGTTGGTATATCTGTCCGAGCTTAATAAACTCCGAAACCGTTTGACCGACCACCATGAAAATTGACACATGTATGTATTTTTTCATGGAGAAGGTTTTTATGATAGAAATAGAAATAGAAATATAGAAATATATTTATTGTCCGAAATTGTGGTGGTACATTTATGGTGATAATGCGTAAAACTATGTCTCTCACAATTCCGCTTTAATTTCACTTAAATGTCAATTTAATGTCACTTATGGTGATATCCGCTTTAATGTCACTTACCACTAGATAAAACTGCAGAACATCAATTACTATACCGCTCAACCGAACGCCATAAAAATTGATATACATAGACATTTGAGCCCGCATAATATTTTCGCGCTATTAACAGTTGTAAATCGCCACCAGATGCGCTGCAGCCAACTTCTATATTGTTCAACCAATCACCGTGAAAATTCCTAGACGTATTTGCGCAGGGATAATATTTTCGTTGTTTAACCAATCGTTATGAAGATGTTATAAATTCGAAGTGGGAGGAACGGCGATTAACATAGGTTACTTGTCGGGGGGGAGAGGGGGGGGAGGGAAAGAGGAGTGGAAGGGGGAAGGAAACGGATATCCGAGCATCGCCAGGTAATATTCCACTAGTATATTATATATTTTATCTTTTTTTATCAGATACGGCGACACATCCGACGGATTGGGAGTATTTTCCGGCGATTGGCACAAGATCCCCAGCTGGCTTAGTGGGTCTAAAGAATGCGGGTGCCACCTGCTACATGAACAGCGTCCTCCAGCAGCTATACATGGTGCCGGAGATCAGGGACGGCCTGCTGACTGTACAGGGTAATTGATTTTCACATCTTTCTCAATTCTCAACCCTTCTACCAGTTTTGGCCGGATTACTTCGACCTCCCGACTGGTTACGGGTTCGAGGCGCTTGCGCGGTCCTCTCCCTCGTGTAAGCGGTGATTCGTTCGAATCAAGACACTTTTTCCCGGCTGTTCATGCAGAATCGGGTAGCCGATCGGTCGTTTCAAGACCGACTATCATTAGGTAAGCAGCCACTCTTGCTCTATAGGAAACAAAGTCAATTCCAGACCACCCTGTTTATCTGTCAAAGTGCAGTCAATTGGCTAACGCCGTACGGTGCGCAAACCATCCAGGAGCGCCCGAAGAACGATTCCCAGAGTAAACTGACTGGTGGGTCAGTTTCCCCTGGGATTTGTCTTTTTCTTAACCTTTCAAGCGCGGCTGACTCTCCGGAGAGTTTCGTAAAAAGTGCATTAAACGCAGTTGTCCATCCGGAGAGTTTTCACACTGCTTTCTAAAATGACAATAAGAAGGAAATCTTTTTTAGGCCAGTAAATACAAAAGATGAGGGTAGCCAACCTTGCAACACTAAATAAGCACTGTAGAGTGTTGGAGCTTCAGTCCAACATACCCACAACAAAAAAGTAATTTCTACAGAATCGAAACCGCAAACTCGCTCAAATCTACACGAGTCAGCTGCAGTTGATTTCCAACTAAATTCGGCATTTTATGCACAGTCAAGTGATGACTAATGTCATTTCTTCTGATCGATACGAATTAAACACGCTTATTTCTCACCCCACTTACAACTATTGCATCACTGCACACGATATAAAATGCAGTACATTTCGATCGATCAATATCATTCCCTTAGTGGACAGTTACCGCGGCTACACATCATTCCCTCAGTGGACAGTTATCGCGACTGCTCTTCATCATCAAGCAGTACCTGCATTACCCGCGATACCGATCGTCAAGCCTCGCTCCTCGACTACACAATTCGGACACACTACCTACACAACGGCGAAACATCAATCAAGGCGTTACGACCAGAGACCTTCTGATTAAATACTGTAACTTCAACATCCTCGACTTTCAATCACGGAGAAAACTTCCTGATGAGAACCACCCTTCGCTCACAATCAATTGGAGTCTAGTGAAGGGTGGCCTCTCTCACAAGAGGTTGCTGTTTTAATTTTGATCATTTGACTGAACGCAAAACTTGCCAGTAGGTAGGCCGTAGCAGATTTAGGAGCCGTTTTTGAATGCTATTTTTAAAATCGTAATTTAAAAATCGTAAAGCCGTTCTGGCTCGATTTTTACCAATATTTGCCTGCATATTTCTCTTAAGATATAGAAAATTATTCAACAAAACTTTAGAATGTTATATATAACTGTTCCATAGCATTATAGTTGAAATATTTGTAATTTTACCTTTTATTTTAGTTATGTTTTTTTGTCGCTTCGACATATTCCATGTATTCCCCTTTAACATGTTTATGTGAATGATAAAAAATCTTACTAAACTACCAAACCCCACAGCTTAGAGTCTTTAGACTTTAGACAGATAGTATACAACCATCATTCATGTATTTGGCCTCTAAACTCTTTAATATCCTGCCAAAGACAATACTAGATTTGAACCAAAAATGTTTGAATATAGAGTTAAACACTGGCTCATCACACATACTATTTATAAGGTAGACGACCCTGAAAAAATATTACAATATATTTAATATAAGTACATACTTATTATGAAAAATAATATCATATCAATCTCTAAAATACCTCTATTAATCTTATGTTAAAACATACGAGGTAAACCTCATAGTTATAATTTGATAATGTTTGATTATTCATTATAACTATGGTTAACCCCTCCTGCCGCGAAGTAAAAACTCACCTATCACTTTTGCGCGCGACATATTCGGGCAAAAAATCGACGCGAGTCAACGGCCTTGAGAAAAACGATCATAACTTATAAACCACTAAACGGATTTTAAAAAGATAAAGAGAAAAATGATCGCATTGAAATTTGACATATAAAACATTATAACCTTATCTCGTAAAACAATTAAGATAATAATGAATAAATTTTACAAAATTGGCAAACTGAAAAAACTCGCCTATAAAATCATTTCGATTTTTTTGTCACAAAATACGTAAAATATGCAAAAATTGTAAATACAGTTATGTTCTTTATTAAATGATTTACCAAAACGATATTTTTTTTTTACTTATTTGCATACAAAAATATTTATTTATTCAGCCAAGAAAATTTTTATGTATTCTCGTAAAAAAAAAATTTTTTAATTTTTAATTTGTGACTACTTATGGTATTTTTTTATATGAAATTCTTTCAAAATAACTTTATTACTACATCACACTTCTTAGAAATCACACCAGAACTTTGAGCTTTGTCTGATATTATAGAAAAATCTAAAGTTTTGAGAGTTTCCGCGTCCGAACTTAATAATAAACTTTGAATGCTCATAATATAAAATTCGTTAGATTTTTTCAATTATGTTGTCTTATCATAGACTTATTATATGTCTAATAACTAATTACTATACTCCAAAGAGTCACATTTCATCGAAAAACTATGGAAAATCGCACTTTATTCTCTCATAGTAATTATCAAAACAAGTTTCTTTGCGCGATTCATATTACAAAACAAGATATAATGTTAAAAATACGCCTAATTATGTGATAACTTAGGATGTAAATGAAGCAATACCTATTTTGTTAGTAAAGTAAAGTGACATTAGGTCATATTTCGCAATATATCGGGATATTTCATAAACATTACAAAATAATAACAACCATTTTTTTGCGAGCCGTTTGTTGTCGCCGAAGTGTTTTCTTTAAAAATTCGTGAAAAACAGCAAATGGACTATCTCAATTGACTAATCCTCATGCCTAAACTACTTAAAATGCAAATTACTCACTGTTCTCCGGTAAATAACACTTAAAAACTGCACACACACACTTTTTATCACCAATTCCGCGGAGCCGTACGCGGCCGTGCATTTGCCGACGGGAGATTAGGCGTTTTGACGTCTATGCTCACTTTTTAAATCGCCGTTCGATATTGCCACACAGAAATCTTGAATTAAAGATATTTTGGCCATATCGTTGCGCCGTCAGAAAGCATATAGTACGACGTTTCGAATCGTAAATTGCATTTTTCGCAGCGGCGAGCGCTTTATCCGGTAGCGGATGTTACGGAGTTTAGGCGGCCGACATAAATGTCCCCAATGGGATGTTACAGATAGAGCGGGTTAATATGATAAAAACGAATTTACCGCGTGAAGTTTGGGGTGTTACAAACTTCACGAGGTAAAATCGTTTTTATCTTATTTATAATGTCAAACAACCGCTATAATAGTCTTTGAATTCATATAATTATTGTCGTTTTTGTAATGTGATTATTGAGCATTTATCTTTTATTTTATCTGACTAATTATTTTTAGTATTATTTTTACTGATTATTCGTTGCATTAGTTTTAAGTTATTATTATTTTTAAAATTTGATTATTTGTTACATTAATATTTTGATTATTGTGTGTTAACCGCTAGAGCCCCAATTGGCCGATATCGCCCACAACACGATTCAGCGTGACGGCCCCGTTTTAATTTAATTTTAATTTAATTTGTTTTATTATGTTATTATGTTTTATTTTAATTATGGGTACAGTGGTTTGGCAGTAATTTATGTTTTGGTGAGACAGTGTCATAATTCAATATTTTTAATCATTTTTACAAATAAAATTTGGGACATCAACTTGTCAATCGGCCGAGGGGCCGAGGCCTGAAGGATTAACAGTTATTATGACATATCCAACTGTATTTGCAAATTTGGCTATTGACTATTGAGAATTATCCATCACACTTATGGATTTCCCTGTTTCCTCACAACCTCCTAGTCTATTGCTGCATTTGTCCTTGTTTCTAATATTTCCCTAATTTTCTTTAGGGGCGGCTACTGATCCCAATGAAGACTTCTCTGGTGAAGATATTCTATGTTCTGGCGAAGGCACCCCTGAGGTCAGTCGACATTTCATTTGCAGAATTTAATACATTCGTGCTGGTCATTTAACTACTTGATGATATTTCCAGAACGGAGATGACTACAATGTGGTGATATTAAAACAGGTGCAAGCTATCTTTGCACACTTGCAATATACCAGGTTGCAATTCTACGTGCCCCGGGGGCTCTGGCTAAACTTCAAGTAAGTCAATTTATCAATTTTTTGGTCAGCATGTCTCTAGCGCATAATAAATGAAGAAATTTTGAAATAAATTTTCATAAATATTCCTTTGAACAAACCAATACCTTGTACTCCGAGAGCAGTGGCATGCATGGCATAATGGGAGGCTCTACCATCCATTGTTTCTCCAGGCTGTGGAACTATATGTGCCCTATACAGATAAGTTTTTAATTAGTAACATCTTTGAAATGGGTGAATAAGTACGAGCAAATAGGCAACTTTTGACAAGAAATTGTCGAATCAAATAATATAAAGAAATATTTTAAAATTACATTTTATTCCAAACGATTTACAACAGTTTGAGAATAGATCAGCTGTTTTATTTGACCTTGCATTGAATGGTGTTCAATAACACAATAGTCGCGAAGCAAGGCCACAGATGGCGCTGCACTGTTATTTCTGATCGATGTATTTTGAATATTTGAGAAGATATACCACCACTTACTAAACTATTTTTAAAATGTAATAGACATTAGAAATAAAATGGGGCCCTAAAATGTACATAATAGTTAAAAAACCAGTAATTTAGAAGAAATCAATAAAAAAACACAGATTGCCATCTAGCGGTTTGAATAATTACTTTTTAAGACTACAGATTTTTAACATTTTGATTGAAATGCCATCATTCCCAATCGAATTTGAGCTAATGTCATTTATATAGTTTGTAACTTTTCTGGAAGATAACTTATTAAACTGCAGAGTATTGATGATGCATAAATCAGGATGCATATTGTAATACAGTATTAAAATGGTATACACAGTATAGAACATGTATAGAAATGCAAGAACATAGATGAACATGTATGTACATATAACATGGTCTTCGCCCTCTGGAATAATTATGTAATTTACTTGGAATTATACTCAGGTAAAAATCTAAGTTTATACATCTTCATTAGTGGGAAGTCATCCCATGCGTGTTGCATCTACTGCATGAAACTCTCCAGGGATAACTTAAGGAAGACAGTAGGCCTACTTACTGGACACTGCCGACTAAATAAGTATATGCTTACACTGGGCTTAGTCGACGACACCTTATTCAGGGATTTGCGATGGCAGCTATATATGCTATGGCTGTAAAAATAGAAAAAATCGTTGTGTCACCGTAAAACTTTTCCGGCAAGTAGCCAAAGATTAATTTGATCTAAATAATAATTTCATAATCTTGCGCCCTCTCTCGGCCGGCGAATGAACCCGGGTTCTATTACGCAACCGCCTCAAGCGGGGCGGTTTGTATGTCGGTTAGCCTTGTACGGCTCGCCGTTAATATTTGATATTTGTATGGCGGAATTTAAATATTATTAGTGCAGCGTGTATATGAGATATTACAACCAACAGAGCATCTGTGTACAAAAAGTCTTTATGTCCAATATTTTGAGATTGATATAATGACTAGTGCATCACCTGGTGGACCGCTTTAAACCACTACCTTTTCAACTCTAGCCATGACCAAATGAGGGCTGCATGTCACATTTCAGCTCAATCGGCTTAAGTATTTGTGTGCTATCGTGGCACACAGACAGACTTCAATCTGAAAATTGTCCTAATCGTCTCAGGGGGGGTTTAAAATGAATATTTCTATCTTCATCTCGAAAAAAAAAATATGCGTTCACAATGCGCATTCATTTTCCCTCCTGGTCTGTTGATGGGTCGGTAAAGTAATACAAAGCACATATAAGTCTGCTATGGCTAATGTGTGCAGTCTATGTCCGCAGTAGATTCTGCGATTGGCCTCTTAGACATTCTGGTTGCAGGATCTTTAATACGTACTAGGGGCCGATATAGGTGGTAGTAAGCAACAACCAATGAATTGTCGTTTTTTGACTTGTTCAGGCTGCAGGGAGAGCCGGTGAACCTTCGCGAGCAACAGGATGCAGTGGAGTTCTTTATGTCGCTGGTGGAGTCTCTGGACGAGGCGCTGAAGACACTTGGCCGGGGACAGCTCATGGCCAAAACCCTCGGCGGTACTTACTCCGATCAGAAACTGTGCCGGGGCTGTCCACACAAGTTCGTACATTACACTAATAATAAGCTAGCCATCCGGAAAGTATTCGACCTTGTACTGTAGCGAGAGAAATAGACATTTCTGGCCATTCAAGATGATTCCTCGTGCAAAAGGCTTATTTTTTGGAAGCCACAACCGTCGTCGAGCGGTTGTTGTTGTTGAACATAGCGAGTGTTTCTGATTTTCAGAAACACTCTATGTTCAACAACAAAGAACGGCCAAAAATCGCAGAAAGACAGGATATGACTACGGGGCTGCGGTGATGAAGTTGAACAATTCTGTTTTTTACCAGAAATACTAGATGCTGCTTTATTGTGATGAAATGCCCAATCCCTGCTTTTTAAAAGATCTGGCCGTTTCCTTTTCACGACCCCAGGTAATCGCTTAAAACTTGTGGGAATATTCTTTTTTTATGGGCTGTCTGAACAACAGCCTTGTGGTCGTGGAAAAACATTGCCAGCACGAGCGTACTTTCAACTGAAATGCGACCATTTTTAAATCATCTAAACCAGCTTGATTTGGATTGGGCTCATAGTGTCATTGTAAAACACATTATGAATCATAGCGATGGTTTCTGAAAAATATTAATTAAGTTTCCGACAAAATTAATGCAAATTTGGTCATCGTGAAATTCTCATTGGTCATCGTTTGATGCTTACACAACTGTGCACCATTCATAACTAAATAGCTTTTGTGTCATGCTATTGGGCATAGGGTGCTCGAAAAGTTCCCACTTAATAAATTAATACTTATTTTTGACAGTAGCGTACTTTGTACAAAGTTACAGCCCAAAGTCAGATACATCCGACAGCTCTCCTGTAAAACCCGTGATAGTAACCAATGACCGATTACTCTGATTTTGAACATTTTAAAATTGTTATTTGTTATGTGGATAGGTACTGCAAGGAAGAACCATTCAGCGTCGTATCTTTGGACATCCGGAATCTATCTCGTCTTCAGGATTCTCTGGAGGCTTATGTGCGGGGGGAGTTGTTAGAGGGAGCAGATGCTTACCACTGTGATAAATGTAACAAAAAGGTCTGTACCTGTAATGTTATTTGCTGCAATGCTTTTTTTAGTACTACATATTAAATTCTGCTTAATGCTACATAAGACAATTCATTAGTTACATTACCAGACGGCTGTACAACACTATAACCGATAATATTGATTTCTTTAACCTGAGACCCTTAGCAGTTAAGTTTATTATAGATAGCATATTATTAGACAATGTTTTTTATTATTTTATTTCAGACAATATTTGATATAAAATTATTTTTATTCTATTAAAATGTTTTTTTAGAATTTAATGTAAACTTTTTTCTTTTTTTATAATTTTTAAGGATATTTTTTTTTATACTGATACTTCTTTTGTGAATTTTGAGATTAATGGTACATAGGCAATTACTAATTAAACATGCGGAGTACGCATACGATATTATACTCTAATTAGTAATCATGTAAAAATATTAGTGATAATCAATGTATTATTAGAGTATTGTTTGTGTACCAATTATACTAAATAATAAAAATTACAGTACTCATTGCAACACATTGCACAAATTATTATGACACTCATTACAACACTCATTACAGCACTCATTACAACTCTCATTACAGCTCTCATTTCCCTTATGTACCATTTGATGACCATAATATTTCGATATCTTGGAATCGACTCATGTATAACATTATTATACATGAGTCGATTCCAAGATATCGAAATATTTTACATGAGCAATCTATATTCATAAGGCTGTTCATAACTAACTTGGTGACTAAAAAAATAGGTATTTTACTGTGGTCACTGTGGGATGATTAGGATCCCCTTTCACTTTCACTTTTGGTCCGATTGTAAAGAATGACCAAATTTGTAACGGTGGTAATAATGGCGGCATCACCTGGGAGCGGTATCGCGACGCGGATGTTGTTCGGTTGACTATTTCCTACTGGTGAGCGGACTAGCTTTGTTCGTACTTACTCGCGGTTACGCGATGTCTGTTCATAAAAGTACATGACAATTATTTCGACTACAATGATTCGCGTGAGTGGGAACACTTGACGCGGGAAAATATGAATTGCTATTTGGCGGGGCGCATGGAATATGACATTGTGATGTAGTCTCCACAGTATAATATACATATAGGTATGTAGACTTTGAAAACAAACAGAGCGAAAATGAAACAAAACATTAAACTATACTATAATACCTATATTTCATCCCTCTTCTTTCCTATCCTAGACCCTATTATTCTTGCTTGTAATTATCGGATTTGCGACTGAAATATACCACCTCCAGAATACAGATTGGATTCTGGAGGTTGATTCGGTCTCTAAGCAGTATAAATTCCCTGAAAGTCTCGGATGCACAGCACTCCGTCCAGATATAACTCTTTACTCTCTATCTCGGAAGGTGGCTCTTATTGTAGAATTAACTGTTCCATGGGAATCAAATATCCCAAAAGACCACGAGTACAAATTAAATAAATACCATGATCTTGCAAATGCCGTAACCCGGAACGGCTTCACTGTTCACCTTCACGCGGTGTAAGTTGGCGCTCGTGGCCTGCCAGCTAAATCTCTATTTCACCTCTTTAAAGATCTTGGCCTTTCCAGAAAAATAATCAACTCTTTCTTAGAAAAATTATCTAAAACTGCGATTTGCGCATCTCAAATTCTATGGCTTCGAAGGGGGAGTGAATGGGTGGTAAGGTGAACGCTCACATGTGGCAAGACAGCTGTCCTAAACCTACCACAGCCGGTTCGTAAGTCCGGAATCCACTGCTCACCCCCCAGAAGTGTAAAAAAAAAAAAAAAAAAAAAAAATTGTATTATGATGGGCCCGACTCCGGTCGGTGAATTCCATGGCAGCTCCGTTTGTATTTATTGCCTCATTACAAAACTCAACAATTATACAACTCTTATACACTAACACTACAACTTTACATTACAACACTTTTACATTACAACATAACTAGAAATATGGAATTTTTGGAAAAAAAAACAGAATTTTTGCAAACCTAAAATTTATTTTACTTATTAATTAAAAGCTAACATTGTTTTCCTTCCAATATTTGACCATTTAGAGTCGTTCTGTCCGTAACGGCAACATTATATTTAATAAAGAAGCGCTCTGCCTCTACGCTGTTCAACTAATAGCGTAGAAGTAACTAACTCTGTAACGCTGCTTCAGCAAAGGTTGAAAAGCAGCATTTAGTATCCCAGAATATGTTCTTAACATTGGCATCTTCATTCCTATTTACTGATTGAAGCATTAGGTGGTGAAAGTGGGTACACCCATCCATCAGCTCATTTTAAGAAAGTTCTCTGAAAAAATGTTTTTTTGAGAACTTTTCCAGTAATGTATTTTGTTTTAAGGTGGTGACTTGCAGCCACAGATGGACAAAATGACTGACCAATATGAAACTAGGCTTCATTTGTTGTATTTAATCTCATCTGCAGAGAAATTTTAGTGAAACTTTTTCCAAGTGTGTAATTTAGCATTTTTCAAATTTCAAGAAATTTTGCATAAATTCGCACCTATTTCGTAAAAATGAAAATTCCGTACCTCTAAACATAACTTATTACTACATTATTACATCACTCAATATTGACACTTCTCAGTTTTGATTAATCAAATATAGCGGTTTATAATAATAATAATAATAATAATTATGACAGATTTTGTAAAGTTACATATTATCGCAAGAATCCACTGAAACAGATGGAATATCTTATCACAAGCTAGACATAGTCCATCGATGTATTTTGGAATATATAATTTTTATTTTGCAGGTTGTGACCGTGAAACGACTAGTCCTAAATAAGCTACCACCAGTACTCGCTATTCAGCTTAAGCGATTCGAGTACGATTTTGAGAGAGTTTGTGCCATTAAGTTTAATGATTACTTTGAATTCCCCCGGGATTTAGACGTCGAACCCTATACAGGTGAGATAATCCTTTCATCATTTTATCGGCTTTTGTTTAACCCTTAGAATGCCAGCCTTAGGAATGAAACTCACATGTTCTCAACACCCGAGAATTTGTTTGTAGGGTATGTTAGTACTTGCACTCTAATATATAGGGCCCTATTCCACCGGGACACCATGGTGGCGCAACCAGTCACCGCCACCAACAAAATGTATACAGCTCTATTGAGGGTATTATTATTATTTGTTGTGTGGGGCTTTTCTAAGGTCTTTATGAGCCTTGTAGCACTGCGACTATTGCTGATTTATTGTGTTCGCCACCTACTATAGTTCTGCGCTAAGCCTCGTGTCATTTAAAAACCGCAACAGGCTTTTGGCGCCAGATTGTTTTACCTCCTCAGGTTGGAGGTAATGACCACTCAGGTGGGTGTATCTTTTACGTATCAGCGGGCCACACTCGCACATGACGTGCAGGGGAGTTTCCTCTGCCCCTTGACAGAACCTGCACATTTTTGTGCCTCGGAGCGTTAGGTTGAACATGTGTTTGTTCAGGCCACAATGCCCCGTGAGCGTCACCACCAGTGAACGTAGATTGTTCCTATTTAGTGATAAGGCCTCACGGGCCGTCTTACGGTCGTAAACCTTATTTATCGCTTTGGAATGATTCAACCCTGGCGTTTTGTTCCAGTGGTTGACGGATTGTTCTAAACATATTTGTTTGAGCATTAGGTTTGGAAGGCTTTTTGGTACGCCACAGCAAGGTTCAGGTCCATATAGCGTTCCCTTTGCTCCCGTCTTAGCAAGTTTGTCGGCTTTTTCATTTCCTTCGATTCCTACATGACTGGGAACCTCTATCGAGGGTAAGTCACTTGGTGTCCACTTGGTTGCGCAACCGTTTTGGCGGCGCGACCAGCACGGACGCGGACACAGATTATTAGAGGCAGCGCCACGACACCGGTCGCGCCACCATTAATTAGTATTGCCAGTCGCGCTGCCAGTGCTGCTCTTTCGCAGTTGTTTTCAGTACGTTTGTTTAGTTGCAGCGTATGCTACTATGGATAATTTCGATACGGAAAAGTTTATTATCCAAATTCAAAGCAGACCACCTAATTTAATTGGGATAGTTTCTCGCTGGATCTGGTGTCTAATCTGGTGTCTCGACTTGGTAGCTCAAAGACACCACCATGGTGACCCGACTGGTTGCGCCACCATGGTGTCCCATGGTGGAAAAGGGCTCTTAACCCCTAGAGCCCTAATTGGCCGATATCGGCCACAACACGATTCAGCGTGACGGCCCCGTTTTAATTTTACTTTAATTGAATTTGTTTTAATTTATTATGTTTTATTATGTTAATATGTTTTATTTTATGTTATGGGTACAGTGGTTTGGCATTAATTAATGTTTTGGTGAGACAGTGTCATAATTCAATTTTTTTACAAATTTTTACTAAAATTTTTTGGGACATCAACTTGTTAATCGGCTGAGGGGCCGAGGCCTGAAGGGTTAATGGTGGCTTATTGAAGGCGACTTTTAGCGCATATAATTGCAAAATTGCATAAATACGGAGATCGCTTGCAAATTGTCACAACAGAAAAGCATATTCAAAACATATTTATTTTAATTCGCCAGAACGTTAATTCCAATCTAAAGGTGGGGTTGTTAAAATAGCCATTTATTCGCTTTAATAGCAGGTCTTGTAATAGCTAACCACACAACTTTAATTCTTGGAACTGTAAAATCATCATTTGGATCCTAGGAGACCGTGAATTCCATGGCAACTCTGTTTGTATTTATTTATACAGAATGAGTTTTTTATTAGTGTCATCCTTGCAGTGGTTGAATCAGTACAACGAGGTAAGCAACTTTTGATTAAAAAATTTGGGAAAAACACAAAAAAAAAATTTTTTGCCAAATTTATAAATCTTATTGATTAAAGAAAAGTTTAAGAAGCAGCACGCTGCGCCATCTAGCGGTAGTTAAAATATCGCTAATACACAATATTAGCTATATTTTACCTACCGCTAGATAGCGCATCGAGCTGATACCTTTTAATACTATTTTTCAAACGAAAAACAAAAATCAAATTTTAAACAAATCTATTTTTTTTTTAATAAAAAATGCTTAGTTTGTCGTACTGATTCACCCACTGCAAGGTGTCACTAATTAAAAACTCACACTGTATACTAATGATGGTATGATGTATGTCTTGTAGATTTTCAGCATAAGGTACCTATGTTATTTGTGGAACAACTCAAAATGGAATTGATGTTTGTTTTATGCTTGGCAGTGTGGGGCTTGGCTAAAGCCGAAGGAGACAACTCAGCCCTCTGGGAAGGTGATACTAATACAACCAAAGAAGGGGAGTCAGTCACTCCGAACACTCCTCCGGAGACCAAATACCGTTTAACAGGAATCGTTGTGCACTCCGGGCAGGCGTCCGGCGGGCATTATTACTCATATATTTTACACAGGTGAGATTAGTTGGCTAACAGAAATTATGGTTGTATGAATCAAAGACTTTGTTTGACATTATAAATAGGATTAAAACGAATTTACCGCATGAAGTTTGTAGCACCCGATATTTCTGCAATGTGGCAACCGCTGTCGTCCAGGGTTAGACTGTCAGTCTTCCCTGGACAATAGCAGTTGCAGCATCACTGTAACGGGGTGCTACAAAAAACTTCACGGGGTAAATTTGTTGTTAATCCTATTTATAAAATTATTGTTGTAGTTGATAGAAATTAAATGGATAACTCAAGCTGAATGGTTCAACTCAAGCACCACCAAGTTGTTCCCCGCTGCCACTTAACGGGCCTAAGTGGCCATAATGACCGCCAGCCTCCGATAGGTGATGACATTTTAAGAAGAAGATAGTATCGGCACCATTTTTTTTTAGACTCGAGATAGACTTGAGATATTATCTTTGAGATAGATAGTTAAAAGTGTAAGAACTTACCGTAACATTTCTGCGTCTATCTGTTCATTGAAATGCTATTTAAATTGAAGATGACATACACAGTACCTCCCATGGTCAATTATCGCATCTGGTTTGTATTTAAAAAAGGACAATAAAAAAACATTCAAAATCTTGTTGAACAGACATTAGGAGCCATCCACATATTACGTTTTTGGGATTTTCAAACCCCCCCTCCTCCATGTCAACAGAAGTAATCACCGGCCTGAACCCCCCCCCCCCCCCCCCCGTGAATCGTGAACCCAGCGTTTGAAAAGTGCTTTTAAAAATTTATTTTATTATTTTAAAGTAATTTCAAAATCTCAAATTCTCTGGTTTATTTTACAAATCCCAATCTTCAGACTGCAGCGCTTCCAGGAACAGGCCCAGGCAACTCAATCGCAGTAAGCTTGTGGAGTATCTACGCACATTGCGCGTCCGTGCAGGTTTAGACCAAAAAAATTGCAATGCGGTGACCAAAGTTGATTACGTAATCAGGATGGGCACCCCCTTTCCCCCCACGTAATCAAGCGTAAGCCTCAGCTCCAACCCCTCCCCTCCCCCTCGGTGATTACGTAATATGTGGATGGCACCTTATAACCAACCAAATATCAATAAGTTATATTGCAGGATTAATAGGATTAATAGGAAATATCAAATATCAACGTGTGAGTTGTTATCAGTCTAATAAAAACGCAGAATATAAAGGATGCTGCTCAAGGAATACGTTTTCCACACATTTCCCTTTTCCTTTTATACGATGGAGCACGTATATGTAGAAATATTTTAATCAAAACAAAGAAATACTAAACGCATTGAGGACAGCACATATTTTTGGAGGCCATCCCCAGGACCCTTTTTTTTTTTGTTTAATATTGACCATTTTTGATAAACATCTTTGCAATAGAAATCGGTCGCTTTGTAATTCCTTTGTAAAACTAAGATGACTGCATGCTGAGTGTGCAGGTAGCTCCTCTGAATGTGAGGGACTGATTGAACACCAGATGTGCAGTATACAATTTAAAAAAAACATTTAATTGAATAACATTTATTTGAAAAATAGTCAGGTAACATGAAGTTGTTATTTTAGGTTCAGCAATGAAGAAAAGAATATAATCCATATACGTAAAAAATAATAAAAAATTAAGAAGCAGTAAATTTTTCCATTCCGTGAAATTCCATTCATATTCTCAAAAATATCATCAAGTGTATCATCTAACTGTTCTTCTATAATCATATTCATGTCTTTCTAATATTCCGGATCACTGTCACTATAAATTATAACATTTCGGTTCTTTTTTCTCTTTTCTGCTAATAATAACCATCACTATCACTGTTCATTTTCTGTAATCCTGGTGGTCCTGGCTTTGGATCACTCATGTTAGGGGCTAAATTAAACCCCACATCAAATTTAATTTTTGCACACTTCAACGATAATTTCTGTTTTAAACCGTTGTCTTGTGTACTGTCGGCTGATTTTTCCATACTGACTGATAATTGCAATTCAATATCATTCGGGGCGCTATCGGTCTTTTTGGCTAGGAAATGCAGTGCACACACGGTGTGCAGTCGGTCTCGAATGGGTTAAAAAACTTTTCAGTCGATCAATCAATGAAATAAAGTTCCCCGCTTGCTAGAGATTAATCTTTTGTATTACTTCTTTTTTAGGGATAAACAAGGAGTCTGTCGCTGGCTAAAATTTGACGACGGTGAAGTGGTGGAGTGTGCCATGGGCGACGACGAGGAGATGAAAGTGCAGTGCTTCGGCGGCGATTACATGGCTGATGTCAGTATTCAAGCTTTTGCATTTTCTTTGACATTTACTCATAAGTTTTTCTATAATCTTATCATTGTTCTATATGTGAGAACTCGTCCGCACCGAAAATTCCAATTTGCGTTTTTTATTGTTGTTGGTGTAAAAACACTCCGGATCGTTCTGTCTATGTCCGGAGGGCTCAAATTGTTTAGTTTTCTTGTAATTCTTTCTGCAGTGGCATCTTGTACAAGTGAGTTGATGATTTTATCCGGTGATACCTCTTACGTTCTTAGTAGTAATTCCTCTCAAACAACTTAACTCTTTGATAGTTTTAATTGTTAGTACAGTAAACTAATATTTTTTTGAAATGTCCCATTTGCAAGACAAAAAAATAATCTTGTAAACGAAGTCATTAGTTTTTTTCCATGCCCTGAAAAGTTTGCTTGTTAGCGTGTACGATGTCTCGCATATAGAGCGACGTTATGCTCGATACTCGTTGAGATCTGCTTGGTAGAATTCCTCAACTGGGATTGATTGGGCAAACAGTTTGAACTTGTGTGCTTTTCGTTTTTAATTTTTTTTGTGAGTTGTTCGATTTACCTTTAGCTACAAGATGAATATATGATCCATGCAGGGGTGTGCATGACATAAAGGCATAAAAGCATTGCCTACCTAAAAAAAATCTTGCTGTATTATTTTTTGATATACAAATGATTGGCAAGGATACACTGACACACATCGCAATATAGTGATTGGTTCAAATTGGAATATTAAAATGAAAATAATAAGAAAAAAAACTCGATAACTGGTTCATAAATCATTATTTTATACGAGCTTGATTCAAATATACACGAGCCGAAATAAACATATCCAGACTACCTAAAAAACATGAAGATAAGTCCCTTATTCAAGGAAAAAGGTGCCGTCATTATAACCTATCACCCAATTTATAGCATATCAATTTTTACCAAGGTATTTGAACATGGAAAACGGCTTTGCTGTGAAGAAAATATCGGTAAATGACCAGTATGCATAACAAACTGGTCAGTTCACTGCCTCAGGGATGTGGGCCCTGAAGTAATCGATCGTGTCGACAGCTTTGATCGAGGAAGACCTGTGGCTGAACTCTTCCCTGATCTTTTGCGTACTTTCGTTTCGGTCAGTCACTCTCTTCAGATGCTCAAACTCTTAGCATACAGGTCTTAATTTGTTAAGCAGTATTCTGTCGGACAGGATTCACAGAACATTCATTGGCAGTGATCACTCAGGTCGTGGCGTTTCGTCGGTTGGCATTCCCCAGGACTCTGCCCTCTGAACAACCAGGAACTTCCAAGGCATCAATTATTTATATACGCTAACGATAGCTTCAGATTGGTCAACCTTGGAAAGAGATTTTTCCAGTGCTGCTATCGATCTCTCCGCTTGGTTCTCAGCCAACGGTCTTCTTGTCAACATTGACAAAATGCATATTATGCAATTTTGCATCCGAATCAACATCAGGCCCAATTTGAATGTAATGTATGATGATCAACTAATTTCCTCAGTCTAGCATTAATTTTGTCGGGTTCACAATCGATTCTGGGTACACTGGGCTCTATACGTTGACAAAGTCAAGTGACTAGCTTGATTGTGCATATTTCACACTTTGGCGACTTGCTCCGACTGTCAATCCCAAAACTCTCTTGCATTGTTATTATACATACGTCTACGTCCACTCTCTCTTAATGTATGGTGTAGAGATGTATCCTAGTGCGGCAGATCGCCAGCACGCTTTCGTTCTTCAGAAACAGACTGTCAACTGTGTGTTTTTCCTAAGACGTCCGCGAAAGATCTGCTCTGCCTATTAAGAATTCTACCATTTCAATACATCTTTATAATGGATGTGGTAGGGTTCGGTTATGTAAGTAATGTTTATAATAATAATTAAAATTAAAAGTCTAGCCAATAATCAATCAAAATAATCAAATTTAAATTAACGAAACTTATACCTAATTATTAAATAAATAGTCATGCATAATTATCATCCACAATGAAACCGTTAAATAGTCATCAAATTCTTAAAAAGTCTACAGCCATACTAACCTTCTTTGATCATTCGGATTTCTGTAGTCTATCTTTTGTTTGTTACCATTTCCAGGCCATTAAGGCTGCGTCGGTTGGCCAGGAGGTAGAAGGATTGGCCTGTGAGCTTAGACTCATTGTTTCCAGAGGCGCCCGATTGTTCATTATTGCAGACTAGACAGTTGACAATGTGTACAATCTTCGGGGAGGCTCTTTCCGTGTCCCATTATGTATTATATTACTATTTTATTAGGGAAAATTAAAAATTAATGCTGTTGTCACTTCAAATTCTGGATTTAGAAAACAATGTAGTGTATAATTTGAGTCGTGAAAGGAAATTGAGTGAACAAGAGATAGCAAGAGTGTTCATATTGCCGATTCACGCTTTACAAGCGTTAAAATAAATTGGATCGCGAGTGTCCATAATATTGCTGCTCTTCCGCTGACTTACTTTTTTTTTATGGATTATTACAAGTTTTACATCACAATTTTTAGAAAACATTGATGCTCGTGTGAGGTTTTTTACTATCATAGTTTTATCATCTTTAAGCACACGCACTAATACATATTAATAAGCTTGCAAAGCAGCTGCAAGTTCGCACACATCAAAATTGCTTCGCCTCTTGTTTTTCCCAACTGGCGTTCTCTTGAACTACACAGGTCTACGATTCAAATATGCAGAGGCAGTCATATCGGCTACAGAAGCGGTGGTGGAACGCCTACATGCTGTTCTACACGAGGGTGGATGTACTCGACGCCAGGATGTTAGCAGAGCCCATGAACAACCTTAGTTTAAAGTGAGTAGTTGCTAATTTTATTCTGGAAGCTGTTCTTTATAATTTATTGTTATTTATATTTTCTTATATTTTATTTACTCTGACCATTTTTCTCGAACTCCTTATAGCGCGCCCCCACTGCTTTGATGACCTCGTGATTAGTCTTGAATTTCTGTCCCCTGAGTGGGAACTTTACTTCAGGGAACAGCCAAAAGTTGCAAGGGCCCAAACTTTGACTGTATAGTAGGTAGGGTACAGTTGTGATGCTGCAAGCGTTCAAGAAATCCACTATAGTGTGACCTACATGGGGCCGCGCATTGTAATGCAGTAAAATTTCATTAATCTTCTTCACCATACACCATAGTTAATAATTAATACGCGTCTTTTTGGATCTTTTCAAGTTTCACAAAAAAAAACATATTACTGGAACTTTTTATCCATGCTAGACGAATATCTAACACTCGTTATGCAGTTCATTACATACGTCCACTCACTGCACCGATCGTTTTAAAACTAATCGTTATAGATGGCTAAAAGAATGGACTACATGATGTTATGCAGTACCATCCTTTTGCAACACATTTTCCTCCAGGGTCACTATTATCTCGAATTAGGGATGTGATGGAAGATTGCAGGGCCAAGATGGTCTTTTATTTCAGGATTTCTTCCAGCTATCTTGCATTGTATGATCGAATGCAAGGTGTTGACTCGTTTTAATTTGTAGATTTATACTGTTTTTACCTACCCGACTTGTCGATCCAGCTTCCTTTAGCTGGCTTATTGCCCCTTATTCGTTTAAAAGTTACGGGCCCTTAAGTCAATCGCCTTTGAATTTTGTGCACTGTCCGATTTCAAATATGCATTCGATAATTTGTTTTTCTTATTAATAATGCATCTCGTGGACATCAAAACAATTTCCTTCATTTTTATGGAAAATATGGTTTATAATTTGTATCCTCAGAGGAGATAATTATCCTTTATCTCCTCCAGTTTATAATTCAAAACGAATGGAGAAATTATGTCCACATTAGTTTTGGAATTATGTTATTTTATAACAATGTCACCTTCAAACTATGATATTTAAAAACTATTTTGGATATATTCTAGCACCGGCACATTTTTATCAATATAATAGTTTCAGAAAGGTCTTAGGAAATACCAAACTACTTTAAATGGACCTATAAATTCTTGCTTCAATATTAGATAAATTCGATAATGTCATTTATCGGTGGCGACTTATATTGTTGTCTGTATGGTCTAAGGGCCTCCATAGACAGACAGCTTGAAGCAGTCATGGTCAGCTGCAGGAGAGCAGCCGTATTGCAGTTGCAGTCGACCGTAACATGACCGCTTTAAGCAGTTGTGTTGCAGTTGGATGCGACTGCAAGATGACTGTTTCGAACAGTCCGCGATACGGGGTGTACGCGCGGTGCGGAGAGAGAAAGTGGCGAGCATTCGTAGGGCACTGCTTGAAGTGGTCCGTCTACGGCGGTTTGGGCAGCCGACTGCTGCCGGCAGCACGGTTAAACTCCACTGTAAGCTGACTGCATTTTTTAGCTGCGACTGCAAGCGAATTGCTCGAGCGACTCGCGTATTACAAATGAGAATTTCGTATTGAAACTGCAGATCGCTTAATAACGACAGCTTGAAGCTGTCAGCCACAACTGCTCCAAGCTGCCCGTTTATGGGCACAAGTCAGACATTCATCGGAAGAAAAAGAAGATCAATAAGTCTTATTGACGAGGAACTTGGACAACATGACTGTTAAAACAGAATTTTCCAATGAAACTAAACGAATTTTGGATTAAACGTCAAATTTAGTTCCCGCTACATTCGGTGATGGCGCTAATGGCATTTCAAATCAGCATAACAAATAGCTGTCTTTATGTAAGGTTATAAGTATAATAGAGGTCAGTAGAATGACCCCTCAAATTAATAGGGCTAATCGCATGATGGAGCAGAAATTTACGTTGCAATATTTTTCAGAGAATTATCTCTACCGGGTCCAATTTGGCAGTGCGTACGGCGGGGCAACATTGCCTTTAATCATCGCTACGAAGTCTTCAGCCCCGAGCACTTCAACTTGTTGAAAAGGCTGTGTGGAGCAAAACTACAACCGGTCATCCATCCTGGCCCGTTAACCCCTCAGCAGTTACAGTGGGTGAGGCTAATTTTATCTTATTTTTTAAGCCGCCTAGAGATAATAGTTGGGGAGAAAAAAGTGGAAGAGTTTTGTAAAAGCTAATACTTTCTGATCAGACAGTATTTTGGTCATAGAGTTCCAGGGTACATCAGCAGGCTAGATTCCGGGACACCTGGCGCTCACGTACTAGGAAAGGTGTAATTTTAATTAGTACGCCCAAAGTATTGGAAAGGCTGAAAATTCATCAGTAGACAGTGGATGCAACAAAGAACTCCAAACAAATGGTTAGATTGCTTAACAGTAGAACGTTTGGCAACAGAATTACTTCATAGAAACCCAATTTATGGTATAAGGGAGTTTGAAAATTCTGAGTTTATTTTCCATGTTAATGATTAATGAAATGCGTAAAGTTTTAAACATAATGGTATTATGATAGCTGACATTCTAATTTTGACAATAAAATATATTTTTTTTGATTATTCTACATAGAATTTGCATTTCTATTTTAATATATTATTCTCCCTGACTCTTAAATCACATTAGTATATTTTGATTATTTGTATGTAGGTAATATTGAATATAATATTACAGCCATGACAACTATCAGGATAGTTATGTTTTTAATAATTACATTTTTAGCATTTAATTTTGTGACTCATCCAAGTGTAGGAATGCCTATCTGGAGTAGTTGATTCTATTGTATTGTATACATGTCACAAAAATGAAGTCACCGGTACATATTTATCGGTAACGTCGGTCCAATGTGCCGCGCAATATAATGGACTTCATTTTTGTGAAATGTATGGAGTGGGGGTCCGGCACACTGGTCCGACTTACGCAACACATTATGACATCTGCCCCTTGTATTTGAATGAAAGCAGACACACTTATCCTACGCAACGTTGTGTGGGATAAGTATGTCTGCTTCTATCTAAATTAAAGGGTCGTATATCATAATGCGTTGCGTACGTTGCGTACGTAGGCCCAGTGTGTTGGACCCCTATGCTGACACCACACATTCTATTGTTTCGCAGTCCGACCATTTCTTTCGAGTTCTGTATTGCATCCACTGTCGACTGATGAATTTTCAGCTTTTCCAAAACACTTTGGAGGTGCTAATTTAAATTACACCTTTCCTAGTACGCCAGCGCCTGGTGTCCCGGAGCCTGGCCTGCTGACTCTAACCCAGCATTTTATGCCCAAACACTGTCTGATCTAGAAGTATCAGATTTTACAAAACTCTTGCACTTTTTTGTAGCTGCCTCTTGAACTGGACTTCGCTGAACTTCGGCGAACCTTCTTCTTTACCGGCAGTTTACAGCGAGTGCTCATTTCAACATTATTATTATTATTATTATGATTTACAGACAGGCCGTATAATTGCTGATATGTCTGAATTCAGAACTTTTTTTATTTACAGTTGTTTTTTAAATATACGTCTAGTTTATTTTTATATATGTTGACACCACATACACAGTATACTTAACGTGACCATTTATTTTTTTCGTCAAAGCCTGACGCCTGCAGAAGTTTGGAAAAAAAAACTTATTTGTCTTTTACTACTTTTTATTCAAAAATGATAACAGTATTACTAATAATAAGTAGATATCTACGCAGTTGTTTTATATTTGTCGGAGGAGCAAATTTGTTTCAATATATCGGGTCTAGTGTTTAAGTACGAATGGAGCTTATTATTAATGTTATACATGATTAATATTGGCACTACTAGACGGTTTGCGCACCGTTCCGCGACGCCAGTCGGCGCGACAAACCCCGCTCTTAACGAACTGAATTTACATCAAAATCACAGTGCAACCACCCTCTGTTAGATATGTGTGAGAAAGACGGATAAATTCTGTATTGTACGATTATTCAGTCGTGCTTCTCGCAGTCTAGAATCCCTAATATAATTGTTGGTATTCTGTGAGCACTTAGTCGAGTGCTGCCATGGCTCGGATCTGTGCGTCCCTTCGGATATTATGTAGCTTCTCTTGGGATATATGTATGAAATTAAATAAAAGAACTAATAGATTTGGTAAAGCATGTAATAACGTACACAAATGTGTTTACAATTTCTAGATAGGGTTTCGTATTTTGAGATAAAACGCCGATATCGTTAAATAAGTGAGTTTTTTTCAGTTCTTCAACTTTCTAATTATTATTATTATCTAATTACTTTCTAATTATTATTATTATATAATTATTCATAATTATCTAATTGTTTTACAAAATGAGGTTTTAATGTTTTATATTTCAAATTTCAATGCGATCATTCTATAATTTTTTTTTTCATGATCCATCAAGTAGTTTCTTTCTTATGATCGTTTTTCTAAAGTGCTATATTTTTGACCTTCAACTCTCAGAAATGACAGGTGACTGCCAAGATTTACACCCGCGCTTGATATAATAATCGGTAAAACAATAACCGTTGCATCCTAGTTATTTCAATATGTTTAGTGCAATAGCTAGTTATTTCAATATGTTTAGTGTGCATAATAAGGCATTTTATACTTGTTACTACTTACTTACAATTATGTCTTGTATATATGTTATTTCAGAATGCTGATCAAGAGGAGCTGCGGATGTTGAGTTTGCAGCTGGCAACTAGATTTTTATTTCAAGTCTGCTTCAAAACGAAAAAGTCCCTTCGAGGATCACTCAACGATTGGTAAGGGTGATAATATTTTAGTAGCATGGATCAACTGTATTCATACTCAGCACTTAGAGCCCCGCGCACTAGGCAGCCTGGCTGCCGTAGCGAGGCTGCAGCAGCCAAAATAGTGAGCAGCCAGTTTAAGCAACCAGCCCGCGCAGCCAGTCGTGACCAGTCGAGACAGTCGAACGAGGTGGCCGCCTATGGAAAATATGTCTGGCTGCATAAACATTGATAGCGAATGGCTTCATGCATCTTGGGCCATAAGATCCATTTTGCTCTCGGATTGGCTCCTATTCAGAAGCCTCCACGTGCGGAAGGCTACCCCGGAAAAGACTCTCGCGTCTCAGGCTTCACGGCTGGTGGACCGGTTTCTCCTGGTGGGATTGCATCCCGGCACTACTAGACGGTTTGCACACCGTTCCGCCACGCCAATCGGTTGTGCACTCGTAATTGCTGAAGGAGCCTGGAGACTATGGAAATATACTGTCTCCTAGGCAGCGGGGGTGGATGTTGAACTGTTGTCATGCCACTCTTGAAACGGCCTATGGGCCACCCGACCCCGTGTGGCACTCCGTCATTAATTAGTCAGGTTGTGCACTCTGACTAATTAATGACGGAGTCTGGAGACTATGGAAATATACTATCTCCTAAGCAGCGACGGCGGATGTTCACTTGTCGTCAACCACTCTTGAAATGACCATTAGGCTACCTGATCCTGAATTCAGTGCCAGGCTCAAACCGAATTGAACTAGATTCAAACCGAATCACCGCTGAACATACAGCAGCTAGAGGTCACGCAAGTGACTTTGATCCTGTGACCAGCCGGGAGGTTGGAGGTATCCTGAAGGCTAATTCCAGACGGAGATATCCTACCAAAACTGGTAGTTAGGGGCGAGGGTGCCCGCTGGTTACTTTTCACGGTACCTCGCCGTAAGGAGTTGGTCTCTAACGGGCTTGTTGGCGGAGCTAGACAGTAGATTGTCTTGTCTCGGTCTTCTGCGCTCATTCCACAGCTGAAAGAATGATCACATATCGTTATACCAGCTTGGGGTGACGGGTTCGCTCGTTGTAGTCGACATCACCATACTGCGTAAACAAGTGCGCGATGAGTGAGGGCAGCCACCTACATTTGCTTTGTCGTGCTTTGGCTTTGGCGTGTAGCCAGACGGCTACCGTGCACGAGTGCATGTTCTGTTGGCTGCCGCAGCCAGGATTTCTTGGTTGCCTAGTGTGCTGGCTCCGATGAGTCGTCATGTCGGATTGGCTGTTGCAGCCTGGCTGCGGCAGCCAGGCTGCCTAGTCTGCGGGCGCTCTTAGATGGGCCGCCCACTACTCAGAAACCATATATATAAATACAAACGGAGCTGCCATGGAATTCACCGACCGGAGTCGGGCCCATCATAATACTATTTTTTTTACACTTCTGGGTGGTTAGGTTAGGGTTAGGTTAAGTATTTTTTAACATTGAACTAACTACCAAAAATTATTTGACTTTGACAATGAATTATACTTTTAGACTAGGTATTTTTATATTAAATCCCATATTACTTAACATAATATTAAATATTAATGACTGTTTCTTTCTTTTCTCACATATAAATAAAATACAAACGGAGCTGCCATGGAATTCACCGACCGGAGTCGGGCCCATCATAATGCAATTTTTTTTTTTACACTTCTGGGGGGTGAGCAGTGGATTCCAGACTTTAGAACCGGCTATGGTAGGTTTAGGACAGCTGTCTTGCCACATGTGAGCGTCCACCTTACCACCCATTCACTCCCCCTTCGAAGCCATAGAATTTGAGATGCGCAAATAGCAGTTTTAGATATTTTTTCTAAGAAAGAGTTGATTATTTTTCTGGAAAGGCCAAGATCTTTAAATAGGTGAAATAGAGATTTAGCTGGCAGGCCACGAGCGCCAACTTCCACCGCGTGAAGGTGAACAGTGAAGCCGTTCCGGGTTACGGCATTTGCAAGATCATGGTATTTATTTAATTTGTACTCGTGGTCTTTTGGGATATTTGATTCCCATGGAACAGTTAATTCTACAATAAGAGCCACCTTCCGAGATAGAGAGTAAAGAGTTATATCTGGACGGAGGGCTGTGCATCCGAGACTTTCAGGGAATTTATACTGCTTAGAGACCGAATCAACCTCCAGTATCCAATCTGTAGCTTTCTCGATTATTGAGAAAGGTTTTGTAGTTAAATGTTTTTTGCCTTTAGAGCCATCCCGCACAAACTGTATTGGGGGTTTGGAGGATACTGTCAAACCCTTGTTGGCATGAGCCACTGAGAGACTAATTACCTCGCGAATAACAGCGAGAACTTTGTCATGGCGGTAAGTGTACCGTCCTTGATCTAAAGGCCACCTTGCAGCCAGCTAGAATGTGTCTAGCTGTGCAAGGGGTATTGCTACAGAGGGGACAAGAACTATCCTCGGCAAAGCTCCAACGAGCGAGGTTACTGGGGTCTGGAAGTGTATGCTGAAAGGCATTCATATAAAATTTCAGCATCTCTGGCGTCCAGTCATAGAGCATTACCTTCCAGTGCATTGGAGGCGGAATGCAAAAGTCCCCAATTGTTGTCCAATCATTCTGGCATTGAAGGCCAATAGCATGAGCCATAGTGTTGCTGTCGTAATCTCCCCGTAAAAGAGACTTATTCAAGTCCACGTCGCTCGTGGTTGTACTGCCATACCCCACACCAGTGCCATTCTGGCACTGGTGTGGGGTATGGCAAGACTTTGGAATTGCACAGACTCGAATTTTTGGTTATTCTGGAGTTGGCGTAGAGCAGAGAGGGCAGTTTTAGCGCTAGCCCAAAATTTTGTTTGGACCTGAAGAGAGTCGAGGGGTCACCTGGTTTGGCTAAGGACAGCCAGGATTTTAAACTAGCTGTCACCAGCGCATCTAGACGGGACAGTTGGGTTTTGGTAAAATCGTAAATAAGAAAGGGCCATGACAAATGTGACGTTAGATAATTGTCATAGATCCAGGCCTTACGAGGGCCAGAAATTAGCAAGGCATCTATTTTTGCCAGGCAACTTTTGAAATGATCGCCCGAGATTGATAACATGATCGCCCGAGACGTCTTTTCCCTGATGGGTGATTTTTCTGCCGAGGAATTTGAAATGATTGTTTGGGTCTATAAGGGAGGTATTAGAGCCCTTATAGACCAATTTGGGGTCATAGGATGTAAATTTTGTGTCTATGCGGGCGAGTCCAAGGCAAAAACATTTGGAGGGCTTCACTTTTATACAGCCTGACCAGTGGCAGAAAAGCTCCACTTTCTGTAATAGCAGGGAAAGCTGCTTGGGGCTTCTGGTGATGAAAGTTAGGTCGTCGGCAAAAGCGAGGCACGACGAGGTGTATTGGCCGTCTGTTTTAAAACGGTAGCCCCACTTCCTGTCAAACTGGGTCAGGCTTTCCAGCAGTATATTAAAAACTATATAAAAATCGTCGGGGAGAGGCAAGAGCCCTGAAATAGTCCAATTGAATATGGTTTAGAGCGGGTAGTCCATTCTTGCGTTTTAACATGGAACGTCAGACAGTTGTAGTAGGAGGCTACAATGTCACGCACGACTGGTGGGAAGTTGTACCAACGGAGTGCAAAGTGGAGGAGACTGTGTCGGAATGACCCAAAGGCATTCTCTAGGTCCAGCCAGCATACATTGATTTGGCGTTCGTGCTGTCTCGCATCCTTGATGGCAGCAGCCAGGAGATAATTGTGCTCGAGGCAGCCTGAGACGCCACGCATGAAGCCTTTTTGAACTGATACTCCAAGGTACTCATTCCGGTGCATGAATTCGCTCATCCTCGTGTGGACTATGCTAAAAAAGATTTTGGCCACAGTGTCTGTCAGAGCAATGGGCCAAGCGTCCTTTGGTCCGGTGCAAACTGGGACCTTCGGAATTAAGATGACTGTCGCTCGGCCAAAATTCTGTGGGACTACACCGCTATTCCATATATTTCGGAAGATGGATCCTAAATATTGCAGAAGGCAGGGGCATTTTTTGTATACTAAATAGGGAATACCATCGGGACCCGGAGTAGAGCCCGACGGCTTCCTCTTTACTTGATTAAGAATCTCATCTAGAGATGGAGGTTGAGAAACAAAAGCTACCGTAGGCAGGTGCGGAGGTGTAATGCCCGGCGGAGGGTTGTAATTTTGGAGCCGCATTGGGTCCTCATACGTGGTCGAAAAGTATTCCGTGGCCATTTCTTCCGGGATTTGGATTTTCCCTTGGCGGCAGACAAAACCTTTTTGCTGTAGTTAAAATGGTTTTTGTCGAACCGGGCTTCCTCTTTGGATTTGAGAAATGCTGCCTTGCGCTTGTCGTTTTGCGTTGCTACGCTCTGTATGAGTTTTAGTATAGAGCGGTACGCGCGCGAGAAGTTGTGGCAGAGGGCTTTATCCCCGGCTTTCTTGGCTTCACGTAACTGGCGACGAAGTAGCTGCTTTTGCCTACGGAGCTTTGCCTTAACCCTTCAGGCCTCGGCCCCTCAGCCGATTAACAAGTTGCTGTCCCAATAAATTTTAGTAAAAATTAGTAAAAAAATTGAATTGCAATACTGTCTCACCAAAAAATTTATTACTGCCAAACCACTGTACCCATAATTAAAATGAAACTTATTAACATAATAAAACACAATAAAATAAAACAAATTAAATTAAAATAAAATTAAAACGGGGCCGTCACACTGAATCGTGTTGTGGCCGATATCGGCCAAACGGGGCCTGAGGGGTTAAATGCGTTTTCTCTGTGAACCGGGTCGACATGGGTAGATTTTGGGTAAACACCCGAGAAGTATTCATGGACCGCCACCTGGAAGAACGACAGCTGGACGCTGGCAGGGGCATTACGGTTCACAGAGTGGTCAAGAATAGAAGTTAAATTATTATTATGAAATTAATAATAATTAGGGGCCATCCATATATTACGTAATGCGGACACAAAAAGTTTTGATGCCTAGGTCTCTTTGTTGAATATAAAGTATGTTTAACCCTTGAGAGGAGCAACAATTAAAAAGAGAAAATGTGGTATGAAAACGGAAAAAAATGTTGTTTTAAAGTTATCTTCTCAATTATTGGGGATTCAAGATACCATGCAGGTAATTACGGGTCATAGTTTGTAATACAAAAAAGCTGCCGATATTAACATTGACAATATTTACCAAATTTAATATTTGTAAAGAATACCTACACAAACCTTCAAGCTACACAAACCCACCCCTTATTCTCGTTCTCTCGTCTGCAGATGGTTTTGTAGTAAGCTATGAACTCTTTCCGCATTTGCTTATGACTGCTTCCAGCGCACCAATTTTTGGTTATTTTCTATGTCTTTTAACTCTCAGAGTTAATGATGGACTTTTTGCACCATAATTTGTAATTTTTGTTTAATTTCCTTGATTAGTATATTTTTTCTGATTTTTAACTCATGACCAGAACGTTTTTCTCTCCAGAGTAACAATTCATAACCAAATTCCCCCCCCCCCCCCCTACTCTTCCCTAAAGTGCTAAATATATTCAGATGCCTCTTATGAAGATTATCTGAATTCATATTTGCAAATTACTCTTTTTGTATGAAATTTAATAAGGAATTGGTTTTTGCTGGTAGTTCTTATTTCTAATGAAATAAATTGTTAAATGATTTATCTATAGTGAATATCAATAGTCAGAAGAAACGAGAGATATTTTTTTGCACCTTTTTTCTAGTTTGTTTGTTTATACTCTTTATTGTGAAAATGTCACAATCCTACTATGACGTGTTATATGTATGTGTGCGTGTAACATATGTGTAAGTGTGTGTCTTGTTATTGCATTCGATCGACAGAATTGAAAATGCAATTCCGTTACTTTGATCCCAACGGAAAATGGTGACCCAGCCGGGAATCAAACCCGGGACCTTTCAATGTAAGATCAGGCGACCTAACTACTATGCCACCGGGTCGTTTGCTATTAACTTTTCAGGGTGCAACAACTGAATAAATCACTACAAAAAAAGCACATCATGGAGGGATGGGGAAAGGCATACATTATGCACAGTTTGTCTATTTTGCAAAAAAATTGTAAATTTTCGAATCAATAAAGCTTTATTTTTATATTGCAAATGTATTTGCGAAACCCTATGTGTGTGAGGTCAAACGTCCCTTCAAGGCTGTTACAACCGATTTTCTCTTTATCTAATTTAATTTATCGTTCCGTTATAGGTATGACATCCTTTACAATCGGATACGAGTGTCAGCGCAGTGTCGGACGTGGTTTGCCCTCCACGCTCTGCTGTCGCGTCCGCGCCGACTCACGGGTTACCTGCTCTACTGTCCGTCGGCCGATGTGCGCGCAGTCTTCATAAGAATCGTAGTCATGTTAGCGCATTTTTCACAAAACGATCCACCTTGTAAGTATTGAACTTTTCAACATCAATGGAGACATTGTTATTCGGTCCTTATCTATGTAATTACATTTTTTTTTTGCACTGGCCACATTTCTTTGAAATTCCAATGGAGTTGGAGTTCCAAATTGAAATAATTTTTCATTCAAAGCCATGTTATTCCTTCTTTAAAATTAATTATTGTCTTTCTGTAGTTTGCTGTTATTATTATATTATTATTATTATTATTATTATTATATATGTAACAGGCAGGCAGCTGAAGCTGATGAGCCTGAGTCTCTGCTTGCATTACAGTTTTTGTTGAATAAGTCCAGTTTATTTTTAAAGTCATTAAGTGTAAGGTTGTTGCTCTCAAACCAACTATTAAGTTGACATAGATTAACTTTAACATTAATCAATAATTCTTCCATATCTTTACTGGCAACAATTAAACTAGTGTCATCGGCAAACATCGTTACATCTATATCATTGAAATACATTGGTAAATAATTTACATATACTAAGAATAGAATAGGGCCCAAAAATAAATACTCAAGATCAGGGCACCAATAAATAAATACTAATAAAACAGCTAAGTTGCTAAAAAAATGTGCTAAGTTGTAAGTTCCTTCCAATAAGTTGATTTGATTATTTGTCCTTTAATTCTAGGATTATGTGTTAAAACACATGAGAAACCTCCATAATCAACTTGGTTCTTTATTTCAGTAATAGCACCTTGCATCCAGCCGAATCCAGCATTTCGCACGCTCTCCGATCAGCTGATGGGAATCCCGCTGTCTATGGCCACGGTTCCCGGCCCTAACTGCAGTGTTTCTATGGGCTCTATGAGTCCCGAGCAACAACAGGCGCTGCGACACAATATGCCACTGCTCTTTAATCTTTTCCACAGCTACGCCGCACTCGGAGCTGTCGAGAGGCATCAACTACTAAGGGTGGGTTTATTCTTTATTATTATTATTAAGCATGCCCGAAGACATCTGTCGCATCTTAAAATCTGTCAGTGTCATACGGTACCGTGCGAATTAATTGGAACAAGCAATAAATTTAAACTTTTCTTTTGTTTCTGGCAACTATCTGAGATATTTTTATCGGTTGTGTCATCGCAAGAGTTTCCCCTGCAAGCAGACCAGCCCCCCGCGCGCCAACCCACCCTCCCCAAACCCCATTTTCACAGTGATTATATCAAGTGATTATGATTGGAAATGTAGTATTTTTGTAGTATTTCCATGGTATTTAAATAGCTATTTTCCAACGGTCAACAGCACAGACACACAATTTTGTATACGCATTCAATTATGCTAGTCCGTTCTAAGTTTCACCGTGACAGGGCTGCTACACCCAGGGTTGGCTTTCAACGAGGGGACTCCAATTCTGGTAATTTTTTTAACCTGTCAGTCATTCGAGCACATGTGAAATGTCAAGAAAACGTATTTTAGGTTGTGTTGGTGTGTTTTCAGTAGGAAATTTTAGAGTTCTTACTGTAAATTTTGTAGCTTAGCAGATTACATTTATTTATTTGAAAATATAATTTGTTTGCAGTTGCACTGCCTGCATGCGGTGCTCTACTCATGTATGGAGGAGAGCGGTTCGACGCAGGCGAAGTACCAATACGCCGAGATGGTGAAGATGCACCAGCTGGTGGGTATGTTGGTGCGCTGCTGCGACATCTCCGGCCAAGGACAGGCCTCCTCCCTGGCCCCGGAGCCGCCTCTACCCAATCCTTTCTCTCTGGATGATCTGCCTCTGGTTCCGCTCACACAGCCCTGCGCCGAAGTACTCTTCAGGAAACCAACGTGAGCCTTTCTCCTACTAACATTAATAATAATAATAAAAGCCTTTATTTACTGACCGTATTGTACAATTACCTTATGACATACTTAGTTAGTTAGTTAGTTAGTTTATCTGGGCTTATTCCTGCACTTGGTCTCTTGATTGGGCCATTGTGCTTGGCTCATCAGGCTGTCCCAGAAGGTTAGCAGCCTGTTTGGGTTGCTACAGGCCTCCGGGACAGATGCTGGAGATTGTAGTATTTTTGCCCGTTGCTCTGCCACGCTCCTGCATTCCATGAGCACATGCTTTGGCGTTTCTTCTTCCTCCATGCATCCTTTGCATAGGGGGCTGTCTGTCACACCTATGGTAAACAAGTGTTTGTTTAGGGGACAGTGGCCTGTCATAGTACCTATGACTTTACGGATTTTGTCCCTTTTTAATCTGGTGAGGTTGCGGGCAAGTTTTTTAAACGCTTCCGGAACCGCGTTCTTTGTTTGCCTGCATTCTGCGTTTTTTATGTCATACTTATAAAACATTAGTATTTTAAATCTAATTTTGAAATAAGATATAATGTTCTTTATCAGCCAGTTTGTTGATCAGGTTGTCCTTTGACATAGGCCTCCCCCATTTATTAAGCATGGCTATTCTGCCTGATATTACTTGGAAACTTTTAATTTTATCTTTCAGATACTTTTTTATGAAGAATTCCCATTCCATATATACCTTGTTTTTCGCCATAGAAGTAAAAAATGTATTCGTTATATTCTCTTATCTCTTCTATTTTTCTTATTTTGCAAGACCGATGATATCCCATTTTTTAAGTCTTATGGCTACTTCTAATTCTTCTAATATGATATCTGTCATTAGTGTTCTAATGTTTAACGTTGCAGGGTACATTTTATTTTTATTTTTTTGGCATCTAGGTGTATATCTAGGGGGGATGGTGGTTTAGCAACCCCACGGGGGGACCAGCCGGATTGGGGTTGTTCTGCCTCTGGTTGCTGATATTTAGTTGTTACTTAGATTTGTTTGGAATATTCGAAAAGGAGAGCTTTAGGTCTCATCAAATAATGCATTTCTCCTGTTTTCTTTTATTGCTGAAGTATCGTTGGAGCTCGTTGATTTCTTGGTCTGCTTCTGATTTTCCGGCGAAGTTGATTGATCTCTTTCCTTTTTCTTTGTTTTGGTTTCCTTTCTTCACTACCTAATCGTATTTCATGTATGCAATATTTCCTTTCGCACTTTCTTCTATTAGTTTTGGTTTCGAGAAGTTTGAACTTAAGAGAAGATATATATCAATTTTTGGAACCATAGCTGAAGCTTAAGCTGTTAAATCGTAGTGTGGCATTAAGCAGTAGTAGGGCGGTGTCGATTACAACATGGGAACCTGTCACCCCAGGCTGGTAATACGATATGTGATCATTCTTTCAGCCGTGGGATGAATGTAGAAGACTTAGAGACAAGACAATCTACTGTCTAGGTCCGCCATCAAGCCCGTTAGAGGCCAACTCCTTACGGCAAGGCACCATGAAAAGTACCCTGCGGGCACCTTCGCCCCCTAAATACCAGTTTTGGTAGGATATCTCCGTCTGGAATTAGCCTTCAGGATACTTCCAACCTCCCGACTGGTCACAGGATCAACGTCACTTGCGTGACCTCTACCTGCTGTATGTTCAGCGGTGATTTGGTTTGAATCTATCGCGGACCAAAGGCATTTTTTGCCTGGCTCTGAATTCAGGATCAGGTAGCCTAATGGTCATTTCAAGAGTGGTTGTCATTTCAAGAGCGACAAGTGAACATACACCGTCGCCGCTTAGGAGACAGTATATTTCCATAGTCTCCAGACTCTGTCATTAATTATTCAGCACGCACAACCGATAGTCGTCGCCGAACGGTGCGCAAACCGTCCAATAGCGCCGGAATGAAATCCCCCCAGAAGAAACCGGTCCACCAGCCAAATGGCCTGAGACGCGAGAGTCTTACCCGGACTAGCCTTCCGCGCGAGGAGGCTTCTGAATAGAAGCTGAATCGTAACTTGAGCCGATCCGAGAACAAGGTGGTTCTTGTGGTCCAAGCTGCATGAAACCGTTCGCTACCATATGGATGGTATTGAGCAGTCTAATACCCTGTATAATCAATCATATTACACTTTTAACCCCTTGAGTATGATACGACCAAATCTGGTTCTGAAACAATTATCCGTTGAGTATGATACGACCAGATCTGGTTCCGCGTTTTTTTTCACTTCTTTGACGTTCTCATATTTATTCATAATTCTCTAATTGTTTTACAAAATGATATTTCAATATTCTATATTCGAAATTTCAATGCAATCATTGTGCAGTTGTTCTTTTTATGATTGGTGTAGTAGTTTCGTAGTTATAGTACTTTAAGGTCGATGTCGCCGAAAATCCTGCAAAAGAGACAGATGCATCCATGAAAATACCCATTTACTCCAAGGGTTAACATTATTGATGTTTCAGATATGTGAAGAAATTAATCGAGGAAGCGGCGGGATCGGAAGAGGCAATCTTCCTGATTCAGTACCTGTCGTGGGAGAACCCGGCCTGGTCGCGAGCGGCCCTGGCTGAGCTGCTGTGGCAGATGGGCTGCGCTTATCACCAGGAGTTGAAACATCACGCCGACGCCCTCACCGCCCTCATGGCCATGGAGGACTCCTGGCACGTCCACAGGATACACAACGTCATCAAGGGCACTGGTCAGTTACCATTTTAATTCAGACTGATTTCTAGTTGCAGACTAATTTATATGCCGGACGGTACACTTACCGCCGTGACAAAGTCTTTGCTGTTATTTACGAGGTAATTAGCCTCTCGATGGCTCGTGCCAACGAGGGTCTGACAGTACCCTCCAAACCCTCCAAATTCATTTTGTGCGGGATGGCTCCGAAGGCAAAAAACATTCCACTACAAAACCTTTTTCAATAATCGAGAAAACTTCAGATTGTTTTCTGGAGTTCAATTCGGTCTCTAGGCTGCATAAATTCCATGAAAGTCTCGGATGCACAAATGTAACTCTTTACTCCTTATTTCAGAAGATAGCCCTTATTGTAGAATTAAGTGTACAATGGTAATCGAACATCATCAATAGTGAGGTTATTTTGAATAAGCTGGAGCGTTTGCAAAATATCTTCCTCAGGTATGTTTTTAACTTCGGAAAGTTCGACAACGTTAGCTGCTTTCGTGAGCAACTTCATTGGCTTCCTATTTGCAATCGAGGAAATTCGCATACGTTGTCGCTACTCTACAACATACTCAATAACTCCACTTCGTCCTCCTGTCTCGAGGAGAAATTTCACCCTTTGGGAGGCCACGGTCTTCCACTTTGATCAAGCCGGGATAACACACTCGTCATTCCGTTACATCATTCTTCTGTTTACTTGCACTTTTATGGTCCATTCTGCTCATGTATGGAATCAGATCCCTTCCTCTATCAGACATGCACCTTTGCTGCACACTTTCATAAAGTTGTCGAAGAAACATTTATTTTCATACAGCCACTAACCTCATCCTTTCCTCTCCTTTATCCTTCTCTGGGCAACCTTAGCATTATTGACATATATTTTTATAAGTTTATTTTAAATTTAACTTTATTACTCCTGCGAGTATTGTATGGTGGCAAGTATTAGTTTATTATGGTTGACTGTATGATAGGGGGCGTTCAAGTATTACGTAATGCAATTCGGGGGAAAGGGGGGGTCTTGTAAAATGTTACGATGCATTACAGGGGCGGGAGAGGGGTTCGAACAATGCGTTTTGTAACATTGTTTTTTATTTAAATAAAAAACTAGGGAATTAAAATCTCCCAAGTTGGCAACCTTTTTCGTTTATGTTTTACGAGGAGTCCCTCGATTGTATTGTGAATCATTTTTATTATGTTCTCCCACGTCGGCGACCCATTTCGTTTTTGTCGTACGGGGAATCCCTCGAATATATTGTACGTGTTTTATATTTTGTTTTTGTTATCAGTATTCGTTAGCGTTTTAAACTCGTAATACGCAGAAGCACATTGCTGTAATCGGCGTTGTTAAAGTGAGTTACTGGACTTTCCGGTACGTTGCGCAACATAATTGTGACATTTAGGTAAAAATGGTCACTTGGGCTTTACGTAATGTTTAGGGAGGGGGGTACAGAGAAACGTTACGATGCGTTACACGGGGGGAGGGAGGGTCATATGTATTAAAAAATTGCATTACGTAATACTGGAACGCCCCCATATCGCTATAGCGATAAGTCCGCCAGTTGTGCATAAATTGTGTCGCCATTTGTGCATTAAGTAACGTTTTTATATCGCAGTAAAGTTATTCTATTCTATTCTGTATCACAAAAGAGCGCGAGTTGAAATGAAATAAATAGCAGTATGTAGCAAATGGCGTAACGCGGGGTGCGTCGGCAGGGGCGTCGCTGGAGCGGGACGGCGTGGTGGAGACGGCGCTGCGCTCGCTGGCGCACCACGAGCGGCGCGCCTACGCCTGCGTGAAGCTGGCCGCGCTGGCGGGCGCGCGCTGGCCGGCCGCCGCCGCCCTGCTGCGCGCGCGCGGCCGGCGCCGGCGCTGGCGCCGCCTGCGCCTGTGGCTGCGCGGCCGCCTGCGCGCGCAGCCGCAGCCCGCGCAGCCCGACGCCTCCAACGACCGCGCGCCCGGCTACCGCCTCGAGCGCACGCTCTCCGCCGAGCGCGCCCTCGACCGCGCCTACCGGGTGAGCCCCCGCTATTTTTCCAGAGGCATCGTATTTGCGGAAACGAAGCTTCGAGCTGAACGATATTACGACGAGGAATATTACATAAAAGTAACCGTCGCTTTTACTACATTCGGACGAGAAAATAAAACCCATTTTAATAAAATAATAATTTATGACAGTTCCGAAGATTTTTTTTTTCTAAAACCTAGCTCGAATCTATTCTGCATTGCAGTTTGTATCCTATCGACTTAATATTCTGCATAAAGTAGATTGTCGAAAGAATCTACAATAAATACAAAAAAGATTTCTTTTATTTTTCTCCAAAGACATAATCGACGTTAGCCATATGACGTAATCCAGAGTCACACTCGAAAAGCATTTTGTCGGGCGCCATTGTAGACGGCTCGAACACTTTCTTAATATATTAATCTTTAACTTATAGAGCGTGTAATGTGTGTTCATCCCGAAATATGAGTCATCTTTAATAACCCCAATTCTTTTTATTAATTTTATAAAAATGCTTTTAATATTTTTCTATAAATTTGAATTTTGCAAACTTCTTAAAAACATTACTATTTCCTTACTTCCTTAGTGTCTACATATTTTGAAGGGTTGAATTTTCCAAATAGAAACCAAGTAGGTTTTTATGTTACTGATTATTTTATTATTGTTTCTTTTACAATCGAGCAACATAATTGCTGATATGTATGAATGTGAAACTGAGTACGATTACAATTTCTTTTTAAGATATGTGTCTATTCTGTTTTTGAATATGTTGACACTACAGTTCTCTACCCGCTTCAACCTCTTCAGCAATTTAACTGTTCCACTGGTCCACTGGTCCACCATCCGGTTGGTTAGGGAATGTTTCCTGGGATTCGAGTTTTGAGATCCATAGAATCAAAGTTTTCTCCAGTTTAAAGTTGTGTCCTCGCAGATGATGCTTGTGGTTTCACTTGAAAATTAATACACGTTTATATAACTAAACCTTATCAAATAACCAAAAATGGATTTTACCACTTGAATTTAGGTTCCCACAGTGAAATCTATTGTTAATTTTGTATGTCAAAAAACCGCTATAGTCTTTAACGTCATAACCTGTATAAGCGCAGGTACCTGTTATTTTTATCGGCAAGCTTAAATGACTTTGTACTAGTCGATTGTTATTTTAATTTATACAGAGTACCTTAATTTCGAGGAGTAACTCTGTTTATGGAACTGAACAAGAGGATTGAAATGTTTTTTTTAATGAAAAATGTGTATTTTTGGATCGAAAATTTTATTTTACAGGAGATTATTTCATATAAAGTGACAAACAAAACATGTCCATGTCCTCTCCGACTGATAATATACTAGACTAGACATTTTGATTAGATTTGTATATTGCACAATATACCAATTCAAAAAATTGCAAATGTTGTACGCTTTTTGACAGATTTATTATTTATTTATTTAAGAATTAATTACTATAAAACATTGATTTGCTTACAAAAATAACAGGAACCGAATGGCAAAACCTTAACCTTTTGCTTATTTGATTCTATCACCCAACTGGGACTAGCCCGTTCTAGGGTGGACAGGACTCTAATGTTACAATCAAGTTTGCTTGATTGCTTACAAATGTACAAGTTTTAGTAAATAGTTAATAACACTAAATTGCCCTAAAGTGTGGGCTTAAAAATAATAATAATAATAAAAATAATAAAAAAATATTAAAAAATAATATAATAAATAAAATGCAATTCCATTATATAATATATAGTTAATAATATAATTTTATAATAACATAAAAAGTGTTTTTTAGAAATATGATAGAGATAATGTGTTTTTTAGAAATAATCGCTCTTTTAATTTAGTACGATTTAGGCGATATAATATGAGATATATTGCCACGCATTTGGGAGTCATTTTTGCTACACAATTTAGCAACAGGTTTTGCACAATTTCGTCGCAAACTATTCGCGTTAAGGTGCTCATTGACTATTTGCCTTGCGTTTTTAGGGTGTAATAATATATTTTTGTAATGCGCTTGCGGCAGATCGTTCCCGAGGAGGAGGATGAGAGCGAGGGCTCGGAGGAGAGCGAGGAGGAGGAGGGCGAAGCGGGGCCGGCGGGCGACGGCGCGGTCGGAGCGGCCCTCGCTCCGAACGCTCCCACTGCTCCCACCGCTTCGAGTGCTCCGGCCGCTCCCACTGCTCCCACTGCTTCGAGTGCTCCGACCGCTCCGATCGCTCCCACCGCCCCCGACGCCCCGGCCGCTCCGGCCGCGCCCGACGGCTCCCCGCCGCTCGCTCCGCCTGCGTTCGAACCCAAGCCTTGGCTGCACACCACTCGACGCTCCCGGTGAGTCTCTCTGATGTCCTTTCCCCCCGCGCATCGTAGGTCAGCTCCACGCATTGACGGTTTAACACAATGCAATGCGAACAATGAGAGGGAGAGGTAGACATTCCACATATCTCTCAAATCGCATTAAGCTAATGCGTATTAAACACTTTTCCGGAATATATTATTCGCAGAGAAAGGGCAGACATATGGCAACACAGCTGTCCTAAACCTACTGCAGTCGGTCGTTAGTCCGGAGTCCATCGCTCAGCCCCCAGAAGTGTAACAATAGTTTATGATGGGACCGACTCCGGTCGGTGAATTCCACGGTGGCTCCATTTGTATTTTATTTTTATTCTCTAATACAATAGAAAACATCTAAAAGCCTTAGGTCTTTATTCATATGATAATGACGCTTAGTTACGGCTCTTCAAAAATAATAAACATGTTCCAGCTCAATCGTATTAAAAACTCGGCTGCAGATCCGACTACTATTTTTATCCACGAGGACACCACAGGCGATAGCATAATCCACAAGATCCTTCGCCACAGGTCGTTGGCTCCCCTAGGGTTGCCAGATTATCTGCCGCGTGATGTTGATTACATTTCTGTTTATTTTGACAGGCCTCGGAGCGGAGAGAGCAACTGAAGAATTATGGAAACCGGAAAAGAACTGATTCATTGGTGCTTCATTTTAGTGACATCTTATACAAGGATTTTATTAAGACAAGTAATTCTTTTTCATACGGCTAAGCATATTTAATTAGGGAGAGATGCAGAGAGTGCGTTTCACTAAGCGACCACAAACCTCTACCGCAATCGCAGGTACAAGATATTCAAGATATGCAGCGCTGTGTACGATAGCGAGCTCGTAAATAAAAAATATCTATCGTAATATAGCTCGTAAATAGGAATAATCTATTTAGGACTATAAGCGCCATTTAAATTTTGCGTTTCCCAGTAAAATACTGGTTTCCATATCGTAATAAGCCCTTGGGTAATCTAATACGCTTCATAATCAATGGTCATGTTAAAGCAATCAATACATAGACATGTATCCATGAGTATATAAATATTCATTAATTACAAGCAGGACAGCCAGTAATATGCATGTCATTAACGCTTGGATTTATACATCAAGAATTTTATGCGATCATGGTGAGATTTGTAGGCGCTTAGTGGTATACACTCTCGCGCGAGAAAGAGAGAGAGAGAGTGTTGTTATATAAGAAGCGTTGAGACGCAGAGTGGTCCGCTTTAAGCGGAATGCTAAAGCATTTGTGACTCATTTATAACCGAGTCCGATTTGTACTATATTTAAATAGCGTAATGAAATATGTATTTAATAGAATAGATAGCTTCTAATACGTCGATGAATCGGATGCAACTTGCTGAATGGTGGTACTATTTAAGTTTTTATTTTATTCTTTGCAACTGATTACTTTTGACTTTGGACTGAGTTGTATGATTAAGCTAAATGTCACGTCGATAGCTTTGAAACTGGCCAAACCTGGTGTCTTTTCGTGGAATCCACCTCGTCGCCCATCTCTTCTCTTGGAACAAAATTGAAATTGAAGCAAGCGGGTATTGAGATCTATGGTCTACAATAAATTGTAATACAATTAGACATTGTACCACAAGCGTCGCCCGCGCCGATAGTGCTGCCGTCAAACGAAATTCCGATATGGCCGCCATATGGACGCCACTCCGACGATGCAGATATTCAAACTTTTTGCATAATGCTAACTGCAGGCGTTCACCGTAACGCATCCCTCTGCTCACTTCCCTCGCTCTCTATCCCCGCAACGTCTTACCACTTGAGAGTGCGCTTACTGTTCTAACTCTGGTGACTGGTATACTGTGCTAATACTGTCTAACTCTGGTGACAAAAGAGAATCTCATTGGTGAAACTAAATGAGAAGTGTGAGAAGACCTTAGGTAAAAATGCTACTCTGCTTTTTGTTCCAAAACAAAAGATCCTGCCAGCAGTTATTACCTCACCATAAACAAACGAGTTAACCTCTCCACCGCCGCCTATTCCGATCGGAGCTTGCAAAAAAAGTGCTTCAAGGACGGCTTATTCCATATGGTATAGTGTTACCTTGTGTCCTGAAATAGCAATTTAAGTGAATTTTATTCCGTGGACTGATTTTATTGGGTCAATAAATATTGATAATAAAGGCAAGTAGATAGTATTGTACTTTTATCAGTTTTTGCAGTTCCAGTGCCTTCCAAATGTTTTTGCCTTGGCCTTGCCCGCATAGACGCAAGATATGTGACATATGACCCTAAATTGGTCCATAGGGGCTCATCCATTTCTCTTGTAGATCCGAAAAGCAATTTTAAATTCCTCAGCAGAAAAATCACTTCGAAAATGATCTCACAAATGCCGTCACCCGGAACTGCTTCACCTTCACGCGGTGGAAGTTAGGGCTTGTGGTTTTCCACCAAATCTGTGTCCTTTCTTTAAAGATCTTGGTCGCTTTAAGAAAATAATCAACGCATTCTTATAAAAAAAAAACTGAAACTACAATTACCGCATCTCAAGTCTTATGGCTTAGAAGGGGGTGGTGAAGTGTATGCTTGCATGCAGGACAGCTGTCCTAAACCTACCACAGCCGGTCGTTAGTCCCGCATCCACCATTCCTCCCCCGAAGTGTAATAATAAAATTATGATGGGTCAATTCCATTTGCTGAATTCTGTGGCAGCTTCGTTTGTATTTATTTATTTATATATATACTTCATATTTACTCTATTTTTCATTGTTTTTTCGATTAAATAAAGCCATTTTTTAATAAATACGAAAATTACTGCATCTCCGGCCACTTGGAACTATTATAGTATCTATTATAGAACTATTATACTATCACTCACCCCTTCGAAGGGGGAGTGAATGGGTGGTAAGGTGAACGCTCACATGTGGCAAGACAGCTGTCCTAAACCTACCACAGAAGTGTAATAACACTATATGATGGGCCCGACTTCGGTCGGTGAATTCCATGGCAGCTCCGTTTGTATTTTATTATGGTTACCTTACCTTGTCTTTGGCTAATAATAAACATATTCTAACTCATTGTCAATCGTACATGATGGTTAAAAAGCAATCGTACATGTTACTGAATACTATTAGGCAAAATGATCTATACAACATGTCTATAAAAGATAATATTAACACACCACCGGAGCGAGTTTGCATCCGAAAGCGTTGATGCTAGTTTTTTTGATTTCACGGCCTGTGATATTGCTAAGTTGGTCATGTGGATGATTAATTAGTCTATCTATTATATGAGATCTGATCAAAAAGTATACAACATTATTGGTTTTCGCGACAACCCTTTGCTAATGCATTATTTTTTGCCATTCGATTAGGCAGTTGTGAGGCATCATAACTCGCACTCCTTTTCGATTAACTTTTCCAGTGCTGCGGGGTCATATCATCGCTCTATATGTGAGACCTCGTACTTGCCAACAAGCAAACTTTTTCAGGGCATAGAAAAACTGAATAACTTCGTTCACAAGATGCTAACTAATAAAACGTTGTTTCGAGGAATTACTACTAAGTATGTAAGAGGTATCACCGGATAAAATCATCCGGTCATGCTCATGAGATTATACTGCAATTAAATTACAATGAAACTAAGCAATGTGAGCACTCGGGACATGTATGAACGATCCGGAGCGTGGTTTTACACCAATAACAATAAAAAAACGCAATTTGAATTTTTTGTTGCGTGCAAGGACAATCACATTTAGATTGATCATATGGTCCCTGTTGACAGTTATCCGTCAAGCGCTGGTGATACTTGTGTCTTCATTAATATTTTTCCAATAAGCAATAATCCAGTAACAAAATATGTTTTCCAAAAACCTATTTTTTTTTTGTTTTTCCTGTCAACTTTGTTGCACAGTATAACACCCTTGAAAAAAGGATTTAAGGTCTTGAACTAGCTGTATATAAAAAGGCAAAGTTATGGTCATCAGTAAGAAATGCAATATTTAGGTGAAACGGCATTAAAATCCTCGAGTGATAGGTTCTCTCATTCGAATACCGAGCGAACCGTACAATGCCTAATAAAATGTTATGGATCTAGGGTAAACAACCAGGAACATTTATATTTGCTGAAGAATTTAAGACGATAGTGTGTGGAAAGAGCATGAATTCCTGATTCTGGGCTGCGACATCTAAGTTCGAGATATCGGACGAGAGGCGAAGATATCGGACGAAACAATACACTGTATTCTAGTCTGTGCTCTACAAAGGGTTGCCGAAAGGAAACAAAAGGTGGAATACTTTTTAATGTGATCTTGTATGTTTGTTTTTCTTTGTTGTTTTCTATTTTTGATTGCTTCTTTATTAATCAGAGCGCTTCTTGTGAATGTTTTTTTTTTTGGTTACCACCATCTGGAATACATGTGCCTTGTAATTAGTAATGTTGTCACACGACTGTACTCTCACCATACTACTAAATAAATGCAATTTTGCTCAAGTATTTTACCATTTAAGACCCCTAGACACTTGTAAGGTTTAATATTTATATAATTCTAGTTTTAAGTGTAGATTTACATTGACTCAGTTTTAGGCGTTGGTGCTCTCGCTGAGAACTGACTACATACTGTTTACATTCAGTCAGTCACTCGTAGGTATTTATTCAGAGTGTACACTCGTTATTGAAGTCAGTCGAAAAAAATGCATCATTTTCGCTAGTATTTTTTTTCCTGACCTTCACCTTACAGCAGTGGCAGCGACTAACCAACTACTGACTTCGGTGGTTACTCATGATCGGTATCGCTGATGCGTGTGGTGGAGTAATTGCAGTCAGGCTGACCCGACAGCGCTGTACTGACTTGAAATTAATTTACATGATTACTGTACCGGGTCAGCGCTGACTTTTTTTTAAGTTTGTAGTCAGTAACTGACTCAATGTCAATCTACACTAATAGTTCATCGACAGTCATACCTCGCTTTATACAACTTTGAAAATCGAGTATATCAATGGCGTCCGCTAACTTTAGCGGTTATATTCCGCTGCTACTTTATGTGAATTGAGTGGGATTACTCTGATTACACTGTTTTCCTTCTTTGTTCTGACTTTTAGCTAGCTTATTAAGCCTCCGCCATATGCGTTTTTTTCGTGATTGTATCTATTGTGAAACTTTCGGAAGCAGTAAACTACAGTTGCACAATGTGTTTTCCTTCCGTAGCACCATATTTTCCAGATGGCGGGAACATCTCTAAATTTTAAAAACGATTAACACTTTCCTAATATCGAACGAATGGGAAAAATGTGAGAAAATAACCACAGCTATTGTTTTCTTTTTGCAAAAAAAATAATGTTAAATTTCCAGTGTAGGTGCACCAAAAATATTGCACATTAAAGCCAAAGAAGAATGTGTATGATTTATAAAAGGGTATATTGGAGATGAGCACAACGCTGATCTTTTTTCAATTTTTATAAAAAAAATATGGTTTAAGGGAAAACTTTGATAAAACTTGGGAGCATTGAATCCGGGTCACAAACATAAACCTTAATATCTTGGAAACTGAGAATGCTAGCGTATTCAAATAAAAATTATTTGATAGAATATTTAATACTACTCGAATAAAATGAATTACACTTTGATTGCTGTAAAGTAACGCCATTAAAAAAGCTAAAAACAAAATGAAATATTTTTTGAAAATCGAACTACGAATTCACTGCATTTGCTTTTGTTTCTGTTGTGTCACAATAGCAATTATAAGCGTGTTCCTGGTATTCAATATTCAGTATTAATGTGTTAATTATCGAGTAAGCTAGCATTCTTAGTTTCCGAGATTATTAAGGTTTATGTTGGTGATCCGGATTCATTGCTCCCGAATGTTTGTTTTTGGCACACTTCATAATGAAACACTACAACGCAACATACAGGTGCGGCAGAAAGAACTTCTCGATTCGGGAAGTGCGTGGGTAATTGTGGGGTTGGGGTACAGCAGCTGAAAGTATGTCGTTAAGACTGCCATGCTGTTTTTACGATCCATGATGTTGTACTGCGCTTTTTAAAAAGGACAGTTTTGCTCGTAAAGTCGCAGAGTGCCTTTCGCTAAATTACTAAATTTGCCAGGTTTGAATGGTTTTTTAAATTTTATAAATCCTGCTTGACACAGCAATCTTTTTTTTTTTCAATATTTAACCGCCTTTACCTAATCTCTGTCTGTGTCCATTTATTTTGTTTATTTATCAGCGAGGGATTGTCCATTGACCACTCTTGCTATTCTTTGCGATTCGGTTTATAAGATTCGGAACACTGCTCCTCCTCCTCGTGTGAGTAACACTTCCAGATCCCGTCAGATCATTAAAATGATTTGTTAGTTTCCGCTGGTAATTTTGACTAAGAGCTGTGATCTCGTGTTTGACCGTGTTGAGCTTCAAATCATGTAAGATGTATTTGTTGTATATATATTGTGGGATGTTGAACATGGACCTGAACGATTGAACGCTGATATTTTTTTTCTTAAGGCCTAGGTATTTCAATGTCTTAAGGCCAAGTATAACTCTAAATAAGTTTTCGACAATAGAAACCGCCACTTAAACAATGTAATTTTCAAAACTAATTGGCCCCGATTGCACTTCTTCGAGAACTAAAATCGGAATTACTTCAAACCAGCGAGATAGGGAAATATGTTTGGTGATTCGGAATATAAAATGAATGGTTGTCACTTTTCCAGCATTAAACTACCAATCGAACATAAAGCGACATCATGTAACAATTCAGATGGGTTTATATTCGGCAGGTCATTTTTGTGCGGCAATGGATAAGATTGTTCATTCTACATTCCGCTTAACACAATGTTCTGTCTCGTACGCATGAACTATTTTCCGATAATAGTTGACGATGAAACGCCCATTCTTTTAAAATGAAACTGATCCAAGACAAGCTCATTATTTAAAAACTGGATTATGTACTCATGTATTCATCTATGATTATGTACTATTCAGTAATATGCCTTTTTTGTATCTTCCTCGGTTTGATTTTTATTAGCTTCCGAAATCGGGTAGTTCTTTCTGCCGCAGCTCTACAGTTAAATCTCTGATATTGATCGATAAATCATAACTCAGCTCTGCGCTCATCAAACCCTCTTTTATTTACGCTCAAAAGTATTGTTTTCTTGTTTTTATTCTATATTTTTGTAAATCTCGACTATATTACGAAATTTCACACAATGTTGCCATAATATATTCCTAATTTTATGGTTGAAAATAGCTTTGATGTTAGCTTTAATACGATGATTGGGGAAACTCCTGTTTGGGTATAAATAAACACAGTTTCAAATGTTAAATTTGAAGATTTACAGATTAGAGACATAAACAGCAGTTTCCTCAAACGTATAACTAATAAGGGAATGGTTGATACCCAGATGTGCCTAAGAAGAATGTATGCATTTCAAAACAGTCAATTGAAATGTTAGAAAATATTATAATAATTTTGTATGCGACTTAAATATGAAGACTGCGCACTTACGTTCCGCTCCATCAGCATTTAATAGTCGTTTCGTGCGGTGTGCAGTATTCTTGAATTTTTACAGCCACCGGACAGGCAGCTCTTGTTCTAAAGGCGGTTTTTTAAATAGTGCTGTCTTCCGAGTGTAGAAACCGAATGCACCCTCGGCCTAAGGCTACGTTTACATGGGTATCGCAATGTGTTACCTATGAAAAATATTCTCTATAGTTAAGTAAATTATTGTTTTTTTTTATTGTGTAAAAGGCTAATCACCAAACTGTTTTGTATGTTGTAATAAATAAATAAAAATAAAAAAATGGTATCCGTAATGAATTTATAATCTCGCTTCTCAATGCCGCGTTTGGCTTTTTTCTATCTAATGACAAGAATGTATCATTCTAACAATTTAAAGAAAGTGTACATTTTGTGAATAAATATTATGATATTAAATCGAATGCATTTCATTTGGTGTTTCTACTTTTTAAGCTGATTTGCTTTAACCCCTGGGTGGGCACGCCCGCCGAATGGCGTTTTTTGTATTATCCTTATTATATCCGTATTTATGCAATTATCGGCTCTTTTTCTCCCTCCACTGCGCTAAAAGCCTGCCATTGATTAAGCCACCGTTATATATTAGTATGCTTGCACACTCTCTACAAACAAATTTTCGAGGGCTTCGAAAATTTTGCGTGGAACGACTGGCTTCCGAAAGGTTAAGTCTTCGTTTCGAAGCAGAATTTCGACCTGTTTGAATTGCTTGAAACTTGTGAAGCATGCTCGAAAAATTGCAAAAGATTAAAAGCCTGAAGTTGGACAGGAATGAAGATCTTTTAAAATGTTTGAGTAAAAACATAAAAACAATAAAGTTCCGCAAGCTCGAATACTTTGCTCATGTCATGCGTCATCTCGAAAGAATATTATGGGAGGATGGGGTATTGTGAGCGGGCGGGTAATGGGAGCGATGGCGATTGGACGGAACCTTTGCACATTCGGGTGACCTTAAGCACTCGGCTTTTCTGTCAACCATCGAGAGTCACAAGGGACGATTGTGTGTTTTTTGCTTCGCACTTGTAATAAACTGCCGATTGCCAGCGTCCAGGTAAGCATGAAGATATATTCTTACTGTATTATGCTTATGCTTATTACATACCTAGATTCTTACCAAAGATAAAGGAGTTAAAAGCAAACGGACTACAACCAGAAACCAAAGTTAAAAGGGCATTTAAAAAAAAATATAATTGACGAACGCAATTTTAATTTGCGATGATGAGTCAGTATATTCAGAACATTGATATATTAGCTAAATATGCCCTTACATACAAATAAGTTGGCTCCACTACCCTTTGCTCGTAAATCATGTGACAAAGAGAGCAATAAATTGAACAGTATGCGAGAGAATAGCGCGCCGATATTCTTTGCGGTAGCTCTCACACCGGAGACGGTCGGCTGTCTGCCAGCTGCCAAACTACTATTGTAGGGCCAATATGAACGTGCACCTGGAGTCATAAAGCATTAGGCCGGACGACGCGCGTAAGGATTCCAACAAGTCGACATTGCTTATCGATAATTTACTCAAATCAAATAAAATAATGTATTCTCTTTAAAACTTATATGTAGTTGCGTAGACATTGTATCATTGCTTACATTTATACTTCTTACATTATTGAATTCCCTATAATGTTGCCGAACAAAACGAAAAATATTTATTATTTAGAATGTCGTACAAAAATACATCGGTTTTTTTTATAGAAATCGTTTTTTTAACCATTTTTTTTTTAAAATGTGGAGTGTCTTGATTTGTTATTTTAAATGGCATTAAAAGTGAAATTTTTCGTGTCGCTTTCATCACTATCATTATAATAAGCTTTCAGGGAATAAAGGGAATTCAAGAGAAATCAATAATGACTAAGACAAAACATTACAGTCTTGCGAAATACATAACTGATGGATTGAAATATTCTGATAGATAAAAGTATCGATTGCAAAATATTTAACGACCAAATTCAAGCATTTGTGTCATTGTCACCTAATTAAATGTAGCTCTGTAATCAATTGTAGTTTGCCGGCAGTCAGTTAGAGTATGTCTGTCGAGCAGTGCGGTGCAGTATGATTTCTAACAGTGCAACTAAGGAGGATTTACAACCCTCAATGGAGACATTATTTTGTAACGTGGAATTACTAAAGTTGAAGGGCGATATTAACATACACACTCGGTGTCTTATCCATAACGTTTTGACATTTTTTGACGAACTTAAAAGAGACCATGCAAAAATTTCTGTCATCAATCTTAATAAACCTCAAGAAATGACGGCGTCAATTTGTGGAGTATCTTTGCGGACTGTCAAAAAAATAAAACAAGAAGTTTTACAATCAGGGCTTCCTACTACACCAAGAGAGACGTTTAAGAAGCCGGCAACTGTAACCAATTTAGATAACTTCGACATCGATGTGCTGAGACGTGTCATCACATCATATTATGATAACGGAGAATATCCTACAGTGGACAATATACTCAACAAATTTAAGGATGACATAACTGGATTTAAATGCGGGAAAAGTTCCATGAAAACCATTTTGCAGAGTATAGGTTACAAATATCGAAATGGAGACGACGGACGGAAATATTTAATGGAAAGGGTGACATTGTGTGCCAGAATGGAGTTTTTAAAAAAAATGCACAACTTAATTACCACCAATGATTCTCGATCCCGATTTTACCTCGAGACCTGGGTTAACCAGAATCATTCAAGAAGACGTATGTGTCACGACAAAAACGATGAAGGCAGATTCAGGAACCAGAAAACCGGAAATGGATCTAGGCTTATTCTTTGTCATGCTGGGTCTGCAAGGACTGGTTTTGTTCCAGAGGCTAAATTGTTGTTTAGAGCGGTGAAATCTAAGAACTTAGACTATCATACAGAAATGAATGGTGACACATATATGGAGTGGTTCGAACGTTTTTTAAAAGTCGAGATTGTAGAGGAGTTAATACGTAAGGTGAAAGCAAGTAATCCTTCGAAAGTGTATGCTTTGGATCAATTGGCAAACGAATTAGGACACGAATTGATACGCTTACCACCATACCACTGTCAATATAATCCTATTGAGCTCATCTGGGCTCAGGTTAAAGGAGAAGCCGTCGAAAATGTTACACAGGAAAATTGGGCCAAGTGTGTTAAAAACGCGGAAGATCTGCAAAGAGCTGATTTTGAAAAATATGTTTACAGAGACCAGCACCGTTTGGTTATATATCTACAAGATAGCAGCGACAGGAGTTCAGATGACGAGTAGAATATAGCTTTTTTAATATATATTTGTTTAGCCTGACCAACCTATAATTGTATTTTTTGTTAAAATGTAATTTGTAATATTTAGTACTTAGTTTCATGTTACATTTTAAGATAAGATTTAGGTTAATGTAAATATTTTTTCAATATTCTTTAAACTTTAATTTCACTTTATTGTTGCATGTATACGTTAGTTTGTATTTACGAATTTTTTTCTTAATAAATGAGTTTAAAACTAACTAAACTAATTATTACAAATAAATCCATCGAAAATTTTCATCATAATCTATAATATCTTGGCATCTATATCGATCCAGCCATCGATCCATCATAATCCATTGATATTCCATCGATACATCGATAATCTATCGATACTGCTATTATTATTTTTAAAACACGCATCCCCATAGTGCGAGCGAAAGACAGCGAGTGTGAGCGAGAGGTACGGCCTAATGATTTATGACTCCAGCACGTTCATTTTGGCCGTACTATACTGGCCGGCTTTCAGTAGTGGTTTTGAAGGGGTCATTTTCGAGCGCAAAAGGCCCATCTAGGGGATCATATATCGATGATTCAGAAGAGGAAAGTCTGAGCCATTTTCTGAGACACGGGAAAGAGTGGGGAGATGTGGTACCGATGCAGAAGTTGCGGAAACTGGGCCCATAAAGAATGTTCTGACAGCGATAGTCCAGCTTCTAATATTTGTGCTTTTTGCTGGGATCCTTCAAGGGTCTAGTTTTGTTTTCATTTAATAGTTTTATCTTTATTTCTTTGTTTTGTTTGAATATTTGTTTCTTTTAAATTTGTATTACAAATAGTTATTTGTACAACTAAGATTTGCTTTTTAAATATGTTTACCTTTATTTTTGGATAGAAGTAAAAATTATGGCTCCCATTTCCCACATGAAAGTTAAATGGGCTCTCATTACCCCCATGAATGGGGTAATAGAAGTGATTGACTTTTTTTGTAAAATCGTTATAAAGTAAATTGGCAAAATTGAACACGCAAATGTAGCAAATGCTCAGTGCCCACCTAACAAGGACTGTACTGTCCTGTATCTAAGCAGGTCACTTTTCGGGTGGGGACTTTAATGACTCTTGATAATGGGCTTTTCTGTTGTATCAGTATTCGTTGTAATGGGAATTTACAGTAATACCAGTAGCGGTTCTTTCATCCAATCCAAAAAGGCCGGCTTGCCTTATATATTAAAAATCTTCTTAAAAAGGTCGCTAAACTAATATATGAATTTGCGGGCGCCTAATGCTATCTAGCAGGCACAGATCGCTCCATGCGACAAAACAGTTTATCCACAAAGCGACAATTTGCTGCAATCTTACCGAGTTCAGTTCAGCTAGTCATCTCGCTCGCAAACATGGGCTTGCAACGTAGCTTTCAAAATCAGTGGTGCTCCCATTATAACCTGTGGCAAATTACGCAAAACAATATATGTATCTATACGATTTTTGTATTGACGTTTAAGCCAGGTTTGCGTTAAGGAAGTAGAATGCGAGCAAGTTCCGTATTCATTTCCGTTTCTTTTCAAAAAGTGACAAAGCAGATTTTTTATTGTATAATTTCCATTGATTTATGGTTTTTATTGCTTAATAAACAATGGAGGAAATTGTTCCTTGTGGTGAGTTCTGTCTAGCAGTTGCATGCCTTCAGTGTGCTTTATGGAATCTATGACACAAGCAGTAAATTTTAAACTGAAGATTGAAGAGTAAAGACGTGCCACTTTTTTTTATTATAAAGTGTAAAAAACACAAAAAGGTATGTCGAGCTTGTCCCATTTACCAACCCGTCGCCCAATCAAGTCGCCTCGATTGGGTAAGAGACCATTTAGACGTTTCTGTCTTGACTCAGTTGACTTACATAGATTCGACTAAAGAAGAAAGCCTTAATATATTGATTTTTACAAGCTTTGTAATGTTTGTTAGTTTGTGTAGGGCAAATCTTGCGAGCTGAATTAGAACTACCTCCTCTTATCCTATGATGTTAAAACTTTACATGTTGGTTCAGTTCCGATGACAATGCATTTTTATGGTGAGCATGACCTGATTCTACACCCCTGATCGGCTCCTGACGAGGATACTCTTCCACGGTCAAAATCACAGACACACAATTTTGTATACGCATTCAATTATGATAGCCCGTTCTAAATTTCACCATAACATGGCTGCTGCACCCAGGGTTGGCTCCCGACGAGGGGACTTCTCAACGGTCAACAGCACAGAAACGAAATTTTGTATACGAGTTCAATTATGGTAGCGCAAACTAAGTTTCACCACAATAGAACTGCTGCGCCCAGGGTTGGCTTCCAACAAGGGGACTCCTCAACCGTCAATAGCACAAACACGAAATTCTGTATAGCATTCAATTATGATAGCCGTTCTAAACTCCACTATGGCATGGCTACTGCACCCAGGGTTGGCTCAGGACAGCATTTTAATAAAAGCTTGTTTTTACTGTTAACTTATTTTACTGAATAATTAAGATATGTTATTTTAAAAATCAGAATCAGAAAATCATTATGGTAATTTTAGCTCATTTTTATTGATATTTCATTGCATGTTTTCCATAGCATATAATATTCTGGATCAACTAATAACTAGTTGGACTGCCCCCTCCCCCCCCCCCTCCCCCTCACCTGGCTAACAACACGGTAAAGAAAGCAAACTATTGTTCCTCATTCCAAAAGCTTTTCTCCATATTACAGAGGAACTGATGCTGAAAATCTATGTCATTTGTTAGACCCATTTTGGAACACGCCTGTCACATCTGTAATCCACACTTTAGAAAGGATATCAATCTTCTAGAGAAGGTCTAGCGAAGAGCAACTAACTTGAAGCATCTAACATACGAAAAAAGATTTGTCGGCTCTCGGTTTGACCACTCTGGAGCGACGCAGGGCACGGGGTGACTTAATCGAGATATATAAGATCCTGACTGCAACGTATGACGTTCCTGAGTTGCAGACTATCTACACCATGAACACTAACATACATCTGCGTGCGCATCATCTGAAACTCCAGCGTGAATCATTCCATTCAAATCCCAAGAAACATTTCCTCAGCAGCAGAATGGTAAACGAATGGAATGATCTCCCAAGTGAAGTGATCAATGCCAAAAGTGTCAATGACTTTAAAAATAAACTGGACTTATTCCACAAAAACTAATGCAAGGACGGACTCAGGCGCGTCAGCTTAAGCTGCCTGCCTTTTAAATATACAATAATAATAATAATAATAACAACAATAAAACAATCAAAGGTGGAATGTGTAAAAATTCTACTATATAATTGCGAATAGAAATTTCAGACTAAATTAAAAACAGCTGGTATGCGTAGGTATAATACCTAATTTATAATTAATTGTTTTGGTAAGAATCATAATGGAATAATTAAAAATACGTATAATTTGTCATTGCGGTCACCACTCATCATCTTCCGTCGCCTCCCGCCGTATAAATTGATCCGTTTCCTTCTTGATCGGGTGCGACTTGTTCTTGGGCATTTCGCGACTGTGGAAGTTGGCTATGTCCCGAGTGGCCGGGCACTCGAGGACGTGTTGTGCTAATTGCTCGGCGCGCATTCGGTGCGTCGCGTTGTGCGGGCAGATGCTCAGAGGCGGATACTTCCGTTCGCACTTTACGATGTGCGCTTGAATGCGCGACTGGGGCACGGTGTGCGCCTTGTTGTATGGACAAAACACCCACGGATTCGACATTGCGACGCGCTGAAACGGGAAAGCACAGGTGAAATTAAAAAGAGGAAAACCTTAAATCATTGATAATATATAGTATTACATTGCTCAACGTCACACTAGAGCTGTCAACTACGAGCGAACCCGTCACCTCAGGAAGTTATGCCACTCACCCGTAAGAAGCTAACGCCTTACCGTGAGAAACCGGGTTTTACGTTTAGTTACACCTTTACTTTTAGTTACAGCCAGATTATTCTGGCCTCCCGACTGGTTACAGGACAAAACACCTTGGGACTCCAGGCACCCTGCGCGAGGCAGCAGGAAACCTGAAAGCCCTGCTGGCTTTCGTCGAGGAGCTGGGGTGGGTGGAATAGCGCTACCCCCGTTACACGCAAAATAGGCACACTGGATGTCGACTTGCGGAGGAACGCCCAGTACAACTAACTAACTAACTAACTGGTTACAGGTACGAGGTCGCTTCTGCGGTCCTCTCCCTTGTGTAACGGTGATTCGGTGTTTACCAAATCTCTTGCAGACCTCGGCGCTCTTTGCCCGGCTGTTCACCTGGTATCGGGTAGCCGAATGGTTGTTTCAAGAGCGACTGCCACAAGGTAAACAAGCGCGCCCGCTCTATAGGAAACAACTAATTGCCAGACTCCCCCGGCTATCTATTGGAATGCACAGTCGATTGGCTAACGCCGCACGGTGCGCAAACCGTCTACTATTTCTAGGGGAACTGGCCAACAGGCACAGAGTTCTACCCGGGCTCGCACTTCTGCTTGGAGGCTGAGGGATGGGTGTCGACCTGCGAGTTCAACCAACCCTAACACATGGGTCATAATGGCTTAAATGCGCTGGGCCCGTTAGATCCCGCTCAACGTTACTTTTTGGCATCGCTTCTGCAACAGCGCTGATAGCATTGCCTGTCGAAACTAATAGCAATTTAATTGGCCATTTATAACATTAATAAATGGTTTTTTATTAAGGACTGATTGATTATAAAAATCCAATAATTTTACCAATGACAACATTTCATTATTAGCGCCATCTATCGCATTTATATATAGGCTGATTACATCACAAACAATACGCAGATATACAATGCCATCTATAAATAAAATAAAATACAAACGGAGCTGCCATGGAATTCACCGACTGGAGTCGGGCCCATCATGATACTATTTTTTTTACACTTCTGGGGGTGAGCAGTGGATTCCAGACTAACGACCGGCAGTGGTAGGTTTAGGACAGCTGTCTTGCCCCCATGTGAGCGCTCACTTTACCACCCATTCGGTCCCCCTTTCGATGCCATAGAATTTGAGATGCGCAAGTTCTAGATAATTTCTCTAGGTAAGAGTTGATTATTTTTCTGGACAGACTAAGATCTTTAAAGAGGTCTATTTGAACTTTAAAGTCCGTAATTATTACATATTAAAACCTGTATACCAAATAAAAAATTGTTAAAGATATTAAAGAATATTAAGTAAGAGTTATTATATGATTTAATTTCAATATAGAAAAAAGTATAGGCGTACTTAAAGAGCGGCATCTATAGTGCGGCACCATACTGTCATACCACGAACGCCGCCATATTAAACGTAAAATAGAAGATGTAGCGTCCGTAGCCCCATTGACACCGGTTCCTCGTTGTTACCGAAATTAAGCAGCGGCGGGCGCGGTCAATACTGGGATGGGTGACCGTCTGAGTGTTTGACTGCGTGATGCTACAAATGCCCACCTAGAAGATGGTGCCAATAGGCAACAAGGCGGGTTCCACAAAAAGACATATGCCTTGTGGATAAAAAAAATAAAAAAAAGATTAATAAATATTTGGAACTATGAGTGTCATCATTACATCGCGATCCGTAATAAAACCTTAGCTGCCAAATCGTAGTACGGTATTGAGAAATCTAATATGCTGTATGCTTAAAGGTGAAAACGTATTATCGTAGCACTAAAGAGCCTTGGGCTGACATTAGGATTAGTGCAGGGATCGGCAAACTTTAAGGTCAAAAGAGCAAAATTATGATAATTTTTGAAAAATAATTTGTATTACAAAGAGCTGCATTTATATGAACAATACCATCTCACCTATTGAAGATTATTATTATTATAAAAAGAATTATTAAAGATTTTTCATTTAGAAATTTCATTAGGGGGACTAATACGCTCTGGGGCGCTCGCTATAAGCGATTATAGTTGTTAAATATAGGTTTTTTTTGCATATTTTATGCATTTTCCATAGATCTTAGGGACTTTCTGTCGCATGGTAAAATGCATGCAATGCTTGAGAACTTGCATCACGATGCGCTTGTGTTCGTTAGCGCACTATACCGAGGGAACAGTAGACGTACTCTCAAGAGACAGGAGATTGTTCGGATAGGGAAGAGAGGGTATGTCTCGACGTACGCCTTTGGTTAGCGTTATGCGCTTGCGAAGGTTGGCGAATTTCCCAAAATGTTTGAACATCTGCGTTGGCGGAGTAGTAGACATGTGACAGCCATATGCGAGCCCTTAGACTCGTGACGTAGCTTGCTTCATTTAATATTTTTCTAAGAGACGCTACTGTCTGGAGTATACTGTATTGTTAGTGTACTGTGTGCTAGTGTACTAGTGTACAGTGTACAAAGTATACTGTGTCGTTAGTGATGAGGCACATTATCTGTCTAGGCAATAAATAAAACATGCGCTGCTGGAGTGCTAACAATTCCAAAGAACTCATGAGAAGCCCCTTCATCCGGAACGTGTAACTGTTTGTTATGCATTGTCGAGAGTAAGGATCATCGGTCCTTTCTTTTTTGAAGAAAACAATGCGAGCAGTACCTAACTGTGAATTCTGAGCGATATGTCAATATTATTGAGAACTATCTAGTGCCCAGTCTTGAAAAAAATGATGTTGGGGATGTGTGATTTCAGCAATATGGAGCCGTGGCATGCGAAGTGCAATGCATTTCCCCAGGTTCCCCAGCTCCGCAAGGAGATGAGGCCATCTCCTTGCGAAGCGGGCTTCCGTGTCCAGCGCTATCTGAATTCCGGGCTATCTGAAATCCATTGACTACACCGATCGTTTAAGAACCATAGCCCACTTGAAGGCGGACATTGGCCGACAACAGCCCGCACAACCATCGCTGTGCTCGAAAGACTTGGCCGGAACTTGTAACAGTGTATGACATGGAACAGTGTATTGACAATGAGGGGCGTCACTTGCCGAATATATATTTTTTAAGCAGTGTAATTTAAAATTCACTTTATGTAAGAATACGAAAACAAAGAATTAAAACGATAACATAAAACTTTTCGTTTTATTGACCTTTCAAATCAGCAAGCACCCTATAAATGACTAGCACGTATTTTCGCCATGAGCGAAAACCCCGAAAGGAAAAAATCATCATTCCCGGATTTTGTGATAATTTCGACATGCACGGTCTCCAATCGAATATGAATAATGGACAAATGCCTAAAATATACTTAAAAGCATAAAATGCACAAACCGAATTCCAAAGATGTTTCGAAAACCTCAAATTTTTCAGGTTATTCAGCGATTATAATTCTCTCAGCTAGCGGCTCCAAAACGTCGAAACAAACATACCTGTCAGTTGTGAAAAAAAAGTTTTATAGGAATAGGTGGATACTACTTCTTTTTGCCAAGTTGAACGACGTTTAATAGTCGGGGGGCGCCAGTTTTGCATGCGGCAAACTTGCACAAATGTCACTTTTGACAGCTCCAAATTTGTTGAGGGCAGATTTGCAGTAGGCAACCTTGCAGGCGGCAACCTTGCAGGCGGCAACTTCAGTACAGTTTTTAAGTTTTTCTGTTAGGTTAGGTTAGGTTTTTCTTTCCCTAAAATCGAAGTGACATTAATTACCGGCATCCTTGTAATGGATGACTTATACATCAAACTAAACATTAAAAAAAATGTTTTAAGTTTTTCTGTTAGGTTAGGTTAGGTCATTTTGACATTTGCAAAACTGCCTTCTGCAAGATTGCCTTCTGCAAAACTGCCGCCTGCAAGAATGCCGTCTGCAAGATTGCCGTCTGCAAATTTGCCTTCTGCAAGTTTGATGGGACCCTAATAGGCCGTTTACACTCTCGCGCGAGGCGCGAGGCGAGACGCAAAACCATATCAGTAAACAAATGGAACAGAGGCAAAGCTTCTAACGAGCGTACAAAATGTTTACCTACTTGCTAGAAGCTTTGCCTCTGTTCTGTTTGTTTACGCACATGGTTTTGCGTCTCGCCTCGCGCCTCGCGCGAGAGTGTAAACGGCCCATAATAGTCGGGTCTATTCCTGAAAAAATTGCATGGCTAAATTATTTGTCAATCAAACAGACCATAAATAAAATTAAAATTATAAATATTTCAAGAATCGTCCCCCCTCCACCCGATCAGCGAATCGCACAGGGTAAGATATTTTCGAATGAAAAATCGGATTATGGCAACATTATCTGAAACATCAGCCAGTTACGGTCGGCGAGCGAGAGGGGGGGGGGGGGGGGGGGGGGGCGGCGGGGTGTCGAAATGCATAATTTAAGATTTTTGTTATTAATTCTAATAGTGCTCCTAAACGGGCTAAACTTTAACGGCAATATGTGGCCACAACATTGTCAACTATCCCGGCTATAACTGCAACATTTTAATACAGCAGCTGCATAGGGCTGGTAAATTCGGCAATATTTCTGCAAAAGTATGGCCCATAATTTTGTCTCGTACATGGGTTACACAATCGGGCAACAATAGCCGACGAAATCATACGTGTTGCAGTAATCATATTACGAGTATTTTAAAAGAAAAATTAAAATGAAAAAAGGTCGAAAATACGAATTCGACCTTAACTTAATAGGCGGGACACTAGATATTTAAGCCTGAATGTTTTTGATGATATGAATACAAATTGAAAGATCATTTTCATACGATTTCACTATTAATAATCAAGTCACAATACAATTATCTGGTGTATATACACATTTCAATACACTAATAAATAATATCAATTATTTAACGCAGTTGTATATAACATATCTGAAGAGATAATAATATTTTACAAATCAAAAAATTTGTTTATCAGTGATATGAATACAAACTTAAGACCTAAAGTTTGCCGTGCGTCGTGCCTTCTTCTTCTTCTTATTTGTGGGAATTCCACGCAGCTTGGTTGCTGGCGATTGTGCCAATATGGCAAATTCTTCTTCGTTTCCTGTGTTGTCTTGACAACGGGGTGGGAACTATGGTTAGTAGCCAACCTACGGACAAAGACAAAGGACAACACTGTTTAAGTACTTAACATAGGAACCACAATATGGACATTACAGGGATAAACGTAAGAAGGGATGCCTGTTAGGGCATAATTAGTTAATAATTTAGATGATGAGACATAAGTAATGGAGGAAAAGATATAGTGCGTCGTGCCTCGCATCAGAAAGGGAAGTTCTTATGCCGCAAAACGAAAGCAACAATAGAGCTGGCCGGGCAATATTGCAGTATTTCCGATTGCGAAGCGATCGTCCAGCAACCTGTCGGCAACATACATAAAAATGGTTCGGCCGTATCAAAACATGTGTGGCTATATGGCCGGGACATTGTCGTGTCTTGCATAGGAATTGCTAGCTAGTATCCTTATTGCTAGCAATGTTGCCGGCAACTGTATTGCAGCCACATATTGCAGTGGAAATGTGGCCTGTTTAGGAGCACCTTTATTTGCATGTTACAGAACGGCAAAATGAACCTACTTTATCGTTATGATAATAATGAATGTATATTCTAAAATGTAAACTGTCCCTAATACCATCCAACATTAAAGGGCTCTCTAGAGGACCAAGCATGCTTGTCAAACTTCGCGTCGCGGGCTGTGAGGGGATCGGAAACCGCACGAAATATGATTTTTTTAAAATATTTACCAATATTTTTTTTAGTTTTATACCAGGGAGTCACGCTAATTAGACGTAATTGATTGGTGATTGATTTATTGATGATTGATTGATTGATGATTTACGTCATGTGACTTGACACATGACGTCACGTGAAGATGCCACCTATGGTATTATATATTTAAAAAAAAGCATATCTGCGGTTTACGATCTTCCTGCGGTTTACGATCCCAGCCCGCGACGCCAAGCTTGACAAGCATGCTTGATCGTTTAGAGTCTAGAGAGACCTTTAGGTTTAATGGATTTACTTCCGGTCTGATTTTAGACAAATAAAGGAAACAAGTACATATATTAAAAGGAATAAAAAACACGACTGCCGCTACAAAAAGTGGACTACTGAATTTATAATTATTTTTATTACGTTTTTTTTAATGAAATATTTTGGTTTATATATTTATCCCTATAGATACATACATATTTTAGGAATGTACTCAACCAAACTTTTCATTTGTCACTAAACATACAACTATTTACTTGATATTTGGATAGTTGACATACCTACCATATGACACTCGGGATGACAACGATTCTGAAGGTGGGTATCTATTAGGTTCGCGCATAGACTCTGCTCCGCGCATCTACAACTGCTCAAATGGAGACGGTGCGCGCATCAACCTAGAACAACGAGTGCTCCGCAGTTTGAGCGGACATGCCATCGCCAGATTGTATTTCAAAATTTCCTTTACCATCCTTCGGATCCCACTGCACTGTATAATTTCTGTGCTCCTCGATTAGAGCTAGACATTTCTCCTCGGCCCAGTTCATAGCGATGGATTCGCGTTTACTGGACACCGAACGTGATGCGTGAGACATACCCACCAACGTCCTACTTTGCTCGCGTCCACGAATGCACTGCAGAGTGGTCTCGAACATCAAAATGAAAAATCGGTAGAGTTGCCATGTAAAATCGGTATATTTGGACCAAAAATCGGTATACATAAATATATGAAAAAAAAAATAATCGAGTCTTTTTATTTAACATTATTAGACAACAGGAATTATTAAAAAATAATAATAAACATCAGGAATCCTCTTTATAAGCACCAGGAATTATTAAACATTATTAAAACTAAAAACAGTTAGTTGGGCATGCTGCATGCCCAACATGCTGCATTTTTACGATGCATGCCGCATGCATCATAAAAATGAACTAGGTACCTACACTATTTCCATCAGCAAATCATAATGAAAACGAATTAACAATAACATCAGTAAATATTACTACAATACACTATAAAATCAATGGTACAACCAATGGAATCAACAGCTGTAATATTTTTTTTACAATCTGTAGGATAGTTATTTACTTATTAACTGTTTATTTATTTAAGTATTACCTGTAGGATAGTTATATTAGTAGGACCTACTAATATTTTTTAGCCATAGCAGCAGTCGTTTTTGAACTAATTTCGAAGTCGTAACAATTAGCGTCATTGAATAGACTTTTGTATGTAACAGACCAATGATTGACTCAGTAGACAACCTATTTCGCTGTTTTGTTTTCATGAGATTAATATGCGAGAATATGCGCTCAACATTGTTGGATGAACATGGATGGATGGAGTGGTAAAATAGTAAAGATGAAAGAAGACAACAAAGTGTCATCGCCAACATTTGACTGTCATCGCCATACTTCAGTAAACTGATATTATCCCAAAAGAGTTCTATTTAATCAGATTTTTTTTTATTGGTTCACAATTTCTCAAAACACGCGATTCTCTATCAATTTTGCTGGAAATCATTGTTTTGAACAATATTGGGAAAGATTCTAATAACAGGAATAATCGAAGCAGTTTCGAGCTTTAGAGCAATATTGATGTTTCCCTTGCTTACTTGACATAATATAATGTCATGATACCAGATTCGATGACATACAGCCTGTTAGATGTTACCGATGATATTGTCAACAAATTGCGAAGTGCTCTTCTCTGTAGTCGAAAAATCCTTTTGGAATTTTCCGTTATTCCCCAGAACGTGAGGCCAAACTTATAATAGAATGGAAATGGTTTGAAAATGACTGTTTCAAAGACAGAAATAAAAATCAAGTAACTCGGTCGGAGCTTGTCGACATGAGCATTTGAACTTGGAACGATAAAATCAATGACGTTGTGTTTTCAATATGCCAAACGACGAATCTTTGATATGGGGAATATATTGTCGTCACGTTCAAAATTAAAATTTGATCGTCGACCAGCTCTACAAGAGTTCTTTGATTTATATGTCTAAATCAAAATTGTGTTTTCAATATGTCAAACGACGAATATTTGATATGGAAAACTTATTCTCGCCACATTCCAATTTCAAATTGTATTGTCGACCAGCTCTAACAAGAGTTCCTTGATTTTTATGTCAAAATCAAAATTATGTTTTCAATTTTGTCGATCGACGAATATTTGATATGGAAAACTTATTGTCGCCATATTCCAATTTCAAATTTTATTGTCGAACAGCTGTAACAGTTGTACCTACCTACCTTGGTTTTTATGTCAAAAACAAAATTGTGTTTTCAATGTCAAACGACGAATATATGCTATGGAAAACTTATCCTCGTCACGTTCGAAATTAAAATTTTATCGTCTACCAGCTCTACAAGAGTTCCTTGATTTTTATGTAAAAATCAAAATTGTGTTTTACATTTTGCCAAACGGCGAATATTTGATATGGAAAACGTATTCTCGCCAAGTTCCAATTTCAAATCTTATTGTCAAAAACTTATTCTCGCCACGTTCCAAATACAAATCTTACTCTCGACCAACTCTGACATGAGTTCCTTGATTTTTATGTCCAAATCAACTATGTTTTCAATTTTGTCAAACGTCGTATATTTGATATGAAAAACTTATCCTCTACACGTTCCAAATTCAAATTTTATTGTCGATTAGCTCTAACAAGAGTTCCTTGATTTTTATGTCAAAGTCAAAATCGTAAATAACTCAAAAATAAAAAAACAACGGTCGGACAGCTACACTTAACTACGGACAGCTACACGTCACAAAAGCATTTACGCAAATTTGGAAGCGCGCAAGACGCATAGGAGTCTGGAGCCGCGTCGCGAATCCGCGGCAATGGGCTTAACACGACATAAGACCTGAAAAAAATATCTAATATGGGCGCGCCCGCGAAGATATAGGCGGGTTCACCGCTATAGGGCTTGACCAATAAAAATACAGCGTTAATAAAGCGCCAGGCACAGAGCCAACGTGCGTATGCGCCGGTCAGCGGGCGGTGACTGAACGTTCGATCGCAGCGCTCACACAGTAAAGCTGTATTTGCGTAATGGTGGTATAAGGGTGTTAATGGTAAAGCATATTCAGCGTAACCCTCAGACCACTCCCACGTTTTAATTAATTGTAATTAATTTAGGGCCTAAATAGAAAATTTGGCTAAGCGCGACGCTAGAAAATTAACCAGTCAATATAATTAAATTAAAGTAAAACACACTCAACGCTTACATTATAGGAGTAATCTTGCCTGAATGTTTTTGGAATCAGTTTAAAGCCTGAATGTCCAAAGCAACGAGCAACTTTTTTGAGTCTAAACCAGAGATTCCCGAACTTTTTTCTCGTAGACCACTTTCAAAATTTTACTGGTTTCGGTGGACACATTTTTACTATATTCCCATACATTTCAACCATATTTTTCACGCCAACGTAGACCCCGTCGAGTCTCCCGTGGACCCCTGGGGGTCCACCTGGACCACTTTGGGAATTGGCTCCCAAATCAAATCAAATCAAATCAAATTGTTTATTGTCTTAAAAACTAATACATAGTTGTATAGACAGTAGTATTACATTTGGCCGTGATAACATTGAATTCTTTTTTAATGATCAAATTCTTCTACTACTAATCAAAACGTAAAAGGTTACTCGTAAGAATGAAGAAGGTATTATTGTAGAAAAAAATCGAGTCTCACCATTTAGTTTACCAGATTAAAAACACAGAGTAAATTATTCTTAAAAATACCGATAAAAATAAGTTTTTTTTAGTATAAAATTAATAAATGTAATGTCAAAAATAACAAAAAAAGTGACGGTTGTCAAAAAGTAAAATAAAATGTCATAGTGATTATATTGTAAATAAAAATAGTCAAGGTGTAATTAATATGTGCCTACCTAATAATAAAAAATAGTTAATACGTTTTAGTCAAATTGAAAATCGTTTTAAAACCTATTACAGAAAGAGATATAGTCGAGATGCAGACAGTTTTTAGAGATCGTTAATGTCGTACAATTCTTTTTCAATTAGATATAATTTGAGTTTATTTTTAAATTGGAGCATTTTTCCTTCGCGGCATATATTTTTTATACTAGAGGGTAGCTTATTGTAGCATATAATTCCGACGTAGCTCGGATTCCTTTTAAAAAGTTCTAGATTTGGACGAGGAAGAATCAGATTATTTCTCCCCCTGGTAAAGTGTTTATGGGTATCTGAATGTATCGGCAGCTGAGCTAGGTTTTTTGTGATCAATTTAACGCATTCTAAAACGTATAGAGATGGAAGGGTGAGGATTTTAAGCCTTCTGAAATGACCACGGCATGATTCTACATAACCCAGATTACTTAAAATTCGAATGGCCCGTTTTTGCAATGAAAAAATATGTTGCCTTAGATCGATGGTGCATTGCGCCCAGAAGAGAATACCGTAACGGAGAAAAGACTCAAAATAAGCGAAATAAATCGTTTTCGTGTCCTTAGAATTAATCAGTTTTCGTATTTGGCGCAGCAGAAAACAGGCACTAGAAAGTTTGTCACTTAATTGTTCTCCGTGTGCATTCCATCTCAAGTGATTATCTAAAACTAAACCAAGAAATTTGTGAGAACTGACATCGGCTATGTTGTTTTTCCCAATATGTACCTGTGGAGTATTTTGTATTTTATTTTGCTGAGAGGATATAAACATTGAAACAGTTTTGGACGTGTTAAGGGATAACTTGTTTCTCTCAAACCATGCATTTAGTGAAACCAATTCAGCATTTAAAGTTGTAACAACTTGGTCAATATTAGAATGTGCATAGTTTATGCTGGTGTCATCCGCAAATAATGTTGCTTTGGAATGTGTTAAGGCAGTTGGGAGGTCATTTATGTATAAAAGGAAAAGGGTTGGTCCCAGAATACTCCCTTGTGGAACTCCGCACTTTACTTCGCACTCATTGGACATTACATTCTTTAATAATCCGCCTTCGTAGTTACAAAGTTGTACTACTTGTTTCCGATTTGATAGGTAACTGGAGAACCACTTAAGACTGTTCCCTCGGATGCCGTATTTGTCAAGTTTACTAAGCAATATATTGTGATTCACCATGTCGAACGCTTTTGAGAGATCGCAGAAGACCGTGCCTGAATAAAGTTTCGCGTCAACATTACTGTACATTGTTGATAAAATATTATGTAGTGCATCTATTGTTCCTTTATTTTTCCTAAAACCAAATTGAGTTTTTGATATAATATCTTTATTTTCTAGATATTTGACTAACCTGATATTAACTATTTTCTCAAGAATTTTTGAAAAAACCGGCAGTAGAGCTATTGGTCTGTAGTTAGCAATATCAGTTTTCGGGCCGTTTTTATATAATGGAACAATTTTTGCAATTTTAAATTGCTCCGGGAAAACGCCATCTCTCAGAGAAATATTAAATAAGTTAGCTAGTACTTCGGCTATTACAGGCAGTGCAAGTTTCACTGTTTCAATAGTAATATCATCAACCCCAGAAGATTTTGTGATTTTCATTGAGTTGACAATTTTTGTGATCTCAACTGCATCGGTTGGTTGCATAAAGAAAATATGGCGGCTGTAACAAATATTGTGTCCGCCTACCTGACTGGGTGTCGTGTTAGAATTGTTGACTTGCCCGATTTGGGAAAAATAACTATTAAACATATTAGCTACCTCGCATTGATTATCGACTGTGTGATTATTTACACTGAGTGTGATATTAGAATGAGTCTGTTCCCTTTTGCCCAGTTTTTCATTCACGACTTGCCATAGTGCTTTAGAATTGTTTTTGGAGTTCAATATATTTTTTCTGATACTGTTTCTCTTAGCATTTCTTATTACTCGCCTATATACTATTTCGTACCTATTTATGTACCCTAAAACATATTTATTGCATTCAAATTTGCGAAGGTATCGAAGAAAGCGCAAATTTTTGGCAGACTTTTTTAATCCTTTCGATAACCAACATTTTACATGACTAGATTGTTTTACCTTGACGACTTTCTCTGGAAAACTATTGTCAAAATTAGATTTAAAGCTATTGAAAAATATAGTGAACAGATCATTAGCACTTTCGTTTTTAGCATTTAATTTTTTTTCCCAGTCCTCGTTAACAAGTTTATTTATGAAGTTTTCTTCGTTAATTTTGGAGAAAATTCTAGTAGTTTTGAACTGGATCTCCTTTTTAGCGCTGTTATTTAATGAAACAAAAATACCTTCGTGATCTGATAGCCCAGTAGAGCAGACCTTCGAAGAAAACAAAGTGGGAGACAGATTTGAAAATATATTATCAATGAGAGTTGCAGAGTGATCGGTGATTCTTGTTGCGGATTGAATATATGACTTTAAACCATACATATTGAGTATACTATTTATATTATATTTTGCTACTGAATCTACTAGGAAGTTAACATTAACGTCTGTACATATAATAATTTTCTTGTCTGCAAATATTTCTAAGAGTTTTGAAAATCTTTTTAAGAATATGCTCATATTTCCATTGGGTGATCGATATAAAGAGAAGACGTACATGTTACTTTCTGATAGTTTTACTCCGCAGCATTCGAAATGGCGATCTAGACAAAGATCAGCACATTGCGGTAACTGCTCGCTATCTAGATTATTCTTGATTAGTACCATGGTTCCACCCATTTTAAAAATATTTCTATGCTGGTAAGCGCCAATATAAAAACCGGGCAGATTTAACGATGTCTTCTCATTTTTTTTTCCAGAATGCTCCACCAAACAGACAATATTGATTTTGTCATTTATTTCTAACAACAGTTCTAAGTCTATTAATTTATTTTTGAGGCTATTAATATTTTGATAAAAAATAGAAAGTGAATCTGTAGCTTTTGGTTTTTTAAAATTATCTATATTTTTATGTGTTATATTGTGCTGGACGAAAAAAACGTGTTCTTAGCCGATTTTTTTGTGGATTTGCTGAAAAAGAAATTTTTGAGTTCAAAACGTCGTGCTTGAAAATTGCTTTGGTTGTAAAAACGTTACAGTATTTTTGGTTGTTTAAAATATTATTCAAAACCGGTAAACAATTATTTTCCGTGTAGCCTAGATATTCTTTCCTATACTCCGTGGCTTGTATATTATGTATTATTTTCTGACAAATTGATTGAGTACATGGTTCGGCGTGAGCGTTACTAAGATTTTTAATGAAGGTTGAGTGTTGGAACAGCTTAGAATAACACTCAATATTTCGATTTAGTTCCATTTCTCTTAGGTAATTGCTATATAAAACTTCAGTTAGATAAACATTAGTTTTAAGTGAGCTTTTTAGGCTGAATGAGAGCTCAGTCAAAAATCTATAGGGGTTTTTGTCATTGCATCCGCCCATTATTATGAGATGATCTCTCGACTTCATGTTTTGAGCATTTACCACCACGTCATTGACAATATTTTCGAATGTAGCATTTTGTTTAACATATCCAGTGACCGAATAGTCTTTTTTACCCAACAAATGCCTCAGACCCATAGTGATACCTTTTGCCTGCTGGTCACCTATTACAACAATTTTTCTAGCTGCAATTGGTGGGAGCTCTTTAGCAGGCGGTATTCCAATGGTGGAATCGTTTATTGATAATAGATTGTCCTCAGATTCGTCGTTTCTAATTACGGGATGACCAGTGGTCCAGTCCCACTTGGGGACTGGACCACTGGTCTAAACTATGTATCGTGTTCGTTCGGTCATCGAGGTTCCCCACCTCTGGACGTGATAGGAAAGAACGATGAATGTCCTTTAAAGGACATTTAATCATTCTTTCCCGTCATACGTTTTCTTCTCTCTTCATTTAAGGGCGTTTTCTTCTCTCTTCATTTTTCTTTTCAAAATTGATTCATTCTTCGATTTATTTGGGAATAAGCCACAAGATGGTATTAGTGTCTCATTTTCACAAAAAAAATACAATAATTGTTCTTATCCATGCCTATAAGTAGGAATCGCAATTGTATTCTCCTGACTGGAACGGAGTGGAAGACCAAAACTTCCTGAGTGAATTTTTCGCTCCCTCCCAGGGAGCGCAAGGCTTGTTTAGGGTGTAATAAAGAAGGGAAAGAATATTCAGGTTTCTACGTATTCGAAGCTAATGAAGTCTGCATGTTTACTCAGAGACATGATATTTTTTTTGTATTGTATAGATCTTCTAAATGCGGTTGCAAAATGTGTGCCTTAGGTAGGTATACCTAATGCACACATTTTGCAACCGCTCCAATTTATCGAGGATGACTTCAGTGACGCAAACATCGGCATTGTCTAGCAGTGTTTGAACTATGGTCTTCTTAATCTCCATTGGTAAAAATCTTTGCAACCGCAGAAGACTATGAATATCTACCAGCAAAGATGCGTTTGCTGACCATGATCTGCGACGCGGGGGGGGGGGGGGGGGGGTCAGCCGAGTGGGGGGTTAGGTCGTGGGTGTTATTGTTCGGAGGGGGAAAGGGTTCGGTTCGGAGGGGCAAGGGGCGGTGGGTCGATAGGTGGCGTCGCGTCGGGGGCTGCGGGGGCCTTATCTATCTACTTGCCGGGAAAGTCGTGGGGTGACACAACCGATTTTTTTATTTCTGGTAAAATAAATGCAGTCAATCTTGAAATTTGAATGTTTGTGATTATGCAATTACTTGATTTTTATTTCTGTCAAAATTGCAATTGAAACAGTCAATCAAAATTTGAAGCAAGGCGAGGGACGTGTAGTTTCCGCTATATAATCACATATACATGTATATGCATTGAGTATTTAGTGTATATGTATTAATATACAATATTAGCACGCATGTGGCTATAATATAGTAACTATATAATGCAAATAGCGTTCGAGTTGCGCGTTCAGTGGCATCGCGCCCGCGCAAGCAAGTGCGCCGCCATCGCGTCAGGCAAACACCGATAAAACGTCCGGGCGACCGCGTGTCAGACTCTGATAGTAGTGAGCAGGTTGCAGCCAGGGTCGGCCGCGGAAAGTGCTGGAAGCCGCAGACCTGGACCTGCCGATCGGGAAATGCGCGTTCTGGAACACTGTAAGTGAGTGCTGCGTCTCGTGACCCGGATCATGGCCTCTGGACTGAAGCAGGAGTACCATTTCGGTGAGTGACTGCGAATTATGAAAAACGATACTCAACGTATCGGGGGGGGGGGGGGGGGTAGTTTTGGGATCTACGCCCCCCCCCCCGAAATCCGCCATATTTTCGTTTAATTGTACGGACAAATTCAAGTTTGGTGGGTGCCGCGCGCGTTGTTTCAATGAATGCCCTACCCCGAACCTAAAGTCTGGATAGGCCAGGCAACTATGTCGTCGCAACTCTATCGTTGCAACTATATCGTCGACATGCAACTATATGTCGCACCTCGTACACGCTAACAAGCATAACACAGACTTTTAAGTGTGGACATATTACACTCCTCTAAAACCTCTTATAAGAATTAAATTTAAAAAATCTAGAGTCTAGATAACGATCACAAAACATTTGTAGGTACCTACTTATTATATATCATTTTATTTCGTTCATGTACATAATTTATCTTAATTATATTTATTATAATACCTACTTATCATACCATATCATACATCTATTTTGTCTCTTCCTTTTACCTTACTACTTCCCATCCCGACTCCCCCTTTCTCAAGCGGAATCAATATAAAATATAATATCATATTACGTTCATTTTGTCTACTTAATATTCGGAATTACATTAATTGGATTTTTGTTACCGTTTAATGCATTATATGTAGTTCGGTTTGGTCCCAGAATAAAATAAAATAAAAATAAAATAAAATAAAAATACTATTCAGGCATGGAAACATTTGAATAACTTCCTTTACGAAATATTTTTTTTGTCGTGTAAATGGGGCAAACTGGAAAAAATATTAGTTTACTGTACTAAATATTGGGGAGCTAATGGGCCCTTGCTGAGTTGGCCAGGAAGACCCATTCTGTTCAGGGTTGGTCACACTCACGGGTCAACACCCATCCGGCGGCCTCCACGCATGAAGTGCGAGTCTGGGCAGGACTCTGGCTTTAGGGCTAGGTTTCCCTGGGAGTCAACCTTCTCGCGCTCCTGGACGGTCTGCGCACCGTGCGGCGTAAGCCAATCGATTGTGCACTAACAGCCGGGAGTCTGGAAGCAGAACTGTTTCCTAAAAAGCGGGGGTGGTTGCGGACCTTACGGCGACTGCTCTTGAAACGACCATCGGCTACCCGATCCTGGGTGAACAGCCGGGCAAAGGATGCCGTGGTCTGCGATAGATTCGGTTTACACCTTTTCACCGCTTCGTGAGGGAGAGGATTGCGCAAGTGACCTCGAACTCGTAACCAATCGAGAGACCGGAGTAATCTGGTCGCAATTGGAAGTAAGGGTGTGAGTGTAAGCCCGCTGGGTAACATACCTGGTTATCTCGCGGTTAAAAGGCGTTGGCCTCTTACGGGCATGTGGCGGAGCTTGACGGTGGACTGTTTTGTCCAAGTCTTCTGGGCTCACCCCACGGGAGATGGAACGATCATACTTCGTTTAAACTTCCTGAGGTAACGGGTACTTTTAAAATTATCGTGGGTCAAGTCAATGAGGCAGGAACTAGCATGGAACAAAAGATCAACACTCAGAATAGTAACTCTATGGTAATCTCCAAAAAGACAGGAGAAAGTAATCCGCTCTACCTATGCGTACATTGACCCCACTGAGAAAAATATAACGATGGAATACGCATGTTTCAACAAGAATTACGCACCTATATATCTCGGACTGTGGTCCATACGTACATATGAATTAACATAGCGAGTAACAGTGTTGGCGTGGCGGTAGTTACCGTGTCGTGATGATAAAACATATTGGTATTTCATTACTTCGCGACCTTGGGATCTCGCTTTTAATATGACATCATGTAGTAGTATACGTACGGTTATAGTTGGACAAATGAATCATGTTGAAACTGCAGTATACTGTTATTTCTGTATTAACCGTAAGAAAAATGTTGATATGTACCTACACATAATCTGATAATGGAGTTTTAACAAAATACCTTGTAATTCAACCAAATTACGATTGAAACATCGTTATTGTGAGTATAGGCCTGTTGCTGGCGTATGTGTTATCAGGAAAGCTTCTCTGAACGTTCTTGAAGAACTTGTTGTGCCTTTCGCGGGTTCTATTGGAGAAAATTTCCTGCTCCCGCAAGATAGTTCTCGTCCACACGCTGCTGGTTCTGTTACTGGCTACTTGGAGCTTGCCATTGCAAAGGCCTGAATATTCAACACTAATAAACCGATACAGACACATTTCATCCTAAAGTATACACCCCTTTAATATATACATATATATTTATCTAATTTTTATGCACCCACAAACACACACACACACACACGTAAACACGCGCACACATACACACACACACACACACACACACACACACACAGTGTGATACAAATTACACCATATATTAATTCATTCACCTATATATTCTCATACACTCTACATATTATATATGTTCGGAAAATACTCAATCAGACCTTTCATTTGCCACGAAACGGGATATATTTATTATAATTTATTGACATTTGTAAATTTTGATATTTAGGCAAATATTTACTTGATATTTAAATAGTGGAGGAATTCCATTACACTCTTGATGATATAACGAATCTAGCATTACCATATACTTCTAAATCTGTTCGAGCGTTTAGGAGTTATAATGGAATAAAGAAACGGAAAACATACACAGATGAACTCTGTACAAATTAAACTCCTTTTTTTTGGCAGTCGTGTAGAAACTGTGACTATTTCTGTTAGTCCTATTTTTTGTAGGCACCGTAGCGGGCATGATTTCAGCATTGCATTAGACGAAGTCATATTTCAGAAAAGTAAAACGAAAATACAAAATGTCAACATTGTTTTCGGTTTTCGAATATAGTTTTACAAACGGAGAGATAATGTAGCTTTAATTATCAGTGCGTAATATTCGTTGATAAGAATACCAACATATGGCGTTATCACTTAACCTTATAAAGTTATAATGTTTCGTGGGTATAGGTATACACTTATCTATTGTGTAGTAATTTGATAATATATCTAAAAGTGAAAGTACGTTCATGTTTTGCATAATAGTGCTGTTTTAGAAATATTGGAGAAGGGGTTAAAAGGTAGTTATTATCACGGTAATTTTGGATTTTTTCCAAGGCAAATGAAGTAGTGGTTTACCACTGAGTTTTAAGCGATAGAAAATCGTGCGAGCGTTATAAACGTAAGGTCTCATAAAATGCTAGTCAATATTCGCCCGTAGACAACGTGATTTCAAAACGTGGTCATCAAAATATCATTTTACGAATACGGTTGTTAAATAGATTTTTTTAAATATTGGCCCCTATTCCGTTTCTCGCCAGCCTAATATTAGTTGGTTCTAAAATATAATAAATTAAGTACCATTCCTAATATTTTTGTTTTACGTTTCTTAAATTTTTAGAACGGGTGTGAATTCTTAGAGTTTGCGGTTTTGTCTATGGTCGATCATAATCGGTAGTAAATTTGACAGTTCCTCGTGGCCAGGGCGTCATCTTGCTTCGCCGTGTTAGGCTAGGCGCGCACTGCGATGCGGTACGCTTTTTACGCCGCACGTAAAAAACACACAGTTTTTGGTGCGCGCACTGCGAATAACACCGCGGTATTTGCGCTGGTAACACTTTAGAACATTTTTTATTTTGAAACTAAAAAATAACGTTCAAATAAAGGAAATTCCATTTCAAAAATTGTCGAAATTAATATATGATTTCTTTTTCTCTAATTTTATCAATATTTAATAATGAAGTACATGCACATAATGCATTTCTTTAGTGGCAATCCTGCCACTGTCCCCACACTGCAGCCAATCTGCAGCATCATTTTTTCATAGTGCGCGCGGTTTCATACGTTCCTATAGGTTCCAAATTTTCCGATAGTAATACGCACGGAATTTTACCGCAGTGCGCGCCTATCCCTAGATCGGATTTTTCTTGTGCGTTCATTATTTTAGTGTAAATTGCAGCAAAGATGATCAAAAAATCAAAAGGAGCGGTTAGCGGATATTACGTTACCTACTTAAAAATGTTGACTCATTTGCATTACTACCTGTGACATCATTATCTCCATGTCAGTGCAGTTTTAGACCCCGACTAGTCCGATTTAGGCTTTGAAAACAAACGGAATACGGACCAATATTTAGTTGACAAATAAAAGTTGATAATTTAATGTTAATTTGTTCGTTTACCTTATTAATATCCATCGAGTACCTTGCAATATAGAGACATTTCAAATACGGCATTAAAACCTTTGAATTACATGCCTGCCAGTTTGAACTGTTAGTTTTTCGGCCATTCGTAAGTTAGCCCCGAATGTGTACGGCCCTGTCTATATAGGAAGACTGAGCGGAGACTTCAGAGACTGCAAAATGCCTGCGCAAGATTTTGCTTTAGGATTCCTCCACGTCATCACGTGTCACCATTCCTTGCGAAAGCTTCCATGTTGAATATGAGTAAAAGAAGGCAGCTCCATCTTGCGACCCTTGTACTCAAGGTAGTACGCAATAAACAGCCGCGATCCGATATCTTTACTCGATTATGACGTGCACGTCCATTCAACACGGGCACGTGAACAACTTGCTATAATACCCAAGCACAAAACTACACATTTCCAGTGCAGCTTTTCGTATTATTCTGCGGTTGTATGGAATCGGTTGGGAATGGCTTTGCGATCGAAATCAATTGCAGTATTTAAAAGTTTATTATTAAAGGAAGATATTTAGATGTCATAATTTGATTTTATTTTAAAATAACTATTGCTAATTGCATTATTACTATTGTCTTCGTTTATTTATTAATTTGTAACGTGATTATTTGATGTTGAATATTTTGATTTTGATTATTTTTGATTTATTATATGTACATTATTAAATTTATGTAATTACGTTATTTTCTTTTAATATCATTTGATGTTAAATATCTTGATTTTGATTATTTCGATTTGTGTATTTATTTGATTATGATTATTTGGATTTTTTATTTTAAGATTTATTTGATTTGGTTATTTTATTTAAAAAATCATATATGTAGGTACCAATAATTAATAGGTGTGTCCTGAAAACCAGGATAAGAGATATCCTGAGGATACCCCTAATTTGCAGCGTTTGTAGATTTATTTCATAGTCTTTGTCTATTTATAGTTTTAATTTTTAATCTGTGTGTTCTTTTTTTTTTGTATATGTTTTTTATAACAGCTGCAAATAAATAAATAAATAAAAGAATAAACTCGATTTTAGCCCCGCCCTATTCACCATGACAGTGTAGAAACGGAATAAGAAACGTTCCTCGCACCCTCTGCCCACATTCCTCGCACCCTCTTCTCGCATTGCCTTGTAGCTCGAGAGTAAAGCTACTGGTTGGTCGACTGTGCCTAAACTGTGCTTATCGCCATTTTTAAAACCTGAGAAGCTTTAGGAAGTCCCAGAAAGGGACTACTTGTGGGACTTATAAGGAAGGACTTAAGGGACTATGTCCCAGAAAGGGACTTATAGGGAAGTCCCAGGAAGACCCTAGAAAGAGAATACCGTAACATCAGTTGAATTTTTTAGACCCTAAATTAAGCACCAATAAGAAACGGAATACGGGCCGATGTAGTCTTAGCGAAGAGACTATCAAACATCAAAATTTCGGTTTGTGTATGATGTTGTGTACCTACAAATATATCAAATTTTACAGAAATGTTTCCATAAGCATACTCAACTGATAACAGATTATTTACTTATTGGTTCTGTGCTTCTATTTTCCATTAAAAAGTTGCTATGGCTTATCAGTATCATCCCAAAGTGCGTCACGTTTGCTAATTAATTTCAGAAGAGACTTAAAGAGTTCCAAGACTGAGACTGGCCGCATGTTTTCCAATGTCGTATAATGTGAATTGGAATCCTTGCTAATAGACGATATTCGTTGTTGCAAATGATATAATATAACATTAAATCATTCTGTTTATACTCTTCATTGTGAAATTTCACAATGGGCGGGTTTATTGTCATAAGACAATCTCTTACAACCAACCCTACTATGAAGTATTAATATGTATGTGTGCGTGTAACATGTGTGTAAGTGTGTATCTTGTTATTGCATTCGATCGACAGAATTGAAATGCAATTCCGATAATTTTATCCCAACGGAAAATGGTAACCCAGTCGGGAATCGAACCCGGGACCTTCTACTGTTCCATTTCAGTGTGGTATTAAATTATGTCGTTGAATAAAATCTTTTTTATTCAACGAGACTTCAATTAGATTTTTTATCTCTTGATAGCGACCACTTCCACTCTTAAAAACAAACCCTTAACCTTTTGCTTATTTGTTTCTGTCACCCAACTGGGACTAGCCCGTTCTAGGGTGTTGATACTTGTTTATAATATACCAGACATTTTTTTTACCTATAGAAAGACCAATTTATTACTACTTTTTGTATTTAGAATCGTAAGAATAATTTGACGTATCACCTGCGCTTTGTTGGTTTCGGGTTTCTTTATTTTTTTTTGTTTTGTACTCGAACGTACGTGACACGGCTTTTTGCGTTCTGGTGACAATATAACGGACGTACCACGTGCGTTCGTAGGACGGTTAAATTCTACAATTTACTCCAAACATTTATTAAATAACTGGAGGACGTAAAATTAAAAAAAAAACATTGAGGAGGTGATTATAGGTCACCCTTCCTATGATCTGACAGAATTCGAGGGCCATGACTTTCCAAACATCGTACCCATTTAAATGAGAGTTTTATATACATAAATTTATGGATCCGTTGTCTAACTATATTACTTTAATATTACATAAAGCAACAGTAATAAGGACCGTTTACTCAAAGTGATACATGAGCCTTTTTCTCAATATTGCCTTTTGACGGATTTGGTTGAGCCGGAGGTAATAGTAGAAAGAAATTTTCTCAAAACAATATATTTCCTATAGTTTTAGCATCAACAAACGAAATTTGTCAAAGCGATACATCAAACGGTTATGAGAATGATATATTCATATTCATATTCATTTTATTAGTATACTGGTATACAAGTCAGATACAGATTAGCAAACATTCATACATATTAGCAAACAAACATTTTTTTTCTATCGCAAAGAAAAGATAAAAAAAACAAAACAAAACGAAGGAAAAAACACAATAATAATGTAAAAAGAAGAAATACATGACAAAATGTAAAGAGATCATTAAATATTTTTGCCACCAAAGCATTTTAGACTACACTCGAGTAATATTCCTCCAGTGAGTAAAACGCCTTATCTGTAAGGTATCTCTTAAGGCGTCTCTTAAACACGTCAAGAGATTGCGCCTGCCTAATGTGCTCGCTGAGTTTGTTGTAAACCGCTGGGCCGGCGATATAGGCTAGCCTCTCCGACTTGGATAATGCATGACTTACCGAACGTAGCATGCTACGGGATCTTGTTGGATACTGATGATGCACACCATTCACTTCAAAATCGGCTAGATTTCTGCGAACGAACAGCGCTACTTCCATTATATAAATAGACGGCAGCGTCATGATGCAGAGATCTCTAAACAGAGGCCTAGCTGGCGTATCAAGCGCCACACGCGCTATTGTGCGGACTGCACGCTTTTGCATAACGAAAGCCCTGCTGCTATATATATATATATATATATATATATGTATATATATATATATATATATATATATATATATATATATATATATATATATATATATATATATATATATATATATATATATATATATATATATATATATATATATATATATATATATATATATATATATATATATATATATATATATATATATATATATATATATATATATATATATATATATATATATATATATATATATATATATATATATATATGCTGCTATGCCAATATAATGCAGGTCTGGAGAACTGGACACGTATTCTTTTAGTTTGATAAGAGTCCTGGAGTGGAAGAAAGAGTTTGTTTTGACCCGTTGACGATGATTCGCGATAGTTAAACAAAAGAAAAATCCGAATATAACTCTTCGATTCCTGTTGTAGTGCGTGAAAAAAAAACAGGACACCGAAACATAATGATAATCATCTAAACCAGTGGTTCTCAAAGTGGGCGACAACGCACCCTTGTGGGCGCTGGTAACTTAGAGGGGGGCGGTAAGGGGCCCAGAAAAAATGGGGGGCGTTGAAGTGGTTTAGGCGGGCTATGGCTGAATTGTAATTTCATCTACTTAATATATTAAAAGTCACTGAAACCACAAAATTATCGCTTACTTGACAGACCTGTATAAATTGTTTAATGATATAAATCTCCAACTTCAAGGTGATGACTTGAACTTAATTAAAACAAAAAATGTCATTGCTGCTTTCGTAGCCAAACTGTACTTACACAAGATATATCGGCAAACGTGAGTTCTATAATTTTCCCAATTTGTCAGTATCCTGCAACAATGACGACTTGTTTGCCTACTGATTTGGAAAACTTCCACAGTGTTTTTATAGAACGATTCCAGAGCATTTTGAAACTGGAAATACTAGACTGGGTGTTAGATCCTTTTTCAAACGTCAACACAGCAATATCATCCTATCTGGAAGAAGAACTTATAAAACTGACAACGAACAAGGAAATAAAATCAAATTAAAGAAATGGCTACCAAGAATTTTGGCTACAAAAGCAAATCACTCAATTATACCCTGGATTGTGGTCGATCGTTAAAAGATTTTTGATAGCATTCCCATCGTCATATTTGTGTGAACATAGATTTAGTGCTGTGGCAACGCTGCTTACTAAAAAGAGAAATAGTTTGCATGTTACCGAACGCGGCGACTTGCGGCTGTTTTTGAGTTAATTCGAACCTGATGTCAACAAACTTGTAAAAAATCATCAGATTCATCCTTCACATTAGGTTACTTTTAAAATTAAAATTGATTATGTTTGTTATAATTTGAATAAAAGATACTCTTAATATTATAAAGTTGCGTTTTAATTGCGGTTTAATTGTCATTGTGGGTTGAAAATGGGGGGCGCTGAAAAATATTTGATTTTCAAAGTGGGCGGTAGACGAAATAAGTTTGAGAACCACTGATCTAAACAAATACACAGATGATGCAACAAGGAGATCCAGATATCGCTTGTGGCCACTAGGATGATGTGTATCCAGCCAGAAAGAAGTAAATATATATAAAAGAATAAAAAAAAATGGCTGCCGTTACAGAAAGTAAACCATTGTATTTATAATATTTTTTTACGGTTTTTTTAATGAAATATTTGTGGTTTATGTATTTATCCATATAGAAAGATGTATATTTCCGGAATGTACTCAATCAGACCTTTCATTTGACAATAAACACGAGGCCGCTGAGCACGATGCGCCATACAGCAGTAGGTAAAGCATTGTTATATTGTTTATTAGCGATTTTCTACCTACCGCTAGATGGCACAGTGCGCTCAAACGCTTGCCAAACTTAAAATCCACATAATTAAACCTACATAAACAGTTGAACCTACATAATTTCAATGCAATACTTTCTTTAAAATAATTGAATAAAACGAATAATAGCTGTTTACTCCTTTAATTTAAAACATTTTACATGAAACTAAATTTATTCACTACATAATAATAAAAATAACTCAATCACTGTCACAATTTTGGCATATAAAATATGGACCAGATCCAGGAATGCATTTGGTATGAGCACATTGCCTTCGCATGGAAAGCTGTCTGAAAAAACGTCGACTCAAATAAAGTATTCTTCGTCTTAAGTCTCATCATCAGAAGATTTCTTAGAGCACAAAATCGTTTTACTCACCGTCATTTCCTTTTTTTTGCATTTTTGTGGACGTGATCTTTGCAGATCTTTTTGTGTGAAGCGATCTTTAGGAAGCGGTCTCACAACATCTTCCGCAGCCTCTTTTAGGTGTTCTTTCGAGATATTAGCCCTTTCAGTTTTCCTTTTGTATACCCTCATTCTAATAAAAATATAAGGAACATGTAAATAATTTAAAAAAAAGCCTGGGTCAATTGAGCCATGCTCAAGTGACCCCATTTGTTTTGGCTCAACTGTTCCCCGATTATTTTATGTTTTTACGATTTATCCTAAATATGTCAAATATAACACATCATTGACATTGTAATTGCTTAATACATTTATTGTGTAGTCAAAATAAACATTCTCTGTAGCCGTACCAGCAAGGTATTGTGCGTGAGACCAAAAATGTGACGGAATCGAACGCTATTGGCTAAATCAAATTCAACTTTCTCTTGAGACAGGCGAGGGGTGAAACGAAGCAGGAGACGTCTATGGTAGGGGTATTTTTTAGCGCCCTCTATGAGTACAAGGCTAACTACTTGATTACGCGCGACCACCGCGTAGAATTGGCGCTGTCGTCGCCCACTCGTCATTGCGACATGTGACGTCGTCATTGCGACATGCGCTCGCAACCTAAGGTCGCGGCCGGCGCCGCTGTGGAAGCAGTTTTAATATTAGAATATTTTCCTTCCAAAAATTCTTGCAAATAATAATATTATGTAGAAACTTATATAGATAACTTTTAGGTATTCGATCCTCTCAGGAACGAATTACATAATAATAAGATTGTATCTATTTCTTCTAGATACCCCTTCAGAATAGGAATATTTAGGCAAGTTCTGTAATTTATTATCATATCGAAGGTTAAAAGGTGGTATAGGCGACATAAACCGAATTTCCCACGAGAGCAGTTTAAAGTTTGAAATTGCATAAAAATGGAGTTAACTTTTTTATTTATTGTCATATCGTGAAAATGGAAACAGGTCTAGAATCAGGAAAAATAAAAGCATTAATTGGCACACTTACTTATTTATTTACACGTTGTTTTATGTGGCTCTATGTCGCTTAGATCAATTGATCTCATTTTCCGTATGAGGTAATAAGGCATAAGTTACATTTACACAGAAAAAAAAGAAGAGTATAGAAAACTAACCTACATTTGATATCCTCATACCAAGAGGCAATAGGGCATGTCACATGACTGTAGAATAACTTAAATGGGTAAATAAGGACAAGTGGGTAAAGAAGGACATTCACATCATTATGCCAGAAGGTAATGGAGCATAAGAAATAGTGCTTAGCAAAAACATCGTGAGGATAACCAACAAAAAAAAATATTTTTAATTTTATATAATTAATTTTCATATAATGGAGAATGTTACTGGGTCTGCAAATTCGCTTGCAACTTCGTCATATTAGAGCTTTTATTTACACAAATACATTAGTTTTTGTTTCATTCAAAAATACCAAGTAGCTTTTGTTTTGCACGCATTTAAAACTCCCGTAAATATCGAACCCGGCGCTCGGGCGGCCGGCTACTGTGTGACGTCATTTTCCAACACTCCGATCGCTCGCGCGCTCTTGTTACTAGAGTACTGCCGGCTGTCAGCGGTTGAAGTATGTATTTTGCTCTGAATTAACGAACTCTACTCGTCAGTGGATTTCATTTTGTTTTGTTTCGTCCGTGCATTATACCTACTGTTACGTTCATAGAGTGTATTCAATTAATAAAGTGCAGTGCAATGGACGAAGGATTTGAAAAAGGGCAATCGTATAATCTACCTAAAATAGATGGATTTATAGTAGTCCATTATTTTTCGAATAATAGTGTTTTTTTGCCGCCGAAATGCAAGGAGTAATAATGCAAATGTAAGTAATTATACCCGTCGGCCGCCTGACAGCTATTTTGAAAATCTAATTTAACGATACCATATAATAACCAATTTCGCAAACGCGGCGCAAGTACCAAATCTTTTAAGTTTTGTGTAATATATAAATAGTGAAATGTTAATAGCCACATACCTAATTATTCTTTTTAATAAAATTTAACTAAATAATTTAACTTATTGCGAATACAGTGAATCGAACAGATGTACAAAACGTTTTTTTATGCCACGAATAAAATAGGTGAATCGCCTTTTTAATATCGTGAATCGTCTTTTTTGTTTGTTACCTATCGGCAAGAGAGATGATGCTATTGGTTACGTGCAAATTAAACGAGCAGGTGATATTTGTAAAGTTAAATGTAGAATCGCACCAGAACATCGCGTACGTGCAAAACCATATCATTGCAGTTTAGCTTGCGATGAAAAGGACGAAGACATTTTGAATTTAGCCTGCGAAGATTGTGCCGCCAGCAAAGGTGGCTGTAAACATGGCGTAACATTTTTAATGTGGTTAAATCATCGAAGCGAGGAGACTTCGACAATTTCTATTAAGTGTTATTGGAAAAAATCTAAGATCTCAGGTATCGGTACTACACTGAACGTGATTGAGGCTAAACATTTTGGTACAACACGTTAAGTCGAGCAGAATGAAAATGATTTTTTCGACAAAGTAATATTAAAACTTCGTGAGCTTCAAATACAGTGCTCGCTCGCACAGTATGTATGTGAAATAAAGAAGTAAAATAGGTGTATATCCATTACCTAATTAATCATTTTAAAAAAACGGTGTGGATTTTGATGTCGAGAGTTTTATGACATTTTGTAAAATAGAAATGACGGAATTAAGATGTCTTCAAGTAAAAAAATGGGCTACAATATCCCAATCACATTCTAATTTTTGATTTGAGCAGCGCTTCGGATAAATAACAGCCTCAAAAATGACAAAAAAAACTAAGCTACATTTGATATCATCATACTAAGAGGTAATAGGGCATAAGTCATATGACTGTAGAATAACTTAAAGAAGGTTAAGTGACGATTCACATCATTATGCCAGAGGAGCATAAGAAACAGTGCTTAGCAAAAACATCGTGAGGATAACCAACAAAAAAAAAAGGAGGTACGCTAATTACTTATTTTTACACACATAAAAATCATTTGCAGAGCAATCGTTATGTTATATTGTAGTGGATGCTACAGAACAACATCAAACAACTTTTTTTTGGCACACACAATCATCACGAAATAGTTTTATAGATAAGTTGACTATTGGTCAATATTATCTTCGATGTCAGTTTGCGGCAAAGTGTCATTCACCATTTTGTTGAATATTAAAGCTAAATACTCTGCCTGACACTGTTGAGTTATAACTTGATCTGAGCAAAGCTTCAATAAATCTTTGTGTTTATTCTCAGTAATTGGCAGTGGTGTATATAGGATAGCAGTCCGGTAAGTCAAGAAACTTTGTTTTGGACGCGACTTCAATACGGGATACATGTTTTTATTATTATTATTTAAGAAACACACACACAACAATTTATTGTGTAATTTTTAAGTACATTTTTTCTAGGATCTACTTCCCACGTCAACGCCGGCAACAAGTGATTAGTTACAATTATTCTGATTATAAGCCGTGGTAACTATTGACTTCAAGCAGTGAAACTATTGCAATTTTATATTATAATTCTGGTAGAAAGTTCGATAATCATACGCATATTACTATTATTCTTACAGCAATGTGTTCCAATTTCAGATAAAAAGGCCGGTAAACGTTCACCTAATATTATTTTTACAACAAGGAGTTGCTTAGGACACTTACTATTCCAATTACGCTCTTCCTACTAGTCTTGACTTACTTTCTTCTCTTACTACTACTACTAGTTTATACTTACTACTACTACTACTACTAATCTTTACCTTACCTTTCCTACTAGTCCTACTAGTCTTTTTCTTACTAGCCTTTTCAAAATAGTATGACCACATTTTGTCAATGAATAACAAGACCGTATCATCAGTGAAACATACCACTTTTGTCATATGACTGTAAAATAAAAGAAAAAATAATTTCTGCCACAGTTAGTCACGTAACTGCAAAACAATATCGTCAGTTTGGGAAAAATCGAAAAAATATTGAAAATCATAACGCCGATACCATCAAAAAACGCTAAACATACATGGGAGTGTTTCAGAAAGGCCTCGGCGTGCTCAAAAATGTAAGCACCTATACTGCATTAATGTGTAGTTCAAGGCCCTACATTTTATGCATTTGCTATACAGAATATAGAATAAACACGTATATGTAATAGAAATCCTAAAGAAATTTAATTACCGTGGCATTTTAATGTATATCGCTGCAGTTAATTTATGTACGGTCAACCATTCGAGCCCTCTTTGTGCTAAAAATATAAAAAACGGGTTTTATACCACTAAATTAAAAAACATCGCTGGAATTTTCATGCTAGGTTGCTACTTGAGAAGCCCTGCCGCCTGTCGCCACAGCTGTCGCCTGACTAGATGCGCCGCGTCGATGGATTGAAATTATTAAAATTCGCTACATTGAAACTCATCGTTTCGATTCTATCAGCCCAAATACATATTTTGAATGCATTATTGGATGCTAATGAATATTTCTTCCCCATGTTTTGTGATCGATTCCAAGTTAGCACCTTTTTGCAAAATAATATCTTGAAATAGATCGCGTTAAATTGTAAAAAAAAGCGACGTGGAGCCTAAAGCAATACCGGCAGGGTATGCGGCCCCGCAAGGACTGGACTTGCCAAGGGAATGTCGAGCGGGGCGCTTTACATGGAAGGACTATTTTTGCTTGTGCAGCATACCATTTTACTAAAATTGCGCTTGACAAAAAAATATTTTTTTGTTTTTTTGGAAGATTGTAATGGAAAAAGTAAAATAATTAAAAATAAAGCAATGTTAAATTTTGAACATTTACTTCGTACTCATTACCAACATGGTTTCAAGTTGCTAACCCTTATAGATTCCAAGAAAAATGCTATTTACAAAAAAGCGATGACTTCAGATTTTATTTATTTTTATTAAGAAAAAAATCAAAACATTGAAATTCGACATCGTAGAACAAAATATTGAAAAAATTCCTACAAGACTCATATTTTTATTATTATTTAAATGTTCGTGGGAGTCACGTAAATTTGATTGCAAAATGTCAGTTTTTCACTGTTTGAGAGAGGTAGTCGCCTTAAGGGCGGAAAATGAAACATGGCATCCGTGCGCACGCAATGAATGCGACTTAGCAACTGGTGCCGCGGCGGATTTGCGAACATGATCTGCCGACTCAGCTGGCATCCCCCAAAATTCCATTACCTATACAGTTTGCAATATAATATGCGTGGTTCATTTGACCCAGTGCTACCCTACTAAAGATTATAATAATATTTCATTTTAAGGAAATACATGCAGTCATTCAAAAGTTCTTAAAATGTTTTATTTATACAGTCCTTACCAGAGAAGAAACAAATCAAATCAAATCATATTTATTTTTAAAAAACCCGTTTAGTGTGTAGAAAACACTGACATGAAATAAACAATTTAAATGTAATGATTAAATAAAGTAACATAAATCCCTAAATTTAGATAACAAATATTGTTTCGTTTGTTTTCTAAACTCAACATCATTATTAATATTTCAAGTTTTTTGGCACCTTGCTATGAAAATTTACGCTTCTTTACATTTTAAAATCAGTTGAAATTACGTTTTTTTCTGTCAATGAAATGAGGTCTAGTTTTAACCCATTTTTTTATCGAACCCACTGTAGGTACCTACATATATTTGTTTTGGGATTCTATATCTTTGCGTTCACCATCCTCCAAGTTAAACGGCTTAACCTACTGACTTAAAGTTTGAAACGTAGACTCCTGGGGAGTCAAATAAGCAGTGTTATAATATAAAAAAATCAAGAATGTTCAAGTGTAAACCTTGAACTTTTAAATGTAAAACTCCTGAGGCCTCAAATAAACAGCGTGATTTATGAAAGGTAAAAAAATATCAAAAGATTTTCAGTTCAAAAAAGAAAAAGCGACAAACGAATAACAAATCTAATATAGTGAAATTGAGTTATGTGTAAATTTTCTTAACATGAACACAGTGTACCTACCGAGAACTGTGACATAAAACCAAGTATTTTCAGGCATATCGGAACGCACCGTTTTTTTTTTAGAATCATCTTATATAAATTATGATGGAAGGTCACGCAGTCACGCTTGTGCTCTGTGATTTTCTATGGAATGACGTTGCCTCATTGGTCGGTTATTTTCGTGAAAAAGGCGGGCGACGCGACGTTGCCGCTCCGCAATAATAATAAGCAAAGGTCAAGCGGCCAGCGGGCGGCCGGCAGGCACATTTTATGGCTGTGCGAGTATGTTATTGTTATCGGCCAGTGAACATTTTGTTAGGTATACATACACACATAGGTCTGCGTCAACTATGAGCTGTAAAAAGCTCTAACCCAGATTTAAATCGTGAGCTGGCAACACTGTGGGCTCCAGTGGGTAGGCGTGTAGCCGTATATTATTTGCAGTACCTGGATTTGCAGCATCGTCATTCATATTCATTTCCGGATTCGACTGCAATCGTGTCCTAGATATTATTACGCTCTAAGTATGGTAGTATTTTTTTAATTTTTAACACTTCTTTGGACGTGGAGTCTGAGACACTCCTACTCGTATATCGAACAAAACGATATAAAAGCAAATTGAAGTCAGTTTTACAGGAGAGGCGAAAACCTAAATAGCATTCATCCATTTGTTTATTTGTATATCTTGTGTTTTTAGTTGATACCTTGGCTGATTTGTATAAGATCAAGCATTCGCAAGTAGGTAACTTTCCAATACAAGAATGGGACATACTATTTTGTTTCGTTTAGATCGTTTTAACCGAAACCGGAATATTTAGATCGCTTTGATAGCAACTGTTATAAAATTAAAACAGGAAATTAAAATTAAAACAGTTAGGCTATTTCTTTATTTGTTATATTTCTACATCGTTAATCTTATTCTGTTAAATCCTTAATTAATGAATATGTCAATTTTTCCTTAAATAATGAGTAGATTAATCTTAGAACCGGCGCCGGTGCCGTAACCGTACCAGATGACATTTTTTTTCACCATTTACCGACACCAAACCAATTTGCACAGTAACTCACTTACTGCCGAAGCTCAAATATCAATGTTGACATATGTAAATTGGGGATACCACAATATAAACAAGAAAAGGTGATAAAATATATATTTAGACCGTTTTGGAAAAAAATATATATTTACGGGCTATGATTTATTTAGAGATTTAGGTAATTTTGAAAGAATTTAATTTTAATTTCCAATAATCAACCATTTTCGACGATATTGGTAATTTCTGCCTATTTTTTCTTAGGTTTTTAGATCGTTTTGGTAGTAAATAGTTTTACCAATCGATAGAACGGCCCAAGGCATTCCGATTTAAAGAAAACATGTTTGGGTTCAGAACCGATTTATATCGTTATGTTCGCCGACTCTTCATATTCAAACACAACATTTTATGAGAAAATGATTTCGAATCGCATCGAAACTATACCCTTATCAAGTTATAAGGTTCTTATAATAGGAAAAATGTGTATAATAATCAACTGTTATTATTAAAAGTAAAGAATTATGAAACATCAATAATTATTGCTCTTTTCATGCTAAATATAGCATGATTAAGATTAAGATAGATTAAGCCAATAGGCTTAATCTTTGCTTTACGCAATTTGAAGCATCTAAACGTATTAATAGAACAGTTTTTTTTATCACAAATTCTAATTAATTATATTGGGAATAAAGCCACTTCCGAAATAAAAAATCAAAAAATCCTAACAAAAGACGTATGCCTATAGGTACATGGTGAGTTTTTTTAAATTAGTGACATTTTTCTAGCGGGTGAATCAGTACGACGAAGTAAGCAACTTTTGTTAAAACTTTTTGGGAAAAACAAATAAAAATATTTTTTTGTGGTAAATTTGAAATATTGAAGAAAAGTTTGAGAAGCGTTGAGCGCGCTGCGCCATCTAGCGGTAGGAAAAATTTATTTATTTGTTTCAAACATAATTATAAAACACATAAAAATGGTCATACTAAGTAACGGTGCGAAGAAACAACGGTCCACATTCACATGACCATGCTCAGCGTATACCCAACTAGGCCAAATATAGCCTGTATCTGGGCATACGACTTATTTTCTGACTTAGATGGAGAAGCCTAACTGACGTAGGCACTCATATAGATATATATATATACATACACACATACATATACATACATACACAAATATATAAATATAATGATCTAAATATATTATAGTATTATTCTTTTGCATTATATTACAATATCGTACATTTTGTTTAATATCTTATATCATATTATATAGTATAATAGTAAAGTTATGCAGAAATATATATATATATATATATATATATATATATATATATATATATATATATATATATATATATATATATATATATATATATATATATATATATATATATATATATATATATATATATATATATATATATATATATATATATATATATATATATATATATATATATATATATATATATATATATATATATATATATATATATATATATATATATATATATATATATATATATATATATATATATATATATATATATATATATATATATATATATATATATATATTTTAAAGATATGACTTGCAGAAGTTTGTTCTCTGTCCTTGAACGACCTATGTCGTCAAGAAGCCATTTTTTAATATATTTTTTAATAAAATGGTATTTTCTATTTCCTTTATTTTGTCATCAAGATGGTTGAATATTTTAGGTGCTATATAGTTGAATTGTCCTTGGGTAAATGAAGAATTAACTCGGGGAACGGCATAATTCAGACCTGCAGATGCTCTTGTAGTTCGGTGTTGCTGGCTTCGTGGTCGTTTATCTGAGGTTTTATGGAAAAACATGAGTGACTGTTTCACAAACAGCTGGCGTATATCTAACACCTTACTTTCTTTGAATAGCATGTTGGAATCATATCGTGGGGGTCTTCTATTGATTACCCTCAACAAAAGCTTTTGGGCTTTCACTAGATGATCCAAGATAGATTTTGCACATGCTCCCCAAGCTATTATTCCGTGTACCCATAAACCCTGACACAGGGCCAACCATATTTAAGGAGTTCTTAGAAAGGACGTTGCGTAATTCTCTAAAGATGAAAACTAGTTTCCGAGACCTCGAAGAGAGTTGTATTAATATAATATATCGCTAATAAACAATATTAGCGATTTGTTACCTACTGATAGATAGCGTATCTTGCTCAACGCTTTTTAAACTATTTTTCAAATAATAAAAAAAAAAAAAAGCATTTTGAAAAGTTTTTTTTAAATCGAAAGTTGCTTAAGTAGTTTGTCGTACTGATTCACCCTCTACAACGATGTCACTAATTAATAACTCACCCTGGATGTAAATTATTGGTAGTCATTGCCGAGACGAGAACATTGTAGAAACACAACACAGGTTTGCTGCATCCACTATAAACGAAGCTGATCATTCTATGCCTTTTTGCGGTACAAATTCTGCATTCTCCTGCAGTTCTGACTCAGATATCAAATAATCCTTCAATATCCCCTTTTTGTACGACTTATCTAAAGATAACAACAACGTATTAAACTCTTCTTCGAAAGATGGATCCTCTACCCGTTATATATTTCTTGCAGGCCGCTTAACCCGTCGGACGCCAACGGTGCCTATAGGCACTATGCATCGTTTGACAGATCCACGCTTAACCGTTTCTGCTGCCCCCCATATATATTATATAAATATATAATATACACGACTAACAAGATTAATTACTAGGTAACAAGAGGGAATGAAAAAAAAAAGATATTGTCAGTATTTATTTACATAATCGACCAAAAATTGCAGCGCAGTTTTTTGGGCGAGAAGGCTGGCTTTCGAGCGGTTAAGTGAACTTTGCGATATTCGTTTTGTTTTGGAACAACCCGCCCTACTGTTTTCTGCTATTATGCCCATGAAAATCTAAGGGGCTCTCTAGGCGATCAATCATGCTTGTCAATCATCGCATTGCCGACTGGGAAGGGATCGTAAACCGCAGGAAATATGCAAATATTTTTTTTTAAATATTTACCAAAAATTCCTTATTTTGTAGTTTATTTAGGGAGTCACGTTAATTAGACGTAATTGATTGATGAATGACGTGACTCCCTGGTATAAAACTACAAAGTTAGGCATTTTTGGTAAATATAAAAAAAAATATTGCATATTTCCTACGGCTTACGATCCCTTCCCAGCGCGTTGCTGCACAAGCACAAGCATGCTTAATCGTCTAGAGAGCCCATAAAACAAACAATAGACATTATCATAAAAATATATTATGTGGCAACAAGGGACACATTAAATATATAGCTAAAGCAGTATAGAAAATAGGCCTATCTGTTAAATAAACACCTACTCTCAATTGGAGCACTAGGATTATCACTCTATTTTTTTGGAAAAAAAATGTTTTTTATTATTAATGAAAACATTTATTTAGCTTCTATAATGATTAAATATTATAATGAATTAACAAGTTTACAAATAAAATTATGTAAAAACATCAATATTTTAAGAGATTTTTATTCTTTGTTATTATACATTGATTTATTTTTAATTGCACATCAAAAAACTTATCAGCTATCAATTTATACTTATCATTTAAATAATTTTATGTATCAAAAATACTTATTGCACATCAGATTGCAATCGCGGCGGCACTCGCGACTGACAGCATTGCGACAATCGCTTAGGTTATTGTTGAGGCTTGCGTCTGTGTGAGTGAGTTCGGTCCACTTCCACACTGCTTTAGCTATATGGGAGCTAACGGGCCCATGATGAGGTGGCCACGATGACCCATGTGTTCAGGGTCGGTCACACTCACGGGTCAACACCCATCCGATGGCCTCCACGCATGGGGTGCGAACCTGGGTAGGACACTGGGTCAACCAGTCTCCCCTGGGAATCAAACCTCTGGCGCTCCTGGACGGTCTGCGCACCGAGCGGCGCAAGCCAATCGATTGTGCTCTCCGACTAACAATCGGGGGAGTCTGGGAACTGTATTGTTTCCTATAGAGCGGGGGTGGTTGCCTACCTTACGGCGACTGCTCTTGAAATGACCATTGGCCATCCGATCCCGGTTCAGAGTCGGGCAAAGGACGCCTTGGTCCGCGACAGATTCGGTGTACACCGTTTCACCGCTTCGTAAGGGAGAGGACCGCGCAAGCGACCTCGAACTCGGAACCAATCGAGAAACCGTAGAAATCTGGTCACAATTGGAAGCAAGGGCGCGAGTGTCGGCCCGCCAGGTAACATTACTGGCTATCTCGCGAAAAGGCGTTGGTCTCTTGCGGGTTGTGGCGTAGCTAGACGTCGGATTTGTAATGTCCAAAGTCTTCTACGCTCACTGCACGGTCGATAGAACGATGAATCGTTAAAACGTCCTTCGGTGACGGGTTCGCCCGTTGTGGTTGACATCTCAATATGCTTTAGCTATATGGGTGCTAATGGGCCCTTGCTGAGTTGGCCACGAAGACCCATTCTGTTCAGAGTTGGTCACACTCACGGGTCAACACCCATCCGGCGGCCTCTACGCATGAAGTGCGAGCCCGGGCAGGACAATGGCGTTAGGGCTAGTTTCCCCTAGGAATCAACCTTCTGGCGCTCCTGGACGGTCTGCACACCGTGCGGCGTAAACTAATCGACTGTGCACTCCGACTAACAGTCGGGGGAGTCTGGAAGCAGTACTGTTTCCTATAGAGCGGGGGTGGTTGCGGACCTTGCGGCGACTGCTCTTGAAACGATCCTGGGTGAACAGCCGGGCAAAGTATGCCGTGGTCCGCGATAGATTCGGTGCACACCGTCTCGCCGTCTCGCTTCGTAAGGGAGAGGACCGCGAAAGCGACCTCGAACTCGAAACCAATCGAGAGACCGGAGTAATTTGGTCACAATTTGAAGTGAGGGCGTGAGTGTGAGCCCGCTAGGTAACCCACCTAGTTATCTCGCGGCCTCTTACGGGCATGTGGCAGAGCTTGACGGTGTACTGTTTTGCGTTCACCTCACGGTGGATAGAACGACTAATCATTGAAACTTTCCGAGGTGACGGGTTCGCCCGTTGTAGTTGACAACTCTATTTGCTTTAGCTATATATTTACTTTGCAAGGGACGTGTAGTATGACAGACTCCGGCTCAAGAGTCAAGTATCAAGCGACCCAATCTCCTCCCTTTATGGTCCATTCGCTACAAACTGAAGCTACTGCGACGCTCTGAAGCGGGGAGCGAGGGGTAAATGTGCGAATTAAAAAACCGAGAATCTTGCTGAGCCTGTGGGTCTCCACGTCCATACCATACCCGTACGGAGCATGAAGAAACATAAAATCGAGTAATGAAGGTTCAACAAAATTCATTGTAATTCTACAAAATTACGATTGGAACATCATTATTCTTCATAAAACCACGATACCATCACAGTAATTTTGAAAGAAATCGGATATTTCTCTTAGTGCAGTTTGCCGCCTACCCGCAGATGGCGTTTGGCAGCACTTCAGTCATAGTAAAATAACATCAGTAGGACATCTCGAGCCCGTTTTCGAAATAAGTACCTACGCTTCGCCGAAACACCAGATTTTCCACAACAAACACACAATTGACAAGTTGTGATCCCATTAAAGCAGAAATGCAATTGTTTATAATTATTATGTACGTTTATGTATTTTTGGTTGATAGATCAAGAGTCGGTTCCCAAAATTGTACTGTAACAGAATATATGAGTTAGTGCTGACTTTGTGTGACAGCATTCATCACTTGTTGCATGTGTTCAAAATATCCTCATTTTAGTAAGTTAACAAAAACTCATCTACCTACCTACCTATGAACCAACTTACCTAGACACATACTTACCTACACAAATGAACAATAAAAGTTACCTCGTAAATGCAATTTCGTAACGTAAATACTCATAAATGTAATTTCTGATAGGTTGCATTACAGCCTGCACAGAAAACATTCCACTTTTGTATACTTAGCTGTCGCGCGACAGCCCTGACTGGCTAGCACTGACGCGACCAAGAATCTATGTAGTGGTAGCGTACGGACGAAGGGCGCTTAATGAGTGCGAAATCGGTGCTTACTATGGAGAATGGAGATGTTATACTGCTTATTTTACTATGCTTCAGTATACCCTGAACAATAGCAGTTGCAACATCGCCGAAACAGCGGGTGTTATAAATTTCACGTGGTGTATTCGTCTTAATCTTATTTATTTTAGAAAGACTGATTTTGAATAAGAAATTATGGCTGTGAAATAACATTTATTTTAATTTGTTAGAGTCGCGAATTGGCAAGTATAAAGAAACGTCCTATAATAATAATAATAATAATAATACAAGAGGCCCCATCATCGAATATTGTGTTATTCCGAATAAACATCTCGAATGTCTTTGCTGCCGTCTTTCCAATACGCGGCGCGGCGCATTCGTGTCTTAGTTTTTGCTGCGGGGTCAGAAGTTTATCAAAGTGCTGTATTTTATTTTTGAACCGATCCCCATGCTGAACATTAATAATTATTATATTGACGGCATTCTGCTTCGTAACCGAACATAATTAAAGTGAAAACGTAGCAATAATATCGACCATTTATTCATTCCTACAATGTATCTACATTTTGCAATAATCAAGATGGAGTCTAATGAGAGCGAACCTATTTATATATCATACTCATTACAAATTTAGTAATCATAACATTACATTACATTATATTTTCGTCGTGTCTAATTGACGGCTGAAAGTCGTTCTTGGACTTTTTATGTTTTATGTAGTAAGTCTCGTTATTACTCTTTGCTTAGCATACATAGGTAGTCAATAATTTAGCTATTAGATTGTAAAAAATAATAATGTCCGCATCTTTCATAATAATTACAAATTATCGCGAAAATTATGTTTAGCAATGACAACGTTACATTATAAATAGGATAGAAAACGAATTTACCCCGTGAAATTTGTAGCACTCGACGTTTCGGTGACGTTGCAGCCGCCGTTGTCTAGGGTAGACGATCCGGGAAGCCATTGAAATAAGAAGAACCCCGAACTTCAATATAGACGACGGCTACAAACTCTCTTCTACGTGGAACCATCTTCTTAAAATGTTCCCGCCGCCGAACGCCGAACGCAAAGACGCAAAACAGGATACAGTGAGTGTTGTGTGCAAGACGAATTTTCAAAATTCCAGCGCTCCGAGCCCGGCCCCCCACCACCGTTATAACCTACGCAGTGGCGGCAGCGGTATGCGACCTGCCCGCAAAACAACGGACTGACAGCTCTTCAGTCTACCCTAGACAACGGCGGCTGCAACGTCACCGAAACGTCGGGTGCTACAAATTTCACGCGGTAAATTCGTTTTCTATCCTATTTATAATGTCAAAGCAACCGCGATAGTCTTCGATTTTATAACGTTACATTACATTACATTTTCGTATTGTTTAATTGATGGTTATAAACCATTTTTGGCAGTGTCAAAATATTTGCGTTAGATAGAAAAGCTCATTACTATTCTTTACTTAGCGTACATATCTAGAGTAAGGGGCCGTCCACTTATTACGTAATCACCGAGGGGGGAGAGGGTTTAGAGCTGAGGCTTACGCTTGATTACGCGGATTACGTGCCCGTCCTGATTACGTAATCAACTGGTCATGTCATCGCATTTTTTATGGTCTAAACCTGCACGGAAATACCGTAGATTACACGAAAATATCGAAGATTGGGATCTGTAAAATAAACCAAAGAGTTTGAAATTTTGTAATTTCTTTGAATGAATAAAGTACATTTTTAAAAGCCTTCTAAAATGTTTTTCTACTTACCCACTTCAAACACTTTAGAAGCGCTGGGTTCACGATTCTTTACATTATTCGCAAATTCGGTTGATTACGTAATGTTGCAGAATGCCGAATTGAGCAGGCCCGTAACGCATTTCGAAAAATGGAGAAAATCCTTTGTGACCGTAATTTGAGCCTTAATCTACGCACGCGTATAGCAAAATGCTACGTATTCTCCGTCCTCCTATATGGAGCTGAGGTCTGGACACTCACAGAAAGGATGGCCAAGCGCCTTGAAGCGTTTGAGATGTGGGTGTATTGGAGAATGCTTAAAATATCGTGGGTCCAGAAGGTTCGAAATACAACAGTCCTTCAAAGACTGAATAAAAAAGGGACGGAGGTACCCAAAACCGTAAAGAGACGCAAGCTCGAATACTTCGGCCACATAATGCCCAACCCCAAATACGAACTACTACAAATAAAAACCCAGGGGAAACTTCAAGGCAAGAGGAGGCCTGGGCAGCCAATGACAACATGGCTGCAAAATCTACGCCATTGGTTCCATCTGAGCACTGGCGCATTGTTCCGTGTGGCGGTCTCCAAGACTGAAGATAATTGCCAACCTTCGTTAGGAGACGGCACTACAAGAAGAAGACGTAATCTTGGGGGAGGGGAGGGAGGGACGGGGGGTCAGGCCGCTGATTACGTCGGTTGACATGGGGGAGGGGGGCGGTCGAAAATGCCAAAAACGTGATTACGTAGTATGTGCCCCTAAGTGGACATAATATACAATTACAATGTCATAGACGAAAATCCAGTAGCATAAAACTGATAAAATGTTATGCCAGAAACTGTTGCCAGTGATCCTATTTTAATGTCGCCTAACTAGGTAGTAGCCTGTCCTAAGGCGGACATTGATTGATCGATTAATTGATTGATTGATTTATTGATTGATTGATTGATAATTGATGATGATTGATTGATTGATTGAACGTATTATATATTACTATGTTACGAAAAGTTATTTAATTTTAAAATATTTGCTTAGATGTTTAAATAGGCGCTAACATAAAAAAAATATGAAAACATAACGCTTTTTGTTAACTCCATCAAATTGTCGCCCGGGCTTTAAATAAGATCGATTCTTAAGGAGTAGTAGTAGTAGTAGATGAAGTGGGGGGCTTGTTTCCAGCCCTTGATGTCACCTAGATCTGTAAGGTCTTTTGTAACTACCCACTGTGTGGTTAGGTCAATTGTCAGCTAGTAGCCCGGTACTTCTTACCAGACCAAGTAGGTCACTGACCTTCAAGTTGGGCAGATCGCTGGGTTCGAGAAAGGCTCGTCCCAGTAAACTGTGTCTTTTCGCGGCGAGCCCTGGACAGCGGCCAACAATGTGTATGCTGTCTTCCGGTTCCTCGCCACATATTCGGCAATCCTTGCTCTCAGTCAAGCCAAGGTTGAATAGATGAGCTCTAAGGGTCGTGTGTCCGGTGAGGAGACCGATAGTGGTTCTAAGGTTCTTCTTGCTCATGTCAAGTAGGGCCTTGGTTTTCTTCTGTAGTGGTTGCTCCATCATGGCTTTTGCCTGGCGACATCCCTGACTCTGTTTCCAGAAAGCCCGATGTTCCTGCTCCAAGCAGTCCCTGATGATTTTCTTACCTGTAGCGAAGGGGACCCCTACAGCTGGCTCCACTGGGCAATCCAGTGTGCCCAGTTTTGCCAGTCTATCGGCCTCTTCGTTTCCGGGTATGCCTTGGTGACCCGGTATCCATATTAGGGTGATTTTGTTGGATTTTCCCAATTTGTTGAGCTCCTGCATGCAGTCCCAGACCACAGAAGATTCTGTGGTGGCTTTAGCCAGAGCGTCCAGTGCTGCTCTGCTGTCCGAGCAGATGAGGATTTGTCTGTTTTTTACCTCAAGTCGACTTTGTAGTTTTATGCATTCCAATATGGCAAATACCTCGGCTTGGAAAACCGTAGCGTATTGTCCAAGGGGGATGCTGATTCTGTGGTTGGTTTTGGGTTCGTACACGCCTGCCCCAAAACGTCCATTTGTTCCTGAGCCGTCGGTGAACCAGGCGTCTGCGTTGTGGCTTTGAAGCCACTGCGGATTTTTCCATTCTTCCCTGGTGGGGATTAGGATTTTATAGGATTTCTCTACCGAATTTTTTTTCCGTAGTCGATCCTGGGTCAGAGTGAATGGGCTTTTGTGGAGGAGGTTTAACTCAGGATGATTGTGCCCTCCACGCTTCCACTCGCCCAAACACTTCAGTCTGTATGCTGTAAGTCTGGCGGAGTGGATGATGAGCTTGTCCAGAGGCGGGCAGCAGAGTGCCACCTCTAATCCCGCTGTTGGGGTGGTCTTCATGACGCCAGTTGCAGCCCTCAGGTAGTTACCTTGAAGGCTTTTAAGCATTTTTACTGTCTCAAGCTTTTTCACCCTGGACCACCAGACTATTGCAGCATAGGTTATAGTCTAGGCAGCAGTACTGCCCTATAGAGCCATAAGGCGACCCTGGGTTTGAACCCCCAGGTTTTTCCCATGACTCTTTTGCACGTCCACAACGAGGCATAGAAGGTTGTTCTCTTGCGCTCGAGGTGGTGCTTCCAATTGAGCTTTGGGTCTAGATAGACTCCAAGGTATTTGACTACTGTAGCGTATTCTATCTCCTTATCCCAGAGCTTGAGACACTCAACGGGTTCGGGTTTGTATTTTCTGGTGAAAATCATGGCCTTAGTCTTGCTTGGATTAACGGATAGACCTCTGGCCTGGCACCAGTCTTGGGTGGTCTTAAGTGCTTTGTCCATGAGCTCCTTAAGTATTGATAGGAAGTTTCCTCTGACTACTATGGCCACGTCATCAGCGTAGCCGTAGACAGAGAGGCCTAGGTTTTGTAGATCTATTAGGAGTTCGTCTACAACGATGCTCCACAAGAGGGGGGAGATGACTCCACCCTGTGGACAGCCCTTGGCAGGGATTCCCGTGATGGAGGTGTCGCCTTGATAGACGGTCAGATTCCTATTAGATAGCATACTCAATGTCCAGTCAATAATGGTCTCTGGTATTCCTCGTCTGTGCATAGCGTTTTTTATAGTTGCATATGATGTGGTGTCAAATGCTCCTTCGATGTCCAGGAATACTCCCAGAGCGTAACCTTTCGCCGCTAACTGTGTCTCTATTGTGCTCACCAGGTGATGTAGGGCAGTGTCCGTAGATCTGCCCTCCCTATAGGCATACTGAGCATCAGCAAGCGGTTGAAGAGCTAGGTGGTTGTTTTTCAAGTAGCCGTCAACTAGTCTCTCCAGTGATTTCAGGAGAAAGGAGGTGAGGCTAATGGGTCTGTAGTCTTTGGCAAAGATGTGGCCGTTCCTGCCTGCCTTTGGAATGAACGTGACTCTTGCGCTGCTCCAGGCATGAGGGACGTGTCTGAGGGCTATGCTCGCTCTGAGTACCTTTGTTAGAGGGCCCAGCAGCTGGCTTAACCCTTTTTGTAGTAGGACTGGGTATATTCCATCCGGTCCAGGTGATTTGTAGGGGTCGAAGGTGCTCACGGCCCATTCTACTGCTTTTGGATTATCTTGGCTGCAAGGGCCCACTCCCTGGGCTTGTGGAGCCTCTTGGAGTTCTCCCCTGCGGCAATTGGGTGTGGGGATTCCTGCAAGCCCGGAAAGTGTGTTTCCATTAGGAGCTTCAAGGTTTCCTTGGTGTCGCTTGTGTGTCCCCCCTCTGGTCGTTTAAGGCATCCCAGCTGGGGGCGGTTGTTAGAGCTGAGGATCTTGTTGAGCCTGGAGGCTTCGGAAGCTGTTTCCACGCTCTCACAAAAGTCCCTCCAGCTTCTTCGTTTGGCTTTAACAATGGCCTTGTTGTATTCGTTTCGGACGTTTTTGTATTCCTCCCAAAGATGTTGCGAGTTAGTGTTGTGATTTCTCGCCCTATTGAAACACCTTCTCAGCGTAAGCCTGAGCTTGGTCAGCTCTGGGTTCCACCATGGGACCTTTTTTGAGAGGTTTTTTTGTTTCAAAGGGCAATTCTGCTCGTAGGCGTCTATAACGGCATTAGACAGTGATAGTGCAGCTGTTTCTAGTTGCTCTTTGGTGTGGAATCGATTCGGAACCGTGGTGAGCTTGATAGCCAGGTCCCTATCGAATCCTTCCCAGTTGGTATTTCTAGGGTTGCGAGCCCACTGAATTTCCAATGAGTGCCGAAGCGTTAGATGGATCTGCCTATGGTCCGAGCCTGAGGGTTCATCTGAGACCCTCCAGTCTTGAACCAGGTCGGCCACTTCTTTTGTGCAGATCGTGATGTCCAGTACCTCCTGTCTTCTTGAGTCTATGAAGGTAGGTTCTGTTCCTCTGTTGAGGATGGTGAGTTCATTGCCTAGGATAAAGTCGTGCAGGCTTACCCCCCTCGGGTTTATGTTGGAACTACCCCAGCACACGTGGTGGGAGTTCGCATCGCAACCCAGAAGGAGTTGGAGCCCGCGTTGTTTCGCATATGTCACTAGGTTGGTTATATCTTCTTGCGGTGGCAGGTCAGTGGAGTCATAAGGCATGTATGCTGACCCAATGAGTAGATCCACCGTTCTGTCTCCTGTCAAGTTGATTTTTGTTAAAACGACCGTTAGGTCATCGCCGCTGAGTTGTGGCAGAAAAGTGGCTGTGACGCCCTTAGTGACCACGCAGGTCCTGAGTTTCCGAGTCGGTTGGGCCTTATGAATGGTTCCGCAACCTCCTAATCCACTTATAGTATCCCTAACAATCCAAGGTTCTTTGATTAGTGCTATACTTGTCTGCGCCACAGCCATGCTCCTGGTTAATATCGCCGAGGCGCTTTTGCTGTGGTGCAAGTTGATCTGGATTATGGGGACTTTTAGGTGGTTCATTTTGCTGTACCTCCTTCCGTTCCCTCCACTGCGTCCGACTCCTTCCTAGCCTTATTATCGAGCAGCCTTACGGATGCCCGTGCTAGCCCACAGTAGGGTCGGAAGTTGCAGGCCCTGAGAGTAGCCAATGAGGAGTCGCTCACCAGACAGGCGAAGTGGACGCTCGAGGCATCCTTCTACGTGCTCCCCCTAGCGACGGCCCACCCATCAGTCTTCAGACCTGGGTTTTGCCTGTCGAGGAGTAGAAGTACTTTCTCGACAGTGTACTTGGGCTCCTCCACGTGGACCACCACTCGATGGCGTTTGGGCAGCTCATCGACCGGCAGCACACACACGGATTCACCTTGGACGAGTAAGTCCGTGGAAAGGCTTCTGAGCCAGTTCCCCGTCTCCTCATCTGCGCACGAGAAGACGATTGCACCGTCCCTCTCCCAGCTGCCGGTAAAGGATGGTGTTTTAGTGCCAACAGGAATTTCCATGATGGCGTCCACAATCTTGTCCCGGATGGCTTCTATGTCGCCGGCTTCAAGTTTTTTGTCAGGGTAGCCCCTTATTATGAGGGCTAGCCTGAGGAGTCCTTTTGTGGCCTGGGCGTAAGAACCTTGGTCGGAGACTTTCGGTCTTTTCCCTGTCGCCTGATGGGAGGGGCTTGGGGTGTTTGGCCCTTGTCTGGGGCGTTTAGGAGCCCCAGGGGCCTCTGCAGTCCCGTCCTCCGGCTTAGAGTTAGCACTGGAGGCTCGGGGGTTAGCAGTTAGCCCCTCTCTCATCAGTTTTTTGTAGCGACGCCTTGCGGCGCCGTTATATCTAATGCGGGTTTTGGGTGGGCTTTTTGATGGGCCCGCCCCCGCGTTGGGTGCCTCCTGTGGTTCGCTTTGAGACAAAGCCACCCCCTGGAGTGCTTCAATTAAGTTTGTGTTATTTGATAGGTCCATATAAGTTCCCACGAGTGCCGCGGTAGAGCGATATCACCCGGACAGAGCCGCGTATGACCGGGGCTTGGCTTATACCACCCGGAGGACGCCCGGTATCCGGGAGGCACCGTAAGAGACACAACACTCCCTGCGCCATGCAGCCATTAGCACGGTAGCTTACACCTCGGCTTGGAGAGTTGGTCCGCGGTGGGGCCTTCCACACACAGTGTATTAGCCACCACTACCCGAAGAGCACCCGACCTCGGGTATCATCCCTCGAGCCGGGGTCCCTTCGGGCGTTCTCCTATCCGCCACCTGGAGACGCGCCCGGTTGGTGCTCAGCCGCCGGGTTCTTAAGGAGTAAAGTCCAAAAGATTTTTTGAATTGTATGCCATTTTATATGGCTACAACATACCTATTATAGCATTAGCATTTCATGCTTTGTTATTCGATTCGAATTCAACATACTGTCGCCATCTATCGAGCGGTCCCTCGAAATACGTCGGTAAAACAGCCACCTCCCCCACATCTGACATTTCTATTTGTACGTCATTTTACATTCGTCGTTCTAGACTCCAGTATCGATCTTTAAAAACACAGCTCTCTGTCTCTTTCTCGCGTGCATGTAAAAGAGATGCGCACAGTCCTCACTGCGCAATTTTCGTTCCAAGGCTCCGGGATAAGCGAGTTTAAAAACACAGCTCTCTATCTCTCTCTCTCTCGCGCGCATGCGAAAGAGTCGCGCGCAGTCCTTGCTGTGCAATTTTCTATCCACGTCGTGCAGTGTTCGTTTCAATCTTCAAACATTACTGACATTATATGTACGTGATGCTTTTTGTTAACGCTAGATTTTACTACCCATCAAATTGTCGTACCGGGGGTTTTAAATAAAATCAATTCTTAAGGATTAAACTCCAAAAATACCAGGGCTCTTTGTTGAATATTTCTCAACATAGCTTAATACAGTTCTGTCTGTCAATTGAATATTTTAAATACGTCATCAAAGTATGACTCCATATCGGTGACATTATTTTGACGTATAAGGCTCCATGTGATCTGTTAAGCTTGCCCCTCCCCTAACATTATTTTTAGAACGCGGATTAACATCAAGTATTTTTTTATGATGGGGTATATAGCGTATTATTCTTAATTAATGTATTCTTCAAGACTGTTGCGACAAAGAGTGCAGCGCTTCCATAACACAGGATTGCCATAAGTAGGTCGAATGGCTTCGCGCACCCGTGTGCTGAAGAACTCAGATTATATAATAATACTAATATCATTATTGTATTTTTACTCCTCTACATTATGTTCTAATTTGTTTGCTCTACTATTTAATTTCCCTTTAAAATTATGTATTTCAAAGTTTTTGTTATCTTCTCCGTGTCTTTTTATCTCTAATTAAGGTCGTGTCTCCAATTAAGGTCGAAGAATACATTAATTGGTTTATTTATTCAGTGAGGTATTTTTTTTAACATGGCTATAATCCGATAATGTTATCAATTTCCCAGTATTTTTTTTTATAAAATTCACAGTTTACTATATTGGCTTTGTTACCTCCTGATGTCAATACGTCGGTAATGATCACGTGCTGGTATGACACGCGAAAGGACCACGTAAAGTTGCCGATGAGAGAAATATTCACAATTCGCCGTTTTCGTTATCTTAGCGCATTGCATATGCTTTCAACGTCAATAACTCATTAACCTGTAAAGGACATACTATATCTACATTAGACGCATGAGCTAAAAAAACTCTATAAACGCAATGTCGGCAAGCACTTGATGATACTACTGCTGAGGTAGTAAGTAAGGAATTACATATTGAGGTAAAAATAAAGGAATTACATATTGATGTCTTCCTCCGAATTTAAACCCGTGAGTGCTGGAAAAATCAAAATATGTATTTAGCATCTGAACTAAATAAAGGGACTGGGAGGTTTAGCGGAGCGAAGGGATTTTTTTCCGTGTTTTTGATTACCGACGACCTGATCACAATAGATGCTTCATTTGGAAATTAGACAAAAAAAATGTTTTATTAAAGTTAGTACAGTTATTTATGCCATGACAATATCGTCTTTTTTTAATGTACGATATATGTTATACTTTTAGCTACAATAAGCATACGAAAAAGTTATTGAGATTTATACTTGAATAAAATATATTAAATATTATTTATTTTGTGTAAGAACGAATACAAAGCCAAGGTCAATTAAACATTTTAAAAATTCTTAGCCAATTTTAAATAGTATGCATACAAGCCCATAAACTAGTTAGCTTACAAACTTTAAATACAAAATATGAAAACTATAATACAAAGCAAAATTATGATTGCAGAAAAGATACTCTGAATAAACCACGTAGGGGAAGGGGGCCCAAAGCGGACACCTTAAGAGAAAGGTAATATTATTTTTATTAGGAGTGATCTACGGCAACCTAATTTTTACCTTGAGAAGCTTGATTAGAGGCGTTTGAATAACGTTTGGTAAAAAATGTTAAAACTTAAAAAAAAAAAATAAGGCAAATAACCAAACTCCCACGAATGCCCGCTTTACCCCCCCCCCCCCCCCCCCCTTACCCATCAATTCGGGCGAAGCGTGCTTTTTTCAACACATTTTAATGTTTACCGAATGTCATAGCCGAATGTCATAAAAACAATAAATTTACTGCTGTAAATTTTATGTTACTGCGAGATACTCTAACCAAAATTTCAGAACGGGATTTCCGTCCAACAAGGCGTCTGTGTACCAAATATCCTTTTTCTGATTATGTACCTAATGTTGTAGGCTCTGTGTAATTTCAAGTTCCTAAGTGTAATATTTCGAGATTGAAGTATGACTAGCGCGCCCTCTGGTGAACTGATTTCAACCACAAATCTCTTTTCAGTTCTTGCCATGACCAAATGATGCCTGCATGCCAAATTTAAGCCCAATCGGGTGAAGCGTTTGACACATACACACATACACACACACACACACAGACAGCCAGACAGACAGACACGCAGACAGTCTTTAGACTGAAAATGGTCTTAATCGTCTCGTGGGGTGTCAAAATGTATATATCGTTTACAATACTTTACCTCCTCGTCTGTTAGTAGGCCGGTAGAGTAAAATATATATTACAATTAAAAAGGTTTTTATGCTTGAAATCTTATATTCTACATTTTTTTAAATATCAGTCACCTAAGATATAGTTTTTTTATTTTGTTGCCTGTTAGGTAAGAAAAAGTTACAGCTAACGAAAAGCACTTCGAGGCAGTGGCGTAACAAAAAAAAATTGGCCCCAGTGTAAAATTTAATAAAAGGCCCCTCCCCTTACGTACTTACATTAATTATGCCTTATGATATAATTCCTGTAGGCTAACTACATCAATTTTTCAATTTTTTGTTTCAATTTCAATTTATTTCCAAAAAAAAAGTCTTAACAGATTGTAGAAACTTAATATCTAGGTACATTTAAATTACAGTCTATTAGTCCTTTTTTACAATATCTAAATTTATCACCACGTACATACAGTTGAAACGTACTTTATTATTGCTTTAAGGACATCAAAAAATCATTTTTAGGATGTATTTACTAAAACTACAAATTAAAATAAGAAATGAAAATAATCAAGAAATTAAAATCAGAAAAAGTCAGAATAATTCAAAAATGCTACTTAAAATTGTCAAAAAAAAATGGCCAAAAAAAATTAAAAATCATTTCAAATTAACAAACTCATCGATCGAATAAAAGCTTTGTCTAATAAGAATTATTTAAGTATTTTTTTGAATAAGCTTTCCACTTGAATTGTTTTTAAATTTTCCGATATGGCCCGGAGTATTTTGTGTCTTGCCTTGCTGTGTTTAGTTTAGTACATGGTATAAAAATGTTTAATTTATTATAAGTTGTATCTACTTTATAAACCAGCGTATTCATTTGAGGACATTGTTTCGAACGTGCTGCGAAACAAGTTCTCAAGAACTTCAGCGAGACACGCGGGATCACATAGAAACAGTGTTGTGGCAGAATGTTCCAAACATTTGTTCCTATATTAATACGACTCTTTAATGTTATTATATATACTGAATTATATATCTCTGCCTGTGAATACACAATAATATTCAATAACCTTCGAATGCTGGTGAGAAATAAAACAAAATAATTTACATTTTTCATACTTTATTTTGAGTAGAACTATCAAATGCGAAACTGGTAAAACTAAAAAATAGATACATAAATATTACAAATATACCAATTTTTATTACAAATGAAACATTTTTTAGACATCTGCATATTTAAATTACCTACTTAATGAGTTAAATAAATATTAACATTTGTTAATATTTTTATAAATGTATTTACATTTCTAGAACGGTTTGCCTCTTGATTTGCTCTCCGGAAAATTATCGATCAGGCATTATTTTTTTCGGCTTCCTTAGATTCCTAAAAGAGTTAGATGGAACGTTGATTGTATTGTTGACATACGTTCCATTTTGGGCCCTCGAACCATCGTGGACCCCTGTGCGCCGCATCGGCTGCACCGGCTTAGTTACGCCACTGCATAGAGGCTAATATGAAGTAAGTGGCATAAAATTAGTATTGCTAAAGTTAACCTTAGAGACGTATAAAAATATCTATGTTAAAAAGTAGTACGGATAAAAAGTAGTAGTAGTAGGTAGTAGTGCATATTACAACATTCCGTGGTTCTTTAATTTGCAATAAAAAAATATAATATCGAAAATTGACGAGGTTGCAGGAATTGAGGAATTTACCGTTTAAAGGAATATAGTTCCATGAGTAATAGCGAAACATCACAATATGTAATAAATAGTAGGTAGGAAAACACAACTGTAAGCAACTCTCTCTTGTACATTATGCATAGCTACGACTTAAATAGTGTAAATATTGACAGGAGCAGCTATTTATCAATACTCGACTCGAATGATACTCCTGGTCAATGGTCACAAAAAGCAGTATAATAAAACAATATTTTCCCTTATATATGTATAGAAAATACTTATGGATGGAAAGTAGTATTTAGATAGGTGCATACTTCAAAAATACATATTATTATATTTATTACACTACGGCCCAACAAAAAAGAGTGTAAAGTGTTCAGAGTTCATCTATGTATGTATTCCGTTACTTTATTCTACCACAACTTCTAAACGCTTTAAACCGATTTAGAAGTTTCTGTATTGTTAGATTCGTATGTAATCCCGAGTGTCATATGGTACGTTTAAATAATAAGTAGGTAGTTGTCTAAATGTCCAAATGTCAATATCTGTAAAGTAAAAAACTTTACAGGTTTTAAAAATATTGGCATATTTAAACTAACATTACAATTTCAAATCAAATATTGTTTATAAATTAAATGTCGCTGATAAAGGCAGAGAAATGGAAGTAATTAGGAAGAAGGACTTGGGTGTATGAATATATAGATACTTAATACAGATACGTCGTATAGTGAATCTATAGATATACCTAGATATTTATAGTAGATACTAATATATAGTAAGTAGGTACAATATCACGAATGTACAATACACAAATGCGTAACTGTCAGCCTCTGCAAAGAGAAATATCTAGGCATCACTCTATATATAGATTGCTTTATCCGTTGGGACTCTCAAATATGGACATAACGTGGCTACGAAGGTGCTAATCCTTGGATATGTTTTCAAAGAACCGAGGAATATACCGGATTCCAAAACGCTAGTAACTGTTTATCATGCTTTATGTGAATCGCTTTTTACTTACGACATAATTGGATTGGGTTGATGTGTTAAAACCCTGCTAGAGCCATTGCAAGTTGCGCAGAAATTTATATTAACAATTATTCTACGTAGACCATATCGCTATCCCACTAATGAACTTTATAAGGAAGCCAAAGTCCTTGATTGTTAACAAATTTTTCGAAAAACACCTCAAAAAGTTATTTTTGGGCAATCATTCAACTTTAGGAATAATTTAGAACCGAATACCACCGATGACCGAGACAAGTTTTAGAAAATAGCTTAATAATACCTAGGATGAAAACATCATTTGAACAAAGAAATTACTCTTTCATTACGCCGAGATTTTACAATCTGATCAATATGGAAATAAAAATGAATTTTACATTTCGGGAATTCAAAAATAAAATAAAGAAATGCTTATCGAGTAATAACAGACTAACCATAGGTGCATCAAATGTTAGATATTATAATTTATTAAAACTTATGTGCACAAATTGTTAACATATTTTTGAAACATGTACCTACGTTGATTATATTTTAATATTGAACTAACTACCAAAAATTATTTAACGTTGTTGTTATATATTGTTTTCACAATGACTATATTGTTTTCACAATGACTTTTTTGACTAGGTATTTTTATATTAAATTTTATATTACCCACTTAACATATATTAAATATTAATAAGTTTCTTTCTTTTCTTACTGATAACTTTATTTTTCTATTTTGGTTGTAAGACTGTTCGTTATTCTCTATTTAATTGAGTGTTATATTCCATTTATTGCCGATGATATAATGGAATTGCATTTTATTTATGGAGAACCGCATTTTTTTAGGACCACATTTTAGGGCAATTTAGTGTTATTAGCATTTTACTAAAAGTTTTACATATTTTTTTTGTTATATTAGAGTTCTGTCCACCCTAGAACGGGCTAGTCCTAGTTGGGTGGCAGAATCAAATAAGCCAAAGGTTAAGGTTTTGCCATTCGGTTTCTGTTATTTTTGTAAGCAAAATCAATGTTTTAGAGTAATAAATTCTTAAATGAATAAATAAATAAATAAATCGATATTTTTGGTATTTAATTACATACAAATAATAACTTTTGCATTTATAGATATTCAGCGGTTCTAAAGTCATAAAGTTTTAAAAATGATGTTGCCAGGTTTATGTAGCACGCCCCCTGAAAAATGTATTGGATTGATTCTTACGTCACCATTTTGTTATAACGGTTTTATACAGAATAACGATGTTTTAATAGTAATTTTGTTGAATTACATGGAATTTTGCTGAAACTCCATTACTCGATTATATGAATCTACTTTTTCCTGACGGTTAATATGGAAATAAGAGTAGGTATACCGTAGTTTAAATATGATTCAGGTGTCCGAATATAAATGTACGTGTACTACTAAATGCTGTCATGTTAGAAGCGATATCACAAGGTCGCGACGTAATGAAATTAAATTACGTTTTAACGTTAAGACACGGTAACTACCGTTACGCCAACACCGTTACGCGTCATTCATACGTATGGACCACAGTCCGAGTTATATACGTAATCCTTGTTAATACAAGCGTAATTCCGTTATATTTGGTTATATTTTTCTCCGTAATCCCGTATATAATTGGTTATATTTTTCTCAGTGTCCGCTTGTTAATTCCGACAGAAATATTTACCTTCTGCAAAGTATATGCTGTGCCTTCTGACTCCTGCAACCGACAATTGATTTTTATAATAAAATCTCTACAATAAGCAGTCATTCGTGCTCAGAAGGCTCTATGCGGCCTATATTACAATCGAATGCATATCGTCACTTGAATGTTCGGTTAACTTGAAAATGAAATTGAATTTTGGATTCAAACTTAAAGGCCTAAAAGGCTGGCGAATCTTACTTTATATGTCGTTGTGGTTTGTTGTGTTGATGTTCCCGCGGGTGGCGCTGGCGGTCGTCCCGAGTCCCGTCAGCGTCGCTCACTCGCATCCGACCACAGAGATAAGAATTCTTATCAGTTATGCGGTGACGTATTCGGTTTAAACTCAGTTCCAAGTCCGTGCACAGTGTACACATAGGGCAACCTCTCTCCCGTCTCGTCCCGTTCGTACCTAATTCCAGTTCGTACCAGACTGGGACCTAAAATCGGCCAGGGTGTTTAATAAGCTCTCGCCCTTTAGAAGAAAAACCTAGGTTATAAATATACAGTGGGTGGCCACATTAATAGGGACACAAAGTTTTGGTACTAATTCTCACATTTCAATAAAATAATATATCCTAAACCGTCTGTTTTTAATGTCTTTTTAATAAAATATTACCTTGAGTTTACCTAACAAAATTATAAGAAATGGATCTTACCGCGTAACATATTGAAATCAACATATCTTTGGAATTAAATATTTTGTCAATAGGGAGATCTGTTTTTCATAGCCACTACATCAAAGAACTAAGTTAGAATGTAAATATTTATTTATTTTTACCATATATATATATATATATATATATATATATATATATATATATATATATATATATATATATATATATATATATATATATATATATATATATATATATATATATATATATATATATATATATTATATATATATAATATATATATATATATATATATATATATATATATATATATATATATATATATATATATATATATATATATATATATATATATATATATATATATATATATATATATATATATTTTATATATATATATATATATATATATATATATATATATATATATATATATTATATATATATATATATATATATATATATATATATATATATATATATATATATATATATATATATATATATATATATATATATATATATATATATATATATATATATATATATATATATATATATATATATATATATATATATTTATATATATATATATATATATATATATATATATATATATATATATATATATATATATATATATATATATATATATATATATATATATATATATATATATAGATATATATATTCCAACTAATAGGAAAGAGCTGACTGCTTCCTTTCATTGATGTGAGGGCATGGCACGCTTATGGTTTTAATTTTTTAGCTGACTGCATAAAATATAACATATGTAAAACATAAAAGCAAACATAAAATATGTAAAAATTAAATGTTTTAGAAATATTTGATAGTTTTGTGTATATATTCTTTATAGAATTGATTAAAATTTATTTCCCCCAAAATAATAAGTACCTACCTAATGGAGTGATTTTACGTATAAAGGAAGATGGTTGCTTAATTTTTGAGATGATTGGATGAAGAAGGGTGAGCCCAACGAATAGTTGTAAAATGGGCCTAACTTAAACCTACATCTTTTTCCCGCAAGTGAGAGACATTCATCATTCTCGTTTACACCTAAAGCATTCCCGAATCCGATCAAGGGAATCCTTCGTCACGATGTAAGTTGCTTTTATAATTATTTACTTTATAATCATCTATTTAAAAAAGTTCAAAAAAGTTAAAAAAAAAGACGTTCTACTGAATATTTATGAATAAATCCTGAATGAGTTTTTTTTTTAAAGAGTAAGGGCATAAGAAGCCAAATTAATAAATATTACATACAGGCCTAGTTAATTGTCATCATGATTATAAGAAACGAATCTACCGCAACTATTCTCTTCGTGACGACCAAAATGTAATTTCAAAGAAAAAAATAAAATTTCACTCTTTTACTTTTAAAATGACAATAAATGAATATTTATTTTTAAACGCAAATATTTGACTGCATTACTCGATATTAAATGAGTTTCCCTCCCTATGATTCCCCCCTATCTTATCTACCGTTCTACCATCAATCTTCGCACTATAATGCGCATGCGTATTGTACCCATGTATTGCGGACAATGCATAGGCTGTCTCGTCTCGCCGTGGTTAAGCCAAATCGCACAGACCACGCCCGCCCAGAAAGTACGATAAACACGTGTTATCTCTTTCATACCGTTGAGATCTTGATTAAATCGCGGGTTCAACACCCGCGTCTTGATTTCTCATTTTCTCGCGTTCCATTTTCAAATTTTGATATCTGCATTTCCCGCTTTCGCCGTTCAAAATCTGATATTTAGCGTGTTCGATATTCAAAAACCGTGGCGTAACTACAAAAATGGGTTCGTAAAAATGAAACTAAAGGCTTTCCCCCCTACTTACGTTCATTAATTAGTAGGTACGGCATATAGGATGTACATATTTATACTGTACCTACCTTATACATCGGCGTATTCATTTGGGGCATTGTCTCAAACATGTTGCGGAACAAGTTTATAAGAACAGCGTGACACCTAGGATCACTTAGATACATTGTTGCGGGGAGAATATTATTATATGAGTACTATTGTATATTAATACGACCTTTTAATTTAATTACTGAGTTACATTTCTCCACATTTTAATGTTGGTGAGAAAAAAACCAATTGTGTCACCCTAAACTTTCCCGGCAAGCAGACCCCCCCCCCTTCCGCGCAAAACCCTTCAACCCAACCCCTCCTTTATTTTTAAAATTTTCTGAGACATAATGTGTCCCATAAATTTTAATCATTTTATGAATCAAATACGAATAATTTCTAAATTATATTTTTACAATTTTATTGAGACACGAGAACCTTAATTTTACCTTAATTGAGACACGGCACTTTAAACAAAATAAGTTATTGTTGATAAATATACATTTCTTTTAAATATCCCCAAATGACCACGAACTCTGTTGATTTTAAATAAATAAATACCTACAATATTTATAGCGACCTTTTTAATTTGTTTTTTTTTAATGATTTTAGTACGTTTTCAGTATGTATGACTTCTGAGTTAATAAATAATAAAACAATCAAATTTTGGAAAAAGTTTGTAACTTTGCATCTTATGTTTGGAAAAATCCGTCAACCACTGGAACAACACGACAGGTTTGAATTATGCTAAAGCGCTAATCAAGGCTTACTACCGTAAGACTGCCAGTGAGGCCTTATCGCTAAATAGTAACAATATACGCATACTGGTGAGGGCGCTCACGGAGCATTGTGTCCTGAACAAAGACATGTACAACCTCAAGCTCCGGGACACGCAAATGTGCAGGTTTTGCCAAGGGGCAGAGGAAACTCCCCTGCGAGTGTGGCCCGCTGATGCGTAAAAGATCCACCCACTTGGGTGGTCATTACCTCCAACCTGAGGAGGTAAAACAATCTGCGCGCCAAAAGCCTGTTGCGGTTCTTAAATGTCACGAGGCTTAGCGCAGAACTATAGTAGGTGGCGAAAACACAGATCAGCAATGGTCGCTGTTTTAAAGGCTCATAAAGACCTTAAAAAGTACCAAACATGACAAATAAAAAAAAACATCTTTATGGACACAGGGACTTTTATGTCCTATCAATATACCGCAAAGCTTATGGCCTTTTGAGGGTTAATACATTTTAAAATTTTGGAGTAATAGCATTTCTCGCGCTACTGCTTAGTTTCAAATCGAAGTTCTCTGAAGCGAAATTTTGAATTAGGTACTCGCGTTAGCAGACAGAAGTCGGCACTTATCAGTATAATATGAAATAACTTATATTTTTTTACTCAAATGCGATATCAGATTAGATAAGGGACCTATGAGCGGTCCGTATCTATGGGTTAACGACGACGTGACCCGCCCACATATCATTTCGACACTTTTGGTAATAAATTCCTCTTGTTTTGGGCTTATCTCGGCGGGTAGTCCACGAAATTGACACTGGAAAACGGAGGTTAAATGCCAAAATAAAGAACCAACAAAAATAACGTTATACAGCAGCATAATGACAGTACAAATATTGGAATAAGTCATGTACATTACCCCCTAGAGCCCCAATTTAGCCGCACGATTGGCCACACGGCCACAACACGATTCAGCGTGACGGCCCCGTTTGAATTTTATTTTAATTTAATTTGTTTTATTTTTTTATGCTTTATTATGTTAATATGTTTTATTTTAATTATGGGTACAGTGGTTAGGCAGTAATTAATGTTTTGGTAAGACAGTGTCATAATTCAATTTTTTAGTAATTTTTACCAAAATTTTTTGGGACATCAACTTGTTAATCGGCTGAGGGGCCGAGGCCTGAAGGGTTACGAAGAGTTGATGAAAAGTACTACAATAATTTAAAAAATATTGTTGTTTTGTAGATTTAGCTATTTTTCGTAAAAATCTAAGCAATTGTCTATTTTTTTTGTATTGCCTTTTATAATCTATGATAATATATATTTTGAAATTAAATATAACCAATTTAAATTTGTTTTATTTTAATTATCTTTGCCTAGGTCATTTTTGTAAATTCTTGATGCTATTTAACTTTTACATACGATAATTTAATTATTGCATGAAATGAAATGAAAATGTGTCATGTGAATATGTGTCATGCATACATGTGAAAATGAAATGAAAATGTGTCATGTTATTTATTTATTTATATACCAAACTTCGTTACAATTACATATAATATTCCAATTCCCGGCTGGGTCACCATTTTCCGTTGGGATCAAATTAACGGAATTGCATTTTCAATTCTGTCGATCGAATGCAATAACAAGACACACACTTACAGACATGTAACACGCACACATACATATAACACGTCATAGTAGGGTTGATTGTAAGAGATTGTCATATGACAATAAACCCGCCCATTGTGACATTTCACAATAAAGAGTATAAACAAACAAACAAACAAACAAATATTTTGCTAGATTATGTTGTCAATATATTCAACTTTATATAAAAACTATTTATACTATATAACTATGTTTAATATATTAGGTACAATGTTTCAGTTGATTCGATATTTTCCCTTTCTTTATTCCACCATAACTTCTAAACGCTTTAACCGATTTAAAAGTTGTAGCGTCCGTAGCCACGTTGACACCGGTTCTCCTCGTTGTTACCGAAGTTAAGCTTGGGCGCGGTCAATACTGGGATGGGTGACCGCTTGAGTGTTTGACTGCGTGATGCCACAAATGCCCACCTAGAAGTTGGTGCTAATAGGCAACAAGCCGGGTTCAACAAAAAGGCATATGCCTAGTAGGTAAAAAAATAAAGCGTGTCGTATTGTTACAATCGTTTTGTCTTCCCGATTGTCATAGGGTACGTGCCGCGACCTCTTCCTCTCATATAAGGAGAATCAGCTCCTTTAATATAAATCGCTGTGATACGCGGTGCGTGTTGATATTCATTATTTGACAGTTTAGTTTTGTCACGAAAAAATGTTTTGAATAGATGTTAACATCAATGGAGCTTTAGAAACCTAGAGCTCCATTGAAAAACTGAATATGTCTCTTTTAAGGGTCACACCCAGTATGATCGCCTAAAACAGGTGATTTAAAAAAGAAACATAAAAACGCATTTTTTTAGGCAATTACAATAGGTGTGCCCCTTAAGGGTACACTCAAGTGGTCTACTTGAATGGCTACTTATGTATGGTTTCTGAATAGTAATCGGCTAAGTTAGGGCATTTTTTAGACACAGTATATCACCCAGTAGCTTTACTCTCGAGCTGCAAGGCAATGCGGGAAGAGGTTGCGAGGAATGTGGGCAGAGGGGTTCGTCACGACGAACGCGAACGGTACGCATTACGGGCAAGTAAAAGCTGCCGACATTTTCAAGCGTTTGGGTATCTGTGTAGGCCGAGTCGCGCAACATGTGGCGACCATATCCGAGCCCTTATGACTAGTGACGTATTCGCTTTGATTTCAATTTCGTTCTGAGAGAAGCTACTGTCTGGTATACTGTGCTTTAAATGAGGGAGCTTTAAGTATCGACTATGAATACGCATGGCAGGATGCGTTCCGAAATCTTATGAACAATCGATAGTATGTAGGACGCGCCCTTGACGTTAGGCGCTTTGGGCTCGTCCACGTTTACTGGTTTTCCTCAAGGTATTTACAAAAAAATAAACAAAATGGACAATTTCAAACTTGCACAGATTGTAATGCAGTTATTTGAGAAGCCACTTGTGTGTTTTTTTTAATCATTAATAATCTAGGACTCACAGCATGAGTAAAATAGTAAGGCTCGTTTTGGGTCAAAACACACGGCGCCGCCTAAATCACGTGATGATTTTTAGCAAATTTTTACACCCCCCCCCCCCCTCCGTGATACGTGGTGAGGTTTTAGAGGAACCCCCGCCCTACCCAAAATCACTTGTATTATTTTGGTACAAAGTATCTTTAAAATTTTCAGAGTATTATCATTAAATACAGGTATAAATAATAATCCAGATAGATATTAAGGTTGCAGGTTGTTTCTGACTGGCATAAAAATAATAAAGGAAAGGTGTAATCATGTGAAAAACATGTACTGGTACATGAATATATTTAGTGCAGATCGTCCTTGGGCCATGGATTAGTGAGACTTTCTTCAACATAAAACAAGTGGATAAGCATCTTACTGATCGCCTATTGGCACTGAGCTTTGTTTGAGATCAACGTCGGTTTCATGAAGCTACTCGGCATCATCATTTTTGTTGCATTGTTTTAAGGAAAAACATATATTGCAACGATTTATGCATGTATTCGGCACCAACATCACAGACTTACTGGTGACTAGTGGTCTCGAACGTCAAAATAAAAAATCGGTAAGTTGCCATGTAAAATCGGTATATTTGAACCAAAAATCGGTATACATATGAAAAAAAAAGCAATATTTTATCAAATCTATTTATTTATCATTATTAGACAACAGAAATTATTAAAAAATATTAATAAACACCAAGAATCCTCTTTATAAACATTAGGAATTATTAAACATTATTAAAACGAATAACAGTTAGTTGGGCATGCTCCTTGCCCAACATGCTGCATTTTTATGATGCATACCGCATGCATCATAAAATGAAGTACACCTTTTACTTCAGCAAATCATAATGAAAACGAATAACAATAACATACTAAGTATTAGTACAACCAATGAAATCAACAGCTATAATATTTTTTTACAATCTGTAGGATAGTAGGTACTTACTAATAATTTTTAGCCATAGCAGCAGTCATTTTTGAACTAATTTCGAAGTCGTAACAATTAGCTTCATTAAATAGACTTTTGTATGTAACAGACCAATGATTGACTCAGTAGACAACATATTTCGCTGTATTGTTTTCATGAGATTAATATGCGAGAATGTGCGCTCAACATTGTTGGATGAACAAAGTGGTAAAATAGAAAAGATGAAAAAGACAACAAAGTGTCATCGCCAACATTTAAGTGTCATCGCCATACTTCAGTAAACTGATATTATCCCAAAATAGTTCTTTTCAATCAGGACATGTTTTTATTTGTTCACAATTTCTCAAAACACGCGATTCTGTATCAATTTGCTGGAAATCATTGTTTTAAACAATATTAGGAAAGTGTGAATATATAAAACTTTTTTTTAATAACAGGAATAATATAATAACAGGAATAATCGAAGCAGTTTAGCCACTTTTAATATTTGTTAGTTCAATGATGTCTAAATCTTTTATTGGATTATTTTTCAACGGAAACCGTGCAGTTATTTGCTTGCATGTTTCGATAGAAATCGTGGAAAAATAGTTCCATTTCGGTATTTCGGTGGGACAGGCACCATATCGGTAGAAATACAGAAAAATCGGTAGCTTCGGGACCACCGCTGGCGACTGGCAAGCCGAGTCGGTTGGTTGTGACGGCGAGCGGGGAAATCGTTGCCTGGCAACGGCGAGTCAAGGTCACGTGCCGTTTTTCAGATTGTAAATCGCGCATTCAACAAAAAAAACAATACACGTGATATCTTACTACACCCCCCTTCCCCTTGTGATATTTCGTGATTTTTTCCGAACCCCTCCGCCCCTTTTCAGCCTCACGGGATTAATGGACGATCCCTTTAGAGCAGTGGCTCTCAAACTTATTTCATCTACCGCCCACATTGAAAATCAATTAGTTTTCAGCGCCCCCATGTTTTTAAAAATTTTACAACATCTTAAAAATCACAATGACATTCATTACTTTAATTCTAGACGAGACTTTTTTAAAAGTGGGAGCAATTCAAAAGCAAATTTATAATATTAGGAGTATCTTTAAACTAACCTAATGTGAAGGATGATTTGTTATGATGAATTAAATAATGACTTTCATTATAACATAAACGCAGCTAAAACGGGTTACCAGAATTAATAATAGCGAAACAACGCAGCCGTCGCGACGGCCGGCGCACGCGCAGGAGAAGCCGTGACGTCAGTGCGGTCGCTCTTGCCGGGACAAGGTGAATTTACGAACCCTTTGCCAGTAGTCAAACTAATACAGTACAAAAGTACAGGTTTAATTAAAATAGCTAATATAATTTTCCGAGTTTTTTATTCATAGCTATAGAACACACAAAATATACGATACACTTGATTGCTCACGGGATATCCTACGAAAGCTATGTTAAATATTTTTAATTTGTTTGCAATCAAACCTAGGTTTTGATTTCAGTGAATTTTAAAATATTAAGTAGATGAAATTACAATTCAGCCATAGCCCCCCTAAACCACTTCAATACCCCCTATTTTTTATGGCCCCCTTACCGCCCCCCTCTAGGCCACCAGCGCCCACAAGGGGGCGTTATCGCCCACTTTGAGAACCACTGCTTTAGAGAAACAAGTTTTTTTTCAAACACATGAATTTCAAACACCTTCCCCCCTAGATTCGGAGCGGTTTCCAGCGACCAGGATAATTGATACAACCTGTTCAAATATGCAGTGGATTTTCTATATCGACGTGTTGTCGTTGACCCGCGGCCGTGCATTACTTTTTTATGACTTTTCTTACCTACTGCTTGGAGAGAGGTATTTTCGCTTGAGGCCGATACAACAATGGCGAGGGAATTATTAACGCTTGTATGGCAGCGGTGTATGCGATGGTCTGCGCGCGCTCGCTGTACTGACCCACTTGCACGAAGTGCACCGAACGCACGAAGCATATTGCCATGGCAGGAAATGCACCAACATCCTAATCAAAGTGAACTACGAATGGCCGCTTTTGTCCATTCACGTAGTATTTTGTATTTTGTATTATAAAGAAGGTTGGCTTCTTACATTACCATGTTGTTATTACGGTTTTATACAGAACTAGCTGACCCGTGCCCACTTCGTTGGGCGGTAAAACTTTTTACTTGTGATGAAATTTAGAGTGTGGTTCGGTTAGGACTGAGTGCTATGATTTATTTCGTGACTGCCAAAAGAAGGGTTATATTTTTACTGCATATGTATGTATGTATTTGCATGCCAATTTGACTATATTACCGTTATTTGTGAGTGTCTTCTTGTGAGTGTCTTATTTGTGAGTGTCTTATATCTTTAACCATTTATGCAGTAAAAGGGAAATTATATGCAGTAAATAGGAAAAGTCTTTTGTTTTAAACACTTGAGACGATAAATTTACTTATTTTGATATTTTGATAATATAAAATACTACTTTTTGTGGCTTAAATATAAAAGTTAGGCATATGCCGTCGCTGACTTTTTTGTAGGCATTATCAAACTCGACAACTTTTCTCTAAAACTTAATCATATATCTCTCATCGTTAAGGCAGCGTTAGTTAGAAACGTTTGCGTTCGACCGTTTTTTCTCCAACTTACTTTGCAAATCCGACTACCACGAAAAAGTCTTTTCATTTTTTCGGATTAATATATAGCCTACGATACTCACAAATGACGTGGCTTTCTATTGGTAAAAGAATTTTCAAAATCGGTTCAGTAGATCCAGAGATTACTTCCTACAACCTCACAAACTTTACCTATTTATAATATTAGTATAGATTAACTATGTTTTGATCGTAATTTGGTTGAATTACAAGGAATTTCGTTAAAACTCCATTCTTACGGCTAATACGGAAATAACAGTACGGTAGTTTCAACATGATTTATGGGTCCGATTATAACCGTACGTATATTATTACTGCAGGCTGTCATGTTACAAAAGAGATCCCAAGGTTGCGACGTAATGAAATAACACTATGTTTTAACATTAAGACACGGTAACTACCGCCACGCCAACACCGTTACGCATCATCCTAATTTATACGTATGGACCAGAGTTGTTGCGAATATAAGCATCAGCATCAGCGGATTATCAGCATTGGTTTCGATATCAGCATTTACATCAGCATCCGCATTGATCAATGCTGATTTTACACGCTTTTATTAGGTCGACCTGTATGTAACTATGTAATGGAATCTAAGGTAACTAATTTAACCATCTTCCAAGGATCGTAGCGTCATGAAAATTGGCAGCTGTATGTAGTTCTGATGACAATACAATAATATGGTACTGTCCAACTGATCTGATGATGGAGTCGGAAGATATGAACTGGAACTTCATGATGGAACATCGTATCATAGCTGTGTTTGGACTTGTTAGAAAAGTCTTGGAATGAACTTTGACCACGATTAGGTTTCAAGGTCTGATGATGAAGCCGGAAGATAGGCACTGGCATTCCATGATGGAATATCGTATCATAGCCGTGCATTTATAAAAGCGTGTTTTAAGTGGTTTTTTTTAAACTATTAATTTTTTGTTTTTATTTTGTTGGGCAGTCGTGAAATAAGTTTACATCAAAGAATAATTATAATCACAAATGAAAAATAAAATTACTAAGAATAGAGCAGTTAAAACAGTGTAAAATATAATTAGTTATTACACAATTACAATGTCAAAAAATTATTAATAAAGTCATTCAATAATAAAATTAAGAAATGAAAAAATAAACAAATAAAAAAACAAACAAACAAGAGTTATAGTTATGGACTTACTTCTTGGTATCGGTAACTGATAGAGTATAAAAAAGCACAATTCTGTGGCAATTAAGCAAAAGTTTTTAATTAATTAAGGTCGTTTTTTTTTAGCAAAATGAGTTAATTATGACCATTAAACAGCGTTTTTTTACTCTATCATTGGGCAAAACTACATAACTCGAAGCACAATATAAAAAGTTATAGCACCTACTTTCTGACTAGTTATATATTGTTGAGATGAGCAATACTACATATGTGTAACTTATGTACTTTTTCTCAACTATTGATAGGCGGTCATTGTAGCATAAGTTAATTATCTTTTTATTGATACATATTATTTTAAAATTACACATATAGTTTAAGAGAGCACACATCTTTTATTCCATGTACCAATTTTAGTCATGTTATATAAAAAATAACATAGATTAACAAATTTGAAGTTGTCATAAATTTCAAATGCTCTCCTGAGAAAATGTTATTTCTGACTTATGTAGTTTTGCCTAATTGCCACAGAATATTACCGTAAAGCATCGTTCAAAACAATTTAAAACTATTAGTCAAAAGCATCACGACAGGAACACAATGGCTCCACAGAATCGTTATCAATCTCTGAGCCGCATTTTTGAGTAGACTCGTCCGTCCTACTGTGGCCGGAAATGCGCCATGTTTGAATTTTCGAGGCGGCCTTACACATCCGGTCGTCATTTTTTCGTAACTCGGTATAGGGACTTCTCCAATGTAGGCGAAATGCGATAAGTACGCAGGAATACTTTCTCAAATTGTCTCAACTGTCTTAACTTTCGTCAATTGATTGATGAACTCAACATTAAAGTGATTTCTTTAAGTTTCAGGCAGTATTGTGAACGCTCTAAAAAAATCGAGATGAAGACGGTTTTTTTTTTGTCTTCCCAACGAGACGATTAAGACCATTTCCAGACTGAAATCTGACTGTGAGTGTGTGTCTGTTTGTCTGTTTGTATTCTCCATGATAGCGCCTAAAAGCTTCATCCGATTGGGCTGAAATTTGGTATGCAGGCATTATTCGGTCATGGCAAGAGTTGAAATTGTAGTATTGTAGTTGAAATCGGTCCACCAAAGGGCGTGCTAGTCATATTTCAATCTCGAAATATTGCAGTTATAGATTTGACATTCGGTACACAGAAGCGTCGTGGGGCCGAAACCAATTTAAAGTTTGGTTAGAACTCTCTCTGGTTAGAAGAATTTTGGTTAGAAGAAGAAGTTTGGTTAGAACTCTCTCTGGTTAGAAGAATCTCTTATATTTATTTTAATAAATGTATACATCACACTAAAAAAAGCCATTTTAACGCCACGTAAATACTACAAAATAATACAATATACTTCTTTTGCTATCATAATCACTATCGGGGGGGGGGGGTTGGGAAGGGAGTGTTCAAGGGAAGAGGGTTGGTGCGCGAAGGGGGGTGGTGTTTGCTTGCCGGGAAAGTCATGGGGTGACACAACCGTTCTTTTTTTTCAATGTACATACCTTGGGTATAGGGATATGCTGAACGTCGTGAGACTATAATATTATTACAAATTCCGTTATGCCTAATTCCGTTATGCCGTTATTACTAATTCCGATTGCCAGTCCATGGAATTTCGGAAGTCACAAGATAGACTTTTGGTTCTCTCGATCATCAGCTCTTTGGGCGATCCGAAATGATTCTATTTATTCGATTTGATGAGCTCCATTTGAATCAATCGTGAAAGAAAATCAATGGTCATTTTTTGTGATATCACAAGGTGGGAGATAATAGGCCCTGTTGCAGTTTGGACTCTAAGACAAACTGGTCGGTCAAACTCACGGATTAACATTCATCCGGCGGCCTCCACGCAGAAGTGCGAGCCCAGGTAGGACTCTGGCCTGCGGCGCAGTCTCCCCTAGGAGTCAGTCAACCTTCGGGAGCTTCTGAACGGTTTGCGCACCGTGCGGCGTCAGCCAATCGATTGTGCATTCCGATTAACAACAGTAATGTTTCCTATAGAGCGGGGGTATTTGTTAAACTTACGGCAATTGCTCTTGAAACTATCATTCGGCCACCCAATCCCGGGTGAACAGCCAGGCAAAGAATGCCGTGATCCGCGATAGATTTGGCCAACACCGTATCATCGCTACGTAGGAGAGAGGACCGCGCAAGCGACCTCAATCTTGTAACGTCAGGAGGTAGGAGGTATCCCGATAGTTAATTCCAGACGGATATATCCTACCAAACTGGTAGTCAGGGGGCGAGGCTGCTCGCTGTTTACCTTTCACGGTCATAGGCCTCGCCGTAAGGCGTTGGCCTCTGACGGGCGAGTGGCGTAACTAGACAGTGGACCGTTTTCGTACCAAGTCTTCTACGCTCACCTCACGGGAGACAGAACGATCTAATATCGTTAAAACTTCCCGAGGTGACGGGTTTTCCCGTTGTATTTGACAGCTCTAGTTGATATCACTAGGTTTTAAAACGTAGGTACTTACATAAATTATGGCAAAATTATGGTATACTATGCGTAAATTATGTCTTTGAGTGTTATTTGTTGATTGTGGCTTTTTGTATGTATATAAACCAAATTAAATGAAATATAACATGTACAAATGTTTTGTGATCATCTAGATTTTTTTAAATTGAGTTCTTATAAGAGGTTTTTGAGGAGTGTAATATGTCCACACTTAAAAAGTCTGTGTTATATCTGTATAGAAATGCATTTTGAAATGCGTTGGTTTTAACCACAGGGAGATGAAATAGTCGATGCCGATCGAGCAGGGCAAGGAGGAGCATAAAATTCAATGCACTCCGAAATCGCGTTCGCATCGATGGAATAATTTATCAACCCATGCAAGTAAACGGCATCGATCAAGACTCGACGGCTTTTACGTTATATTACATTTTCGTCGTATCCAATTGACGGCTAAAGACCGCTCTTGGACGTGTCAAAATAATTGGGTTAGGTAGTAAGTTTCGTTACTACTCTTTACCGAACATACATAGGTAGTCAAGAATTAACTACTAGATTGTCAAACTATAAATATAGTCAAAGTAGAAGCCTAATATTTGAAGTAGTCAGTAATTCGAAAAGATACGTAGTAAAATTATTCATCTTAATATTCAAATTGTCAGTAAAATGTTAAATAATCAAATTAAATTTACGTTATGCATTTTAAACTAAAAGTACAGATATAAGACCATATAAAATAATCAGACAGTAAGGCTCTACTTTTTTAAGTAATTTAAATGGGCACAATATTTGAAAAATCATGGCCCTCAAATTCGGCCAGATATAGAAAGATAATTTAGAAAGGGTGGCCTATCAGCATCTCCTTGATGTTTTTTTTTAATTTTATGTCCTCCAGCTGTTTAAATTTTGTAGGGTGTAGATTATAGAATTTAATGATAAGGTACAAGTAGCTTTTCTGTACTTTTGCCAGTCGTATTCGGGGTACGCATAAAAGGGAGCTACCGCGGGTATGATGCGAGTGAATGTCTGCATTTATTGGTGTTTCTGCTAGGTGCTGTCTAGCATACATTAAACACTGATATATGAACGCTGATCTCCAGTGATATCAACTTGTGGGCTTTTAACGATTCCTCGTAGGAGCTGGGCTTAACGAATTATGTGAAATTTATTCGCTTCACAAATCTTTTTTTTATTGATTCGATTCGCGATATGTAAGTTAAACATTGGGGATTCCAGAACACTGATGCCACAAACTCCAACTGACTTCTTACATAGGAATTAAATTGTGTTTTAAGCGTGTAAGTGGATTCAAGAGCGATGATACCCTTAGAATTAAACCTAGTAATTTATATGCTTTTCTATTAATATTATCGATGTGTTCGGTAAATAGCAATTAGGTACAAAATATCCAAATGTTAATAAATTTACATAAATAAATCGTGTTTAGTGTCAATTGAAAGGTCTGATTGAGTATATTCCAGAAATATATGTATCTATATGGATAAATACATAAACCACAAATATTTCATAAAAAACGAAATAAAAATAATGTTTAGTACAAAAGTTCACTTTCTGTAACGGCAGACGTGTTTTTAATTCTTTTTAATATATCTACTGTACTAATTCATCATCTGGTGGTGTCTACTTGATTTTTAGAACAGTTATTAATAGGCTTATAACGGGGCTGCTTTTTCAAGTGAGAGAACACTCGTAAATTCCGTATCTTTCAACATTTCAGATAAATACCACAAACGAAGGTAAAAATTGATACCATTTCGAAACGCATTAATCACTCACTGGCCACTTGACTTAAAATTAGCCCGAGCCATGTCTTTTGGTGATGAAATTAGGTTTTCGTATGAGGAAGTGCATATAGTGAAATAGGGTAGTATCTGTTTTATCATATTTTATAAGGTATTTGGGAGTTATTGGGCCCTTGCTGAGTTGGCCACGAAGACCCATTCTGTTCAGGGTTGGTCACACTCACGGGTCAACACCCATCCGACGGCTTCCACGCATGAAGTGCGAGCCTGGGTACGACTCTGGCCCTTAGGGTTAGTTTCCCCTAGGAATCAAACTTCTCGCGCTCCTGGACGGTCTGCGCACCGTGCGCACTCTGACTAACAGTCGGGGGAGTCTGGAAGCAGTAGTGTTTCCTATATAGCGGGGATGGTTGCGGACCTTACGGCGACTGCTCTTGAAACGACCATCGTCTACCCGATCCTGGGTGAACAGCTGGGCAAAGGATGCCGAGGTCCGCGATAGATTCGGTATACACCGTTTCACCGCTTCGTAAGGGAGAGGACCGCGCAAGCGACCTCGAACTCGTAACCAATCGTGAGACTGGAGTAATCTGGTCGCAATTGGAAGTAAGGGCGTGAGTGTGTTGGAGTCACTTCGTCCAACATACCCACAACAAAAGAAGTAATTTCTATAGAATCGAAACCGCAAATACGCTCAAATATACACGAGCTAACTGCAATTGAATTCCAACTAAATTCGGCATTTTATGCACAGTCAACTGGTGACTAATGCCATTTCTTCTGATCGATACGAATTGACACAGTTATTCTCCCCCACCGGTGGATATTGCGACATTACATACCATATAAAAAGCAGTACATTCCACACATATTTTATCTTTCCCCTATTGGACAGTTACCGCGGCTACACATCATCATCATCCTCTCAGCGGCCGTCGCCCGCTCTAAGTACGCGCTCATACATCGATCAGTCATATATTATCCGCGATCTTCAAACTTCACACTTCGGCTACACAACCACGACATCACCTCGAGCCCACACTACCTACACAGCGGCGAATTATCAAACAAGGCGTTACAAACTGGCAACCGATCACAGACTTCTGAATAAATACTTCAACTTCAACTACAACGACTTTCAATAACGGAGAAAACTTCTTGATGAGAACCACCCTTCGCTCACGAATAATTGGAGTCTAGTGAAGGGTGGCCACTCTCACAAGTGTGAGCCCGCTGGGTAGCACTCCTGGCTATCTCGCGGTTAAGGCGTTGGCCTCTTACGGGTTTGTGGCGGAGCTTGACGGTGGACTGTTTTGTCCAAGTCTTCTGCGCTCACTCCAGGGAGATAGAACGACCAATCGTTAAAACTTCCTGAGGTGACGGGCTCGGCCGCTGTAGTCGACAACCCCAGTTGTCTATTTTATAACAGCTAGGGAGCCAGCGACAAAAAGTGCAAGTGTTTTGTAAAAGCTGATACTCTCAGGTCAGACAGTATTTTGACCATAGAATGCTGAGGTAGAGTCAGTAGACCAGATTCCGGGACACATTTATAATCCAGGAGGCAGCGACCAAAAAAATGCAAGAGTTTTGTAAAAGCTGATACTTTTAGATCAGACAGTATTTTGGGCATATAACGCTGGGCAAGAGTCAGGAGGCCAGACTCTGTGACACCTGGCGCTGGTGTACTAGGAAAGGTGTAATTTCAATTGGTACCCCCGCAGTGTTTTGGAAAAGTTGATCATCCATCAGTAGACAGTGGATGCAATAAAGAACTTGAAACAAATTGTCAGAGTGCTTAGCAAGGAACGCGCGGCGTCATCATATCTCAAAAATGAAGTACCTGCAAATACGCCGGTACGTATTTGTCGGTAATTGTTACGCACCAGTCTAATGTGCCGTGTAATATAAAGGACTTCATTTTTGTGACATGTATGGAGTAATGCTGACGCCACGCATTCTATTGTTAAGCAGTGTGGCCATTTGTTTCGAGTTCTGTACTGCATCCACTGTCTACTGATGAATTTTCATCTTTCCTAAAACACTTTGGGGTTCTAATTAAAAATGATTCCTTTCCTATTACACCAGCGCGAGATGTCCCAGAGTCTGGCCTGCTGACATTTGCCCTGCGTTATATAGCCGAAATACTGTATAATCTAAAAGTATCAGCTTTTTCAAAATTCTTGCACTTTTTTTTCGCTGCCTCTTGGACTATAGAGGTACGGTGGGTTTCAAAAGAATATAGTAACTACAATTACTATATTCTTTATTATGAGAGTTTTATTATGAGAGTTTGTAGACCTCTTAAAAACACTCATTCTTTGAGGACGGTTTATATCGCATACATACGCAGAATTTTATTCTAATATTTGGTCTCGGCAGTATGCTACATACAGGCTGAGGATTAAGCGCATTTAAAAACGATTTATACGTCAACTAAATTTCCGCTTATTTTCCAACGGCTTGTCATACGCTGAAGGTCTGCAATACTATGGTGTAGAGGACATTGGAGGACCGGCGAGTAGTATAAGATATGTCGTTTCTACATAAAATTGTTCATACTGGGTTGGACAGTCCATACCTCCTGAGTAGGGTGAGCATACGAGCGCCTTCCAGACTCGCGCGCGCTCACTTAACTTTTTACGTACCAAGGTACAATACTAACTATTGTTCCAATTCGTTATTGCCGCGCGTTATGCATGCATACAATATAGGCTTTAACGATATTGACATATTTGAACACCAAAATAGTCGATCCTTTGTTAAGGAGGTATGTCGAAAGCTGACTATCAGATCGGATGGAATAAGCATCCCGCATTTTCATATGCACATACAAGCACTCATAAGCGCATATTACGCACTACAGATACACACACCCACACACACATAAACACAGACACACACATACAAACACACACACACACACACACACGCACACATACACATTTTCCATCACACAAACACACACCAACACCCATACACTCGCACATAGCGATTTTAAGTCTTTTTGGGTTTCTTTGTATTGTATTGTTTAGCATATTTTGTAATCACTATCGCAAATAATTTAAAACAACATTTATTTATTATGCTTATATGTTTTTATTTATGCAGTTTGTTTTTAATAAAAATAAAAATCATATTTAAAAAATTAAATTGATTGCAAAATGTAAATTTTTCACGGTTTGAGAGAGTATTCTATTTTCAAACCGGTAAAATAAAAGAAAGAGTACTCGCCTTAAGAATGACGCAACAAAAGAAATGTTTTTATGGTGTTCTTTTCTGAAAAATATTGCTTTTTTGTCATATTCTTTGTTTGTATGCATCACAGATTGTTAAAACATCCAGTCTTATTCTGTCACAACATTGACAATCCTCAAATTCACACATTTACTGCAACATTTGGATCGTCCTCTCCATACGTTTCGACGCGAAGGGGCGTTTGTTAGCACGTTTGATTTATGGCAGAACAAGTGGAGACATGGGTATTTTGCGTATGTCAATATTTCTTCCAAATAATTCTAACTAAATGACAACAAATTTATCTACGCTATGACAATAGAAAGTAGATTCACTCGTAGATATTCCTCGTCTATATAAAAGACTATGTCAATTGTCAGTTACCAGTAGGTAAAATCATCACATTTGCCGATGATACTGTTATACTCTTCAAAGGTTTAAACTGGGATTACACATTTAAGAAATCAAACGAGGGCATGGAAATTGTTAGAAATTGGCTAGGAAAGTACATGTTAACGCTTAATTAACCCTCCAACCACGGGCGAAGCGCACGTACGCGTTTAGATCCTTCCGTGCGAAATCGCGGGTCCATTGATTTCTGTGTAATGTTTGCATCAGGAGACGCTTTTTCCCCGTCAAAATAGAAGATCGGATTTTCACATTCACAAGTTAAGTTGCCACCATACCAATCAATCGGTCATCGATCTATCGCATCGATGGATGGTAGAATAGATCGTCGACGTCGATCGTCAGTTGTTATCACACTAACGCGGGAGGAGGTTGGGTTGGCGCGGGGAAGTTGGAGGAGGGAGGGGGGGGGGGGGTGTCAGGGGGGGGGCGAAGGGGGGGGGGTTGTTTACTTGCCGGGAAAGTCTTGGGGTAATACAACAGTTTTTTATATACCTGCTCAATGATATAGAAACGCAAACATCTATATATATAACACAAAGTCGGGTTTGTTCGAACACTTATAACTCGAGAACCGCTGTACCGATTTTCATGGTTTTTTATTTGTTGTATTTGTCTCCGTCCCGAATAGCAGAGTAACTATTAAAAATAAAAATTGGAAAATTGTCGAAAAAATAAAATAAAAAAAAACCATACAAAATGTAAGTCCGTGTTTTTCTCATGGTCAGTTGTACGTGGCATATTCACGTGTCGGCAAATCATCCGCTTTATTTATTTTTGCGCCTGATAAAAAACAAAAAAATGTCGTATATCACAAGGTGCTTCAATGAAGAGAATTAAACCGATTGCATCCCATGCTGCTCAATATGTAAATAGTTTAATTCAATCATGTCTTGCTGACACGCGATTGATATACCTATTTTTTTTAAACTTTTATATTTCTTTTAGTGTTATTATCTTAATGAAGTAGTGAACCTAATATTTATTTTGTATTCATTGTATTACTTTCATAAAATCATAAATTAAGTTCAGCTAATCTGTAACACGACATTCATTGACTGTTAAGCGGTACGAAATTCGCCGGGTCAGCTAGTTTGAAATAATTACTGAAATCTCCCCGCGAATTTGTACGAAAAAATAGGAAAATCGCCCGCTGTTGGAGGGTGTCAAACCCAAGGTGGGTGTTGGCAAAACCTATTACATGCCATTTAGTATAAACACCAGGGGTCAATCCACTACTAATAAAACTATTGTAGGTAGTACACGAATGCGATAGCGTAGAGTTTTGCAATTGTCAGTCTCTTCAAAGAGAAATATCTTGGAAATATCTAGGCGTCACTCTAGATTGCTTCCTCCGTTGGGACCCTCATATACATAACGTGTCTACAAAGGTGCGAATCCTTGCATATGTTTTCAAAGAACTGAGGAATATTTTGGATTCTAAAACCCTAAAAACTGTTTATCATGCTTTGTGTGAATCGATTATTACTTACGGCGTAATGGGATGGGGTTGATGTGGTAAAACCCTGCTAGAGCCATTGCAAGTTGCTCAGAAATTTATACTAAAATTTATTCTCCGCAGACCATATCGCCATCCCACCAATGAACTTTAAATGGATGCTAAAGTTCTTGATTGTAGACGACTTTTTTTTAAAACTTCCCTCTTAAAGCTATTTTTGGACAATAATTAAAATTACGGAATAATTCGGAACCAAAGACAAAAGAGACAAGTTTTAGAGTAATAGTCTAATAATACCCAGGATCAAAAGATCATTTGGACAAAGAAATTACTTTTTCACTACGCCGAGATTTTACAATCTGATAAATATGGAAATAAAAATGAATTTGACATTTAGGGTATTCAAAAATAAAAAAAAGAAGTGGTTATCGAGTCATGACAGACTAATCACACATCAAATGTTAGAAAGTATAAGTTAATTATTATTAATATTATTTATTCCGTAGCCGGCGATTGGGGAGGAGGTCGCCCTCGCAGCCAATACGCTGCTGTCGGTGCCGCTGGATCTCGTACTCCGTTCACTATTCGCTTCCATTCTTGACGATTTTTTGCCACGTCTCGAGCATCCCTAGCCGACAATCATTGATTTTTAAGGTCGTCTTTGATGTTATTTAGCCAGGTTTTCTTCGGTGTTGATCGCTGAATTCTCCATTCTGTCGGACGGTCTCGCCAAAGAAGTTGTGCGCCACGTGGCAACCGATTGTCGTTCATTCGGCAAACATGGCCGAACCATCGTAGTCGACGTTCTTGTACTTCTTCTTCGATCGTTGTTACTAGATCGTTTCGAATTCGGTCGCGGAGTGAGACACCGAGAATCTGCCTCAAGCATCCCATTTGGAAGACTTCGAACTTTTTGAGGTCCGATTGTAGTAACGTCCACGTTTCCGATCCATAAAGAAGAATGGGAAGAACCAACGTTTGGTATAGTCGTACTTTGGTTTTGACGGTAATATTCGTTCGCTTCCATATGCACCACTTGAGCGAGGCGAATGTTGCTGTTGCCTGGCCGATCCGGCTATGGACATCGGCCGTCGATGCCACTTTCTTTTCCGTAACCAACGATCCTAAATACTTGAATTGTGGGACCTGTTCGATTTGGGTTCCATCGAGGTAAACGCTGGCCTTCGAACCGTCCGTAGTGAGCACTTTGGTCTTATCCGCATTGATTTTCAATCCATATGATTGAGCAATTCCGGATATGTCGTACAAAATGTCCGTTGCTTCGGCATCAGTGTCGGCGAAAACAACGCTATCATCGGCGAACATCAAATCGGTTATAAAGTTTGATTCGTCGTATCTAACTCCGCGTCGACCGTCGAATGCTCTCCGCATAATCGCGTCGATCACCACGTTAAAACGTAGCGGCGATGCGACGTCTCCTTGTCGAACACCAGTTTAAATAAGTTAATAAATTTAGGTGCACAAATTATTATTATATTTTAAAATGTGAATGTTGTTTATATTTTAATATGGAACTATTTACCAAAAAATATTTATTTCTTTATTATATACTTACTACTGTTTTGACCATGAATTGTAATTTTTTTGACTAGGTATTTTATATGAAATTTTATATTACAACATTTTTATATTAAATATTAATGATTTTTTCATTCTTTTCTTACTTATAACATTATTTATCTCTTTATTTTAGTTTTAAGTCTATTATGTTTGTCATACTCTAATTAATGGAATGTTATGTTCAATTTAATTTTGATTTCATAATGGAATTGCGTTTTATTTTTTATTTTTTTGAAGACAACTTTTTATTTCAGTTTAGTTTTATGTGCATTTCACTAAAACTTTTACATAATTTATTGCAATATTAGAAGTCCTGTCCACCCTAGAATGGGCTAGTTCCAGATAGGTGGCAGAATCAAGTAAGCTAAGGTTTTGCCATTCGATTTCTGTTATTTTTGTAAGAAAAATCAATGTTTTAGGTAAATAATTCTTAAATAAAATAAATAAATGATTTCTTCAAAATGCAGAATTTACTACGGCGTTCAATAAACAGTGATAATGATTATGATGAAGTAAACTTTTATTAAATATTTTTTTATTTTTCGAGATAGCCACCTTTTACGTTTACGCACTTGATGTATATTATTTATAAACTTAGTAGATCACCTAAAAATTCCTACACTGTGGCTACTACAGCATCAACATCTTCAAGTTTTCGACTACAACGAAGCCGTCACCCCAGAAAGGTTTAACGATAATGATCGTTCTATCCCATGAGGTAAGCGTGGAAGACTTTGTGTACGATACAAATCTACCGTCCAGCAAAAACCACGAACCCGCCAAAGACCAACGCCTTACGACTAGGCACCAGGAAGCTAACCCCGTGGGGCCACCCCCCCTACCCCACCCAGGCTACCAGTTTTGGAAGGATGTCTCCGTCTGGAATTAACCTTCACTCTTCAGGATACCTCCCTCCTCCCGACTGTTGTATTTCAGCGGTAATTCAATAAGTATTTATCGCAGACCTGAGCGTCCTTTGCCCTTCATACCACTCGGGATCGGGTGGCCAATAGGTCATTTCAAGAATGGCGCGCGCAAACCGCCCAGTAGCGCCGGGAGGCAATCCCACCAGGAGAAACCGATCCACCAGCCGTGAGTCCTGAGGCGCGAGAGTCTTATTCGGGTAGCCTTCCACACGAGCGGGCTTCTGAATAGGAGTTGAATCGTGAGTTGGGCCAATCCGAGAACAAAATGAATCCGAGAACTTTGGCCCAAGCTTCACGAAACCATTCGCTACCATTCTTTTGATATAGAAAATAGATAGAAATCACTAGGTTTAAGTTCCAGTATGGCGGTCATCGCGCTTCTTCAATGGCGGCCATCGCAACTTTGAACTTGTATGCTGGGGCGTTATCTTGGTGAAACATAACAATTTTAGCTAGTTTTCCTCTTCGTTTTTTACGTAATTTGTTTAGCATTTTTTAAAATTTGTTCAGCATATACAACCTTCTTAAAGTAACTCCATTGTAATATTCACTCATGGCGACCCCTTGACTGTCCCAGAAAAGAGAGCCCATGATCTAACCGGCGGATGGAATGATCTTGACTTTCTTAGAAGTTGGATATAATCCTGGTCGTTTCCAGGTCATTAATGTTTTTGTTCAGGACTGTAATGGTTAAGCCATGTTTAAGGGCGTACCCAGCTTTTGGCCCAAGGGGGGATGGGAGGGGGGGGGGGAGGGTGGCAAATCAGAAATTTATGCCGGGTCCACCGCGTACTACACGAAACATTAGGTGCATGTAGTGTATAGTATAGGTGACACCCGCAAGAGATTCTACTTTATGGGTAGTAAATTAAAATAAATAATCATATATAAATATAATAAAAATGCATTTATTTAATTTGAATTGTTTAATTAAACATCTATTTAAATAGTAATTTTCGAGGATCTTCAACAAAACACTATGCCCCCTCCTTGTGCGACTCTCGTTTCTCCACCATCGACATTTTCAACCTCAACCAACCGACGTTCGTTAAAGAATTATTAAATTCAATTGCACCTAACGAGCTTGTTAATATCTATCGTTCTTAGTTATATACTTTTCATGCAACATGTCAGTAGCTACTACAAATATTTATAAATATCTATAAATATTTATTATATATCTATAAATATCTATAAACATCAATAAATATCTGTATCTATATGTCCACTATCCGACCTATCTTTATTTATATCTATATACATTACACATACCGTCTAAATCGTCTACATCGTCTAACTCCTTTTTCCTAATCACTTCCAATTCCCTACCTCTCCCATCGGTTTACTATATTAATTTTATATTTAATATGAACTTAGTTTATTTTACAATTATTTTTTAAGTGTAATATGCCGAAATTAAAATGTGTAAATATGCGGAAATACTTTCGTAGGAAACGATTATCGGCGTATGTTTTTCTTTTTTTCTACATTATGTTTGCACATGTATGTCAATTGTATGCGCTGTTTGTTTCCAGAAATAAAATAAAATAAAAATAAAAAAAACGGTTTATGACGTCTTCTGTGAAAGAATCGCCTATACTGTTTACAAGTTTTTTATGTACACTAAGCATACAAAGCCCATTTAACCTGCCTTCGGTCATTGTTGATCTCAGCCATGTTTTAACGCGTCTGAGTGTCCTGAATGTGCTTTCAATTGTAGACGTAGAATAAGGCATCGCCAATAAAATTTCTAGTGCTGTTCAGGGAAGGGGCAAATGTTGCCAGATAGCGAAAACAATGCCGAAGAAAAGAAGAGCACTCTCGAGGGGCCTTCGACATCGACACCAACAAAATTATTGTAATAATTAATTGTAATCAAAAGTGCAAAATATAAGTATTATTGCAATTGTAATGTAAGTCATACCGACAATAGTAGGTACCTAGGCATACAAAATCCAGGGGGGGGGCAGCTGCCCTCCCCTGCCCCCCACCCCCTACCTGAGTACGCCCATGGCCATGTTTTATCCTGTTGTAAAAGAGCGTTGCAAAATCTTCAGTCTAGTTTTTCTGCGCTTCCATAAGCATTATAGGTAGTCGGCGTTAACCTTTTTCATCCTAAGCGATCATATACAAATTGCTGTATATCTTGTATATATATATATTAATATGCGTATTATTTTATACCATTATTTTGGTATCAACATTGAAAGTAATTTAGCTGTCAAAACGCGGCAGTACTACTCAAATACAAAGGTATAGCATTTTGTATGTCCAGATACAGGCTGTTCGGTCTAGTTAGGCATTCGTCTAGTAGAATGATCGTATGGGTGTGTTCATTTCCTTATTGCTTATATAACTAGTTACAATTTATATCTGGACGACCACACTGATAATTGATAACCCGAATTGCAAATAAATAATAAATAAATAAAAACTATTATATTGCCATGTTGTCTTTTTTTTAATTTGTAGGTATTTATTAATTTAGCTCGCCTATTTGTATTTTATCTTTTCAAGTGCAAGTAAAGAGTTTATTATGAAGTATTATTATAATTAGGTACATAGGTACCTACCTAATTACCAATAAATAAATAAATAGGTAAGAACCTAAAATTATCAGCAAATATCACATTATCATATGTAAATATAAAAAATATATATTACTATCATAAATATACTATATCTTATCATTACATATCAAATAAAATCATATCATATCATATAGAAAAATCAAATCATTTCATATTATATAATATATTAGATTATCAGCAGTATCATTAAACCTCATATTAATCCGCATTAAATAACAAAATATAGAGGGCCCTTACCATTACCACAAATAGAGTTGTCAACTACAACGGGCAAACCCGTCACCTCAGGAAGTTTTAACGATTCGTCGTTCTATCTCTCTTGAAGTGAACGCAGAAGGCTTGGATGAAAACAATCCACCGTCAAGCTCCGCCACATGCCGCGATATAACTAGGTGTGTTACCCGGCGGGCTTAAACTCACGCCGTTACTTCTTGCGACCAGATTACTCCGGTCTCTCGATTGGTAACGAGTTCGAGTTCGCTTGCGCGTTCCTCTCCCTTACGAAGCGGTGAAACGGTGTACCTATACCAAATCTATCGCGGACCGCGGCATCCTTTGCCCGGCTGTTCACCCAGGATCGGGTAGCCGATGGTCGTTTTAAGAGCAGTCGCCGTAAGGTCCGCAACTACCCCCGCTCTATAGGAAACAGTACTGCTTCCAGACTCCCCCGACTATTAGTCAGAGTGCACAGTCGATTGGCTTACGCCGCACGGTGCGCAGATCGTCCAGGAGCGCCAGAAGGTTGACTCCTAGGGGAAACTAGCCCAAGACCAGAGTCCTGCTCGGGCTCGCACTTCATGCGTGAAGGCCGCCGGATCGGTGTTGACCCGTGAGTGTGACCAACCCTGAACAGAATGGGTCTTCGTGGCCAGCTCAGCAAGGGCCCATTAGCTCCCATTACCACAAACAGAGTAACGTGGTTTACGGGCGCTCCTTAAACAAAAGAATTTAAATATTAAGTAATACATGTCTATCCTTGGGACAGTTTTTGCGTTACAAAACATCGCCAGAGCTATTAAAATTTTACGCCTTTCGCCGCCTTTTGGCTCGTATATTTAGGTTGAAACTCGTGAGCGATTTAGCACCCCCATTTGAGGTCTATAAACGCCTTTTTATTGTTTTTGAAGAGGACTGTTTGCTTAGTTCATATCTAAAAATTTTATAACCGCATCACTGAAACATTTTACGACCGATTTTGCGTTTTAATGATATTATGAGTGGTTGAGCGATTATGCATTTTTGTCATCGGCATGGCGATATCAGGGAGGGTTTTCGAGAGGAGACTTTATGACAGAATGGTTTTCTCGAAAAATTAACATCGCAGATTTAAGATCGATTAGTGTTTCGGCGATACTTTTTTTGTGGGATTTTCTAAGGTATTTATGAGTCTTGTAACACTGCGACCATTGCTGATGTATTGTGTTCGCCACCTACAATAGTTCTGCGCTAAGCCTCGTGTCATTTAAGAACCGCAGCAGGCTTTTGGCGCCAGATTGTTTTACCTCCTCAGGTTGCAGGTAATGACCCTCCAAGTGGGTGTATGATTTACGCATCAAGGCCACACTCGCAAGTGAGGTGCAGGGGAGTTTCCTCTGCCCCTTGGCAGAACCTACACATTTTCGTGTCCCGGAGCTTGATGTTGTGTTTGCTCAGGCCATAATGCCCCGTGAGTGCCATCACCAGTATGCGTAGATTGTTCCTATTATGCGATAAAGCCTCACGGGCAGTCTTACGGTCCTAAGCCTTAATTAGCGCTTTGGAATGATTCAACCCTGGCGTGTTGTTCCAGTGGTTGACAGATTGTTTTAAACATATTTTTTGGGCATTAGGTTTGCAAGGCTTTTTGGTAAACCACAGCAAGGTTCATGGCCATATAACGTTCTCTTTGCTCCCGTCTTAGCAAGTTCGTCGGTTTTTTGGTTCATGGCTAACCGACATACTGCATGGCAACCCCGGCCTGGTGGCATAGTGGTTAGGTCGCCTGATCTTACGATGTAAGGTCCCGGGTTCGATTCCCGGCTGGGTCACCATTTTCCGTTGGGATTTAATTAACGGAATTGCATTTTCAATTCTGTCGATCGAATGTAATAACAAGACACACACTTACACACATGTTACACGCATACATACATATAAAAAATATCTCATAGTAGGGTTACTTGTAAGAAATTGTCATATTCATATTGCCAAAAAACCCGCCCATTGTGAAATTTCTCAATAAAGGGTAGAAACAAACAAACAAACAAACATTCAACACAATACGGGCGATACAATACAAGAACTATGAAGGCTGTTGTAAATTTGCTGCGATCACGATTTGATATGACTTGCCTCCTCCTGTCAGGGAAAATGCGTTTGCGTGGTAGGACCTGAAACGAGGAAATCCGCAGTGAACCAACGTCACTGACATACTAGCTCGTTAAATTAGCAACTTAAAATGGCAATGGACAGACCATATAGTTCACAGAACCGACAACCGTTGAAGAAAAAAGCACCGCCGCCTACAATATGGACCGTTGACATTGCTACGGTTGCAGGGAGTAGGTGGATGGAGGCGGCTCAAGTCCGCTTGTCATGGCATTCTGTGATTAGAAAAATGTAATGAAAATTGTACGCTCTTTGCGCAAACTGTATCGAACCATTTTTACACGACTGCCCAACAAAAAGGGAGAGCTACTTAATAGACCTTGTTGCAGTTAGGCCACTAAGACCCATGCATTTAGGGTCGTCCAAACTCACGGGTCAACACTCATCCGGCAGCCTCCACGCAGAAGCAGAAGCGAGCCCGGGCAGGACTCTTGGCCTGCGGCCCAGTTTCCTCTAGGAACTTTTTGCAACTTAAGGGGAGAAATATTTTTTTTATGGGTATAGAGAGGTTTTTAACGAGATGTAATAAATGTAGTGAATTTAACGGGTATATTGCCCCCAAATTTAATAATTGCGTACCACCAAACATTAAAAACATTGAAATTTCATATAAATTTAAAAATAGTTTGAGTGCCTACCTCTTAAATTTTACAAATGCAGATATTGAACACCTTATTAAATAATTGAATCTTTATAATAAAAACATATTAGTATATGTACCTAGTAATATAAATTGATAATTTCTAAATGCAATTTAATTTTAATTTTTGTGAATTTATTTTGTATATTATTAATTCATATTAACACATATATAAATATATATATATATATATATATATATATATATATATATATATATATATATATATATATATATATATATATATATATATATATATATATATATATATATATATATATATATATATATATATATATATATATATATATATATATATATATATATATATATATATATATATATATATATATATATATATATATATATATATATATATATATATATATATATATATATATATATATATATATATATATATATATATATATATATATATATATATATATATATATATATATATATATATATATATATATTAATTTTTATCATGTTTTATAATAAAATAATATTGACAATTTTCATGACGTCTTCTTACGAATTTTTATTAGGTAATTAAGATATTTCTGTTACATTAAGTATGATTTTGTTTATTTATATAAATATAATATTATAGATTTAATTGTCTACCTTGGAACAGGCGGCAGCCTAGTTAGGTTAAGACTTTTGTATATTGAATGTACTCATAATTTCAACTCAATAAATAATTTGAAATTTGAAATTATGCTAAAAAAACATTAAGCAACATGTTGTTACTTTTACATTCTTTACACCTCGGGCTAGAACTTATGGACCTTACTACGCACCTATGTAAGATGTATATATCTGTGAAATGTACAAGTATCTATTCGCATCTATTTATGGGGAAGGCGTATGTCCAACAGTGTACGTCTACTGGCTGATAATGATGATGATGAAAATCGCGATCCTCAGTTTGGAAGGGCATGTTTCAATGTTGAGTAATGAGTCAAGAGTCACGCTGCTGCTTTTGAGGGTCCGTCGAAAGTGAAAAAGATAAGTCACTCTGGTGTAGGTCGCGGTCTCGCCTCGCGATCAGCTGTTTGACCGATTTGTTTGGCTAATTATTGTTGTGTTCGATAAGATTAGGCGATGCCATGTGGTGGCGGCGGCCTCCACGCGCATGCGCGACTGCGCGTGCGACAACCTCGCTCACTCGCTGCCCTCACTGACTGCAATCTGCGCAGATTAGCGTAGCAGTATGTACTTCTTTATCACTGCGATTCGTTAGACTAGTCCCGAAGACAGGGTTGTCACAATTCAGATGCTGGCAAATTGTCCCCAATGCGATCGCCCTGCCCCGTTCAAATCTTCGGTCATATTATATGAGCAGTCAAAATTGAAAACAAAATGGAAAATTATTTAAAATATTTTTATTCGACATTTGTTTTATACAGGTGAGTTTTTAATTAGTGGCATCCTTGCAGTGGGTAAATTAGTACGAGCAAATAAGCAAGTTTTGATAAAAAACTTCAAGTTCATTTTTGTTTTTTTTTTTTGTAAATTCTCAAAACCTAATTGATAAATAAAATAAAAGTTTGAGGAGCGTTGAGCGCGCTGCGCCATCTAGCATTTGGTAAAATAGCGCGAATAAACAATATTAGCGAGATTTTACCAACCGCTAGACGGCGCAATGCGCAATGCGGAATCAGAATGACAAATTAAATTCATATGGTTATAAGTATAGTCGTTTTGTAACCTTCTGTTGACAAGCCGATTTCGGCGCTCCCGATTTATTAGCGCTACTGGAAACGGCTAATAAGCCTTTAATTAAAGGGCAATATATTTCAAATTATAAATATTGCACATTTATTTACAATATATGCATTATTTGTTGCGAAACGTTGGATTTTCGGTCGTTTTAATGACCACCATCATAGAGGGTAACAGAAATAGAGAACGGGAGTGCGAAGGCGGGCTGTGAGTGAATGCGTTCACCGAATAGAATGAGATAGGGGCATATGAGACTCCCTCTATCCTTGTCTAGTTGCGCATGCGCTTTTATCCATAGCATAGCAGACTTATGGCGTCGAAGAGTTGCCATAGTGTTACAAAGGCGTTGCCATAGTGATATATGTACGTGTCTCCGTGAATGAACGACTAGAAAGGGATGGAGGGGGTACTATAGGCTGCTGTCTCTTTCTATTCGGCTGACGCATTCTCAGGCTGGTCACGGGGTCTAGTAGTTTCACGGTCAATGACAGCTATTTATTGTTATGTCGAATGGTGATTAATTGTCAAGTACTGCGGGATTTAGTGATGTAGAAACCGTAATCTATGTTTAAATTTTGAATGTTTTTGAAATATGTCGAGTAGGTATGGTTTAGTGATTAAAAACTGTTAGGCGTTTACGTTAAAAGCGTTTACGTTAGACATGATCTTGAAATAGTTTTATTATTCATTCAGAGCCAGACCGATTCATTCAGAAAACGTTCACTGACTTATTTTTTGTAGATAAGTTGATCAAGCACAAACAATATTTGGCCTTTCTATCAAAATTCTCTTTTTGCTATGGCATATCTGCCACTTATATCCCATCTGCGGGACAGTAACGAATTAACACTGCGATTGCATGTACCTAAAACATCGATGACTAATACATCGATAACAATGATCTCGCGTCAAGGTAACACTGACGCTTTTAGACAGCGGGGTGGGGAGCGGTGGTCGGGGGCGACGCGCACCCGCCCCGCTCCTCAGTCCCCGAAAGTGTGAAGCTTGCGCGCGGACTGTATGCGCGCGGACTGTATGAAGCATCATCGTCTACCCCCCCCCCCCCCCCCACCAAGCTTGCGGGAGATCGCGGGCCGCGGTCACCCGCAAGCTCGGCAGGGATTTAGTGAAATTATTGAACTTAGTGCTCTCAAAAAACAGCAAGGATATAATATCTCTTTTATTTGTTTTTATTACTTACACTTTTTTATAATTTGTATTTCTAGTTTTAATTCATGTAAAATCTGGGAATCAATAACCCATTTGTTGGATTTTAAAAATCTTAAAATATTCAAATCAAATGCGTCAGTTCACGCGACAACAAACATAAAATAAAACATACAACACAGCCAGATACAGAACTTCTAAGTCTAGTTGGTTGTACGATTTTGCCTCACTTTAGGTACCTATGTTAGCATAATTATATGGATAGAGCTATTTTTCTCGCTTACCTACCATTAATGTTTGTTTGTAACGATTATGTATGTACAACAATCTGCATGTCCTGGTGTTTTTTTTACATTACGTAATAAATGTATAAATAATAAATATATATTGCATAATGCAAGGAATTTTGTTTTTTTTTGCAACTTTTAATAAGTTTAATGTTAAATTTAAAAATCACAAGGATGACAAAAGCAACAGTTAAAATGCAGAGAGAATATTATCTAGAAGATATATTTATTGTTGGATTTATTTGTGCCAACCCTGGTAATCGGCATTAACCTGCTAGCGCAATCAAGGATTGCCCGTAGTGCGATACAAGCGATAGAGCAGGGCCGCCCCCCGGTCTGCGATAGTGGTCTAGTGACAATTATAGTGACGTCATATCACCGAGCAGCCTTATCACTGCAGCCAGACATCGTATGGTTGCTGGTGATAGGATATCACCGAAGGATAACGGACTAACTCGTCACACCTACATACACAGTCTGGTGACGAGGAGGTTTATCGCAAGCGGAGGGTTTTCTCAATGAATGAGGCGGAGGTCGTGAACCGACTTACATAATAGACCTTAATCAGTAGCGGGGATATCTTCATGAACTAACCTTTTGTTGATTGTTGACGTTGAGTCCGGTTAGCCAGTCACGTGGTTAGTCTGTCAGTGGCGTATCTTGTAGACTGTCTTTCACCCTTGGCAAAGTTAAAAAGCACAGATTCCATAGATAGAGTATGATTGATACGGTCGAAGGCCTTGGATAGGTCCCAAATGCTTTTTACGACTTACCGTGACTGGTCTCGGTAGCAGCATTTTAATAAATTGTATCTGTATTGGATGATATAACTAGTGGCGAAACACGAATTATTTTAAAGGGAGGATCAAACAGTGCGTGACGCAGAAAAGCCTATTATAATTATATTTACTATATTTAATAAGTACTTTGCTAAAAGCTGGCAAAAGTGATATTGGTAGATGGTCCCTTTTATCCTCCCGGAACTTTTGCTCGTTTGTTTGTTTGCTTGTTTGTTTCTACTCATTATTGTGAAGACTCACAATGAGCGGGTTTATTATCATACGACAATCTCTTACAACCAACCACTATAAAATGTTTATATGCATTTGTGCGTGTAACGTGCGTGTAAGTGTGTGTCATGTTATTACATTCGATCGACAGAATTAAAACGCAATTCCGCAAAATTTATCCCAACGGAAAATGGTGACCCAGCAGGCGATCGGACCCGCAAATTCCGGCAATCTAACTACTATGCCACCGAGTCGTGTTAGACTCTTGTTTTTGTTAGAAATCAGTCTGATGTCTTCAGTTAGATGTCTTTTCTATTTTTGTTATATAAAATACTGCTTTTTAGTCGATTAAAAGAACTCGATACAAACTTATATGTTTTTTATTTAAATATTTTAATTTATTTCTAGAGAACAGGTAGAGAGAAATTTTTTAAAATCACTTAATTTCTATTGAAATAAGCAATAGCTGACAGAATGACTAATTATCGCGTTCACATATACAATACAAGCTCGCCAAAATCTTCGCATGAGACAGAAAATCAAATTGCCTTGTGAAAGACTAGAGCCGCTACACGATACCTGACTTCGTCGTCAGTGCCGTCTAATCGAAATGTACAACCAACGACAGTATATTTAAAATTGTTATTATGTATTGTAAAACAAATTACCATTTTAAGCACTGTTGACATTTCGACTCTATAACATTCAATGATTTATATTTTTTATAATCTTTGACGTTTTGATCAGTTTTGATAGATAGGTTCGGGATTCACCGATCTCCAGGTTAAACGGCTTAACCCACGCCTTAACCACGCCCGCAGAGCATATCAATAAATACTTTTGGTGTTCCTACTTTTGTCGTTTGTAATTTTTTTTGAACTGAAAACCTTTGAAATTTTATTAATCATACCGATTATTTGACCCCTTTAGGAGTTTATATCTATTGCCGCGCGTTATGCATGCATACAATGTATGCTTTAACGATATTGACATATTTAACCATCAAAATAGTCGATCCTTTGTTAAGGAGGTACGTGAAAAGCTGATTATCAGATCGGATTGAATTAGCATGCTCATACAAGCACTCACAAGCACATTCGCACTAGAGATACACACACCCACACACACATGCATACACGCACACACATACAAACACACACACACACACACACATACCCACACATACACGCTCTCCATCACACAAACACACACCAACTGTTAGTTTTAAATTCTTATTGTTTTCTTTCTATTGTTTAGCATATTTTGTAATCCTTATATAGCAAATAATTTAAAACATCATTGGCTTTACTATTGGTATATATTATGCTTATATGTTTTTTTTATGCTGTATGTTTTTAACAAAAATAAAATGAAATAAAAATAAAGAATGCAAGGTTTAGTCTGTGCCCGTAGGCACATGTCAATATAATAATTTTGATTTTAAACACAAACGATTTGTTTAGTTACTCGTCTGACTATACCGAAAGATTTTACCGCTCGTAATATTTTACTGCGCGTAAGTGTGCAGTCACGCGTTATCCCTCTTTCTCACTGGTTTAAAGTATGTCTATCGATTTTTTAGTTTCAGTGCATTGGTGTTAAACAAATGCAATACGTGTGATCTGATGTGTGCGAGAGACCAAGCAAGATGGTTCGGCCTGTACATTTCATCCTTCTACGGAGACGGCGGGCCCCTAACCGCGGCGGGTGCGTGTAAAAACCGCGCCGTGAGTTCTTAGGCTAACGGTGACAGTCCCGATATATTGGGTCGAATGGCAGCCCTAATTCCAGGCTTACCAAAACTAGAATAACCTTTCCAGACCAGAAAGCTTAGACGGTTTACAGATTCCCAAAGACTGCGTGACGCGAGGCGCCTACTCGCTTTTTTCCCGGACCCAAAACACGGATATTGAATGGCAAATGTTGATTTTTAATATTATTCCTTTCTCGTTGAGAATATTTGTTGTTTGTCTGGCGTGCGGTCGATTCGCCATGATCGCTGTTTGTGGAAGGGCCGGCGCAGAGCCCCACACGTGCTTGGGTTTATTTGCTAAGTGGCCTCGATGAATGAAAAACGTCTCGAGAGTCGAGAGTGAATTTCGCTGGTTTTTTGCTATATCGAGTGACTTGGTGTGTGATTTATGGTGAGGGTTTTTAGTCTCTTCTTTGCGAGATGCTGTTAAATTTTTTCATTTGAAACACTGTTAAAAGTAGGGCTACAACTATTATTTATTTACCGATTATGTTTCCGATTCCGATTATTGTCACAGTTTTATTATTTCTGTTTTAGATAGCTTTCTTGTTCATAACTATGTAGATAGGGAACTTAATTACCTATATGGTAAGAGCCGGATAGTTGCCACACTTTTAAAAAAGCTCTATTATTAAACAACATTTTTTTTAATTTTTTTTTTATTTTATTAATTTTAGGAATCTTACAGCTAGGTATACGGTTATTACAAATTAATATGTATATAAGGCCAATTACAAGGTTCCACAAGTAAAAATGTAGGAATAGATATATAAAAGGGGGAGAAAAAAAAGAAAAACAAGTAGACTAAGAAAAAACTAAACAAAATAGAACAAAGGATTAGCCAAAGAAGGCGTCAGCCAGTAACTTCTTGAGCTGCTGGACTGACATATTAAATAAGTCAATGTCATATTGGGTAGCTACATCATTGAAACTTTGGCTTGCTCTCAATAGATAACTGTTTAGCCTGTAATTGGTGTTAGCTCTGGGGATAAACAGGGTGCATGGTCTTCTGATCGGATCAGCAGAGACCCTCAACCCAACCTTCTCCAATAAATCCGGGCAGTCAACTGAGCCATTTGCTATCTTCAATAGGTAGGCGACATCTGCAATATGGCGTCTTGTGGCTAAAGGTAAGAGGTGAAATTTATGACAACGTTTAGTGTAGTCTGGAAAGAATTTTTTTACTTTAAATTGTAGGTGTCGTACAAAACGTCTCTGAATTCGCTCAATGCGGGTAATGTAAGTGTTATAGCTGGGGTTCCAGTTTTGTGATGCATATTCCAAGTGACTACGTACATATGCACAATAAAGAATTTTAATGGTTTTAATAGATTTAAACTCAGATGATAAGCGCAGAACAAAACCTAATGTTCTTGATGCTTTGCTGATGACACTATTGATGTGCTCATTAAAGAGTAATTTAGTGTCAAAGATTATACCTAAATCACGGATTGAGTTTACTCTAGTAATATTGATATTCTTAAGTGTATAAGAAAAAAGAAGAGGTTGTGGCTTACGAGTGAAGGAACATAAATAACATTTGGATACATTTAAGTCCAATTTGTTCAACAAACAGAAACGGTCAAAACGATTGAGATCTTCTTGCAAACGTTGTGCACTTTCTTGTGAGTTAATCGGACAGAGTATCTTCATGTCGTCAGCGTATAAGGATTGACATGTACTTACTAACAATAATGCAACACGTATAACAAAACATAGGTTTTTGATCTATTATTAATAGGATAGAAATAAATTTACCGCGTGAAATTTATAGCACCCGACGTTTCGGTGACGTTGCAGCCGCCGTTGTCCAGGGCAGACTGAAAGAGCTGTCAATCCGTTGTTTTGCGGGTAGGCCGCATACCGCTGCCGCCACTGCGTAGGTTATAACGGTGGTGGGGGCGGGGGCGGACTCGGAGCGCGCGAATTTCGAAAATCCGTCTTGCATACAACATCAGGCTTCACAACGCCAGGCTTGCGTCATGGAAGTAGAATGCGAGCGTGTTCCGTATTTATATAGTTCCGTTTCTCTTGAACAAGTGACAGAGCAGAGTTTTTATTGTTTAATTTTAATTGATTTGTGGTTTTTATTACCTGATGATGAACAATGGAGGAAATTGTTCCTTGTTGTAAGTTCTGTCTTAACTTGATTTCACTCGCTCAAGCAAATAAAACGGCATTTCTTAAATCCACCGGATTGCTAAGACGGGAGCAAAAGGAACGTTATACGGCCCTGAACCTTGCTGTGGCGTACCAAAAAGCCTTGCAAACCTAATGCTCAAACAAATATGTTTAGAACAATCCGTCAACCACTGGAACAACACGCCTGGGTTGACCCAATCCAAAGCGCTAATTAAGGCTTTCGACCCTAAGACGGCCCGTGTGGCCTTATTGCTAAATAGGAACAATCTACGCATACTGGTGAGGGCGCTCACGGGGCATTGTGGCCATAACAAACACGTCATGTACAACCTCAAGCTCCGAGACACAAAAATGTGCAAGTTCTGCCAAGGGGCCGAGGAAACTCCTCTGCACCTCATGTGCGAGTGTGGCCCACTGATGCGTAAAAGATACACCCACTTGGGTGGTCATTACCTCCAACCTGAGGAGGTAAAACAATCTGGCGCCAAAAGCCTATTGCGGTTCTTAAATGACACGAGGCTTAGATCAGCAATGGTCGCAGTGTTACAAGGCTCATAAAGGCCTTAGAAAAGCCCCACACAACAAATTAAATTAAATTAAGAAGCCACCGCAGATATGCGACTGCTGATATGTATACCTACGTTAAATTCTGCCTAGCAGTAGCATGCCTTAAGTGTGCTTTATTGAATCTACTATACAAGCAGTATATTTCAAATTGAAGATTGAAGAGTAGAGTTACCACTTTTTTTACTATAAAAAGCGTAAAAAACACAAAAATGTATGTCGGGTTTGCCCCATTCACCCACTCTGGGTGATTCATCATTCACCATTCACCATTCACCATTCACCATTCACCCACTCACTGACGACAATCTCTTAAAACGAAACATATATTAACTAGTTTTTAGACGACTGCCCAACAAAAAAGGTGTTCAGCTTTTATCTATATATGTTTTCAGTTTCTTTATTCCACTATAACTTCTTCTTCTTCTTTTTGTTACTTTATGGCAATCACCGATAGTCGGTGCTTTTCTGCCAAGTCGTTTTCGCAGGGCATCTAAGTTAGTTGGTAATGTATAATAATGAACAATACTGAAACAAGGGATACTTATTTATAGAAATGTAGGTACATATAGCATAAAACATGGTTATTGGAGATGATACAAACAAGGAAAGGATGTGAAATGTGCTATTACACTATACAGAAATATTATTAAGGGAAATACATTTTTTCATATTACTTTATATATTTTGGGAGAGTTAAGGGATAACAAGTGAAGATCACATAGAGGGAGTTGGATGTTATACGTTATAAGGTCTGGGATAAAACTCGGATAATTATAGAGGATGGGACAGTTAAAGAATAGATGGTCCAGCGTGCAATCCTCGTGTCCACAATCGCATTGCGGAGACGCGAGAACATTAATACGGTGGAGGTGCGATGGGGTGGAGCAATGTCCGATCCTCATGCGGCAGATTATTGAAATCTCTTTCCGACTATTAAAAAACTTTTTAATAGACTTTTTTATAAATGGCTGGTGTTGGTACCATGGCTTCGAAGGGATTTCGGCCTGGATAAGTGAGAAACACACTATAACTTCTAAACGCACGAACCGATGTAGAAGTATTGTTAGAATAATTATGTCATCCCGAGTGTCATAGGCCACCCTAACTGTCAAAATATCGTGTTTAGTGTTAAATGAAAGGTCTGATCGAGTACATTCCGAAAATATATATGTATCTATATGAATAAATACATAAACCAATAGAATAGAATATAATAGAATAGAATAACTTTATTGTGCTATAAAAACATAACTTAATGAATATTACACTGGTTTTATAAAAAAGACAATTATGGCGGACTTATCGCGATATTTACCATAAACCGCAAATATGTCATAAAAACCCACAAATATTTAACCACCATTCTGTAAAATAACGTAAAAACCATAATTATAAATACAGTAGTTCACTTTTTGGAATTGCACTCGTGTTTTTTTGTTACTTTTTATTGTGTGGGTGAATGTAACATGTGTGTGTGTGTGTGTGTGTTGTTATTCCATTCGATCGAAAGAGTTGAAATGCATTTTGGCTTATTCTATCCTGACGGAAAATGGTGACGCGGTCGGGAATCGAACCCGGGAACGCCAACAAAAGGAGAATATAAGATCAGGCGACCTAACCACAACGCTACCGGGCCGTGTAGGCCGTTCAGTGAGCCGTCGACGTTCAGTGAGCGTCCTTATCGTCAGATCCACATAGAAGTGTGGTAATGCCCAGCAGTCAAAGTCCAAAACAACAAAGTTGCAAACAAAAACAATCGTGTTAATGAATGCTTTTATCAAACGGTTTGTTTTGACACTTTTCCTGTAATGTTGCATGTTTAATTAATGCTTACTTAACTTGGATACGCTTAAACTCGAAAGAATCTAACGGAACATTTATCTAACCTATGAACACATAAGTAATGTCAATCTTGATACAGGATGATTCACAAGTAAATATATTAAAAAGAAAAAAAACACGACTGCCGTTACAGAAAGTGAACCACTGTATTAATAGTTATTTTTATTACGGGTTTTTATGACATATTTGTGGTTTATGTATATCCATATAGATAGATGTATATTTCCAGACCTTTCATTTGACAGTATACACGATATTTTTACCAGATATACACACCAGATATATTCACCAGATATATACACCAGATATATATACCAGATATATACACCACGATATATACACCACACCTAGTCAATCAGACCTTTCATTTGAGACTATACACGATATATTTATGTTAATTTATTGACATTTAGACATGTAGGTTTTGATATTTGGACAAATCAAATCAAAACGCATTTATTGTCTTCAAAATCTTTACATAGTGGTTTAGACATTTTATGTAGCCGCTTAATGTTAAAATAACTTTAAAATGTATACTAAATATTTCATTAGAGACTCACCACATAATTGAGTTATATTAGATATTTATAACTACAGATAGTCATGAAATTATAATATTAAAATTAAATGGTCCTGTAAGTAAGAATTATAATTGATTATGGGAGACAATTAGAAATAATAGTAATAATATAATAATCAATAAAATGGTACAAATGTCAAGTTAAATAAAAAAAATCGAGATGAAAATTGTCAGTAATCTAATTATAATTCGTTAATATTATATAATTATCTCGCAATAAGGTAGCCTTTTAATTTCGATTTAAATTGGGTGATATTTCCGTTTCTACATATACCTACTTTTGATATTCTCAGGCAGTTTATTGTAACACGCCATTCCAACGTAATTTGGATCCCTTTTGAATAATTCCAGAGATGGACGGGATAATGCTAAATTGTGCCTACATCTGGTGAAATGCGAGTGAATTTCTTTTTGGGTCTTCATTTTTCCTATGTTTTTTAATATTAATTTTATGCATTCAAATATGTATAGTGATGGTAGCGTTAGAATACTGAGATTTTTGAAGTGTCCACGACATGATTCATCAGTTTAGTTACCCTATGACATTGAGGATGACGTAACGATTCTAACAATATCACACACTTCTAAATCGGTTCGAGCGATTAGACGTTATGGTGAAAAAAACAGGGTTTCATTATTAATACATACCGTTTTTTTAGAGTGCAATTGTTAGTTTCATTATTTTTCAAAATGTTGGATTGGAATAAATTCGTAAGAACCCAAAACGCTTATTTTAAAATAGGTAATATTTTGTGGAGTGTAATAATTAAACACTTTGAATAATTTATTTTGCTAAATAAACTACCAGCTCTATTCCTGAGGAAGAACGAAGAGGAAGAATGAAAAAAACTGTCAAATGATGAATGTCAACACGCACCGCGTAATAAGGCGATTTATATTAAAAACGCTGCTTTCTCCTTATATGAGGCCGAGGCACGTACCCTATGCCTATCGGGAGGACAACACAATACTAACAATATGACACACTGCTAAATCAGTTCAAACGTTTAGAAGTTGTGGTGGAATAAAGAAACGGAAAACGTAAATAGATGAATCCTGAACACATAACACTCTTTTTTGGGCAGTCATGTAATAAATTGAGAATCTTTGTTCACGTTTCGTCAGAGGATCCATGGAACCAAATTTAAAATGATATTGTTTTGGGTCAGAGCTTCGTGAAAGCATTGATTATATATATATATATATATATATATATATATATATATATATATATATATATATATATATATATATATATATATATATATATATATATATATATATATATATATATATATATATATATATATATATATATATATATATATATACTTTTTAGAATTGATCAATAATATGATTATAAAGTAAATAATTATAAAAGCCACTTAATCGTGGCTTTATATTAGCTTTTATAATTATTTACTTTATAATCATCTTATTGATCAATTCTAAAAAGAATATATACACAAAACTATCAAATATTTCAATATATATATGTATATATATATATATATATATATATATATATATATATATATATATATATATATATATATATATATATATATATATATATATATATATATATATATATATATATATATATATATATATATATATATATATTTATATTTGATAAGGTTTTGTAAAGATATATATATATCTTATATATATATATATATATATATATATATATATATATATATATATATATATATATATATATATATATATATATATATATATATATATATATATATATATATATATATATATATATATATATATATATATATATATATATATGATAAGGTTTGTAAAGAAATCCGTTTATAGAATGATGTTTTTATTTAAAATAAAATTAGTAAAAGCTACTTAAAAAGTAGCGAAGGAAATCCCAGCTTGTATTGGGAAATGCTTATGTTTGAATGAGATATACTTACGGATGTGCACGACTTTCGACGGTGCAATGTAAGTTTAAAGGTCCTTTTGCAGTCGACTAACGATCACTATTCATCCATATATCTCATAAATAGGGCTTATCCTTATGCAACACAAAATGCCTTCAATTGAGACGAATTAAGCGAAAAAATAAAAAAATAAACTATTGATCACTTCGGCAAAGCCGTTTTCTAAATGAAAGTGACATTACGAAATAATTCAAATATCGAATGCTACCAACATTTAAAATATGATACAATTGGCTGAGTTTGTTATCAACGAGCCATTAAATCGAAATAAAAATAATATATATATATATATATATATATATATATATATATATATATATATATATATATATATATATATATATATATATATATATATATATATATATATATATATATATATATATATATATATATATATATATATATATATATATATATATATATATATATATATATATATATATATATATATATATATATATATATATATATATATATATATATATATATATATATATATATATATATATAAGGTATTATATTGGTACATGCCGTACTACGTTTTGACAGCTAGGATTTTGTTTGTTTGTTTCTACTCTTTATTGTGAAATTTCACAATGGGCGTGTTTATTGTCGTGCCACAATTTCGTACAACCAACCCTACTATGAAGTGTTTATATGTATGTGTGTGCGTGTGTAAGTGTGTGTCTTGTTATTGCATTCGATCGACAGAGTTGAAATGCAATTCCGTTAATTTTATCCCAACGGAAAATGGTGACTCAGCCAAGAATTGAACCCGGGACCTTAAAATGTAAGATCAGTCGACCTAACCACTATGCCACCGGGCCGTGTAATGCAAAACACAACGTGGCACTCATAGTTTTAAACACTTAACAATCTTATCTTAATTTCAGTAGCATAATAGATGGCGTTCGAGGCACGCCGTTAAGGTATCCTATTTGAAAATATAATATTAATATAATAACAAACGAATTTTGAAATCATATATTTTATTATTTTAATATTGTTTACCTACAATTGCAATTTTTTAATTTGTATACAGGTATCAATATTAATTACGTGCTTTGATGTTCAAATAGATTAATAAATGGCATTTTAATATATCCGTATTATTTCTGTTATAAAATTAGTCTATATAAAAAAGCGATAGATGGCACTATTAATTGAACTTTAGAGTGAGTCTTAGATTAATTTGCCGGAAACACAAGATTTTCTCATTTTATTGAATGATGCACGGGCGATTTCTATCCGGGTCTTAATTTCTTGATCGGATTCCCATATTTCATTCATCTATGTACCGAGATATTTGTACTGCTGGACCCGCTCAACAACTTTACCTGCTACCGATATACTAGTTGTAAAACAGGATCCCTGGTAATAACCATGACTTTGGTATTCGAAGTAATTATTGACAAGGCAGCCTTTTCTTTGCACTCATTTACTTTGATCAATCAACCTTTTTAGGTCTTCCTGAGTAGAGACAATAAGAACTGTGTCAGCGGAATAGCGCAAATTATTGATGAGTTTTCCGTTCATTTTCACCCCCACACCAAGATTCTTTAGGGCCTAGGTCATAATCGCCTCAGAGTACACATTGAACAGTAATGGGGACAGAACGCAACCCTGACGTACACCGCTGCAAATGTCGACCTCCTCCGTGTATTCCTGTTCTACTTTCACTATTGCCTTTTGGTTCCCATACAAGTTTTTAATAATTGGAATGTCTTTGCCGTCTAAACCAATGTCATTCGAGCGCCTCATAAGCAGTTCGTGCCTAACCCGGTCAAACGCTTTTTCGTAATCAATAAAGCACAAAAAGACATCTGTTTGCATATTACGACATTTTTGATTGAGAACGTTCAAAGCATTTAGAGGGCTTCACGAGTACCAACGGAAGCTAAACTGACTCTCTCCCAACTGTTCATCATATTTAGGTTGAATTCTGTTATGCACGATGGTAAGAAAAACTGTAAGCACGTGGCTCATAAAACTGGTCGTACGAAACTAACATCTTCACACTTCTTTGCATTTGGTTTTTTAGGCAAGGTGATGAACGTCGATTTGAGCCAGTCTTTAGGGAGAACTCCAGTCATGTAAATCTTTTTAAAGAGGTCAGTTAACAATCCAACTTTCTCTAAAAGTTGTAATACTTCAATCGGAACTGAGTCTGGTCCAGGCGACTTTCCTTTCTTGGCTGATTGTAATGCCCGTAGTACCTCTGACCCTAAAATAGAGGGACCAGAGCTATCAGTAACAGTTTCCGTTAGGTTTCTCGAGCTATCTGCGAACATGTTGGTAATGTATTCATTCCAAACTGTCTTCTTGCTTTCCACATCCAGAAAAAGGTTGCCTCTGGTATCTACTAAGGGACTTATGGAGCTTCGATTATATCCTACCATTTCTTTGAGGTGCTTGTCCTTCCTTTAGCATCGTAGAAATATTCAGTACAATATCTGAAAACGGCTCAATACGACTCAATACGGCTTAAATGCCAATGGAGGATTATATTTGCATTAAACAAGCAAATGTGAGATATTAAATCAGATATCAATAAATCTAAACGTACATGTTTGACAGCCCGAAGGAGGCCCCGAAAAGTGCAAAGAGGCCCCGATATTTCGACGGCCTTAGGGCCTCTACATCGGCTAATCCGGCGCTGAAAACCTAGAACTAAAAATTTCGAAATACTCAATACGGGCCACTGTGGCATACTTGCTAAAACTCTCTATTTTTTGTGTAAATTTTCGGTTCTCAACAAAGCTTTATGCGGTTTGCCGCCCACTTGTGGCCGATTTACTTTCAACCGGAAAATATGAAATTAATGCGTTATTCGTTACCGAAAACGCATTAAGAATTTCGGAGGCGTTTTTGCCGAACGCCGGCGTTTCACGCTCCTAAACGAAAATGGCCTGTTTTGACATGTTTATCGCTGAGGGCTTGCGCGGCCTTCGTGACACGCGCTCTGAACCCTACATGGGTCGGATAGCAGCACTGGTACAGAGCGGTCCACAAAAAACATCAAAATAACTATTTCTCTGTTGAGTTATAAATAGGATAGAAAACGAATTTACCGCGTGAAATTTGTAGGACCCGACGTTTCGGTGACGTTGCAGCCGCCGTTGTCTAGGGTAGACTGAAGAGCTGTCAGTCCGTTGTTTTGCGGGTAGACCGCAAACCGCTGCCGCCACTGCGTAGGTTATAACGGTGGTGGGGGGCCGGGCTCGGAGCGCGGGAATTTTTAAAATCCGTCTTGCACACAACACTCACTGTATCCTGTTTTACGTCTTTGCGTTCGGCGTTCGGCGGCGGGAACATCTTCTTAAAATGTTTAAAATTTTAAAAATTAAAATGTCTTAAATTTTAAAAATTCCCGCGCTCCGAGCCCGGCCCCCCACCACCGTTATAACCTACGCAGTGGCGGCAGCGGTTTGCGGTCTACCCGCAAAACAACGGACTGACAGCTCTTCAGTCTACCCTAGACAACGGCGGCTGCAACGTCACCGAAACGTCGGGTCCTACAAATTTCACGCGGTAAATTCGTTTTCTATCCTATTTATAATGTCAAACATCCGCGATAGTCTTCGATTTTATATTCTCTTTTGAGTATTCCTCTTTAACCGTCATTTTCAATGTCAGAATAATCTTAAACCTCAGTCTTTTTACTTTCCCGGCCCACCAAACCTACGAGGAGGGAAAGTATTGTGAACGCACAAAGTGTTTTTTTCGTGATTAACCTTTCGGAAGCCAGTCATTCCATGTAAAATTTTCGTAGCCCTCGAAGATTTGTTTGTAGAAGGTGTATGCTAGCATACTAATATATACCGGTGGCGTATTCAAAGGTAGGCTTCAATGATAAGCTTTTACCGCAGTGGAGGAAGAAATAGAGCCAAGAATTGCATAAATACGGATATAATACGGATATAATACGGATAATATGAAAAACGCCGATCAGCGGGCATGGCCACCCATCTTCTTCTTATAGTGCCATCTCCTATCGGAGGTCGGCGGTCATTATGGCCACTTGGGCCCGTCATGTTGCGGCGCGGAACAACTCGGTGGTGCTTGCGTTGAACCATTCAACGAGGTTTTGTAGCCAGTGGATTCTTCTTCGACCAGGTCTTCGGCGGCCTTTCATCTTCCATTGCAGGATTATTTGGAAAAGGTGGTATTTGTTACCACGCATTATGTGGCTCATGTATTGTACACATGGGACTGCAGCAGACATACGACTTGTTGACTCAACATCTATTTACACTGTATATCAAGAAGACTAAATATATGATATTTAGCATAGATGGGCGAAAGCGACATGACAAACTACTTATGCCAGAGCGAACAACCACTATAAATTACCGTGGCATATTTATTGATAACTTTCTACGCTGGCACAAGAAAATATACCTGACAATACAGCGACTACGATAAGTACGTTTTTAAAAACAACAGGATGTTCTTAGTTCATCTATGCTAAAGATGCTGGTCTTGGACTATCAAACATTACTAGACTACCGCCTCGACACAGGCTTAGGCCTAGTGGGTTAGTAAAATCCACATGGGTTTGCACCTTTATCTTCCTGATTAGATTATTTAAGCACTCTATTCATTTCCTACTCCACTACTGGTTTGAACCAATTAGTAGGTACTTAACCAATTATTAATTATGTATGATGGATAAATAAATAAATAAATAAATAAATAAAGTTACTTAAATTCTTTAATAAATCACCTTTAATCATCAATATCCGGATCGAAACTACGCGACCCGCCCGATATCGCTCTTCACGAAATATCCCATTTTGTGAAGTATTCCCACATAGATAAGTGCCAGCGTATCGTTTTTTGGGTTCGATATATTATCGCTTTCAAGTAAGGGTTAATCATTTTTAGTAAATTTCTCAATTGGTCGGTGAACTTCAATGGACCTATTCTTCTTCTTCTTCTTAACGTAGTTAGTCCGCTGCTGAACTAGCGAATATGATCGCAATTATCTTTTGGTTGTGCTATATAGGTAATATATTTTACAATTTCGTTGAATGTATACATACATTACGGCTTTTAACTGATTACAGTCTCATGCAGGCCTCCATACAAAAAATCGGTTGTGGTACCCCAAGACTTTCTCGGCAAGTAGCCAAGTACTGATTTCATCTGAATATTAATTTCATAAATAAAATCAATTACCTGGCGGTTGCGATGCGCGCAAAGCGCGCCACCTCGGCCGCCCGGCGCGGTTCGTTCTCGGTTAAGAAATTTGATCACAATGTATTGCGGAATATTGATATTATTAGTGTAGCTTGTATATGAGATCCAACCGAAATTTCACAATGTGGTTTCTGCCCATCAAGACATCTGTGTACCTACCGAATTTCAAGTCTTTCAGTCCAACACTTCGAGATTGAAGTATGACTAGCGTGTCACCTAGTTGACTGATTTCAACCACAACCTTGTCAACTCTTGGCATGGTCAAATGATGCCGGCATGCCAAATTTCAGATCAATCGGATAAAGCGTTTGGGCGCTATCTAGGAGGAATCAGGGACGGACCGTGCGTTTGTGGGGCCCTGGGCTAATATTACTTGGGGGCCTGCCTAATTAACCAACTAATTGCCATTTTGCCAAAAAACTGTTTTCGATAATAATATATAAAGGTACACAATATATAAAAAAAGAGGACAATACAATATTTTATTTGTTTAATATGACAGACACACAAATGCACAACTAACACACAAACATTTAACTTTTCACTAAAATTGACAAAACAACATTAATACTAATTGTATTAATATCTTAATTAGTTGATTAATTAAGCAAGTAGTAATATTATTTGTAAAGCTAGTTAATTTAAGAAAAAAATAAACAAACATTCATTAGTAGTTACCAATTGACAAGGCACTAGCCTCGGTAGGAGCTCAACTGCTATACATATATGTTATTTCTATGAATAAAGATTTAAAAAAAAAGGTTTTGCAAAAAAATTTGCCGCTAGCGGTCCGCCCCATCCACCGAGAAATTGATAAATGAAGCTTGTTCGCTGCGAATGACTGTGTTTGCGAGAAAATACACTGAAAACAAGCGGCGGGGAGTACCCCGGAATAGATGCGAGAATTTGATCTCAGGGTTGTCAACCTTATGATAGAATTGTTGAAAAATTGAGATTTTGTTTTTTAATTAACAATATTGTCCATTATTTTTAATGGAGGCTGGGGCCCTTTATATCCACAGGGCCCTGGGCTGCAGCCCAAAAAACCCTTATACAGATCCGCCCCTGGGAGGAATACACACATATTCACATACACACAGACATACGAAGTGCGTTCACAATACTTTGCCCCTGCCGGGAAAGTAATACAGTCTATTTTAATTCAAGTAAAATATACTGTGAACAGGGCCGCGCCGCTTCTGTGTGCAATGTGTGGAGCGCACACAGGCGCCAGGTACTCAGGGGCGTCGCGAGGCGCCATCGTTCGCCGCGCTGCGGCGCCGTTCTGAGCCGAGCCGTGAGTCGCTCATTCCGATGACTCGAATGCTTATTTTGTGTCGGTTGCTCTACAATCGGTTATTATGATTATTTTCAATTCATTCCTCGCATATGCACTTGCAGCATATCCCCTATTGATAATAACAGATAATAGGTTTAATAATTAGCGAAAATAGATTTCAATGTCTTGGTATATTATTTTAATAAAAAAAGAGCCGGAGACGCACTGCTTTGATAGCCAAACGAAGGGTATTATTCGTGGTTCTATAAAAATAAAATTAAGGAACGCATGAATTACACTAACTACAACGGTCAGGTATCTTTATTTTTTTAAAAGATTTTAAATCAATATCACAACAATGCATCATATAAATTATTGTAAACTAAATGACCCGCTGAACTTTGTACCACCTAAAATTGATTTGATTGTAACTCTTCATAAGCGTTTATTGATCCTAATCAACCTTCCAAATCCAATTAATTGAAATCAAATCATGTACGGTTTGAGTTTCGTTTGGTGATTAAATGAAAGTCGTTGGTAATTAAAATAAATTTAATGATTTAATTTACATGATGAAATATAACTGCTTTTTCGACTATTCCGACTTTTCGACTTTTTTGCATTTTTCGACTTTTTGGACTTTTTTTAACTTTTTCTTCTTTCCGACTTTTTCGACTTTTTCGACGTTTTCGACTTTATCGACTTTTTCGACTTTTTTGACTTTTTTGACATTTTCGACTCTTTTGACTTTTCGACTTTTTGAAATTTTACGCAATCGCACGGAATGAATAACAGTTATGGATGGCGCAGCTGTCAAACAATAGGTTCGCCGCGAACGCCATCTATTGAAAGTGGCCCATTTCCAATTTGTGGCCCATTTCCAAAATGACCAATTTGGATTTTGTCGATTTTCAGTTGTTTCTTTTAATTTTTCCTAAATTTTTTTTTGTTAACCACCCCTGAATCAAGGCAAATAAAACAAAAAAATAATTATTCAAATCGGTAGAGTCATTTTCGAGATCTTGCGAGACTAACGCACGGCGATTCATTTTTATATATAAGATAACTAAAATAGGTGTAGTCACCATAGAGCTTCTTATACAACAATACACCGTACCATTGATTATATAGGGTATTAGATTGCTCATTGCCATAAACCACTAGAATTGTCAACTACAACTGGCGAACCCGTCACCTCAGGAAGTTTTAACGAAACGTATCGTTCTGTCTCCCGTGAGATGAGCGCAGAAGACTTAGGACAAAATAATCCACCGTCAAGCTCCGCCACCTGCCAGCCAGAGGCCAACGCCTTACGGCGAGGCGCCGGGAAAGGTACCCAGCGGGCGGCCTCGCCCCCTAACTACCAGTTTTGGCACGATATCTCCGTCTGGAATTAACCTTCAGGATACCTCCGTCCTCCCGACTGGTTACGGGTCTTAAGTCGCTTACGCGACCTCTACCTGTTGTATTACAGCGGTAATTCAGTTAGAATTTATTGCGGACCGGGGTGTTCTTTGCCCGTAGTGCCATCTATAATAATATTGGCTGTAGTGCCCGTAGTGCCATCTAAATATTATATATAAAAAACAATAATTTAACTAATTATAACAATAATAACATTCAATTATTTGTGCCATCTATCGCATTTTTATTTAGGCTGATTTATCACAGAAATAATACGGAGAGATTAGATTGCCGTATATTAGTTACGTTTGAACAATAAACCGTTTGAACAATAAACCGTTTGAACAATAATCCTATATACCAAATAAAAATTATGTCTTTTATGTTAATTATATGATAATAATAAAGCTATCAAAATCATCAAAAATCAAAATCAAAATGTTCGTTATTCATATAGACACAATTAAATATTATTTTTAATTTATGTTCTTATGATGCGTCCAAGCCTTACTCGCAAGCCGTTTTGTCATTTACATAATCAGATATTGTATTGTATGCTTTTTTATACAATTTTGCTTTGATGGTAGCTTTAAACTTATTTACAGATAGTTCTCTAATAGTATGAGGAAGTTCTCTAATAGTATGAAGATAGTATAGAAGCGTATACATTGTCCCAAAAAAGAATTGCTTATTTTGTGGAGACGAGTAGCACGTACAACAAGGTTATGCTTATGTCTAGTATTAAAATTATGAGTGTCGCTTTTTATTTTGAACTTGTCAATATTCTTGTGGACATACAACAGATTTTCGTATATATATTGTGATGCAACAGTAAGAATATTTATCTCTTTGAATTTTTCTCTAAGTGAAACTCGAGGACCAAGTTTATATATAGCTCTTACAGCACGTTTCTGTAGTACCTATAAAGATGTTATTGATTGTTTAAAAATTGATCAATTGAAAATTGTTTGTATTACATTATTATTTTATTTTGAGATGGGATATCGTAACGCCTTGTTTAGAACGCTATGTATTGGGCTACTGAACATAAGAGAAGATTAATCAGTGTTTGGAAGTATGAGTGCCATCTACATGTTGCGCTTCGTAGTAAAATTCTAGCTGCCAACACGTAGTATGACATTGAGCAATCTAATAAATATGTACCTACCCTATATATATTATAATCACTGGCCATATAATTGCAACGCTACGCTCTGCACCGCTACTCTGGACGCAGTAAAGGATGTGTGCTAATGGCATTTTAATCCCTTTTGAACATTACAACGGCTTAGATAAAAGTGGAATTTGAAATATAAACCCAACTAAAGTGATTTGGAATTTGCACCCATACTTTAAAAAAATCTTGTTAGATTTTGCAAGAAATCAATCACGTTATAAATAGGATAGAAACGAATTTACTGCGTGAAATTTGTAGCACCGACGTTTCAACTCAACCCGACAGATTTAGTAAAAAAACGCTTGCTTTCGCACATTTACCGACTGGCTTAAACCCAATTAATAATAATAATAATAAACTCTTTATTTGCACTTAATAAGTATACAAAAAAGGCGAGCTTATTGCCACATGGCAATGTCTTACAGCTAACCTAAACATAGTGGTACATGCGCGCATTGTGAAAATAAAGATTATTTCATAACATACAGACAAGTGGAAGAATTTAAGACTAATAATGCCCGAGGAGAGGAAATTGGGAGAGGAACAGGAGAGAAAGGAAAGAACTGGTTACTTCTTAGAAAGGTAGTAATCCTTAAGGTGAGTCTTAAACGATGGTAAAGAAGGCGAGTTTCGTATATTTGCTGGGAGATCGTTCCAGAGTCTTGCACCATGGACACAGAAAGAATAGGAATAGAAATCACTATTATGACTCGGATTTTTTAATAAACTGTCAGAGGCTGACCGAAGTACGAGACCGTGGGAACTTAGTGGTTCAAAAAGCTCCTGGAGATAGGATGGTGTTAATTGGGTGAGTACACGATATAGGAGAGCCAGTATATGAACATTTCTTCTTTGGCGTATTGGCAACCACTTTAACTGTGCCCTATAGTCGGACACGTGATCATACTTACGTAGACCGAAGATGAATCGTATGCATACATTTTGCAAACGTTCAAGTTTGTTGAGCAGTTCCTCTGATAAATCGAGATAAGCCACATCTGCATAGTCAAGGAGAGGCAAGAGGAGAGACTGTGCAAGAGATTTTTTTGTGTCCATAGGAAGAAATCTTCTGAGTGTTTGCAGAGGGTGAAAACTAGCAAATATTTTACGACTTACCTCGTCCACGTGTGGTAGCCAATTACTTATTTTTTTAAATGGCATGAAACGAAGAATTCTTCAATCGTTTAAAAGTTTTAGTGAGCAAATAATATCTCAAAGCCTGGTTGAATTGTAAAATCATGTTACATATTTTTCAAATATGTAACATGTTATATTTTATACTCTACTTTGCATTATATAAATCAGTTTTCTCAAATTTCAGCTCCTTCTTACTACAGCTCAACTTTCAGAGTATATTTAGCAACGTACTCTAAAAAAAGCTACCCTAATTTGCACGTTATATGATATTAATATTGACAATGGATGACTCATTCATTGATTCATTCATACTGAGAAGAAACAAACCCAGACACAATGGGTTATAAATTATAATTTCTCTAATTGGGTGTCGATTTCATTCGCCATTTATAATAGTCGTTTTTTAAAATGTCGCGTCGTCCATTCGCTTCTTGGAAATGTTTTAGAATTTTCGGATGTGGTAAAACGAAGAGCTTATTTTGAGATCATAAATTCCTCTTATTTGATAGATAGGTATTTATTTATTTATTTATTTTATTAACTAAATGTATACAGCATATTCTTTATATAAAAAAACATTTTATAAATTAACATTAATATAGCCATTAATACATTTTAAATTAGCAAAAAATATAAAGTACCCATTTAAAAGATAATAATTTTATAACCTTCTTTTTAAGAAAAAAGGAAAAAGAAGCAGAATATAAATGTAAAAGTACAATAGGGGAATGGAAATGGAAGGGAGGGATTGTTATAACACTATGTGTAATATATGTTCATATATATACATATAGACATACATACACAGATAAATATATTGTATATAATAAAGTAATAAGTAAATTTAAATTAGTTATCGTTCCATTTACTATAATATAATTATAGTAAATGGAACGATAATTAATTATCGTATCATTTACTATAATAATCTTTAATAATAATAAAATCGATATATAATTATCGTATCATTTACTATAATAATCTTTAAATATTAGTTTATTTATTATTCTTGATGTTGTTCTTTCTCTTCCTTAAATTTCGGATTCGTTTTCTTTTTAATTTGGATTTACTTCTTCTGTTTAACCTTCATTGGTTATTGTTATCTTTTCTCTTTTTTAGACTTTTATAGTGCTTTCTATAACCAACTCTATTATAACATATATTTTTGTTTTTTGTTATTATGTTTTAGTGCCTATGTTGTATGTATGTCTACAGTTCGCGCGCGAGCTCTAAGGGAATCGATGGCTGGGAAAGCGGGCGAATAAAGCCGTCCCCGACCATCGCTTTATACCCTGCACTCTCCCAGTACTAGTACTCTTCCAGTACTAGAACTGGGAGAGTGCGGGGTATGAAGCGACGGTCGGGGGCGGCGTCATCGATTCCTCAGAGCTCGCGCGCGAACTGTATGTCTATGTATATATTAATGTAGCTAGTGGACTAATAGGACCTTGCTGAGTTGGGCACGAAGACCCATTCTGTTCAGGGTTGGTCACACTCACGGGTCAACACCCATCCGGCGGGCGGGCAAAGGATGCCGTGGTCCGCGATAGATTCGGTATACACCGTTTCACCGCTTCGTAAGGGAGAGGACCGCGCAAGCGACCTCGAACTCGTAACCAATCGAGAGACCGGTGTAATCTGGTCGCAATTGGAAGTAAGGGTGTGAGTGTAAGCCCGCTGGGTAACACACCTGGTTATCTCGCGGTTAAGCTCCGCCACATGCCTCTTACGGGCATGTGGCGGAGCTTGACGGTGGACTGTTTTGTCCAAGTCTTCTGCGCTCACTTCACGGGAGATAGAACGACTAATCGTTAAAACTTCCTGAGGCGACGTGTTCGCCTGTTGTAGTTGACAACTCTATTTATACATAAGTACACCACGAGTTAAGTAAATGTATATTTAATTACTGCAACATCGATTTTGTATGACCTTCTTACAGTTCTCAATAAAATATCATTAATATTATTATTACTATTGCTGCTTATACAACCTTTGCCTCTGCTATGACGTATTCAGAATACTGGCAATTGAATACATTCTCGATTTAGGTACAGAATTTCGACCGTTAGGAAACGTCACTTATTTGCTGTTGTTTTCAGTAAATTTAAGATAAGAAGAAGAATTTGGAAATGTACCGTTGAAAAAAAAATTATATCTGTTTGTTTTGCATATTTTGAAGCTGTGACGGGACAGTTTTTATTTATGACGCGGACTGGCCACACACAAATCTGTCATCTGTGACCTGGCGTCAACCAGTAAGCAGGGTGCTGGCACAGATCAGGAATCGCTGTATTCTTATAGATCAGATCCGTCACGGCTTCGAAAGCGCTCTTCAAAATAAATAATGCCAATTATTTTATATGGTATCAGATTGCCCAACGTCGTATTACGATTTGGCAATTAGGAATTTACTACAAAACGCAACATAAATCTTCCACTCATATTCCCAAATATGAATTAATCTCATTATGTTCCATATAGCGACTTTCGTGGTATAACAGTATGGCGGCGTTCTGTAGATGGCACTCTGAACTCGTCTATACGGTATACAATAATAATATAAAAACAAACGATTTTTTTAAATTATAGCTGTTATAATTTTAATGTTATATTAGGATGTATTTTTTTTAACTTCGTATACAGGTTTCAATACGTAATAACTACGCACGTTAAAGTTCAGATAGACTAACATATGGCATTCTGGCATGTCCTCAATTTTTTTCTTTGATATAATCAGCCTATCACTAATCAGATGTCACTAATTATGTCACTAGTTCGATAATTAAATAATTGGATGATATCAATCATTCATCAATCAATCATTGGTTTAATTATTGTCTATTAATAAACAATCAGTTCTTTATAAAAAAACATTCATTATCAATGTTAATATAGATGGCAAAATAAATTGTAAATAGTTTCTCCGTCAATGCTATCAGCGCCACCTGAATTTCGGCGCAGAAAAATTGCCGAATCGTACTACGGAGTTGAGCAATTTAGTACCAATTATAATCAGTGATAAGACATACGACATTAGCCAAGTAATTCTTTTGTATTTCTTGTTGTGTATCATCAATATGTCAAACATGATGGAGAAATCAACAATTTTGAACCACAACGCCGACACCTAGGATAACTAAATACAGCTCCAGGAATGCAAAATCGCCAACAACACATCGCATAACAAAAGGAAGAGCTATATTTGCAAAGTTTTCAACTATACATGTTTATTCTCCTCGAAATAAAAAATATCATGTATATTCTCGAAATAAAAAAAATAAGCCCACCAGCGAGTGAATACGAGATTTGCACAGAGGCATTACGCGTTTCTGGCACCGCGTCTTTATGATTCCTTCTGCTCTTCCTTGGGGAAGGCTAAAGTGCAGAGTTCAATTAGCAGATTGACTCTGAAAGTAGAAGCCAGTGCAAGGAAATGGTGACTCACATCCTGACTTAGGCCATATTTAACATATCTGTCACCTGATACTTGATAAGAAATATGTTTCGGTTGATTATATTTCAAATAAATTGATAATATTATATTAATTAATTATATTTACAATTTTATATGTGCATAGTAAGAAACCTTTTCAGGCTACTTAATTTATTGGTCAATTTAGTTATTTATTTATTTTACTTATCTATAAACTTAAATATTTTCATTTTCTTTATTTCATATTAGTTCTTTATTTAATATTAGTTCTTTATTATTTGTATTATATTGTTTAGCATATTATTTTGTTTACCATATTTTGTAATCCTTATATAGCAAATAATTTAAAACATAATTGGCTTTACTACTTGTATATATTATGCTTATACGTATTATTTTTTTGTTATGCTGTATTTTTTTTAACAAAAATAAAAAAATAAATAAAATTTATATACACATTTATATATTTATATTAACCTTAAAATTTTTAAGAATGAATGAACGATCGGAATGAATGAATGAAAAAAAATGAAAAGAAATTTTCATTTTGAAGTAGTAAAAAACCAATAAGGTTTTTTTCTACAAAATTCTGCAGGCGTCCTGCTTTAACAAACAAAATAAATTGTCACTTTAGGTATACTCCGAAAGGATTTTAATCCATTTAAATCGTTGTTTAGATTGTCTTTAAGATGATATGGGTTACGTTTCGACAACATTATTTTGTAGACATGTAGACAAAGTTAAATATTTTAGATGATGAGAATATGAATCCAGCTTTTTGAACATTTTTTGCCATGTAATTCCAATTAGGAGTTAACAAAATAACAGTTTGATAAATATGCCACCCTTTGCAGTGATTCACCTAAACTCATATGTATGAATTCATAAAATTATATTATATTATATAAATTCATTTAGATAAACCCATAAATTCATACTTATTTATATATTTTATATGAGGAGAGTATCGATTAGATAAATTCCCGTATATGTCGCATCTTGTATGAATACACACACAACACGACTATTCGATTACTCTGTGGCAGGGTGCTGGGCTGGGGGCGTTTCCACAGATTAGCGATGTGTCAAACACTGTTAGCGATTTACGACCTTTTTGCAGAATCCGTACGCCACGTGGCAGCCTCACTTTTCTTGTTTTCAGACAACGGTCCACTGGGGATTATCTTGTTATTGGTGCAGTATTCTAACTCTGTATACTGTGTTATTGATGTTGTGCTTCGTCATTGAAACGACACGACGCAGCTTGACAGGTCATGAAGACGCATATGGATATTCGCCAGTTGTTCGTGAAACAATGCCTAATATATTTTTACAAGACTTTAGAGAAACGTTCCCGAAGGCAGCAGCAAAGACCAACTAGAATGGCTGAAGGGACGAACTATGTAATTCCTCACGTAGGTACATACAACCTTTGCCCGAAGACAGTTTTATTTCATCACCCCAAAAAAAATTAATACTTTAGAAGCGTCAGTAAAAAAAATTCAAACTGTACACCAATTTAAGATAAAAGTAAAAAAATGGCTCCTTTACGAAGTAGGCCGTACAAAGACTGAAAAAGAATTGCTTCATACAATAATTTAAAATATGTGTGTATGTATATGTATGTGTGTGTGTGTGTGTGTTATTATATATGTATGTATGTAGGTTTGTATGTGTATATGTGTATATATGTATGTAACTAACCCTTTATCATATATATTTGTATTAATATGTGTACTATTTTATGCCATTACTTAGTGTTAGTATTGAAAGTAGTCTATTAGTCAGTACTACCCAAACGACAGTACTACTCAAATACAAAGGCTATATATTTCGTATGCCCAGATACAGGCTGTTCGTTCTAGAATGATCGTATGGGTTGTGTTCATTTCTTTATTGCTTATATAAATAGGTACAAATTATATCTTGTACGATCACACTGTTAACTCTCTACCAAGTTGTAACAAATAAATAAATAAATAAATAAATATTGAGTAGGTACACCGTTACTTTTATAATTGATTATATATCGTATTAGATTGCTCAACGTCGTACAAATATTTAGCAGCCAGGATTTTACTACGAAATGCAACGAGTAGATAGCACTCAAGTCAGTGGCGTAACTAAGAAAAATGACCCCCGGTGCAAAATTGACAACGTAACTAGTGGCGTAACTAAAAAAAATGGGCCCCAGTGCAAAATTGAACAAAAGGCCCCCCTCCCCCCTCCTTACTTACATATAGGATGTAAATACTGTATACCCAACTACATTACATATTTATATTGTAGCATAGCTCTATAAATCGGCGTATTAATTTGCGAGCATGACCTCTAAACAAGTTCCCAAAAACTTCAGCGGGACACGCTGGATCACATAGAAACATTGGATCACATAGAAATATTGAATCACATAGAAACACGGGAGAATGTTCGAAACATTTGTTCCTATATTAAATCATTTTTTTCCTATATTAATACGCTTTACTGTTAATTTAATTACAAAATCTCATTTCTCCGCCTTTGAATGTTGCACCTGGTTGCAACTGGAAGTAAGGGCGCGAGTGACATACCTGGCTATCTCGCATATAAGGCGTTGGCCTCTTACGGGCATGTGGCGGAACTTGACGGTGGACTGTTTTATCCTGTCTTCTGCGCTCGACTCACGGGAGACGGAACGATCAAATTTCGTTAAAACTTCTTGAGGTAACGGTTTCGCCCGTTGTAGTTGACAGCTCCAGTTGGTGCTACAAATATCACGTGGTAAATTCGTGTTTATCCTATTTATAATGTCAAACAACCGATATAGTCTTCGATTTCATAATACATCATTTATAATAATTAATTTAAATATTTTATTCAAACATTATTTAGGCTGATTACTTGCAATAAAAGTATTTTTCGGAATTCGTATTTCTGATAAAATTTTGTACGAGGACTGAAATATTCAAAGATTTTGAAAGTAAAACCATTTTTTTACTTTCTCTGCTCTACCATTTTTTTTAAATTTTAATGAATTTAAAGTCTTGAAATCTCTGAAATAAATTTCACAAATTAAATAACTAGTTGTTTACATTTTCAAACCTCACTTAGCCACTTACGTGTCTAGCTGGATTTTTCGTAAAGCAACCTTTGGGATAATGGACAAATGCGTTAAATTGTTTACATCTTTTGCAGCGGTGGACTTTGACATTAGTGGTTTCATGCGTTTATTACAAACTGAACACTAATTAATATATATAGGTACTTATTATTGTTACGTACTTATAGTTGGATCATTTTACAAATTTTGTTTACATTTTTTTTGTTACTTTGTTGTTTTCTTATTTTTTTTTTAAAATGCGATTATTTTTGTTTTAATTCATGCGTAATACAATATGTGTTTCCTGCGTTACACAAAAGCGTTCGTTCGATCGAACGATCCAAAGTCCAGAACAACAAAACTTGTAAACAACTTAATGAGGCTTCTATTAAATTGGTTTGTTTTGAGACTTTCCAGTAATGTTGTTGTTAGATTAAATTGTTGGCATAGTTTCGTCATGCTACTAATATTGAGAGCGCTTTAGTATCGTTTCCTTCTTCCTCTTCTTCTTTTTCTTCGTCAATAACACTTCCGCAATCCGTTATGGTTCGGCGGCTTTATGGAATCGGCTGGTGGCGACATATTTAGTTGAGCAGTTGGGCGGTAGCCCGCGAGGCACCGAGTGTTAACCCAACGGGCTGTCCAAGCGCCCTCGCTACCAGCTTTAGCCATATCTCCCTGGCCTTCCGTCTGGTTACGGGTTCGAGACGACTGGTTACGGTCGCTTGCGCGGTCCTCTCCCATGTAGTGGCGATTCGGTGTCTACCGAATCGATCGCGGTCGTTTCAAAAGCGGTAGCCACAAGGTTAACAACTCCCCGCGGTTTATTGAAAACAAAGCCACTTCCAGACTCCCCCGGTTATCAGTCGGAATGCACAGTCGATTGGCTGACGCCGCACGGTGCGCAAAACGTCCAGGAGCGCCCGAAGTGCGAAGTGCGATAGGTGATGACCTGTGAGTTAGGCCGACCCTAACACATGGGTCACAGAGGCTCAACTGCACTCGGACCATTAGCTCCCAAATATGGAGACATGTCAATATAAGCATTTGTTTATATTGAATTTTGAAGCAACTTAATAAAATTGGCCGTAATGTCGGCACCAGCCGATTCCATAAAGCCGCCGAACCATAACGGATTGCGAAAGTGTTATTGACGAAGAAAAAGAAGAAGAAGAAGAATGAAACGATACTAAAGCGCTCTCAATATTAGTAGCATGACGAAACTATGGCAACAATTTAATATAACAACAACATTACTGGAAAGTGTCAAAACAAACCATTTTTATAGAAGCCTCATTAAGTTGTTTACAAGTTTTGTTGTTCTGGACTTTGGATCGTTCGATCGAATGAACGCTTTTGTGTAACGCAGGAAACACATATATTATTACGCATGAATTAAAACAAAAATAAAAGCATTTCATAAAAAAAAAAAAAATGTAAACAAAAATTGTAAAATGATCCACCGATAAGTACGTAACAAAGATAAGTACCTACATATATGAATTAGTGTTCAGTTTGTAATAAACCCATGAAACCACTATGTCAAAGTCCACCGCTGCAAAAGATGCAAATTTAACGCAATTGTCCATCATCCCAAAGGTTGTTTTGAAAAAAATCTAGGGAGGCACGTAAGTGGCTAGGTGAGGTTTTGTTAATGCCACATGAAAATGTAAACAACTATTTGACTTGTAAAATTTAGGCGAATACATACTCGTACAGTCGATGGTTCAGAGATTTCGAGACTTTAAATTCATTAAAATTTAAAAAAAATGGTAGGACAGAGAAAGCAAAGTAATTGTTTTCCTTTCAAAACTTTAAATATTTCAGTCCTCGTAATTTTTTTTTATCAAAAACAGGAATTTCGAAAAATACTTTCGAAAATAATTATTGCAAGTAATAATGAGAGTACCTAAATAATCATAAATAATGTTTGAATAAAATATTTAAATTAAATATTATAGATTATGTATTATGAAATCGAAGACTATCGCGGTTGTTTGACATTATAAATATGATAAACACGAATTTACCGCGTGTTATTTGTAGCACCAACTAAAGCTGTCAAATACAACGGGCGAACCTGTTACTTCAGGAAGTTTTAACGAAATTAGATCGTTCCACCTCCCGTGAGGTGAGCGCTGAAGACAGGACAAAACAGTCCACCGTCAAACTCCGCCACATGCCCGTAATAGGCCAACGCCTTGTCCGCGAGATAGCCAGGTATGACACTCGAGCCCTTACTTCCAGTTGTGACCAGATTACTCCAGTCTCTCGATTGGTTACGAGTTCGAGGTCGCTTGCGCGGTCCTCTCCCTTACGTGGCGGTGAAACGGTCTCTACCGAATCTATCGCGGACCAGGTCATCCTTTGCTTGGCTGTTCACCCGGAATCGGGTAGCCGATGGCCGTTTCAAGAGCAGTCGCCGTAAAGCCAACAACTACCCCCGCTCTATAGAAGACAGTACTGTTTCCAGACTCCCCCGACTGTTAGTCAGAATGGGGGCTAACGGGCCCATGATGAGTTGGCCACGATGACCCATGTGTTTAGGGTCGGTCACACTCACGGGTCAACACCCATCCGACGGCCTCCCCGCATGGGGTGCGAATCCTGGGTAGGACACTGGGTCAACCAGTCTCCCCTGGGGATCAAACCTCTGGCGCTCCTGGACGGTCTGCGCACCGAGCGGCGCAAGCCAATCGACTGTGCTCTCCGACTAACAGTCGGGGGAGTCTGGGAACTGTATTGTTTCCTATAGAGCGGGGGTGGTTGTCTACCTTACGGCGACTGCTCTTGAAATGACCATTGGCCATCCGATCCCGGTTCAGAGTCGGGCAAAGGACGCATTGGTCCGCGATAGATTCGGTGCACACCGTTTCACCGCTTCGTAAGGGAGAGGACCGCGCAAGCGACCTCGAACTCGGAACCAATCGAGAGACCGGAGAAATCTGGTCATAATTGGAAGTGAGGGCGCGAGTATCTCGAGCCCGCCGGGTTTATTCCTGGCTCACTCGCGGTAAGGCGTTGGACTCTCACGGGTTGTGACGTAGCTGGACGTAGGATTGTACTGTCCAAAGTCTTCTACGTTCACTGCAGGGCGACAGAACGACTAATCGTTAAAACGTCCTGTGGTGACGGGCTCGCCCGTTGTAGTCGACACCGCAAGATGTTAGTCAGAATGCACAATCGATTGGCTTACGCCGCACGCCGTCCAGGAGCGCCAGAAGATTGACTCCTGGGGGAAACCAGCCCTCAGACCAGGGTCCTACCAGGGCTCGCACTTCATGCGCGGAGGCCGCCGGATGGGTGTTGACCCGTGAGTGTGATCGACCCCGAACAAATGGGTCTTCGTGGCCAACTCGACAAGGGCCCATTAGCTCCATATTTGTAGCACAGCGTGAATTTCGGCGTTGTTGCAACCGCCGTTATTCAGGGTAGACTAAAGTGATGTCAATCATCATCCGTTGTTCTGCAGTTAGGAGGCAAACTGCTGCTGTTACTTTGCAGATTATAACGGTTGTAGGGCGGCGGGTTCAGCGCGCGCGAATTTTAAAAATCTGTCGTGCACACAACACTCGCTGCATCTTGTGCTACGTCCTTGCGCTCGGCGTTGGGCAATGACAACATTTTGAGAAGGGGGTTTTACGTAGTAGAGAGTTTCAAACCGTCGTCTCTGTTGAAGATCGGGTTCGATGGCACAATTGCTCTTTGGATTTAGCACAATAGGATTTTGGAACTGTAACCAATGAATAGTTCCGCTATCCAATGTGTGTTCGTAGATCATCGATTTTTGTCGCTGTGCGTTTTTAACAACGTTGATGTGTTCCGCCAGCCGAGTCGAGTTTTTATCCTAATTATAACGAAGATCTATCCTTTTTTTATTTGCAAAAAAAAAAAAATGCAAAAAGTGTATAAAATTTACATCTTGTTCGTAAAAGTTGCTCATAGACAATGTAAACGTAACCAAATGACAAACCCTGCAAATAGGTGTGTTACTTAGATCAAGGCACCTGATTTCAAGCACCCAACTTAATATCGTTCATTTAGCACAATACATTTTTATATACCTAGGTATTTAATAAACACACATACACAGTTTACATTTTGTTCAGGTATATTGTATAATAATAAATTATACAAATTCGCTATAAATCAACCGACGAAGGGGTACATTATTGTGAACGCCCGTTTTTTCGAGAATAAGACGGATATATGTATACTGTTTGAGCTCCCCCCTTCTCTTTCCCCCGAGACGATTAAAACCATTTCCAGACTGAAGTCTCTCTGTGTGTCTGTGTGTTTGTCTGTGTGTATTCCTCCACGATAGTGCCCAAACGCTTAATCCCTTTGAGATGAAATTAGGCATGCAGACACAGTATACCCCTCTAACTCGGTATACTGTGATACAGGTATCATTCGATCATAGCAAGAGTTGAAAAGATTGTGCCTAAAATCGGTCCACCAGGGGAAGGGACGCGCTAATCATATTTCAATCTCAAAATATTGGACTGTGAGACTTAAAATTCGGTACACAGATGCGTCATTGAATCGAAATCACGTTGTGAATCTTATATAGGTACAAGCAACACAAATATCTCATATACATGTATTGGAATGTCTCATATACAAGCAACACAAATGATATTTAGAATATAAATTCCGCCATATTAAAGAAAATACTACATTGTTTAATAAAAATATATTTTTTATACCATAGAAAATACTACAAATATACTACGAATTGGAGCGCGGGGGGAGGTTGGGTTGTGGGGGGGGATGTCTATTTTCCGGAAAAGTGTTGTTGTGATACAACAGTTTTTTTAAAAATCCGGACCGGAACTCGCTCCCAGACGATTCTACAAAAATCGCTGAAAATTGGCGAAACTCCCATGACTTATACTTAGGTACGACAAAAAGATGCCCCTACTCTGTAATGTAAAACAGGAAAATTACCTTCGATTCTTGATCCTGTCCAAACCGGCGCTCAAATAAGACGCTTGAAAGTTTATGACGATAATTGAGTTTGCACAGTGAGATTCGAAAAAAGCAATAGGTACGCCTGTTTTCCATTACAGAACAGAAGCCGTGCCGAGAACAGGACCACGCTATCAGCGAATGTAGATATTGCGATTCCTTATACATAAACTATTTTTTAAATTGTGATAAAAAAAATTAGGTGCAAATTATTAACATATTATTTTTAAACATGTATGTATGTTGAGTATATTTTAACATTCAACTAACTACCAAAAATTATTTGACTTTGACAATGAATAATACTTTTTTGACTAGGTATTTTTATATTAAATCCTATATTACTCAACATATATTAAATATTAATGACTGTTTCTTTCTTTTCTCACATATAACTTTACTTATATTATTTAATCGATTAATTTTATATTATATATTTATTGCCGATTATATAATGGAATTGCATTTTATTTATTATAATAATATTATCTTTTAATATTTTTTTATTATATTTTTTTTAATTTTATTCTGAAGACCACATTTTAGGGCAATTTAGTGTTATTAGCTTTTTTTACTAAAACTTGTACATTTGTAAGCAATCAAACAATCAAGCAAACTTGATTATAATATTGGAGTCTTGTCTACCCTAGAACGGGCTGGTCCCAGTTGGGTGACAGAAAGAAATAAGCAAAAGATTAAGGTTTTACCATTCGGTTCCTGTTATTTTTGTAATCTAATCAATGTTTTATAGTATCTAATAAATTCTTAAATAAATAAATAAATCAGGACACTAGAATTCTACTAAGGAGTGGAATCCTACCAGCCCTTGAGTTTAGTAATTTTAGAAACTACATAAGAAATATACGTGTGTTTGTTGTGGAGTGTGGTGATGGCTCACGTGCCTATACACTGAGTAAAATATAACGATGTATTACACGGAAATACGCAGGTTTCAACAAGGATTACGTATATAATTCGCACTGTGGCTCATACGTATGAATTAACATGACGTGTAATGGTGTTGGTGTGACGGTAGTTACCATGTCGTAATGTTGAAACATAATGTTATTTCATTCATTTCGCGACCTTGGGATCTCGCTTCTAACATGTAGTACGTATAGGTAGGTACGTACCTACATAGTATAGTAAATTCAAAATACATGAACTATGTTGAAACTACAGTATACTGGTATTTCCGTTTAAACTGTAAGTTTATACGGAAATAAGAGTTTTTTTTGTTCTCTTTGTATTGGTGAGCATATTTTGTAATCTTTATATCGCAAATAATTTGAAACATCATTGGTGTTATTACCGTTATATATCATGTTTATATGTTATTTTTTATACTGTATATTTTCAATAAAATAAAAAAAACATATATTGAAATAACATGTATGCATGACTATATTTTGTAACAAGTATTCAAATGAAATTTATTTGCATATTATAAATTTATTCCGTCAAGTGTGTTTATTTTCCAAAAAAAAAAAATGTTTAAGTGGAAACATGTAGGTAATTGGATTTGTCTTTGAAATTTAATAACTGTGTATGTAAAGTATTGAAATAGCTGTATATTCCCTGAATACTAATAAAACAAATAAAATATGTTGATACATGTAATAGAGTAAAGGAGTATCAATAAAATTCATTGTAATTTAACATAAATGCTATTGAAACGTCGTTATTCTATATAAAACAGCAATAACACAATGGTAATGTCAGAATCAATCCAATATTTTTCTCAGCGTACGCAGCAGGCAATTTTTTAGGACAATAATTGTAATTATAGTCGTTAAATTTCATTTAACTTCATTTCAGGAGCTTGCGCGGGGTCGGGAAGTACAGTAATACACTTTTTGTTGGCGTTTACATACCTAGTCATATGCTCTGACATTTTTTGTACTGCATCTTGTGTTCCCATTTTCGGATCTGAAGCCGTATTGGTTTTCGGATGACATGTGATTGGTTTCTAGATGATTACAGAGTTGTGTAATTACTATTTTTTCCAAAATTTTTGCTAAAACATCATCAGTAGGTATACATATATACTGATATCGGTCGATAATTTGAGGGATCAAACTTCGGTCCATATCTGTCACCTGATACTTGATGAGAAATATGTTTTCGGTTGATTATGGTTAAAAAAAAATGATAATATTATAATAATTAATTAAATTCACAAGTATATGTGCACAGTAAGAAACCTTTTTAGGCTACTTAATTTATTGGTCAATTTAGTTATATATTAATCTATATATTTATTTATTTTACTTATCTATAAACTTAAATATTTTCTTTTTCTTTATTTAATATTAGTTCTTTATTTATATACACATTTATATATTTATAATAACCTTAAAATTTATAAGAATGAATGAGCAATCGGAATGAATTAGAAAAAAAAAAAAAAAAAGAAAGAAAGTGAAGTCACTATGATTAAAGTGAAGTCTTAAATACTATCACCCCAGAACAGATATACAATCTAGTGGGGGGATAAAATCCACACAAATGCAATCTTATCTGCTTCGCAAAAATCAATTGTATTGTTTTGGATAATTTTATAAAATAAAAATTTTTTTTTTTTTTTTGTAAGAAACAACATTTTATTACACTATGTATTTTGGTATGTACATAGATAGTTTATATATTTTACTGTGTAATATAAATGTAACAATAATATAATTGCCTATCAAAGTGTTCAATTTGTAATAAGCGCATGAAAACAGCGTCAAGTCAAAGTCCACCGCTGCAAAAGTTGTAAACAATTTAACAAAGAGCATTGGGACCTTTACTATGGAAAAAATCCCCACGGCGGACAAAGCTGAAACATACCTCAATTGAAAGCTTTTAACCTTTAGTTTTGCTAAGCAAAGGGGCATTATTGTGGCATATGGGAATATCGAAATATAATTACATTAATAATTCGGGTACGGTGGTCGTATTATTTTAATGTTGTACGGTATGTAAATGTTTAGTACTGTATGTAGATATATTTAGTGTAATTTGATGACTAGCTTGATATAGTGGTTGAAGTAGCAGACTCAAGAGGTTGTGGTTTATAGTCTTGTCAAGTTAAGCAGCACAAGGACGACATAAACAAATGAAAGAAGATAAACAAATATAGTCGTTTATTATTCGTCATAAATTTATGATTTTAATATTGAAATGAAATCTATGATTATAATATTATCCAAAAAGGCAGCTGGCATAAGGTTAATATTTTCTTCGTGTCTAGCCCAAGAGAGATAATATATCATGCTTGCGATATGCGCACAACAACCTACTGTTCGCCGTCCATGAATAGTATCCCTGCAATCTTTCATATCCATTTCGCGTGGGATCAATTAAAATATAGGTAAGTATAATATTGTCTCAATCGCACATGCCATGATTGGATTCGGCCTCTTATGAGAGTGTTATATTCTATCATCTCTGGATGTCAATGCACTTCAATTGAATATTTCTCTCAAAGAATGCTGGAGAAAGGTTATGTTTTCTGCGCCGTAGCACTGATCGAGCACAAACAACACAACGATTTGGGTTTTCCATTTCAACAAAGGTCCAATCAAATGCAAAATCGTAACAGTCCAGTACAAACGATGCCAAGGTAGTCGGTAATAATTCACATAACGCAAAAGATAACAGGAAGGTTCAAATAACGCACAGATCGCGACGACAAACGACGAAGAACTGCGACCGAACAATGCGCGTACGCAGCGAAACCGGTTTTTGTTAACTGACTACCTTCTCCTCCCACCTCGGAAGCCGTATGGTGCCATGCCGAACACGTTTTAAATATTATAGCTATTTGGAAAAACAAATATTATGATTTATTAGTAAAATGGTAAAAGAAATACTAATTATGAAAATCTCATTTTCTCAGCTTTCCTATGTTATGGGAATAAAAAATACACAGTGGTAAATTCCGTAACATTATCTTAAAACTTTTATTGGTTTCGTCTGTGTCCGCTAGTAGGGCAAAAGTGGGGTAAATGGTTCCCAATGTTCTTTGTCCATTATCCCAAATTTTGATGTTGTTTGAAAAAATTCTGATGTAATGTATGTAACGATGTAATGTAATATATGTAATGCTAACCTGTAATGATACCCTGTAATGATATGATGATGATGTAATGATAACCTATGTAATGATACATGATGTAATGTATGTAATGATAACTGATAACCACGTTATGTAATGATAACCTATGTAATGTTATGTTAAAAATCACATAAAAATTGTAAACAATATTTAAGTTGTAAATTTAGGGCTTCTAAGAGTTCTAAGAGTTCTAAATTTAACATACAGTCGATGTTCAGAGATTTCGAGACATTTTCATAATTAGAAGTAGTAGTTACGTCGAAAAAATATTATATTTGTAGTAAATCAAGCCAAATTTGTTAAATTCACAGAGCGGAAAGAAAAATCAAAATTATTTAGGAAACCGAAGACTTTCGCTGTTGTTTGACATTATAAATAAAATTAAAATAAGAAGAACCCCGAAATTCAATAAAGATGACGGTTTCAAACTATCTACTACGTGAAACCCTGTTTTTAAAACGTTCTCATTGCCCATCGCCGAGAGTAAGGACGTTAAACAGAATACAGTGAGTGGACATTACACAAGATATACTAGACGTACTGTTGTACAGAATCCGTACTATCAATGTCGTAGAAGTTTTTAGAAAAAATGGCAGAAACTCCGCTAGGTCCCTGAAAATGGCCCCTTAACTTTTTACGAAAAATCTTTAACCATTTTACCAACTTACTTGGCGAGTACCTAGTATTTTTATTTTTCTGGTTTAATAATAAGAAAATGTTGTAGACCCCTGCATCTTACAAGGATCGTTTCATAGTTATATCGGCTGTCGATCGACGTCGCCCGATCCCAACCGATCCCTACCGAACAAAAAGGGTTGGCTTGCGGAAACCCCACGAAAAGGCAAAATGCCTAGTGGAAGATGTCACGGGCCTCTAGCAAGGCCCGTCGACAGATATTTGATTTGATTTGCGACCGTTTCAGTTTGTATTCAAACAAGCGCGAGGCCGGTCGTGCGGCGCCGCTTTGTCATCTGTCAAATAAGCGCGCGAAAAATTTAAATTTGACAGTTCGTTATAAATAATGGTAGTGATGTTGCTGCAGGATTTGTGGGATTTTTGCGATTTCGAGGACGGAGAATTGCGTGAGTAGTTTTTATAAAATTTCGTGCTACATGTTGATTTTGTGTTTTTTTGTAAGTCGGTGGGGTCCATTGTACCCCAAGCGAGTTTGTATTAGAAAGTAGGTGACATCCGTTTTGGTTGCTTCTATTTTTCGTCCAGAATATAAAGGAAAATGAGAATTACAAGAATAACAGATATATCAAAGTAGGTATAGGTAATATAATTATACGATAGTCATCATTTATGTTTCTATGATATTTATGACCTGTATCTATGACCTTTATTATGTTAACGAGTCGTTAATAAAAACCCCCTCATTTGTTGCATTTCATTAGAACATAGTTTTAAAACTTAAGTATATTGAAAAAAAGAACCAAGTTACCAAGTTCGATCCAATATTCTCGAAAAAGATAATTATGCAAACTCTTCTACATTGTTTGATGTTTATCTCCCATCTTCCCCCTCCCCCCCTCCTATATTCATCACACTGATTCCAAGTCTGTGCTCTATCTCTATAAATAGGCGAGATATAGGTGTATAAAAAAGCGTCAAACACCTATATTTCAGTAACTGAAATATAGGTGTTTGACGCTTCTTTATCCATCTCGCCTATTTATAGAGATATATCTCTTATATATCTTGCCTATTTATAGAGATAGAGCACAGACTTGGAATCAGTGTGATGAATATAGGAGGGGGGGGGAGGGGGGAGATAAACATCAAACAATGTAGAAGAGTTTGTATAAGGTTTAGTTAGTATTGTTTATAAACACATTAAAAAACACTTATATGGCGGTTGGTCAAGTTGGATTTTAAAAAAAGCTTATTTGGCGGTAGGTTAAATTAAATTAAAACGTATTTGGCGGTAGGTCAAGTTAGATTTACAAAAAATATTTGGCAGAATAAACTGCTTTTATTCCGCAAAAAAATATGCGAAAGTAACAATAAAATATAGGTAGGTAGGTAGCTACCTGAACAAGAAATCAACTTCGAAATAAAAGAGAACCATTCCATATCATGAAGCTTACGTGCGATAGATAACCAAACTTTTTTTAAACTCAATAACATTACAAAAATATAATATTTTTAATTATTATTTTTTGGTATAGTTTTTATTCGTATGGCACATAGTGGTTTGCAAAAATATCCAACCTTATCTATGTTCAATATTGCCAAAGCCCTTTCCACCTTGTCACTGTAGGTATCTAAAAAGACACAGAATCCTCTTCTTCTGGAAACGACTCAAATCATTCAAAAGGTCGGTTTTGATAGGAAAACAAACCAAACGTCGTAATTGCAAACAAGAACCATACTAAAGTTTGTGATCCCTGTGCCAGATAATTACTTGTTTTTTGAAAGAAATTTAAATTTTATGTTTTATTAGAAGTTATATATTTTAATATAGATTTATGTTTCTATAAAAACATTTCTGTATACAACATGCCACCGATTTAAATGCAAAAACTGGAACAATAGCCTACGGTAACCATATATTATATAACACGTTTTTTTTGGATATTAAATATCATCCTGAAAAAAGCTTTTGGGTATTAGCAAATTTTTAATTACAGCTGATTATTCTACACGAAAAACTGAGTTAAAATACACCTACAACTTTTAATTTAGACTTTTATTTTAATTTTGCTAAGTAAAAAATAATATTATAGTGTGTGTGAGTGTGTGTGTGTGTGTTTTACTATAGGTATACACTCACACACACACACACATATATATATATATATATATATATATATATATATATATATATATATATATATATATATATATATATATATATATATATATATATATATATATATATATATATATATATACACCTATATATGGATATAGGTGTATATATATATATATATATATACACCTATATACATTGGTGTATATATATATATATATATATATATATATATATATATATATATATATATATATATATATATATATATATATTTATATATATATATATATATATATATATATATATATATATATATATATATATATATATATATATATATATATATATATATATATATATATATATATATATATATATATATATATATATATATATATATATATATATATATATATATATATGTGTGTTATTGAATGATTGTAACTTTCCGTTAAAGTAAATCTAAACGAGGAGATAGCAAATGTCAATATTTGACTATGTAGCATCGATCGAAATGGAACGAACATTGATTAAATATAAGTTCGGCTTGTATTTATTGCCATGCGATAAGAATAATTAGTAGATTGATATTTGTATGACATTTGAATATTTGAATATATGTACAAATTAAAATTCAAAAAGGCGAATTTATTGCCACATGTCTTGCAACGAACCTAATCATACAGTGCTGTGGTACCTACATGCGCCCTCCTGCGTAAAACAATAGTAGGTACAAACTACTCTATTTAAACTAAAATGTCCGGGAGAGGAAATTGGTAAAGGAAGGAGAGAGAAAGGGAAGAACTGGTTTCTTAGAAAAGTAATACTTTTTGAGGTGAGTCTAGAATGATTTTAAAGCCGGTGAGTTTCGTCTGGATTATTTTTTGCCGCAAGCGGTACCCGCGCTGAAATTAAAAGTAATGTAACTAAGTGATCTTGTTATTTAATAATTACATATTATAGGTAACTACAATTCTCTACAACTTGCATTTATTTTTGCGTCGCATATAATCGTTGTAAAAAAAATAATTTATGATTCATTAGCTCGGTGATTTTTGTTTCAGAATTTTAAATTACGTATTTTCTGTGTAGGTACCTACTTACTTAAATGTTTCTTTTGTGAGTATGAGACAAATCCAGTTTTCAATTATCACTATCAATTTATTAATTCTGAATATACCTACAATAAAAGCATGTCGTTATAAACGCTTAAAGCTAGTTAGGTATTGTATTTAAATTCGTCAGTTGTTGAAAATATATTGACGAAAAATGAATTAAATGGAATATTAATTTGATTTGATTTGTTCGTCATCTATCGTAAATAACGTTTTACCCACAACGAATTAAGAAAAGCGGTCATATAATTAATTATATTACATATAAAAATCTTTCATATGAGATATGATTTATTATTATTGGAGGTGGGCAAAAAAAGAGGCATTCTCTTTTAGGGGGTAGAATAATATCTAGAATATATTTCTCCAAAATTAGCATTCCGAGAGTAAATATAAATGCTTAAGTACATATCAACAGTACTTTCTCCTGTTGTTGGTAGATACATTCGAAATTGTGATTATACACTAGAACATACATTAGAAATTAAAATGTAATTGTAGGTTTTTGATGTTAGTATAGTTAAAATCCAATTACAGTTCTATTTGATTAATTTTATGTCAATATATCTTCAATAATTTGACAAAATCATACTTAGTGGAAAACGTACTTTAAAAAAATCTAATTAAACAAGTCGCCATAAATATGTTATCAATTAATTTATTTAAAATCACCAGAGTTCGTTAGCTATTTGCGATATTAAAAAAAACGGTTTATTTTTAAACAATAATATTTTTTTTGGGTTATATTGAGGCCC